>JAVBHV010000081.1:0-600000 GCA_033992175.1 Spiraea crenata | reverse complement strand
CAAATAATCTAATTCAGATCTGGATAAATGCACAGAAAAATCGAGGATGTTTTGTATATTGCCTTTAATGTGGATAAAAGTGCATTCTTCCAATTATATTCAATCTTACTAAGTGCATCTATATTAGCTTCTTGGTGTCAGATAAAAGTCTGCTATCTACGGGGATGATACTAATGACGTTCCTGCTCTGTATGAGGTCAATAGATTTCAATGTCTTTGCTTGATTGTGTTTGAGTTCCTTATACCACTGGAAAATTTTGAGTGTATGCTTTTCAAGTCATAGAGTGCTAAGGGGCTCTTTCGCAGTTTTTCAGCTACAGGAGAATCCATTTTTATCAATTCTAAACGTAAGTTCTTATTTCATTGTTTATAGGGTTGTGTTTTCAGAATTTTTTTTTTTGCCATTGCTGTTTTCTAAACTTTTTGTTGCATTCCATGGAATTTTACGGGTTGGATAGATAATTTAAATTTGCCATAAAGATGGTCAGTAAACCTGACCCTTTATCTACTGCATGCATCAGTTCTTGCAGACCAAGCAATATGAGTATCCCCAAGACACATTCCAAGTCCTTGATGTTGTTCTGGGAGTTGCATCTTAAGTCTTTCTTCCTATGAAGAGTGTCATTGTCCTTTTTTGCGTTGTATGTTGTATTTCCTTAGACAATTGTTGAGAGAATTGTTCTGATAATGTTGCATTTGGATCTCAGGTATACTGTTGTTAGGTGGTCTTTCTTCTGCACTGAGTTTGGGCAGCAGGGCGATCTTGGTAATGGTTTGGAATATTGGAATTGTTTTGATAGGATTTTTTTTAATTGAAATTCGGGGTTGTGATTCCAGCATTTTTTTTATTGCTTTATTTGTTGAACTATATATGCATAGTAAAAACGAGATAAAAATTACTTATGGTGTTAAGTGATTAGTAGATATCAAAATGTGCAAATTCAAGTAGGCAACTCATAAAAGATGGTTAAATGAAAATAAAATATATTACTTCTTTGAATTGTAAAAACTTTAAGCTGCTAGAAAAAGCCATGCATGCTTTGTTGGAATCTTACTCTTGAACATGTTTTGTTGCATAAAAAAATTGGTCTGTTGTTTGGTTATGTCTTTTAGAATAAAGCAAAGAAGCTCTTATTTTAGGTTTGGTTTTATTATGCACTATACTTAAACCACCTGTAAGGATGTTTGTATAAGACCTAGTATGAGGTAGCTGTGGTATGAGCTTGTCTTGGTTTGCTGCATAGACCCTTATATAAGGGTTTGCATTTTATACTTCGTATAATTCTATTTGCTGAAATTTGATGCTGACTTGTTCTTTTTCTTTGTCACTTTCCCCCTTTCTTCTTGGAGTGGATGGTCCGACCAACGCAGCAATTAGAGCCAGGAATCAGAAGCAGTTTAGTTATCGGGTGAACGCCACTCTTTTGTTCTTGATTGACAGTTTGGGTCGGTCTTTTGTGCAAGTTCTAACTTATTATGTTGGCAGCTTTGCGAGGACTTCAAGGAAAAATTTCTAATGTCAGGTCTGCAAAGTATAATTTGCACATGGTAGTATTCTTCCTTCTTGTCTTCCTGAATTGTGCTGCCTTGAAATATTGTGTCAGGTCCACGTTATTAACGGTTGTTTTGTATGCTACAGTAGTGCGTGTGTTTCTTCCATAATAGTTCTGGTCTGAAAACAACGTACCCATACTTAATGAATTTCGTCAATAGAAAATGTCCTCCTTGGGCACAGAGGAACAAATTAAACATGTTTTGGGAATGAATTCCTTCTTCTTCTCAGATGAGGTCTTCTATTTCAAGGGATTCATTTCATATTAGAATGACTGTCTTTTGACCCAAGTAGTGGGTTTAGGCTATTTAACTCATAATATTGATCGAATTCAGTATAGAGGTGAAAAAATACATGATTTTTAAAAATTGATATGCAGAGTGCACCATGTCACGAAATAATCTAAGAGATCTGAGATGCACTGGAAAGTCAGCTATGTTTCGTATGTTGTCTATGATGTAGGTAAAAGTGCATTGTTACAATTTTATTCAATCTCACTAGGTGCACATATATGTTCAGCATCCTTCGTGTCAGATAAAAAGGCATTTTTGAATTATTCAAACATATTTTATTATCTTCTCTATGTCCGCGAACTGTCATTGTTATGGACTATCCTCCTAATAAGAACCTGCACTGATGATTGTAACATCCTAATCTGAGGTCTCAAGTCGTCAGGGTTTGCTGCATTGACCCTTATATAAGCATTTGCATTTTGTTACTGAGTATAATTCTATGTCCAGAATATTGATGCATCACTTATTCTTTTTTCTTTCTTTATTTTGGGAATTAAGTCTTTGTTCACTGTTGAGCTTAACTTATGCTATTGGATCTTTTCTTCCAAGTTCTGTATTTCATGTTACAATGTTAATTAGGACAACTAGTGGGTTTGGTTTCTTTTGGACTGCTTCACAATGTTGAGGCTGCCATGCTCTTATAAGGTTTTATGTACTCTTTTCGTATTCTTTTTAAACTTTTGATTCTTCCTCTTTTCTTCTTATAGCATACATAGGAACCAGAGGCAGATTTGAGAGGCAGTTATGTTATCTAGGTAACACCCTTCTTTTGTTCTTTTTTGAAGGTTCGAGTCCGTCATTTGTGTATCTTGTTATGATGGCAGGTTCATGAGAACTCCGATAAACCATTTCTAATGTCTGGCCTGCAAAGATAATTTGGAAATGTTACTGTTCTTTTTTATTTCATTCTTGAATTGTGCTGCCTTGAAAGATTGTGACTTGTCGAGGTTATTAATGGTTTTGTATGCTGTAGTAGTGTATGTGGTTTTTTTTTTCCACAAAAAGTTCTGGTCTGAAAACACCCCACCCATACTACACGAATTTCTGTTTGCTAGAGAAAGTGTTCTTGGGTACATAGGAACAAATGAAACCACATGTTTTGGGAATCAATTCCTCCTGTACAGTTGAGGTCTTTTATTGTAAGTTCTGTATTTCATGTTAGAATGACTATACTTCTGAATTTTGATGCATCCCTTATTCTTTTTCTCTCTATCTTTCCCTTTTTCTTGGAGCAGATTGTTTGACCAACACAGGAATTAAGGACAGGCATCTGAAGCAGTTAGATTATCGATTTAATCCACTCTTCTGTTCTTGATTGACGGTTTGGGTCTATCTTTTGTGTACGTTTTAACTTATTAGGATGGCTGGTACGCGAGGATGCCATGGAAAAATTTCTGAAGCTGGGATTACAAAGTATAATTTGGAAATGGTAGTAATCTTCCTTCTTTGCATCCCGAAGTGTGCTGCCTTGAAATGTAGTGTCAGGTCCAGGTTATTATCGGTTGTTTTGTATGTTATAGTAGTGTATTTGTTTATTCCAGATTAGTTCCATTAATTCCGTCTTTTTCACAGATGAGGTCTTGTGTTCTAAGTGTTGTATTTTATATTAGAATGACTGAATTTGGGCATTTTAATTAATAATATTTATCGGATTCAGTAAGTAGGGAAAAAAAATAGTTTTTGAAAACTGACCTGCACAGAGCACCATGTCATCAAATAATCTAATTCAGATCTGGACAAATGCACAGAAAAATCGAGGATGTTTTGTATATTGCCTTTGATGTGGATAAAAGTGCATTCTTCCAATTATATTCAATCTTACTAAGTGCATCTATATCAGCTTCTTGGTGTCAGATAAAAGTCTGCTATCAACGAGGATGATACTTATGACGTTCCTGCTCTGTATGAGGTCAATAGATTTCAATGTCTTTGCTTGATTGTTTTTCAGTTCCTTATACCACTGGAAAATTTTGAGTGTATGTTTTTCAAGTTATAGAGTGCTAAGGGGCTTTTTCACAGTTTTGCAACTGCAGGAGAATCCATTTTTATCAATTCCAAATGTAAGTTCTTATTTCATTGTTTATAGGGTTATGTTTTCAGCGTTCTTTTTTTTGCCATTGCAGTTTTCTGAACTTTTTGTTGCATTCCATGGACTTTAACAGGTTGCATAGATAATTTAAATTTGCCATAAAGATGGTCAGTAAACCTGACTCTTTATCTACTACATCAGTTCTTGCAGACCAAGCAACATGAGTATCCCCAAGACACATTCCAAGTCCTTGATGTTGTTCTGGGGGTTGCACCTTTGTCTTTCTTGCTATGAATAGTGTCATTGTCCTTTTTTTGCGCTGTATGCTGTATTTCTTTAGACAATTTGTTCAGACAATTGCTGAGGTGATGTTGCATTTGCATCTCAGGTATACTGTTGTTAGGAGGTCATTCTTCTGCACTGAGTTTGGGCCGCAGGGTGATCTCGGTAATGGTTTGGATTATTGGAATTGTTTTTACAGGATTTTTTTTAATTGAAATTCGAGGTTGTGATTCCAGCATTTTTTTTATTGCTATATTTATTGAACTATATATGAATAGTAAAAAAGAGATAAAAATTACTTAAGGTATTAAGTGATTAGTAGATATCAAAATGTGCAAATTCAAGTAGGCAACTCATAAAAGATGGTTAAATGAAAATAAAATATATTACTTATTTGAATTGTAAAAACTAAGTTTTTAGAAAAAAATAGGCATGCTTTGTTGGAATCTTACCCTTGAACATGTTTTGTTGCATAAAAAAATTGGTCTGTTGTTTGGTTATGTCTTTTAGAATAAAGCAAAGAAGTTGATTTTATTCTTATTTTAGGTTTGGTTTTATTATGCACTATCCTTAAACCACCTGTAAGGATGTTTGTATAAGACCTAGTATGAGGTAGCTGTGGTATCAGCTTGTATTGGTTTGCTGCAGAGACCCTTATTTACGCGTTTGCATTCTATACTTAGTATAATTTTCTTTTCTGAATTTTGATGCTGACTTGTTCTTCTTCTTTGTCACTTTCCCTTTCTTCTTGGAGTGGATGGTTCGACCAACGCAGCAATTAGAGCCAGGCATCAGAAGTAGTTAAGTTATCGGGTGAACGCCACTCTTTTGTTCTTGATTGACGGTTTGGGTCAGTCTTTTGTGCAATTTCTAACTTTTTATGTTGGCAGCTTTGCGTGGACTTCAAGGAAAAATTCGTATCAGGTTTGCAAAGTATAATTTGGATATGGTGGTATTCTTCCTTCTTGTCTTCCTGAATTGTGCTGCCTTGAAATATCGTGTCAGGTCCAGATTATTAACTGTTGTTTTGTATGCTACAGTAGTGCGTGTGTTTCTTCCATAATAGTTCTGGTCTGAAAACAACGTACCCATACTTAATGAATTTCTTCAATAGAAAATGTCCTCCTTGGGCACAGAGGAACAGATTAAGCATGTTTTGGGAATTAATTCCTTCTTGTTCACAGCTGAGGTCTTTTATTTGAAGGGATTCATGTCATGGTAGAATGATTGGGATTCATTTCATGTTAGAATGACTGTTTCTTCTTACCCAAGCAATGGGTTTAGGCTATTTAATGCATACTATTGCTTGAATTCAGTATAGAGGTGAAAAAATACATGATT
This sequence comes from Spiraea crenata, assembly GCA_033992175.1. Classification (NCBI taxonomy): domain Eukaryota; kingdom Viridiplantae; phylum Streptophyta; class Magnoliopsida; order Rosales; family Rosaceae; genus Spiraea; species Spiraea crenata. The sequence continues at coordinate 594,503 of JAVBHV010000081.1, read as the reverse complement.
TTTAAAAATTGATCTTCATAGTGCACCATGTCAAGAAATAATCTAATCCAGATCTGAGATGCACTGAACAGTCAGCGATGTTTCGTTTGTTGTCTATGATGTGGGTAAAAGTGCATCGGTACAATTTTATTCAATCTCACTGCACATATATGTACCGCATCCTTCGTGTCAGATAAAAGTGCATTTTTGAAATATTCAAAGATATTTTATTATCTTCTCTATGTGAGTGAACTGTCATTGTTATGGACTATCCTAATACCAACCTGCACTAATGATTGTAACAACCTAATTTCAGGTCTCAAGTCGTCAGGGTTTGCTGCATTTACCCTTATATAAGCATTTGCTTTTTGTTACTTAGTATAAATCTATGTCCTGATTATTGGTGCATCACTTATTCTTTTTTCTTTATTTATTTTGGGAATTAAGTCTTTGTTCACTGTTGAGCTTAACTTGTGCTATTGGATCTGTTCTTCCAAGTTCCGTATTTCTTGTTACAATGTTAATTAGGACAACTGGTGGGTTTGGTTTCTTCTGCACTGTTTCACAATGTTGAGGCTGCCATGCTCTTATAAGATTTTATGTACTCTTTCCGTATTGTTTTTAAACTTTTGATTCTTCCCCATTTCTTCGTGTATCGTTGACAGGAATCAGGGGCAGAAATGAGTGGCAGTTAAGTTATCTAGGTAACACCCTTTTTTATTTTTCTTGTTTGAAGGTTCTAGTCCATCATTTGTGAATGTTCTAAGTTATTATGATGGCAGGTTCATGAGAACTCCGATGAACCATTTCCAACATCTGGCCTGCAATGATAATTTGGAAACGTTACTGTTCTTCCTTCTTTCATTCCTGAATTGTGCTGCGTTGAAAGATAGTGAGTCGTCCAGGTTATTAATGGTTTTGTATGCTGTAGTAGAGCATGTATTTTTTTTTGCTGCTTTTTGAATTCTTCTTTTTGAAAATGTAATTGACTACTTTTTGCTTCTTATTGTTTGGAATTATATTAATTCTATTTCTACTGGTGAAAACTGGTCAGCACTTTCAATCGGCGAGTCCAGCCGGGCAGTAGAATTGATGGTAGTCGGCTGGTAAAGATTCAAATTGTTAAATTACATAATAATTTTTGTTTGCTCTGTCCTCGAGATTTAGTCGAGTTTTGGGCACATAGAAAGCAAATGATACCACAAGTTTTGGGAATTAAGTTTTTGTTTACCTTTGAGCTTAACTTGTGCTCTTGGTGTTTTTTTTCCAAGTGCTGTATTTCGTGAATGACTGTTTCTTCTGAAGCAGGCAATGGGTTTAGGCATTTTAAGTCATAGTATTGATTGGATTCAGTACAAAGGGAAAAAGAAATAAACACATAAATTAGGAAAATTGTTCTGCACAGAGCCCCATCGATAAGTCCACATCTAGTGATGCTTTGAAAAGTCAGGATTTTTTTTTTTTTGTATTTTACCTCTAATGTAGGGAGAAGTGTTTTTTTAGAGCAAATGGTTCGACAAGTGCAGGCGTCAGAAGTAGGCATCGGAAGCAGTTAAGGTAATGCGCATCCTTGGTTCTTCTCTTAAGGTTCCGGTCTGTCTTTTGTGTAAGTTTTTGGTTATTATCATGGCAGGTTCGCAAGGACTCCATGGAACTATTTCTGATGTCAGATCTGTGAAGTAGCATTTGGAAATGGTAGTATTCTTCTTTCTTTCCTTCCTGAAGTGTGCTGAGTTGAAGATTGAGTGTCATATCCGGGTTATTACCAATTGTTTAGTATACTATAGTTGTCTATTAGTCTGCTCTGAAAACACCATACTTACATTGCACGAATTTCTGTTTGTGAAAGAAAATCTTGATTAGTGTGATGTGGTGCCAATCAAATGGAGCCCAGAACTTTGGTTGTTACATGCAACGATCTTCTTTTTTTATTCTTCTTTGTCCAGATATGGTACTGATTCTGATTAGGTACTCGTTCTCTGTGTGTTAAGTGTAATTTTAGTAATTTTATTTGCACTCGCAGCTATATGGCTCCGTAGTTTCTGAAATGTACTATTAAAAATTCTTTTTCTTCCCCTGGGGATTGATTTTGCACATAGTCTCTGATGGCTCTTGAGGAACTTGCTGAAAAGTTAGCAGAGACATGGAATGACAGCCTCTCAATGTCTGTCATTAACTATGATTGTATATTGCAGCGGTTATCAAGCAGTGGAAAGGATTAAGATATTTCACCATTTTCAGCTCAACACTGAAATTATTGCTGTCATCATCTGGTTGGCTACCTTAGTCATTACTACTTATTTATTCTTGATTGTTTTATGCATTGTGGGATACATACTTTTGACCTTGTGGACCACGACAAGGTCTGCAGTTTAAATATTCAGAAACAGACTCCCTTTAGTCTTTTCAAGGTATGACAATGCACACTTACTTTTGTGCATTCTGAATCCAATGATATTTTCTGAATTTGAAATTGGTCACGGGAGGTCATCGGCAGTTATTCATTGTTGTCATCTTGAATGTTAGAAACAGTATTTTGCGAAAACTTTTTTGTTCTTTGTGAAAATTTTACTGTGGGATGCTAACTTTAGATTCACCAAATAGGCAAGTACTTCCACAGGTACTGTACTCTGTAAGTATTTCGTAATTTCGAAATGCATCCTATAGTTAGGGTTACGAATGTAAATTAACAATCAACTACACTTGTGTTCTAAATATGAATTTCATTTGTATTATTTGTTTGGCGGGAATATTGGTCGCTGTATGCTTCATAAATTCCATTTTGTTTTTGCTAAAACAATTTTTTGATTAAAAACACAGAATAGGAAGTAATGCTGTGTCATTTTCTTCCATCCAGAAGCCTCGACAGATGAGGATTCACTTACTGGTTTTCTGCAGCTGTTATAGAAACTCTCTATCTTCTTCTCTGATTACAGACTTGATCTGCTGCTTTTATCCTATTGTGTACAGTCTCTGTGGAGTTTATTCTAAATGGAAATCATTTACTTGATGGAGCTAGTGCAGGAAATTGTACTTAGTGTTAGATTGTACAACTGTATGGGGTTTGGTTCTAATTCACTTCTTTACATGGTTCGGTTGCAGGTTGCAACATCCCGTCATTCATGGTGAAGGGTTAGTCCCGGAAGCACATTGACTTTTCCCAACATGTCCCCTCAGAGGCACATGTCCTCTAGTCATTTTCTCTTTGAAATCCTAGATTCTTTCAATCTCTTGCGATTGTGTGTGTCTGTTTTGTAAAATACAAAGTTCTATCATTCACTAATTTTTTTCAGTGGTATGATCCTATGCTACTGGTGATGATGACAGAGAGGCAATACATTAATATTCAGTAAATGAGTTTTCAATCATTTAGCATATCCCAAACAAACTCTCCGTTTTATTGGGTAATTTCATTTGATTTTTTGAGAAAAATGATTTTAGTTTCAACCTTTTTGATTATCATTAATTAAAATGTAATCATAGTGATGATTTGTGTGTGAATTTCTAAAATCTGGAATAACTGACTACTGAAACTCGAATTGTATTAATCAATTTGCATGCGTCTCATATACGCACTCTTGTTCTGTTTGGTCGGAATTTTGATCTCCGAATGCATCTCGAATTTCATATTGTTTCTACCAAACCGATTTTCTTATTCCAAACACGCAATAGAGAGTAATGAGTGTTTCATTATCTTTCATCTAATAAGGATTCTGTTACTGGTTTTGTGCATTTATTCTAGAGCCTCTGCCTTTTCTTTTCTCAGTACAAACTTAGTTTGTTGCTTTTATTCTGTGTTTTTGTTTCTGATTACAGAGTTCTTCTACTGGTTTTATTCTATTGTTTACAGTCTCTATGGAGTTTATTCCAAATGGAAATTATTTTTTTGATGGAGCTAGTGCAGCAAGTTGTATGCAAAGTTAGGTAGGACGACTGTATTACACTTGGTTCTAATTAATGCCTTCTGCATTGCAACATAATACTGGCCTGAGGCGAAATCACTGGAATTTGAGAAGGATGTTGAAGCGAACTATCCTAGAGCGCGGAGATGAAGGTGACTTCTCTCATTTACTCTCTTAATATTCAATGTTGTTTCTGATGTGTTTTGTGTTTGAGCATTTGTTCGTGCTTTTGAATTGGGGGTTTGTTCTGTCCATGTGTATTGATTTTCTCGTGAAATATTAGGGCATTCTTTCTGTTTTATGTGGGCATTTTTGGGATTATGATGTTTAGTGGGTTGATGTGGGTTTTTGATAAGATCTCTTGTGTTCTTCAATTCACAATTTTAGTTTACGTAATAGTTTCATTTACATTGCTCTCTGGAGGTTACTATTGTTGTGTTTTGAACTCTCAGATTGTATTCCATGGACTTGAGAGGAAGCATGGAGGTGCTATCAGGTTGGACGGCATATCACTACCATAGTTTTTACACTGCACGCAGCATGATTCCCCTCAAGACGATTCATATACTGGTTGTGGCTGTGGTTCTCAGGGTTGCACCTTTTTGAAGATGAATAGTTTCTATTGATATAGAGTATATGTCTTTTATATTTGCATTTGGTGATTGCCTTGTTTTTTTGGTTTAGGTTTTCATGATTTAGTTTTCATACTGCTTCGCATAGCTGAAATTTCATGCACACGCACAAACAAAGATGCCCTCAAATGTCCCAGTCATTTTCTCTCTAAAATTCAAATTTCTTTCATTCTCTTGAATTTGTTTACGTTTATTGTTTTTAAAATCCTAATTTCTGTTATTCATTAATTTTTTTCACTTTTATAATTCTCTGATGGTGTTGTTGGACATCGTTAAATGCGATAAATGGGCAGCACTAGGGTGCGTTTTTTGTGTATCACATATGTGAATGTGTTGCCAATCAAATGGAGCCCAGAACGTTGGTTCTTGCGACATGCAACGCTCTTCTTTTGTTTTTCTTCTTTGTGCAGATATGGTACTGGTTCTGATGAAGTACTCGTTCTCTCTGTGTTAAGTGTAACCTTAGTGATTATATTTGCACTAGCAGCTATTTGGCTCTCTAGTTTCTGAAATGTATAATTAAAGATTCTTTTTCTTACCTTGGGGGTTGATTTTCTATACATTGTCTCAGATTGCTCTTGAGGAACTTGCCGAATAGTCAATGGAGAAATGCAACTGACAACCTCTCAATGTCTGTCATAAACTATGATTTTATGAGGCAGCGGTTATCAAGCAGTGCAAAGGATGAAGATATTTCACCATTTTCAGCTCAACACTCAAATTATTGCTGTCATCATATGGTTGGCTGCCTAATTCTCTTATAGTTATATATTCTTGATTGTTTTATGTATAACAGGACACTTATATCTGAGGTTGCTTTTTTTTCCCCCATCTTTTTATTTCATTAGAGAAACCTTAAGTTTAGTGGACAAGTAATCCACCTGAACAAGAAACTAAATCCAACAAACTACATGTAATTTAGAAACCCAAAAGTGGTCCTGATGATGCCGCTTCCACCTCTAGGTTCTTATATAAGCATTTGCATTTTGCTACTTAATATAATTCTATTTTCTGAATTTTCTGTGCATAACTTATTCTTTTTCTTTCTCACTTTTCCCCATTTCTCACTGACTTTTTGTCCATTTGACACTATTACAACTTCTGCATAGACCCTTATATAAGTTGTTTTTTACCGATGAGCTTAACTTATGCTATTGGGACTTTTCTTCCAAGTGCTGTTTTCATGTTAGAATGACTATTTCTTCTGAAACAAGCAATGGGTTTAGGCATTTTAAGTCATACTATTGGTCGGATTCAGTACAACGGGAAAAATAAATAAACATATAAATTAGGAAAATTGTTCTACACTGAGCCCCATGGATAAATCCAGATCTAGTGATGCTTAGAAAAATCATGGTTTTTTTTTTATGTATTTTACCTCTCATGTAGATGAAAGTGCATTCTTACAACATTGTCTTTTCTATGTGTGGGCGAACTCTCTTTATTGTTGACTATCGGTACATGCACTGATGTTTGTATGCAATTTTAACTGAGGTAGCCTTGACAACCGCAGGAGTCAAAGGCAGGCATTAGAAGCAGTTAAGTTAGTGCGCCTCTTTGGTTCTTGTTTGAAGGTTGCGGTCTGTCTTTTGTGTAAGTTTTAGCTTGGCAGGTTCGCTAAGACTCCATGGAACTATTTCTAATGTCAGCCCTGCGAAGTAGCATATGGAAATGGTAGTATTCTGCCTTCTTTCCTTCCTGAAGTGTACTGCCTTCAAGATCGAGTGTCATATCCAGGTTATTACCAATTGTGTAGTATACTTTAGTAGTCTATGAGTATGCTCTGATTACACCATACTTATATTGCACAAATTTCTGTTTGCAAGAGAGAATGCCCAATCTGACTAACTGTTCTTTTCATTTGTGCAGGTACCGTTCAAATGGAGAAAACGCCATACTTATGTTGAATGAATTTCTGTTTTGTCAGAGAAAAAGTCCAATCTGACTAATTGTTCTCTTCATAGGTTTTCAGCCAATTTGACTGGTACCATTCAAATTGAGATTCCAAAACCTGTTGGTAATTAGAAAGACTTTCCTACACTAAATGCATAGGTTTTCAGCCAATAAGACATAACCATACATAAGCTTAAATTTCCCACATGATATTGCCTGTTTCTATGTTAATTTTTATAATCATTCATATCATTCCCATGCAGCCATTTATGTGGTGTTTAGACTTCTGGGATTTATCTAATTCAACTTTCTGTTGCTTGATTTGTTGAATTGGCTTGGGGTTCTACTGGGCCATTTTTCTGGAGAGACCAAAAAGATGTTCGATATTAACAAATCTTATGTGATTACTTGTCAGTAATTAGGAATAGACAGTCCACCTAAGCAATTTCATGTGAATAGAAATCTCCAAAAATTTTACAATGTTAATTAGGCAACTGGTGGGTTTGGTTTCTTCTGCACTGCTTCACAATGTTGAGGCTGCCATGCTCTTATAAGATTTTATGTACTCTTTTCGTATTCTTTTTAAACTTTTGATTCTTCCACTTTTCTTCTTATAGGATACATAGGAATCAGAAGCAGTTAAGTTATCTAGGTATCACCCTTCTTTTGTTATTTTTTGAAGGTTCCAGCCCATCGTTTGTGTATCTTATTATGATGGCAGGTTCGTGAGAACTCCGATAAACCATTTCTAATGTCTGGCCTGCAAAGATAATTTGGAAATGTTACTGTTCTTCGTTATTTCATTCCTGAATTGTGCTGCCTTGAAAGATAGTGACTTGTCCAGGTTATTAATGGTTTTGTATGCTTTTTTGTATGCTATAGGAGTGCATTTTTTTTTACACAAAAACAAAAAGCCCCACCCATGCTACACGAATTTCTGTTTGCTGGAGAAAGTGTTCTTGTGTACATAGGAACAAATGAAACCACATGTTTTGGGAATCAATTCCTCCTGTACAGTTGAGGTCTTGTATTGGGAGCTCTGTAATTCATGTTAGAATGACTATTCTTCTGAATTTTGATGCATCCCTTATTCTTTTTCTCTCTCTCTTTCCCTTTTTCTTGGAGCAGATTGTTTGACCAGCACAGGAATTAAGGACAGGCATCTGAAGCAGTTAGATTATCGAGTTGATCCACTCTTTTGTTCTTGATTGACGGTTCGGGTCTGTCTTTTGTGTAAGTTCTAACTTATTAGGATGGCAGGTACGCGAGGATACCATTGAAAAATTTCTGAAGCCGGGACTGCAAAGTATAATTTGGAAATGGTAGTAATCTTCCTTCTTTGCATCCTGAAGTGTGCTGCCTTGAAATATAGTGTCAGGTCCAGGTTATTAACGGTTGTTTTGTATGCTATGGTAGTGTATTTGTTTCTTCCAGATTAGTTCCATTAATTCTTTCTCGTTCACAGATGAGGTCTTTTATTCGAAGTGTTGTATTTCATATTAGAATGACTGAGTTTGGGCATTTTAATTCATAATATCGATCGGTTTCAGTACAATGGGAAAAAAAATATTTTTTTGAAAACCGATCTTCACAGTGCATTATGTCACCAAATAATCTAATTCAGATCTGGATAGATGCACAGAAAAATCGAGGATGTTTTGTAGATTGCCTTTGATGTGGATAAAGTGCATTCTTACAATTATATTCAATCTCACTAAGTGCATCTGTATCCTTCAGCATCTTGGTGTCAGATAAAAGTCTGCTTCAACGGGGATGGTTCTAATGACGCTTCTGCTTTGTATGAGGTTAATAGATTTCAATGTCTTTGCTTGATTATTTTTGAGTTCCACCACTGGAAGATTTTGAGTGTATGTTTTTGATGTCATAGAGTGCTTAGGGGCTCTGTTCACAGAGTTGCAACTGCAGGAGCATCCATTTTTATCAATTTTGAACGTAAGTTCTTATTTCATTGTTTATAGGGTTGTGTTTTCATCATTCTTTTTTTTGCCATTGCTGTTTTCTGAACTTTTTGTTGCATTCCATGGAATTTTACGGGTTGGATAGATAATTTAAATTTGCCATAAAGATGGTCAGTAAACTTGACCCTTTATCTTCTGCATTAGTTCTTGCAGACCAAGCAATATGAGTATCCCCGAGACACATTCCAAGTCCTTGATGTTGTTCTGGGAGTTGTACCTTAAGTCTTTCTTCCTATGAAGAGTGTCATTGTGCTTTTTTGCGTTGTATGTTGTATTTCCTTAGACAATTTTTGAGACAATTGTTCAGATAATGTTGCATTTGGATCTCAGGTATACTGTTGTTAGGAGGTCATTCTTCTGCACTGAGTTTGGGCCACTGGGCGATCTCGGTAATGGTTTGAAATATTGGAATTGTTTTTACAGGATTTTTTAAAATTGAAATTCGGGGTTGTGATTCCAACATTTTTTTTATTGCAATATTTATTGAACTATATATGAATAGTAAACAAGAGATAAAGATTACTTAGGGTATTATGTGATTAGTAGATATCAAAATGTGCAAACTCAAGTAGGCAACTCATACAAGATGGTTAAATGAAAATAAGATATATTACTTATTTGAATTGTAAAAACTTCAAGCTGTTGGAAAAAAAAGGCATGCTTTGTTGGAATCTTGCCCTTGTGTTTTTATGCATAAAAAAATTGGTATGTTGTTTGGTTATGTCTTTTAGAATAAAGCAAAGAAGTTAATTTTATTTTGATTTTAGGTTTGGTTTTGTTATGGACTATCCTTAAACCACCTGTAAGGATAAGACCTAGTTTGAGGTAGCTGTAGTATTAGCTTGTCTTGGTTTGCTGCATAGGCTCTTATATAAGCATTTGCATTTTATTACCTAGTATAATTTTATTTTCTGAATTTTCATGCATCGCTTGTTCTTTTTCTTTCTCACTTTCCCCCTTTCTTCTTGGAGTGGATGGTTCGACCAACGCAGCAGTTAGAGCCAGGCATCCGAAGCAGTTAAGTTATTGGGTGAAAGCCACTCTTTTGTTCTTGATTGACAGTTTGGGTCTGTCTTTTGTGCAAGTTCTAATTTATTATGTTGGCAGCTTTGCGAGGACTTCAAGGAAAAAAATTCTAATGTCAGGTCTGCAAACTATAATTTGGACATGGTAGGGTGAACGCCACTCTTTTGTTCTTGATTGACAGTTTGGGTCTGTCTTTTGTGCAAGTTCTAATTTATTATGTTGGCAGCTTTGCGAGGACTTCAAGGAAAAATTTCTAATGTCAGGTCTGCAAACTATAATTTGGACATGGTAGTAATTCTTCCGTCTTGTCTTCCTGAATTGTGCTGCCTTGAAATATCGTGTCAGGTCCAGGTTATTAACGGTTGTTTTGTATGCTATAGTAGTGCATGTGTTTTTTCCATAATAGTTCTGGTCTGAAAACACCGTACCCATTCTACAATAGAAAATGTCCTTCTTGGGTACAGAGGAACAAATTAAACATGTTTTGGGAATTAATTCCTTCTTGTTCACAGATGAGGTCTTTTATTGCAAGGGATTCATTTCATGTTAGAATGACTGTTTCTTCTTACCCAAGCAATGGGTTTAGGCTATTTAATGCGTAATATTGATCGAATTCAGTACAGAGGTGAAAAAATACATGATTTTTTAAAATTGATCTGCACAGTGCACCATGTTAAGAAATAATCTAATCTAGATCTGAGATGCACTGAACAGTCAGCGATGTTTCGTATGTTGTCTATGATGTAGGTAAAAGTGCGTTGTTACAATTTTATTCAATCTCACTGCACATATATGTACCGCATCCTTCGTGTCAGATAAAAGTGCATTTTTGAAATATTCAAAGATATTTTATTATCTTCTCTATGTGAGTGAACTGTCATTGTTATGGACTATCCTAATACCAACCTGCACTGATGATTGTAACAACCTAATCTCGGGTCTCAAGTCGTCAGGGTTTGCTGCATTGACCCTTATATAAGCATTTGCATTTTGTTACTTATGTCCTGATTCTTGATGCATCACTTATTCTTTTTTCTTTATTCATTTTGGGAATTAAGTCTTTGTTCACTGTTGAGCTTAACTTGTGCTATCGGATCTTTTCTTCCACTTTCTGTATTTCATGTTACAATGTTAATTAGGACAACTGGTGGGTTTGGTTTCTTCTGCACTGCTTCACAATGTTGAAGCTGCCAAGCTTTTTATAAGATTTTATGTACTCTTTTCGTATTATTTTTAAACTTTTGATTCTTCCCCTTTTCTTGCGTATCGTAAACAGGAATCAGAGGCAGAAATGAGAGGCCGTTAAGTTATCTAGGAAACACCCTTCTTTTGTTCTTGTTTGAAGGTTCCAGTCCATCATTTGTGTATGTTCTAACTTATTATGATGGCAGGTTTGTGAGAACTCCGATGGACCATTTCCAACATCTGGCCTGCAATGATAATTTGGAAATGTTACTGTTCTTCCTTATTTCATTCCTGAATTGTGCTGCGTTGAAAGATAGTGATTTGTTCAGGCTATTAATGGTTTTGTATGCTATAGTAGAGCATGTATTTTTTTCCACAGAAGGTTCTGGTCTGAAAACACCGCACCCATACTACACGAGTTTCTGTTTGTTAGAGAAATTGTTCATGGGTACATTGGAACAAATTTGATGCATCCCTTATTCTTTTTCTTTCTCTCTTTCCCTTTTTATCTTGGAGCTGATGGTTGGGCCAACAGAGGAATTAAAGGCACGCATCAGAAGCAGTTAATTTACCAAGTTAATCGACTCTTTTGTTCTTGATTGACGGTTTGGGTATGTCTTTCATGTAAGTTCTAACTTATTATGATGTCAGGTATGCGAGGATGCCATGGAAAAATTTTTGACGGATGTATTGCACAGTACAACCTGGAAATGGTAGTATTCTTCCTTCTTTGCTTCCTGAAGTGTGCTGCCTTGAATTATAGTGTCATGTCCAGATTATTAACGGTTGTTGTGTATGCTATAGTAGTGTATATGTTTCTTCCAGAATAGTTCTATTAATTCCTTCTTTTTCACAGACGAGGTCTTTTATTCTAAGTGTTGTATTTCATGTTAGAATGGCTGTGTTTGGTTATTTTAATTCACCATAATGGGAAAAAAAAATTCATAATTTTTGAAATCTGTCCTGCACAGTGCGCCATGTCACCAAATAATTGATTTCAGATCTGGATAGATTCACAAAAATTTGCAGTCGGGTTTTGGGCATAGAAAGCAAATGTTACTACATGTTTTGATTCTCTTCCCCTTTTCTTCTTGTTGCGTACACAGGAATCAGAGGCAGAAATGAGAGGAAGTTAAGTAATCTAGGTAACACTCTTCTTTTGTTCTTGTTTGAGGGTTCCAGTCCATCATTTGTGTATGTTCTAACGTATTATGATGGCAGGTTCTTGAGAACTTTGTTGAACCATTTCCAATGTCTGGCTTGCAATGATAATTTGGAAATTTTACTGTTCTTCCTTCTTTCATTCCTGATTTGTGCTGCGTTGAAAGATAGTGACTTGTTCAGGTTATTAATGGTTTTGTATGCTATCGTAGAGCATGTATTTTTTCCACAGAAGGTTCTGGTCTGAAACCACCGCACCCATACTACAAGAATTTCTGTTTGCTAGTGTAAATGTTCTTTTATTCCAAGTTCTGTATTCATATTAGAAAGACTATTCTTCTGAAATTTGATGCATCCCTTATTCTTTTTCTCTCTTTCCCGTTTTCTTCTTGGAGCTGATGGTTGGGCCAACAGAGGAATTAAAGGCACGCATCAGAAGCAGTTAATTTACCCAGTTAATCCACTCTTTTGTTCTTGATTGATTGTTTGGGTCTATCTTTTGTGTATGTTCTTTAATTTACCAAGTTAATCGACTCTTTTGTTCTTGATTGATTGTTTGGGTCTTATCTTTTGTGTATGTTCTTTAATTTACCAAGTTAATCGACTCTTTTGTTCTTGATTGATTGTTTGGGTCTTATCTTTTGTGTATGTTCTTTAATTTACCAAGTTAATCGACTCTTTTGTTCTTGATTGATTGTTTGGGTCTTATCTTTTGTGTATGTTCTTACTTATTATGATGTCAGGTATGCAAGGATGCCATGGAAAAATTTCTGACGTGGGGATTGCAAAGTATAACCTGGAAATGGTAGTATTCTTCCTTCTTTGCTTCCTGAAGTGTGCTGCCTTGAAATATAGTGTCATGTCCAGATTATTAACGGTTGTTTTGTATGTTATAGTAGTGTATTTGTTTCTTCCAGAATAGTTCCATTAATTCCTTCTTGTTCACAGACGAGGTCTTTTATTCGAAGTGTTGTATTTTATGTTGGAATGCCTGTGTTTGGCCATTTTAATTCATAATATTGATCGGATTCAGTACAATGGGGGAAAAATGCATAATTTTTGAAATCCGACCTCCTCAGTGCACCATGTCACCAAATAATCTAATTCAGATCTGAATAGATGCACAGAAAAATGGAGTATGGATAGATGCACATTATAGCATTTTTTCGTTCTTTCCTTCCTGAAGTGCAGTGCCTCGACAGATGGGGTGTCATATCCCGGTTATTCAGGGTTGCTTAGTATACTATAGTCCCCGAGTGTCTTCTAGTATAGTTCTGGTCTGATATTGACAAATCTTGAGGTGTTTCCTGGTCAGTTCATTGGAAGCTCTGGGGGTTCCTCTCTTTCAATTCCTGTTCATAATTCCGCAATTGCAGTCTTATCCATTTGTATTAAACATCTAACTGCATGTTCATAGTCAAGTGTGAATCCTTTTTTTTTGAAAATGTAATTGACTACTTTTTGCTTCATATTGTTTGGAATTATATCAATTCTACTTCTACTGGTGAAAACTGGTCAGCACTTTCAATTGGGGAGTCCAGCGCGGCAGTAGAATTGATGGTAGTAGGCTGGTAAAAATTCAAATTGTTAAATTGCATAATAATTTTTGTTTTCTCTGTCCACGAGATTTGCAGTTGAGTTTTGGGCACATAGAAAGCAAATGATACCACATGTTTTGGGAATTAAGTTCTTGTTTATCGTTGATCTTAACTTGTGCTGTATTTCATGTTAGAATGACTGTTTCTTCTGAAACAAGCAATGGGTTTAGGCATTTTAAGTCATACTATTGATAGGATTCAGTACAAAGGGAAAAAGAAATAAACATAAATTAGGAAAATTGTTCTTCACAGAGCCCCATGGATAATTCCAGATCTAGTGATGTATTGAAAAATCAGGTTTTATTTTTGTTTTTTTGTTTGTATTTTATCTCTGATGTAGGGAAAAGTGCATTCTTACAATTTTGTCTTTTTTATGTCTGGGCGAACAGTCCTTGTTATGGACTATCATAATACCAAAATGCACTGATGTTTGCTTATCTGAGGCAGCCTTGTTGGGGTTTGCTAAATATACCCTTATATAAGCAGTTGCATTGTAGTACTTGGTATAATTCTATTTTCTGAATTTGGATGCCTCACTTATTCTGTTTCTTTCTCACATTCCCCTTTTTTTCTTAGGGCAAATGGTTTGACAAGCGCAGGAGTCAGAGGCAGGCATCAGAGGCAGTTAAGTTAATGCGCCTCCTTGGTTCTTGTTTGAAGGTTCCGGTCTGTTGTTTGTGTAAGTTTTTGCTTATTATCATGGCAGGTTCGCAAGGACTCTATGAACTATTCCTAATGTTAGACCTGCGAAGTAGCTTTTGGAAATGGTAGTATTCTTCTTTCTTGTTTGAAGGTTCCGGTCTGTTGTTTGTGTAAGTTTTTGCTTATTATCATGGCAGGTTCGCAAGGACTCTATGAACTATTCCTAATGTTAGACCTGCGAAGTAGCTTTTGGAAATGGTAGTATTCTTCTTTCTTTCCTTCCTGAAGTGTGCTGCCTTGAAGATTGAGTGTCATATCCTGGTTATTGTCAATTGTTTTGAATACTATAGTTGTCTATTAGTCTGCTCTGAAAACACCATACTTATATTGCACAAATTTCTGTTTGTGAAAATCTTGATTAGTGTAATGTGGTGCCAATCAAATGGAGCCCAGAACTTTGGTTGTTGTTGCATGCAACGATCTTCTTTTGTTATTCTTCTGTCCAGATACGGTACTGGTTCTGATAAGGTACTCGTTCTCTGTGTGTTAAGTGTAATCTTAGTGATTTAATTTGCACTATCAGCTATATGGCTCCCTAGTTTCTGAATTGTACTATTAAAGGTTCTTTTTCTTCCCTGGGGATTGATTTTCTACACATTGTCTCAGATGGCTCTTGCGGAACTTGCTGAAAAGTCAACGGAGACATGCGAATGACAGCCCCTCAATGTCTGTCATAAATTATGATTGTATATGGCAGCGGTTATCATGCAGTAGAAAGGATTAAGATATTTCACCATTTTCAGCTCAACACTGAATTTATTGCTGTCATCATATGGTTGGCTATCTTATTCATTGTTAGTTATTTATTGTTGATTGTTTTATGCATTATGGGATGACCTTGTGGACCACGATAAGGTTTGCAGTTTAAATATTCAGAGACAAACGCCCTTTAGTCTTTTCAAGGTATGACAATGCACACTTACTTTCGTGCATTCTGAATCCAATGATATTTTCTGAATTTGAAATGGGTCACAGGAGGTCATCGGCTGTTATTTATTGTCATCATCTTGAATGTTAGAAACAGTATTTTGCGAAAACTTCTTTGTTCTTTGTGGGATGCTTACTTTAGATTCACCAAATAGGACGACTGTATTACACTTGGTTCTAATTAATGCCTTCTGCATTGCAGCATAATACTGACCTGAAGCGAAATCACTGGAATTCGAGAAGGATGTTGAAGCGAACTGTCCTAGAGTGCAGAGATGAAGGTGACTTCTCTCATTTACTCTCTTAATATTCAATGTTGTTTCTGATGTGTTTTGTGTTTGAGCATTTGTTTGTGTTTTTAATTGGGGTTTGTTCGGTCCATCTGGATTGATTTTCTCGTGCAATTTTAGTGCATACTTACTGTTTTATGTGGGCATTTTTGGGATTATGATGTTTAGTGGGTTGATGTGGGTTTTTGTGAAGATCTCTTGGGTTTTTCAATTCACAATTTTAGTTGACGTAATAATTTCATTTACATTGCTCTCTGGAGGTTACTGTTGTGTTTTGAACTCTCATGTTGTATTCCATGGACTTCGAGGAAGCATGGAGGTGCTATGAGGTTGGACGGCATATCACTACCATAGTTTTTACACTGCACGTAGCATGATTCCCCTCGAGATGATTCAAATTCTGGTTGTGGCTGTGGTTCTGAGGGTTGCACCTTTTTGAAGATGAATAGTCTGTTGATATAGATTATATATCCTTTTGTCTTTTATATTTGCATTTGGTGATTGCCTTGTTTTTTTGGTTTAGGTTTTCATGATTTAGTTTTCATACTGCTTCGCATAGCTGAAATTTCACGCACACGCACACACACAAACAAAGATGCCCTCAGAGGCAAATGTCCTAGTCATTTTCTCTTAAAATCCAAATTTCTTTCATTCTTTTGAAATTGTGTGCGTTTGTTGTTTTTAAAATCCTAATTTGTATTATTCATTAATTTTTTTCACTTTTATATAATTCTCTGATGGTGTTGATGGAAAATCTTGAGTAGTGTGATGTGTTGCCAATCAAATGGAGCCCAGAACGTTCGTTCTTGTGACATGTAACGCTCTTCTTTTGTTTTTCTTCTTTGTCCAGATACGGTACTGTTTCTGATGAGGTACTCGTTCTCTCTGTGTTAAGTGTAACCTTAGTGATTATATTTGCATTAGCAGCTATTTGGCTCTCTAGTTTCTGAAATGTATAATTAAATATTCTTTTTCTTCCCTGGGGATTGATTTTCTATACATTGTCTCAGATTGCTCTTGAGGAACTTGCCGAAAAGTCGATGGAGAAATGCAACTGACAAACTCTCAATGTCTGTCTTAAACTATGATTATATGAGGCAGCGGTTATCAAGCAGTGCAAAGGATGAAGATATTTCACCATTTTCAGCTCAACACACAAATTATTGCTGTCGTCATATGGTTGGCTGCCTAATTCTCTTATAGTTATATATTCTTGATTGTTTTATGCATAAAGGATTTCTCACACATCCTTTACAAGGCCGGATTGAACCCATTACATGTCCATGAAAGTTCTGGTCAAAACTTTACCAAGTGCCTCATTCTGTCTTTTCTGCATGTAGGCTGTTCAGTTTTAATGCAGGAAACTTGTGAATTTATGAGCGGGATGATCTGAGCAGTAGTTCCTCTTCTTATCCAGATTCTCTCTTTTCTAGGCACTTGTTTTGCGGGTGAAATATTTTCTAGTGGTGGTATTTTTAATTGTTAGAGTTTCAATTTTGAACACTTTAGCAGGAAGAAAAGGCTTGTAGTGTTTAGTTTTAAATGGTGCGTACAGCATTTTAAATAAGTGTCACATCGGGTACTGCATGAAGCTTTTCTTGGGGTTTCTTTTCAGTTGGAGATGGGATTAATGGGAGCAGAATTTCTAAGGCACACGTGTGTTAATAGGAGCAGAGTCTCTACGAACTACATTTTTGATTGTTGTGGATGTGTTAATTTCACAAATATGAACGTATGAATATTTTAATGGAAATAAAACAGGAGATGGGTGCTTCAGACATTTGTTTTTTCGTGGCAGAGTCTATTGGTGATGGGGATGTTATCAATGTGCAGACTAGAAAATATCGTGAATGGCAGCTCTCGCAGGGTGGATCTCGTTCATCCTCCCATAAGCACCTGCTCCAGAAATTGGAATATTTTTTTATTCATTTTTCTTCCTCCTTTAATTTGGTTGATGGAATTGTTTTTATACTCATGTTGGTTCGCATATTCTATTCATAGAGATGTTTCTATATTCGTAGCATGCATTCACGCTCACGGAGTTGTACACCTTACTGGGGATCTTCTGTGATTGACTTGTGGCATTAGATCAAACTGATGTGTTTCCTGGTTTTTTTGACAAGAAAGCTGCAACAGGAACTTCAAAGTTTGAATTAAGAAGATAATGGGTAGTAATCCTACATGGGTGCGTGCAAACACACACCTACTCATATTCATGTTACGCAGGTACTTATGTTGTCCCTCTACTATTGTAGGAATGCAAGTAAAACTTGACTGGAAGGGTGCAACGAATTCAAGTGCAAAGAATGAAAAAAGGTGGCCGAGGTTCGGGGGCTGGTGCCAGGGGAAAGAGATGAGGGGAGATTTGGGGAGATGATAGTGTTAATGTAAGTAGATTTTGGCCCTTTTCTAAGCATTGTAAATAGATCTATCCTTCTTATATAAACACTGGTGACTTTGTCCAACAATTGAGCCAGCTCAAGTAAGTCTTATAATGTAAAAAGTTATCTCATCTGCAATCTTTTCCCTTTTTCCATGATGAATTCTTACCAATGTATGAAAAAATTTTCTGATTCCTGAGCTTGCAGAATCAAGACCAGAAAGGATCCAGCATAGAGCAGATGGAATTGATAGTATGCTGGCAAAGCTCTTGGCTTTCGGTGTTTTCTCTTTTCCCATATGAACATAGTATAGTTCCTGAAGTATGCTGTCTCTAATCCTGATGATGTTGAACTCAATGTAAATTTGGCCTCAGTTGCTGAATTCTCCTAGTGCTCATTTGCTTTGCAAAATTTTTGTGTGTTGTGTACATGACTTTCTCCTTTTCGGTTGTACAATTGGCTGAGAGGTCTCATATATAGAACTTTTTGAGATTAGAGATCTCCTTAGATGTTTAGAGACAAGCTAGCTCCAGGTTTAAAAACATCAGATAAGTTTTCAATCCTGTCAAAGGAATTTTTTATGCGGTAGGAATTTTTATGTTGCAACTGTATGGATTCATCCTTGTTTGTGTTACTTCCTCATTAACAATTGTTCAGATGATGTTGCATTTGGATCTCGGGTACACCCTAGTTGGGAGGTATTTCTTTGATACAGAGCTTGGGCTGGAGGTCTATCTTGAAAACTTTGATATCTACGTATGTAGAGGTGGCAGCGCATTTGCCTTATGGGTGAAGTAGACATGTGCAGGTCAGCTTGACGGTAGTTAATCAGATCAATACAAAGGACTCAATAAGAAACTGTAATACTTCTTTGTTAGTCCAATATATTAATACTATTTTGCTTGGTTGCCATATACATATGTACTATTGTTATCTGTTCTTGCTGGTTATTAGTTTGATTGGATTTTGAACTTCATATTTCTTGGGTTATTGTGGTGTAAAGTTTGTGTAACCTGTTATTTTCTTGTCACTTGTATGGATCTCTTTTTTTTTAATAGTAATAAAATTATGTTTTTGTTAAAAAAAAACATAGTGGTAAGTGATGAGGTTGATGAGGGGAGGGCCTGTTAATGTGGTTGAGAACCTTTACTCATGCAGCAGAATTATTATTTCAATCTGTTCAATCAGAGCCATCATGACTTTTTTTTTTTATGCAGTTCTTACCTGTTATTGAATGATTCTGTTTAAATGCCGATTATTTTTTTGGTCAAGTATATTCTAGACTTTTTCTTGATTCATTACGTGATGTTTCAGACACCCAATACCAGTTCCATGCAAGAGAAAATGACTCGGGTTACACATCATTTATGCCTCTTCATGAGTTTTCTGACCCCTTGTGGGGTTATCTGGTGGATGATACAGTAATGCTTGAAGCCGAGGTTGTGTTTACATCTAATTAATGTTATGTCAAGCATAAGTTGGTATTGACGAATTCCAATAAGAGCCTAAACTGACATATAGTCCGCTTCCATTGCAGGCAATCTTGACGAAAGAACATGGAAAGGAGATTTAAAGCGAAACCGCACCTATATACTACAATTAAAGTAAAAACTTGTGTAATTCTGCTTTCACCTGGAAAGGCCACTATAAGTATTATACATCACTCAAATTAAGAAGAGGCAATTTGTTGGTATGGGTAGGTTGCTCGAGATGAAGACCTGGCAGAACAGATTGGAAGGAATATATACTTTGACCTTGTGGACCACAACAAGGTTTGCATTTTTAATATTCAGAAACAGACGCCCTTTAGTCTTTTCAAGGTATGACAATGCACACTTACTTTCATGCATTCTGAATTCAATTTAATATGATGAGATTTCCTAATTTTGAAATGGATCAAAGGAGATTATTTATTGTTGTCATCTGGAATGTTAGAAACAATATTTTGTGAAAGCTTCTTTGTTCTTTGTGACAGGTGACAATTTTACTGTGGGATGCTAAATTTAGATTCACTAAATAGGTAAGTACTTCCACAGCTACTGTACTATATAAGTATTTGGAAATTTGGAAATGCATCCTATAGTTAGGGTTAGGAATGTAAATTAACAATCAACTACACTTTGTGTCCTAAATATGAGTTCAATTTGTATTATCTGTTTGGTGGGAATCTTGGTCGCTGTATACATCACAAATCCCATTTTGTTTTTTACCAAAACAATTTTTTGATTGAAAACACAGGATAGAAAGTAATGCTGTGTAATTTTCTTCCACCTATCAGACTCGACAGATAAGGTTTCAGTTACTAGTTATGCAGCTGTTATAGAGACTCTCTTATCTTCTTCTCTGATTAAAGACTTAGTCTGCTGCTTTTATCCTATTATGTACAGTCCCAGTGGAGTTTATTCTAAATGGAAATCGTTTATTTGATGGAGCTAGTGCAGCAAATTGTACTTAAGTGTTAGATAGCACAAGTGTATTGGGTTTGGTTCTAATGGTGAGGGGTTAGTCCCAGAAGCACATTGACTGGGAGGCACATGTTTTGAATCCTAATTTCTTTCATTCTCTTGCGATTGTGTTAGTTTGTTTTTCTGTAAAATCCTAATTTCTGTCATTCACTAATTTTTTTCACCAGTATGATTCTCTGCTTGTGGTGATGACGACAGACAGGCATTGGAAGCATTAATATTCAGTAAATCAATTTTCAATCATATAGCTATAGCATATCGCCAAGTAAACTCTTTCTGTTTTCTTGGGGTAGTTCCATTTGATTTTCCGAGAAAAATGGTTTTAATTTCAACCTTTTTGATTATCTTTAATTAAATTTCTAAAATCTGGAATAATTAACTACTGAAACTCGAAGTGTATTAATCAATATGCAAGGGTCTCATATATGCAGACTTGTTTCCATCTCTGCATTATAAGACAATAGACTTAATAGCTTCCATTTTATCCCTTCTACATAGCTTAGTTCGTTCTTATTTATGAATTAATTAAGGAGCACGGGAAGACCAGTGGTGCATCAAGCAAGTCTGATATGCATCGTTTATTATCCGGTTATTGAACACTGACATATAAAACTTTGGAAGCAACAATTTGTGAAAACATTTTTGGTCTATGTCACTGGGTACAATATTGCTGTGGAATGCTGGCTCTTGACTTGCCTAAATAGATAAGTACTTTCACAACTACTGGTAATTGGGAAATGCATCCTATAGTTAGGGTTAAGGATGTAAATTAAGGATTAGCTAATCTTGATTTCTGTTCTAAATATGAATTTACTCTATATTATCTGTTTAGTGGGAATTTTGGTCACCGCATGCATCTCAAATTTCATATTGTTTCTACCAAACCGATTTTCTGATTTAAAACACGCAATAGAAAGTATTGCCTGTCTCATTTTCTTTCATCTAATAAGGATTCTGTTACTGGTTCTCTGCAGTTTTTATAGAGCCTCTGTTTTTTCTTTTCTCAGTACAAACTTAGTTTGTTGCTTTTACAGTCTCGTTGGAGTTTATTCTAAATGGAAATCGTTTATTTGATGGAGCTAGTGCAGCAAGTTGTACACAAAGTTGGATAGGACAACTGTATTGGGTTTGGTTCTAATTTCTTCTGCATTGCAACATAATACTGACGTGAAGTCTCCCCCTTTACCAGCTTCTGCAGTTAAATAGGCCTTCCGTGCGTACGGGAAGCGAAATCACTGGAATTGGAGAAGGATGCTGAAGCGAGCTGTCCTAGAGCCCAGAGATGAAAGGTGCCTTCTCTCATTTACTCTCTTAGTACTCAATGTCGTTTCTGATGTGTTTTGTGCTTTGGAGTTGGTGGTTTGTTCTGTCCATGTGGATTGATTTTCTCGTGCAATCTTAGTGCATACGTTTTGTTCGATGTGGGCATTTTTTGGATTATCATGTTTAGTGGGTTGACGTGGGTTTTTGAGAAATCTCTTGGGTTCTTAAATTCACAATTTTAGTTTACTAAATAATTTCATTTACATTGCTCTCTGGAGGTTACTATTGTTGTGTTTTGAACTCTCATATTGTATTCCATGGACTTAGAGGTAGCATGGAGGTGCTATCAAGAGGGACTGCACATTACTACCATAGTGTTTGCACTGCACGCGGCATGATTCCCCTCGAGATGATTCAGATTCTGGTTGTGGCTGTGGTTCTTAGGGTTGCACCTTTTTGAAGATGCCTTTGTTGCTGTAGAGTATATCATGTTCCTTTATATTTGCATTTGGTGATGCCTAGGTTTTTTGGTTTAGGTTTTCATGATTTAGTTTTCATACTGCTTTGCATAGCTGAAATTTCACACACACACACACAAAGATGCTCTCAAAAATAATTTTCTCAGGAAAAACACCAACCATTATATCCTATTGGAGTCTCTTGGGAATTTTTCTAATATAACGGGGCTAGTGCATCAAATTGTGGTGTTTCAGATGTTTTGCTCAGAGGAAGGACCTATGAAGCTTTTTCCATTTTCTTGGTCCAATAAAAAATGCCATCAAACTGCACCGACCCATATCATATATAAAAGCCTTGGACTGTGGTTTAAATATGAAAGCTCTATGTTGTATGTCCCTTCTCATTGTGTGCCATTTATTCTTTACGTATATAGTCAGCAGCTGGTAAGTGAGCAAATAAATATCAATTAGCATATAATGGATGATCTCACTTGCTAATATTGTTGAATATCTCGAATATCTAGGCCGAAGGAAAGTCATAGCTATGTGAACTTACCGTATAATTTGGAATGAATACCATGTGTACAAGCACCGATCTGACAACCTTTGTCCCAATGTTTCTATCTTTAAATGTTTACTTGCTGCCTGTAAATGACCAACCACGCGAGTTCACTCTGTAGATTCTCAGTCATGTCTGTTATGTGGTTTATAATGGTTGGTTTTGTTAACAAAACACAACTTACACTCCGGAAAGGTTGTGTATAAAGTCGCTTGTTTGCTGTTTCTCCGTTATTACATATTGGTTTTATACTGCAATGTGTGCGTATATTGGTTTTTGTCAAATTCACTTTCATTTTACGGGGTTTAGGTGCAGGTTGACAACATCACTTCTTTAATGGTGAGGGTTTAATTCCTATAAGCACATGCCCTAGAGTCATTTTAATAGTGAAATCCTAATATCTTTGATTCTCTTGTAATTTTGTGTGTTTGTTCTTTAGTAAAATCCTAATTACTATCATTCACTTTTTTTTCACTTGGTAAATTCTCTGCTCGTGGTGATTATGACATAGAGGCATTGCAAGAATTAATATCCACGAAATAAGTTATCAATCCTGTAGCACAGCCAAAGAAACTCTCTGCATTTTTTATTGGGCTAATTCTATTTGATTTTCCAAGGAAACTGGTTTTAGTTCCAACTTTTTTTATTATCATTTTATTAAACTGTAATCATTAAAATAATTTGTGTGTGAATTTCTAAAATTTGGAATAATTAACTAATGAAACTTGAAAATCAATATGCAGGGGACTCATAAATGCAGACTTGTTTCCATCTCTGCATTATAAGAGAATGGATGTAATAGGTTTTACATTAATTAAAGTCGTTAGTTTATTCTGGTTATGGAGAATGTGGAGAACATTGTATGTATGGTGATGGAGTTCCATCTCCTTTATATTTGGAAATTAGATTGCCATCCCTCACCACTAATAGATTTTGATTGAAACTTTATATAATTTCAAAATTAGATTAAAGGACAAAACATTTCTCGTCCACATCAGTATTTACCATATATGGGTCTACATGTTAGTTTTGTTTAATTTTTAAATTAAAAATCGTAATTGGTAAGGTATTATATACATCATTTAACTTATTTATTTATTGAATTGTATCTACCCTATAACCATTGAATTAAAACACCATTTTTCAAGTCTCAATAGTCAACGATTATTCTTCCATTTGGTTTATAAATTTCTAGTACTCATGATCGAGAAGCAAAGCTTTGTATATGAACAAAATGTATCCTATACTCATGACCCATAGGAGAAAATACCTTACCACGGGTTGTTCTAATGAAAAAGCACCTATGAAAGGAGAATGTACCTACACCAATTTTACAATGTACCCGCAAAATCAAAATGTACCCCTTATGTATTCATAAAACAAGAATGTATCAATACAATGAGAATGTATCCATACAACGACAGAGATTAATGAAAATGCACCTATGAAAGGAGAATGTACTCAACCGATCAGAATATACCCACCCAATCAAAATGTACCCATAAAACTAGAATGCACCCATAAAATGAGCATGTACCCAACTAGCGAAATGTGCCCTGCAAATCATTCAAGTGAGTGCTAGAAAAAGATTAGAACATCCACTCCTCAAACCTCTAGCATGATTTTTGTCTTTCTCACCCATGCCATGAAGCTGCCGACCAGAAGAAGCTAACTGGTACATGCTAAGCTTGAAAGAGATTAGAATTGGGCATGCTTGGAATAAGAGAGTGCTTCATAAATATTAAATGGATATGTATAGTCAACGTTGTAATTGAGGGAATGATTTGGGAAACTTTCAATTTAATTGTCAGAGCTTGGCTAGTGGTAAAAAAGTAATTTTTATGTATTCTGTTTTCAAATTTGCCACGGTGGATGTGCAATGTCCTACAATCAAACATTTTGAATGTATAAAGTGTTACTTTAAGATCTTTACTTACTAGGGACTGCAAGCTGAATTCCCGCTCGTTTGAATTTTATTACACCACCCGTTGTGTTTCAAAAATACCTTTTACTCAACATTAAATTTGAACATTTTGATTGTATAAAGTGTTAATTGAAGATCTTTACTTACTAGGGACCGTAAGCTGAATTCCCGCTAGTTTGAATTTTATTACACCACCTGCTTTGTGTTTCAAAACCCTTTACTCAACATTGAATTTGATTTTTACACACATAATTAATCTATATAACCTCTTGTGCAACTATTTCGATCTATTCCAACTAGGTGATCAGAAAGCCAGGTGTGGCGAGCAGTATGCGAATCATGTACTATATATATGGGTGCCATGGTCAATGAATTCAAGCTTGTGCAATGACAATGGGAAGAATCAATTTAGAAAACTCTTGTAATCGAGCGATTCACTCTTCCTTTCGTTGGGCCACAACGACATAAAGAGGCTTCTTTCCACTCATCTCCCCATCCATTTCTTTCAACTAAAAAGAAAGTGAACGTTTGTCATGCATACTACACTAGGGGTGGGCACGGGACGGGATGAGGTTGTGGCTGTGGTTCTCAGGGTTGCACCTTTTTGAAGATGAATAGTTTCTATTGATATAGAGTATATGTCTTTTATATTTGCATTTGGTGATTGCCTTGTTTTTTTGGTTTAGGTTTTCATGATTTAGTTTTCATACTGCTTCGCATAGCTGAAATTTCATGCACACGCACAAACAAAGATGCCCTCAAATGTCCCAGTCATTTTCTCTCTAAAATTCAAATTTCTTTCATTCTCTTGAATTTGTTTACGTTTATTGTTTTTAAAATCCTAATTTCTGTTATTCATTAATTTTTTTCACTTTTATAATTCTCTGATGGTGTTGTTGGACATCGTTAAATGCGATAAATGGGCAGCACTAGGGTGCGTTTTTTGTGTATCACATATGTGAATGTGTTGCCAATCAAATGGAGCCCAGAACGTTGGTTCTTGCGACATGCAACGCTCTTCTTTTGTTTTTCTTCTTTGTGCAGATATGGTACTGGTTCTGATGAAGTACTCGTTCTCTCTGTGTTAAGTGTAACCTTAGTGATTATATTTGCACTAGCAGCTATTTGGCTCTCTAGTTTCTGAAATGTATAATTAAAGATTCTTTTTCTTACCTTGGGGGTTGATTTTCTATACATTGTCTCAGATTGCTCTTGAGGAACTTGCCGAATAGTCAATGGAGAAATGCAACTGACAACCTCTCAATGTCTGTCATAAACTATGATTTTATGAGGCAGCGGTTATCAAGCAGTGCAAAGGATGAAGATATTTCACCATTTTCAGCTCAACACTCAAATTATTGCTGTCATCATATGGTTGGCTGCCTAATTCTCTTATAGTTATATATTCTTGATTGTTTTATGTATAACAGGACACTTATATCTGAGGTTGCTTTTTTTTCCCCCATCTTTTTATTTCATTAGAGAAACCTTAAGTTTAGTGGACAAGTAATCCACCTGAACAAGAAACTAAATCCAACAAACTACATGTAATTTAGAAACCCAAAAGTGGTCCTGATGATGCCGCTTCCACCTCTAGGTTCTTATATAAGCATTTGCATTTTGCTACTTAATATAATTCTATTTTCTGAATTTTCTGTGCATAACTTATTCTTTTTCTTTCTCACTTTTCCCCATTTCTCACTGACTTTTTGTCCATTTGACACTATTACAACTTCTGCATAGACCCTTATATAAGTTGTTTTTTACCGATGAGCTTAACTTATGCTATTGGGACTTTTCTTCCAAGTGCTGTTTTCATGTTAGAATGACTATTTCTTCTGAAACAAGCAATGGGTTTAGGCATTTTAAGTCATACTATTGGTCGGATTCAGTACAACGGGAAAAATAAATAAACATATAAATTAGGAAAATTGTTCTACACTGAGCCCCATGGATAAATCCAGATCTAGTGATGCTTAGAAAAATCATGGTTTTTTTTTTATGTATTTTACCTCTCATGTAGATGAAAGTGCATTCTTACAACATTGTCTTTTCTATGTGTGGGCGAACTCTCTTTATTGTTGACTATCGGTACATGCACTGATGTTTGTATGCAATTTTAACTGAGGTAGCCTTGACAACCGCAGGAGTCAAAGGCAGGCATCAGAAGCAGTTAAGTTAGTGCGCCTCTTTGGTTCTTGTTTGAAGGTTGCGGTCTGTCTTTTGTGTAAGTTTTAGCTTGGCAGGTTCGCTAAGACTCCATGGAACTATTTCTAATGTCAGCCCTGCGAAGTAGCATATGGAAATGGTAGTATTCTGCCTTCTTTCCTTCCTGAAGTGTACTGCCTTCAAGATCGAGTGTCATATCCAGGTTATTACCAATTGTGTAGTATACTTTAGTAGTCTATGAGTATGCTCTGATTACACCATACTTATATTGCACAAATTTCTGTTTGCAAGAGAGAATGCCCAATCTGACTAACTGTTCTTTTCATTTGTGCAGGTACCGTTCAAATGGAGAAAACGCCATACTTATGTTGAATGAATTTCTGTTTTGTCAGAGAAAAAGTCCAATCTGACTAATTGTTCTCTTCATAGGTTTTCAGCCAATTTGACTGGTACCATTCAAATTGAGATTCCAAAACCTGTTGGTAATTAGAAAGACTTTCCTACACTAAATGCATAGGTTTTCAGCCAATAAGACATAACCATACATAAGCTTAAATTTCCCACATGATATTGCCTGTTTCTATGTTAATTTTTATAATCATTCATATCATTCCCATGCAGCCATTTATGTGGTGTTTAGACTTCTGGGATTTATCTAATTCAACTTTCTGTTGCTTGATTTGTTGAATTGGCTTGGGGTTCTACTGGGCCATTTTTCTGGAGAGACCAAAAAGATGTTCGATATTAACAAATCTTATGTGATTACTTGTCAGTAATTAGGAATAGACAGTCCACCTAAGCAATTTCATGTGAATAGAAATCTCCAAAAATTTTACAATGTTAATTAGGCAACTGGTGGGTTTGGTTTCTTCTGCACTGCTTCACAATGTTGAGGCTGCCATGCTCTTATAAGATTTTATGTACTCTTTTCGTATTCTTTTTAAACTTTTGATTCTTCCACTTTTCTTCTTATAGGATACATAGGAATCAGAAGCAGTTAAGTTATCTAGGTATCACCCTTCTTTTGTTATTTTTTGAAGGTTCCAGCCCATCGTTTGTGTATCTTATTATGATGGCAGGTTCGTGAGAACTCCGATAAACCATTTCTAATGTCTGGCCTGCAAAGATAATTTGGAAATGTTACTGTTCTTCGTTATTTCATTCCTGAATTGTGCTGCCTTGAAAGATAGTGACTTGTCCAGGTTATTAATGGTTTTGTATGCTTTTTTGTATGCTATAGGAGTGCATTTTTTTTTACACAAAAACAAAAAGCCCCACCCATGCTACACGAATTTCTGTTTGCTGGAGAAAGTGTTCTTGTGTACATAGGAACAAATGAAACCACATGTTTTGGGAATCAATTCCTCCTGTACAGTTGAGGTCTTGTATTGGGAGCTCTGTAATTCATGTTAGAATGACTATTCTTCTGAATTTTGATGCATCCCTTATTCTTTTTCTCTCTCTCTCTTTCCCTTTTTCTTGGAGCAGATTGTTTGACCAGCACAGGAATTAAGGACAGGCATCTGAAGCAGTTAGATTATCGAGTTGATCCACTCTTTTGTTCTTGATTGACGGTTCGGGTCTGTCTTTTGTGTAAGTTCTAACTTATTAGGATGGCAGGTACGCGAGGATACCATTGAAAAATTTCTGAAGCCGGGACTGCAAAGTATAATTTGGAAATGGTAGTAATCTTCCTTCTTTGCATCCTGAAGTGTGCTGCCTTGAAATATAGTGTCAGGTCCAGGTTATTAACGGTTGTTTTGTATGCTATGGTAGTGTATTTGTTTCTTCCAGATTAGTTCCATTAATTCTTTCTCGTTCACAGATGAGGTCTTTTATTCGAAGTGTTGTATTTCATATTAGAATGACTGAGTTTGGGCATTTTAATTCATAATATCGATCGGTTTCAGTACAATGGGAAAAAAAATATTTTTTTGAAAACCGATCTTCACAGTGCATTATGTCACCAAATAATCTAATTCAGATCTGGATAGATGCACAGAAAAATCGAGGATGTTTTGTAGATTGCCTTTGATGTGGATAAAGTGCATTCTTACAATTATATTCAATCTCACTAAGTGCATCTGTATCCTTCAGCATCTTGGTGTCAGATAAAAGTCTGCTTCAACGGGGATGGTTCTAATGACGCTTCTGCTTTGTATGAGGTTAATAGATTTCAATGTCTTTGCTTGATTATTTTTGAGTTCCACCACTGGAAGATTTTGAGTGTATGTTTTTGATGTCATAGAGTGCTTAGGGGCTCTGTTCACAGAGTTGCAACTGCAGGAGCATCCATTTTTATCAATTTTGAACGTAAGTTCTTATTTCATTGTTTATAGGGTTGTGTTTTCATCATTCTTTTTTTTGCCATTGCTGTTTTCTGAACTTTTTGTTGCATTCCATGGAATTTTACGGGTTGGATAGATAATTTAAATTTGCCATAAAGATGGTCAGTAAACTTGACCCTTTATCTTCTGCATTAGTTCTTGCAGACCAAGCAATATGAGTATCCCCGAGACACATTCCAAGTCCTTGATGTTGTTCTGGGAGTTGTACCTTAAGTCTTTCTTCCTATGAAGAGTGTCATTGTGCTTTTTTGCGTTGTATGTTGTATTTCCTTAGACAATTTTTGAGACAATTGTTCAGATAATGTTGCATTTGGATCTCAGGTATACTGTTGTTAGGAGGTCATTCTTCTGCACTGAGTTTGGGCCACTGGGCGATCTCGGTAATGGTTTGAAATATTGGAATTGTTTTTACAGGATTTTTTAAAATTGAAATTCGGGGTTGTGATTCCAACATTTTTTTTATTGCAATATTTATTGAACTATATATGAATAGTAAACAAGAGATAAAGATTACTTAGGGTATTATGTGATTAGTAGATATCAAAATGTGCAAACTCAAGTAGGCAACTCATACAAGATGGTTAAATGAAAATAAGATATATTACTTATTTGAATTGTAAAAACTTCAAGCTGTTGGAAAAAAAAGGCATGCTTTGTTGGAATCTTGCCCTTGTGTTTTTATGCATAAAAAAATTGGTATGTTGTTTGGTTATGTCTTTTAGAATAAAGCAAAGAAGTTAATTTTATTTTGATTTTAGGTTTGGTTTTGTTATGGACTATCCTTAAACCACCTGTAAGGATAAGACCTAGTTTGAGGTAGCTGTAGTATTAGCTTGTCTTGGTTTGCTGCATAGGCTCTTATATAAGCATTTGCATTTTATTACCTAGTATAATTTTATTTTCTGAATTTTCATGCATCGCTTGTTCTTTTTCTTTCTCACTTTCCCCCTTTCTTCTTGGAGTGGATGGTTCGACCAACGCAGCAGTTAGAGCCAGGCATCCGAAGCAGTTAAGTTATTGGGTGAAAGCCACTCTTTTGTTCTTGATTGACAGTTTGGGTCTGTCTTTTGTGCAAGTTCTAATTTATTATGTTGGCAGCTTTGCGAGGACTTCAAGGAAAAAAATTCTAATGTCAGGTCTGCAAACTATAATTTGGACATGGTAGGGTGAACGCCACTCTTTTGTTCTTGATTGACAGTTTGGGTCTGTCTTTTGTGCAAGTTCTAATTTATTATGTTGGCAGCTTTGCGAGGACTTCAAGGAAAAATTTCTAATGTCAGGTCTGCAAACTATAATTTGGACATGGTAGTAATTCTTCCGTCTTGTCTTCCTGAATTGTGCTGCCTTGAAATATCGTGTCAGGTCCAGGTTATTAACGGTTGTTTTGTATGCTATAGTAGTGCATGTGTTTTTTCCATAATAGTTCTGGTCTGAAAACACCGTACCCATTCTACAATAGAAAATGTCCTTCTTGGGTACAGAGGAACAAATTAAACATGTTTTGGGAATTAATTCCTTCTTGTTCACAGATGAGGTCTTTTATTGCAAGGGATTCATTTCATGTTAGAATGACTGTTTCTTCTTACCCAAGCAATGGGTTTAGGCTATTTAATGCGTAATATTGATCGAATTCAGTACAGAGGTGAAAAAATACATGATTTTTTAAAATTGATCTGCACAGTGCACCATGTTAAGAAATAATCTAATCTAGATCTGAGATGCACTGAACAGTCAGCGATGTTTCGTATGTTGTCTATGATGTAGGTAAAAGTGCGTTGTTACAATTTTATTCAATCTCACTGCACATATATGTACCGCATCCTTCGTGTCAGATAAAAGTGCATTTTTGAAATATTCAAAGATATTTTATTATCTTCTCTATGTGAGTGAACTGTCATTGTTATGGACTATCCTAATACCAACCTGCACTGATGATTGTAACAACCTAATCTCGGGTCTCAAGTCGTCAGGGTTTGCTGCATTGACCCTTATATAAGCATTTGCATTTTGTTACTTATGTCCTGATTCTTGATGCATCACTTATTCTTTTTTCTTTATTCATTTTGGGAATTAAGTCTTTGTTCACTGTTGAGCTTAACTTGTGCTATCGGATCTTTTCTTCCACTTTCTGTATTTCATGTTACAATGTTAATTAGGACAACTGGTGGGTTTGGTTTCTTCTGCACTGCTTCACAATGTTGAAGCTGCCAAGCTTTTTATAAGATTTTATGTACTCTTTTCGTATTATTTTTAAACTTTTGATTCTTCCCCTTTTCTTGCGTATCGTAAACAGGAATCAGAGGCAGAAATGAGAGGCCGTTAAGTTATCTAGGAAACACCCTTCTTTTGTTCTTGTTTGAAGGTTCCAGTCCATCATTTGTGTATGTTCTAACTTATTATGATGGCAGGTTTGTGAGAACTCCGATGGACCATTTCCAACATCTGGCCTGCAATGATAATTTGGAAATGTTACTGTTCTTCCTTATTTCATTCCTGAATTGTGCTGCGTTGAAAGATAGTGATTTGTTCAGGCTATTAATGGTTTTGTATGCTATAGTAGAGCATGTATTTTTTTCCACAGAAGGTTCTGGTCTGAAAACACCGCACCCATACTACACGAGTTTCTGTTTGTTAGAGAAATTGTTCATGGGTACATTGGAACAAATTTGATGCATCCCTTATTCTTTTTCTTTCTCTCTTTCCCTTTTTATCTTGGAGCTGATGGTTGGGCCAACAGAGGAATTAAAGGCACGCATCAGAAGCAGTTAATTTACCAAGTTAATCGACTCTTTTGTTCTTGATTGACGGTTTGGGTATGTCTTTCATGTAAGTTCTAACTTATTATGATGTCAGGTATGCGAGGATGCCATGGAAAAATTTTTGACGGATGTATTGCACAGTACAACCTGGAAATGGTAGTATTCTTCCTTCTTTGCTTCCTGAAGTGTGCTGCCTTGAATTATAGTGTCATGTCCAGATTATTAACGGTTGTTGTGTATGCTATAGTAGTGTATATGTTTCTTCCAGAATAGTTCTATTAATTCCTTCTTTTTCACAGACGAGGTCTTTTATTCTAAGTGTTGTATTTCATGTTAGAATGGCTGTGTTTGGTTATTTTAATTCACCATAATGGGAAAAAAAAATTCATAATTTTTGAAATCTGTCCTGCACAGTGCGCCATGTCACCAAATAATTGATTTCAGATCTGGATAGATTCACAAAAATTTGCAGTCGGGTTTTGGGCATAGAAAGCAAATGTTACTACATGTTTTGATTCTCTTCCCCTTTTCTTCTTGTTGCGTACACAGGAATCAGAGGCAGAAATGAGAGGAAGTTAAGTAATCTAGGTAACACTCTTCTTTTGTTCTTGTTTGAGGGTTCCAGTCCATCATTTGTGTATGTTCTAACGTATTATGATGGCAGGTTCTTGAGAACTTTGTTGAACCATTTCCAATGTCTGGCTTGCAATGATAATTTGGAAATTTTACTGTTCTTCCTTCTTTCATTCCTGATTTGTGCTGCGTTGAAAGATAGTGACTTGTTCAGGTTATTAATGGTTTTGTATGCTATCGTAGAGCATGTATTTTTTCCACAGAAGGTTCTGGTCTGAAACCACCGCACCCATACTACAAGAATTTCTGTTTGCTAGTGTAAATGTTCTTTTTTATTCCAAGTTCTGTATTCATATTAGAAAGACTATTCTTCTGAAATTTGATGCATCCCTTATTCTTTTTCTCTCTTTCCCGTTTTCTTCTTGGAGCTGATGGTTGGGCCAACAGAGGAATTAAAGGCACGCATCAGAAGCAGTTAATTTACCCAGTTAATCCACTCTTTTGTTCTTGATTGATTGTTTGGGTCTATCTTTTGTGTATGTTCTTTAATTTACCAAGTTAATCGACTCTTTTGTTCTTGATTGATTGTTTGGGTCTTATCTTTTGTGTATGTTCTTTAATTTACCAAGTTAATCGACTCTTTTGTTCTTGATTGATTGTTTGGGTCTTATCTTTTGTGTATGTTCTTTAATTTACCAAGTTAATCGACTCTTTTGTTCTTGATTGATTGTTTGGGTCTTATCTTTTGTGTATGTTCTTACTTATTATGATGTCAGGTATGCAAGGATGCCATGGAAAAATTTCTGACGTGGGGATTGCAAAGTATAACCTGGAAATGGTAGTATTCTTCCTTCTTTGCTTCCTGAAGTGTGCTGCCTTGAAATATAGTGTCATGTCCAGATTATTAACGGTTGTTTTGTATGTTATAGTAGTGTATTTGTTTCTTCCAGAATAGTTCCATTAATTCCTTCTTGTTCACAGACGAGGTCTTTTATTCGAAGTGTTGTATTTTATGTTGGAATGCCTGTGTTTGGCCATTTTAATTCATAATATTGATCGGATTCAGTACAATGGGGGAAAAATGCATAATTTTTGAAATCCGACCTCCTCAGTGCACCATGTCACCAAATAATCTAATTCAGATCTGAATAGATGCACAGAAAAATGGAGTATGGATAGATGCACATTATAGCATTTTTTCGTTCTTTCCTTCCTGAAGTGCAGTGCCTCGACAGATGGGGTGTCATATCCCGGTTATTCAGGGTTG
The DNA here is from genome assembly GCA_033992175.1 of Spiraea crenata. Classification (NCBI taxonomy): domain Eukaryota; kingdom Viridiplantae; phylum Streptophyta; class Magnoliopsida; order Rosales; family Rosaceae; genus Spiraea; species Spiraea crenata. The sequence continues at coordinate 561,063 of JAVBHV010000081.1, read as the reverse complement.
CTTAGTATACTATAGTCCCCGAGTGTCTTCTAGTATAGTTCTGGTCTGATATTGACAAATCTTGAGGTGTTTCCTGGTCAGTTCATTGGAAGCTCTGGGGGTTCCTCTCTTTCAATTCCTGTTCATAATTCCGCAATTGCAGTCTTATCCATTTGTATTAAACATCTAACTGCATGTTCATAGTCAAGTGTGAATCCTTTTTTTTTGAAAATGTAATTGACTACTTTTTGCTTCATATTGTTTGGAATTATATCAATTCTACTTCTACTGGTGAAAACTGGTCAGCACTTTCAATTGGGGAGTCCAGCGCGGCAGTAGAATTGATGGTAGTAGGCTGGTAAAAATTCAAATTGTTAAATTGCATAATAATTTTTGTTTTCTCTGTCCACGAGATTTGCAGTTGAGTTTTGGGCACATAGAAAGCAAATGATACCACATGTTTTGGGAATTAAGTTCTTGTTTATCGTTGATCTTAACTTGTGCTGTATTTCATGTTAGAATGACTGTTTCTTCTGAAACAAGCAATGGGTTTAGGCATTTTAAGTCATACTATTGATAGGATTCAGTACAAAGGGAAAAAGAAATAAACATAAATTAGGAAAATTGTTCTTCACAGAGCCCCATGGATAATTCCAGATCTAGTGATGTATTGAAAAATCAGGTTTTATTTTTGTTTTTTTGTTTGTATTTTATCTCTGATGTAGGGAAAAGTGCATTCTTACAATTTTGTCTTTTTTATGTCTGGGCGAACAGTCCTTGTTATGGACTATCATAATACCAAAATGCACTGATGTTTGCTTATCTGAGGCAGCCTTGTTGGGGTTTGCTAAATATACCCTTATATAAGCAGTTGCATTGTAGTACTTGGTATAATTCTATTTTCTGAATTTGGATGCCTCACTTATTCTGTTTCTTTCTCACATTCCCCTTTTTTTCTTAGGGCAAATGGTTTGACAAGCGCAGGAGTCAGAGGCAGGCATCAGAGGCAGTTAAGTTAATGCGCCTCCTTGGTTCTTGTTTGAAGGTTCCGGTCTGTTGTTTGTGTAAGTTTTTGCTTATTATCATGGCAGGTTCGCAAGGACTCTATGAACTATTCCTAATGTTAGACCTGCGAAGTAGCTTTTGGAAATGGTAGTATTCTTCTTTCTTGTTTGAAGGTTCCGGTCTGTTGTTTGTGTAAGTTTTTGCTTATTATCATGGCAGGTTCGCAAGGACTCTATGAACTATTCCTAATGTTAGACCTGCGAAGTAGCTTTTGGAAATGGTAGTATTCTTCTTTCTTTCCTTCCTGAAGTGTGCTGCCTTGAAGATTGAGTGTCATATCCTGGTTATTGTCAATTGTTTTGAATACTATAGTTGTCTATTAGTCTGCTCTGAAAACACCATACTTATATTGCACAAATTTCTGTTTGTGAAAATCTTGATTAGTGTAATGTGGTGCCAATCAAATGGAGCCCAGAACTTTGGTTGTTGTTGCATGCAACGATCTTCTTTTGTTATTCTTCTGTCCAGATACGGTACTGGTTCTGATAAGGTACTCGTTCTCTGTGTGTTAAGTGTAATCTTAGTGATTTAATTTGCACTATCAGCTATATGGCTCCCTAGTTTCTGAATTGTACTATTAAAGGTTCTTTTTCTTCCCCTGGGGATTGATTTTCTACACATTGTCTCAGATGGCTCTTGCGGAACTTGCTGAAAAGTCAACGGAGACATGCGAATGACAGCCCCTCAATGTCTGTCATAAATTATGATTGTATATGGCAGCGGTTATCATGCAGTAGAAAGGATTAAGATATTTCACCATTTTCAGCTCAACACTGAATTTATTGCTGTCATCATATGGTTGGCTATCTTATTCATTGTTAGTTATTTATTGTTGATTGTTTTATGCATTATGGGATGACCTTGTGGACCACGATAAGGTTTGCAGTTTAAATATTCAGAGACAAACGCCCTTTAGTCTTTTCAAGGTATGACAATGCACACTTACTTTCGTGCATTCTGAATCCAATGATATTTTCTGAATTTGAAATGGGTCACAGGAGGTCATCGGCTGTTATTTATTGTCATCATCTTGAATGTTAGAAACAGTATTTTGCGAAAACTTCTTTGTTCTTTGTGGGATGCTTACTTTAGATTCACCAAATAGGACGACTGTATTACACTTGGTTCTAATTAATGCCTTCTGCATTGCAGCATAATACTGACCTGAAGCGAAATCACTGGAATTCGAGAAGGATGTTGAAGCGAACTGTCCTAGAGTGCAGAGATGAAGGTGACTTCTCTCATTTACTCTCTTAATATTCAATGTTGTTTCTGATGTGTTTTGTGTTTGAGCATTTGTTTGTGTTTTTAATTGGGGTTTGTTCGGTCCATCTGGATTGATTTTCTCGTGCAATTTTAGTGCATACTTACTGTTTTATGTGGGCATTTTTGGGATTATGATGTTTAGTGGGTTGATGTGGGTTTTTGTGAAGATCTCTTGGGTTTTTCAATTCACAATTTTAGTTGACGTAATAATTTCATTTACATTGCTCTCTGGAGGTTACTGTTGTGTTTTGAACTCTCATGTTGTATTCCATGGACTTCGAGGAAGCATGGAGGTGCTATGAGGTTGGACGGCATATCACTACCATAGTTTTTACACTGCACGTAGCATGATTCCCCTCGAGATGATTCAAATTCTGGTTGTGGCTGTGGTTCTGAGGGTTGCACCTTTTTGAAGATGAATAGTCTGTTGATATAGATTATATATCCTTTTGTCTTTTATATTTGCATTTGGTGATTGCCTTGTTTTTTTGGTTTAGGTTTTCATGATTTAGTTTTCATACTGCTTCGCATAGCTGAAATTTCACGCACACGCACACACACAAACAAAGATGCCCTCAGAGGCAAATGTCCTAGTCATTTTCTCTTAAAATCCAAATTTCTTTCATTCTTTTGAAATTGTGTGCGTTTGTTGTTTTTAAAATCCTAATTTGTATTATTCATTAATTTTTTTCACTTTTATATAATTCTCTGATGGTGTTGATGGAAAATCTTGAGTAGTGTGATGTGTTGCCAATCAAATGGAGCCCAGAACGTTCGTTCTTGTGACATGTAACGCTCTTCTTTTGTTTTTCTTCTTTGTCCAGATACGGTACTGTTTCTGATGAGGTACTCGTTCTCTCTGTGTTAAGTGTAACCTTAGTGATTATATTTGCATTAGCAGCTATTTGGCTCTCTAGTTTCTGAAATGTATAATTAAATATTCTTTTTCTTCCCTGGGGATTGATTTTCTATACATTGTCTCAGATTGCTCTTGAGGAACTTGCCGAAAAGTCGATGGAGAAATGCAACTGACAAACTCTCAATGTCTGTCTTAAACTATGATTATATGAGGCAGCGGTTATCAAGCAGTGCAAAGGATGAAGATATTTCACCATTTTCAGCTCAACACACAAATTATTGCTGTCGTCATATGGTTGGCTGCCTAATTCTCTTATAGTTATATATTCTTGATTGTTTTATGCATAAAGGATTTCTCACACATCCTTTACAAGGCCGGATTGAACCCATTACATGTCCATGAAAGTTCTGGTCAAAACTTTACCAAGTGCCTCATTCTGTCTTTTCTGCATGTAGGCTGTTCAGTTTTAATGCAGGAAACTTGTGAATTTATGAGCGGGATGATCTGAGCAGTAGTTCCTCTTCTTATCCAGATTCTCTCTTTTCTAGGCACTTGTTTTGCGGGTGAAATATTTTCTAGTGGTGGTATTTTTAATTGTTAGAGTTTCAATTTTGAACACTTTAGCAGGAAGAAAAGGCTTGTAGTGTTTAGTTTTAAATGGTGCGTACAGCATTTTAAATAAGTGTCACATCGGGTACTGCATGAAGCTTTTCTTGGGGTTTCTTTTCAGTTGGAGATGGGATTAATGGGAGCAGAATTTCTAAGGCACACGTGTGTTAATAGGAGCAGAGTCTCTACGAACTACATTTTTGATTGTTGTGGATGTGTTAATTTCACAAATATGAACGTATGAATATTTTAATGGAAATAAAACAGGAGATGGGTGCTTCAGACATTTGTTTTTTCGTGGCAGAGTCTATTGGTGATGGGGATGTTATCAATGTGCAGACTAGAAAATATCGTGAATGGCAGCTCTCGCAGGGTGGATCTCGTTCATCCTCCCATAAGCACCTGCTCCAGAAATTGGAATATTTTTTTATTCATTTTTCTTCCTCCTTTAATTTGGTTGATGGAATTGTTTTTATACTCATGTTGGTTCGCATATTCTATTCATAGAGATGTTTCTATATTCGTAGCATGCATTCACGCTCACGGAGTTGTACACCTTACTGGGGATCTTCTGTGATTGACTTGTGGCATTAGATCAAACTGATGTGTTTCCTGGTTTTTTTGACAAGAAAGCTGCAACAGGAACTTCAAAGTTTGAATTAAGAAGATAATGGGTAGTAATCCTACATGGGTGCGTGCAAACACACACCTACTCATATTCATGTTACGCAGGTACTTATGTTGTCCCTCTACTATTGTAGGAATGCAAGTAAAACTTGACTGGAAGGGTGCAACGAATTCAAGTGCAAAGAATGAAAAAAGGTGGCCGAGGTTCGGGGGCTGGTGCCAGGGGAAAGAGATGAGGGGAGATTTGGGGAGATGATAGTGTTAATGTAAGTAGATTTTGGCCCTTTTCTAAGCATTGTAAATAGATCTATCCTTCTTATATAAACACTGGTGACTTTGTCCAACAATTGAGCCAGCTCAAGTAAGTCTTATAATGTTTTTTAAAAAGTTATCTCATCTGCAATCTTTTCCCTTTTTCCATGATGAATTCTTACCAATGTATGAAAAAATTTTCTGATTCCTGAGCTTGCAGAATCAAGACCAGAAAGGATCCAGCATAGAGCAGATGGAATTGATAGTATGCTGGCAAAGCTCTTGGCTTTCGGTGTTTTCTCTTTTCCCATATGAACATAGTATAGTTCCTGAAGTATGCTGTCTCTAATCCTGATGATGTTGAACTCAATGTAAATTTGGCCTCAGTTGCTGAATTCTCCTAGTGCTCATTTGCTTTGCAAAATTTTTGTGTGTTGTGTACATGACTTTCTCCTTTTCGGTTGTACAATTGGCTGAGAGGTCTCATATATAGAACTTTTTGAGATTAGAGATCTCCTTAGATGTTTAGAGACAAGCTAGCTCCAGGTTTAAAAACATCAGATAAGTTTTCAATCCTGTCAAAGGAATTTTTTATGCGGTAGGAATTTTTATGTTGCAACTGTATGGATTCATCCTTGTTTGTGTTACTTCCTCATTAACAATTGTTCAGATGATGTTGCATTTGGATCTCGGGTACACCCTAGTTGGGAGGTATTTCTTTGATACAGAGCTTGGGCTGGAGGTCTATCTTGAAAACTTTGATATCTACGTATGTAGAGGTGGCAGCGCATTTGCCTTATGGGTGAAGTAGACATGTGCAGGTCAGCTTGACGGTAGTTAATCAGATCAATACAAAGGACTCAATAAGAAACTGTAATACTTCTTTGTTAGTCCAATATATTAATACTATTTTGCTTGGTTGCCATATACATATGTACTATTGTTATCTGTTCTTGCTGGTTATTAGTTTGATTGGATTTTGAACTTCATATTTCTTGGGTTATTGTGGTGTAAAGTTTGTGTAACCTGTTATTTTCTTGTCACTTGTATGGATCTCTTTTTTTTTAATAGTAATAAAATTATGTTTTTGTTAAAAAAAAACATAGTGGTAAGTGATGAGGTTGATGAGGGGAGGGCCTGTTAATGTGGTTGAGAACCTTTACTCATGCAGCAGAATTATTATTTCAATCAGAGCCATCTTGACTTTTTTTTTTTTTTTTATGCAGTTCTTACCTGTTATTGAATGATTCTGTTTAAATGCCGATTATTTTTTTGGTCAAGTATATTCTAGACTTTTTCTTGATTCATTACGTGATGTTTCAGACACCCAATACCGGTTCCATGCAAGAGAAAATGACTCGGGTCACACATCATTTATGCCTCTTCATGAGTTTTCTGACCCCTTGTGGGGTTATCTGGTGGATGATACAGTAATGCTTGAAGCCGAGGTTGTGTTTACATCTAATTAATGTTATGTCAAGCATAAGTTGGTATTGACGAATTCCAATAAGAGCCTAAACTGACATATAGTCCGCTTCCATTGCAGGCAATCTTGACGAAAGAACATGGAAAGGAGATTTAAAGCGAAACCGCACCTATATACTACAATTAAAGTAAAAACTTGTGTAATTCTGCTTTCACCTGGAAAGGCCACTATAAGTATTATACATCACTCAAATTAAGAAGAGGCAATTTGTTGGTATGGGTAGGTTGCTCGAGATGAAGACCTGGCAGAACAGATTGGAAGGAATATATACTTTGACCTTGTGGACCACAACAAGGTTTGCATTTTTAATATTCAGAAACAGACGCCCTTTAGTCTTTTCAAGGTATGACAATGCACACTTACTTTCATGCATTCTGAATTCAATTTAATATGATGAGATTTCCTAATTTTGAAATGGATCAAAGGAGATTATTTATTGTTGTCATCTGGAATGTTAGAAACAATATTTTGTGAAAGCTTCTTTGTTCTTTGTGACAGGTGACAATTTTACTGTGGGATGCTAAATTTAGATTCACTAAATAGGTAAGTACTTCCACAGCTACTGTACTATATAAGTATTTGGAAATTTGGAAATGCATCCTATAGTTAGGGTTAGGAATGTAAATTAACAATCAACTACACTTTGTGTCCTAAATATGAGTTCAATTTGTATTATCTGTTTGGTGGGAATCTTGGTCGCTGTATACATCACAAATCCCATTTTGTTTTTTACCAAAACAATTTTTTGATTGAAAACACAGGATAGAAAGTAATGCTGTGTAATTTTCTTCCACCTATCAGCCTTGACAGATAAGGTTTCAGTTACTAGTTATGCAGCTGTTATAGAGACTCTCTTATCTTCTTCTCTGATTAAAGACTTAGTCTGCTGCTTTTATCCTATTATGTACAGTCCCAGTGGAGTTTATTCTAAATGGAAATCGTTTATTTGATGGAGCTAGTGCAGCAAATTGTACTTAAGTGTTAGATAGCACAAGTGTATTGGGTTTGGTTCTAATGGTGAGGGGTTAGTCCCAGAAGCACATTGACTGGGAGGCACATGTTTTGAATCCTAATTTCTTTCATTCTCTTGCGATTGTGTTAGTTTGTTTTTCTGTAAAATCCTAATTTCTGTCATTCACTAATTTTTTTCACCAGTATGATTCTCTGCTTGTGGTGATGACGACAGACAGGCATTGGAAGCATTAATATTCAGTAAATCAATTTTCAATCATATAGCTATAGCATATCGCCAAGTAAACTCTTTCTGTTTTCTTGGGGTAGTTCCATTTGATTTTCCGAGAAAAATGGTTTTAATTTCAACCTTTTTGATTATCTTTAATTAAATTTCTAAAATCTGGAATAATTAACTACTGAAACTCGAAGTGTATTAATCAATATGCAAGGGTCTCATATATGCAGACTTGTTTCCATCTCTGCATTATAAGACAATAGACTTAATAGCTTCCATTTTATCCCTTCTACATAGCTTAGTTCGTTCTTATTTATGAATTAATTAAGGAGCACGGGAAGACCAGTGGTGCATCAAGCAAGTCTGATATGCATCGTTTATTATCCGGTTATTGAACACTGACATATAAAACTTTGGAAGCAACAATTTGTGAAAACATTTTTGGTCTATGTCACTGGGTACAATATTGCTGTGGAATGCTGGCTCTTGACTTGCCTAAATAGATAAGTACTTTCACAACTACTGGTAATTGGGAAATGCATCCTATAGTTAGGGTTAAGGATGTAAATTAAGGATTAGCTAATCTTGATTTCTGTTCTAAATATGAATTTACTCTATATTATCTGTTTAGTGGGAATTTTGGTCACCGCATGCATCTCAAATTTCATATTGTTTCTACCAAACCGATTTTCTGATTTAAAACACGCAATAGAAAGTATTGCCTGTCTCATTTTCTTTCATCTAATAAGGATTCTGTTACTGGTTCTCTGCAGTTTTTATAGAGCCTCTGTTTTTTCTTTTCTCAGTACAAACTTAGTTTGTTGCTTTTACAGTCTCGTTGGAGTTTATTCTAAATGGAAATCGTTTATTTGATGGAGCTAGTGCAGCAAGTTGTACACAAAGTTGGATAGGACAACTGTATTGGGTTTGGTTCTAATTTCTTCTGCATTGCAACATAATACTGACGTGAAGTCTCCCCCTTTACCAGCTTCTGCAGTTAAATAGGCCTTCCGTGCGTACGGGAAGCGAAATCACTGGAATTGGAGAAGGATGCTGAAGCGAGCTGTCCTAGAGCCCAGAGATGAAAGGTGCCTTCTCTCATTTACTCTCTTAGTACTCAATGTCGTTTCTGATGTGTTTTGTGCTTTGGAGTTGGTGGTTTGTTCTGTCCATGTGGATTGATTTTCTCGTGCAATCTTAGTGCATACGTTTTGTTCGATGTGGGCATTTTTTGGATTATCATGTTTAGTGGGTTGACGTGGGTTTTTGAGAAATCTCTTGGGTTCTTAAATTCACAATTTTAGTTTACTAAATAATTTCATTTACATTGCTCTCTGGAGGTTACTATTGTTGTGTTTTGAACTCTCATATTGTATTCCATGGACTTAGAGGTAGCATGGAGGTGCTATCAAGAGGGACTGCACATTACTACCATAGTGTTTGCACTGCACGCGGCATGATTCCCCTCGAGATGATTCAGATTCTGGTTGTGGCTGTGGTTCTTAGGGTTGCACCTTTTTGAAGATGCCTTTGTTGCTGTAGAGTATATCATGTTCCTTTATATTTGCATTTGGTGATGCCTAGGTTTTTTGGTTTAGGTTTTCATGATTTAGTTTTCATACTGCTTTGCATAGCTGAAATTTCACACACACACACACAAAGATGCTCTCAAAAATAATTTTCTCAGGAAAAACACCAACCATTATATCCTATTGGAGTCTCTTGGGAATTTTTCTAATATAACGGGGCTAGTGCATCAAATTGTGGTGTTTCAGATGTTTTGCTCAGAGGAAGGACCTATGAAGCTTTTTCCATTTTCTTGGTCCAATAAAAAATGCCATCAAACTGCACCGACCCATATCATATATAAAAGCCTTGGACTGTGGTTTAAATATGAAAGCTCTATGTTGTATGTCCCTTCTCATTGTGTGCCATTTATTCTTTACGTATATAGTCAGCAGCTGGTAAGTGAGCAAATAAATATCAATTAGCATATAATGGATGATCTCACTTGCTAATATTGTTGAATATCTCGAATATCTAGGCCGAAGGAAAGTCATAGCTATGTGAACTTACCGTATAATTTGGAATGAATACCATGTGTACAAGCACCGATCTGACAACCTTTGTCCCAATGTTTCTATCTTTAAATGTTTACTTGCTGCCTGTAAATGACCAACCACGCGAGTTCACTCTGTAGATTCTCAGTCATGTCTGTTATGTGGTTTATAATGGTTGGTTTTGTTAACAAAACACAACTTACACTCCGGAAAGGTTGTGTATAAAGTCGCTTGTTTGCTGTTTCTCCGTTATTACATATTGGTTTTATACTGCAATGTGTGCGTATATTGGTTTTTGTCAAATTCACTTTCATTTTACGGGGTTTAGGTGCAGGTTGACAACATCACTTCTTTAATGGTGAGGGTTTAATTCCTATAAGCACATGCCCTAGAGTCATTTTAATAGTGAAATCCTAATATCTTTGATTCTCTTGTAATTTTGTGTGTTTGTTCTTTAGTAAAATCCTAATTACTATCATTCACTTTTTTTTCACTTGGTAAATTCTCTGCTCGTGGTGATTATGACATAGAGGCATTGCAAGAATTAATATCCACGAAATAAGTTATCAATCCTGTAGCACAGCCAAAGAAACTCTCTGCATTTTTTATTGGGCTAATTCTATTTGATTTTCCAAGGAAACTGGTTTTAGTTCCAACTTTTTTTATTATCATTTTATTAAACTGTAATCATTAAAATAATTTGTGTGTGAATTTCTAAAATTTGGAATAATTAACTAATGAAACTTGAAAATCAATATGCAGGGGACTCATAAATGCAGACTTGTTTCCATCTCTGCATTATAAGAGAATGGATGTAATAGGTTTTACATTAATTAAAGTCGTTAGTTTATTCTGGTTATGGAGAATGTGGAGAACATTGTATGTATGGTGATGGAGTTCCATCTCCTTTATATTTGGAAATTAGATTGCCATCCCTCACCACTAATAGATTTTGATTGAAACTTTATATAATTTCAAAATTAGATTAAAGGACAAAACATTTCTCGTCCACATCAGTATTTACCATATATGGGTCTACATGTTAGTTTTGTTTAATTTTTAAATTAAAAATCGTAATTGGTAAGGTATTATATACATCATTTAACTTATTTATTTATTGAATTGTATCTACCCTATAACCATTGAATTAAAACACCATTTTTCAAGTCTCAATAGTCAACGATTATTCTTCCATTTGGTTTATAAATTTCTAGTACTCATGATCGAGAAGCAAAGCTTTGTATATGAACAAAATGTATCCTATACTCATGACCCATAGGAGAAAATACCTTACCACGGGTTGTTCTAATGAAAAAGCACCTATGAAAGGAGAATGTACCTACACCAATTTTACAATGTACCCGCAAAATCAAAATGTACCCCTTATGTATTCATAAAACAAGAATGTATCAATACAATGAGAATGTATCCATACAACGACAGAGATTAATGAAAATGCACCTATGAAAGGAGAATGTACTCAACCGATCAGAATATACCCACCCAATCAAAATGTACCCATAAAACTAGAATGCACCCATAAAATGAGCATGTACCCAACTAGCGAAATGTGCCCTGCAAATCATTCAAGTGAGTGCTAGAAAAAGATTAGAACATCCACTCCTCAAACCTCTAGCATGATTTTTGTCTTTCTCACCCATGCCATGAAGCTGCCGACCAGAAGAAGCTAACTGGTACATGCTAAGCTTGAAAGAGATTAGAATTGGGCATGCTTGGAATAAGAGAGTGCTTCATAAATATTAAATGGATATGTATAGTCAACGTTGTAATTGAGGGAATGATTTGGGAAACTTTCAATTTAATTGTCAGAGCTTGGCTAGTGGTAAAAAAGTAATTTTTATGTATTCTGTTTTCAAATTTGCCACGGTGGATGTGCAATGTCCTACAATCAAACATTTTGAATGTATAAAGTGTTACTTTAAGATCTTTACTTACTAGGGACTGCAAGCTGAATTCCCGCTCGTTTGAATTTTATTACACCACCCGTTGTGTTTCAAAAATACCTTTTACTCAACATTAAATTTGAACATTTTGATTGTATAAAGTGTTAATTGAAGATCTTTACTTACTAGGGACCGTAAGCTGAATTCCCGCTAGTTTGAATTTTATTACACCACCTGCTTTGTGTTTCAAAACCCTTTACTCAACATTGAATTTGATTTTTACACACATAATTAATCTATATAACCTCTTGTGCAACTATTTCGATCTATTCCAACTAGGTGATCAGAAAGCCAGGTGTGGCGAGCAGTATGCGAATCATGTACTATATATATGGGTGCCATGGTCAATGAATTCAAGCTTGTGCAATGACAATGGGAAGAATCAATTTAGAAAACTCTTGTAATCGAGCGATTCACTCTTCCTTTCGTTGGGCCACAACGACATAAAGAGGCTTCTTTCCACTCATCTCCCCATCCATTTCTTTCAACTAAAAAGAAAGTGAACGTTTGTCATGCATACTACACTAGGGGTGGGCACGGGACGGGATGAGGGTCATCCCGTCCCAGTCCCGCGTAATTGAAACGGGACGGTATAAATGTTTTTAAGAATTGGTTCCGTCCCGTCCCGAATTTAATCGGGACGCGTTCGGGACGGGACGGGATTATCCTATAAAAATTTTATCAACTTCAAACTAAACAAGCTTACCCAAATATGATAAATCAAAATCTATCTAAATACGCTAAGAGCACTTCACCAAAAGAAACCAAAAACAGATTATTACACAAATAAAAAACTGGGCGTCAACCGTTTTTGTAAAATTCACCAAAATTCAACCCTTCATGAGATGGAGTCGAAAATTTGCAGATCATAAGTAAACATGTGAAACTGACTCCTTCCAAAATCTCAAGTAAAACAGAGTTCAAATGATATGTACATGTGATGAGGTACATATTTTTTTAGTATACACTTGTTTTTGAGCCAATAAAATGGTGACACTTAAGGGGTTTTTATTATTTATTTAATACCATGCATATTATACGGGGCGGGACGGGATTTCGGGATAGAAATTTCTCATCCCGTCCCATCCCGAAAAAATTAAATCGGGACGGGACGGGACGGGATAAGCTAATTTTGAAATTAATCCCGAACGGGACGAGATAATTCGGGACGGGAATTCGGGATACGAGATTTTCGGGATATTTTGCCTACCCCTATACTACACAAAAAACGAGAGGAACAAAACGTGCAGAAGGGAATGTGCCCAATATTCAACATAGAGAATAGCTTACAGCGGTATCAATCAACTTCCTTTGGAGTACCAAAAGCAACAAATCCAGATCCCTTGCTCAGCCCATGTTGATCAATCATTACCTACCAAACAGAGAGGAAATCAACACACCTCACCGCACACAAAGCTTCAGTTGAAAAGAGAAAATCCGAAAAAACTCAAAGACTCAACTCATACCTCAATTGAAGGATTCAAAATTTCAATTTCACCCTCCATTTCTTCACAAATGCGCTTGCTTTCATGTAATTCTCCACCATATAAATTATGTGAAAGTTTGACGAATGTTGAGGATATAATCGCACACAAACGATATACTAATATGGTAGTGCACAAGTACAGATGTCGAACCCACAGGGACTGACCAGGACTCAAAATTACTCACTGAGACAAAATTAGTTATGAATTTGCACAAGTTAGTAAACAGAAAGGGAACTCAGGTCTTCAGGTTTGGTTTTTCAAACAGTACCTTAAAGTACTTGAAGATAAACCTACAGAGATCAAAAAGTACAAATTTAGGCTGAATATGGTTTTGTAAAGACAAGGGGATGAGTCTAGGAACGACTTCACCACAAACATCCTATTATGTACATATTATGAATCACTCAAATCACAACTACTATCTGAATTGAAGGGTTATTTCTCTTTTAAATGATCATCTCTATTTGGTGTACCGGTTGCAGTGTTTAAAAAAGTGTTCTAAAAGAGCGCTATTAGTGCGTGTTTTAGCGTAGGGGTCCAAAATTTTACAAAGAGGTTACGTAATGCGTAATACCAAAAAAGCGTACGCGTTTTTACGCATTTTTAAGCTATCTACACTTTTAAGCTATTAGGGTGCTATATGGATTTTTTTTTTAGAGAAACAAAGACCAAAACTGTAGGATATTTTATGATTGGCTATCCTTGTAACAAAAACATTGTAAATTATATAACAAGCTCAATTAGTCAAATAAGGTTTTATTTCTAGATCTTTAGGATAATTGAAGAAGCTTGGAAGATTGAAGATAGATGATGATTGAAGATGTATTCATAATTAATGATCATTTGCATAAATCTTTTGTGTCAAAACCTAGGTCCTTACGTTAATAAGTCAAAACTTTTTAAACTCTTTAAGGTTTTGTACTTGTTCTTACAAGAATAAGGATTTCAGGTTTTTTGTGACTAGTCATTTATTTTCTGCTCGTGAACTGTTGACAGCTTTTCTGACAGTGATCGATTGATCACTTCTTTTATCCAAGCATGCCTTTATCCAACGGGTAGTCAACTGATCCCCACTAAGTTTTTGATCTGCTTAGGTTATTTAAAAAGAGTGTTTTTGAGATGAAATCTTGGCCATTGATTTGGGCCTTTATAAGCTAAACCTCCCCATCTTTTTCATTAGGGTTTTAAACATAATTTTCATATCTTTCAAACTCTCATTTTACTGCAGCCCCTTTTGTTTTCCTCTTCATTCTCTTGAGTGCTTAGTTCACTTATATAGAGATGTTATGATTTGAGGGTTGCATATGTTTTGAACCTTATTGTTCTTGATTTGGGTTCAATTCTTATAGAGGGTTTTCAAGCTAAACATCTCAAAAATTTTCTGAAAAACTCTCTTTGTTTTGCTGCAATTTTCCTCTCCGGTTCTTGCTTGCCTTCTTGAGTGCCTAGTTCACTTATATAGAAGCTCCATAAGATTGTGAGGTTTGCTAGCTTTTGAATCTTGTTTTCAAAGTTTTTTTTCATAGAAAACACATTAAGCTAACTTTGAAAGAAGGTTCATTTTTCCTAGTTCGGCTTGTTTTAAAGTTTTCATACTTTAAGTCGGGTTAGGAGTGTGCAACACTAGTCTCCCATGTTCATATATGTTTGTAGACTTTGTTGAGTATTAGAGGTCATTGACCTGAGTAGGTTTGCTGCCCAGTTTATAGGTGCAAGCAAGCAAACACAGTCATCGTTTTATTTAAGTTCAAAATTACAAAAAAAAAACTTTAAAGATCAACTAAAACGGCGTCGTTTTTTGCAGATTGGCAATAAGGGGGTTATTTTAAAATCAATTCCCTTTTGTTTTAACAAATAACAAACAGCACAAACAATGATCACACAGATGACCAGTCACAGTGTGATGGACTTGACAGATTAATTAGATTAAACACTTGATAGATATTACTTGTGGATGCTTGTGATTTGATCAACAACACTCAGATGCAATGCCAACTTAGGTCCTCAACGAAATCAGTGAGTTTGATATTCGTGAGCTATCCACACTAGGTTATGATAAAAGAAAAGACAAGACTCAAAGAAGCAAGACTGTTGTTAATGATATGAATGTAAATGATATAAGTTGGTTAAATTATCATCCACCAATTTTAAGAGAGGAAGATAAAAATGATGATGGTGGTAAATATTATGATCATGGTGGTTTTGATTTGGATGATCAAATACTTGAGTATGAGGATGATAATGAGGATATGGATGTGTGAATTTTATTATCTATTTGTAATATTGTTAATCTTGTTGAACTATTTCTCTTTCTCATGTTAAAACTATCACTTTTGATGATTGAATATGGCTAAATTTGTTGAACTATGTCTGAATATTGTTGAGTTGTCGTTGAATGAGATTTATAACTTTAAGGATGACTATGTTATTGTCAAATATTATGTATTTTTTAAAGCCAAAATAGCTTATGCGAAAATGCGAAATAGCTTACGTTACGCGATAGCGAGCTCATACGCTACGCTACGCGAGACCGCGATTTCAAGCATTGACCGGTTGTGACCAACTATTCTATACAGCAACCTCGCCATGGTGTCTAGTATAAATAACAAGATAAAACGCATAAAGAACAAAGGAAACAGAAATAAGGACCAAAAAGTCACACGGCATGATGTATGCACAACAAACTTCTTCTTTTCAATCATAAGTCCATCACAATAAGTCATGGGTGTCTAAACTAATTATGACTAAGTAAGATAGTATGCAACATATATGATGACCAATCATAAATGAAACAAAACACTTTATAATTGAATCAATGAAAGAAAAAAAGAATCATATATCACTTGATTGCATTCATCATAATAGCACATAATAGTTTGCAAGGGTTACATCGCGATTCCTATATAGAATTTAGTTACACATCATGGATAAGAATATACAGAGGAGTATTGAACAAGCATAATGCAAACTGATGGTGAAAAGATGGAAAAAAAATTGGTTGTCTTCACGGTGGTAGCGCGGCAGAAGTTGTGACACGGCGGAGGAACAGAAAGAAACGTCTAAGCCCGAAGGATGAAGGAGGCTGGGTGTAGATGCTCTCTTCTCTGAGCTAAAGCCTTGTATTTATAGTAGAGAATTCCCAAAATTCGTGGGAAACCCTAATTGACTTCCTGCTGTCACTTTCCTTTTCCAAATAGGATTTTATTTATTTGATTCCTATTTGATTTGGGTCTTCTTTTCCTCTCTGATTCAGGAGAATTATCTCTGTATATATGCTCAAATACCTCTAAAAGCGTTCCCGAATTTTCTGAGCAAAATGGGGCCTTCAAGTCGGGCTTGGTCAGTTTTTGGTCAAACCAAACATTATTCAGTAGAACGGGCATAACTTGCACCTCAGAGCTTGGATTGATGAACCGAAAAATGTTACGGTTAGCTAACACCCTTGTGGTTGTCATGACATGTAAGTTTTGGTCTGAGTCTTCCTGTGCTGGCCGGTCAACACAAATTGCCCATTTCAATGAAAAGTGATTTTTATGGAAATTGACTTTTCTGCTGAAATCACACCATAATACTCCATTAAGCTCTTTTTGTGATCTAATATGTCACTTGTGTAACATCTGACCTATGTACTACACACTTGCACAAAATGAATTAAATGCAACCAATGTATGCTCAAAACATTATCAATAACATAGAATTGGACGGTATAAACATAGTCTAAACGTGAGTGATCAAGGAATACACATGTAGGTTATTTTATTAGTTGTCCTTGTACAAAAACATTGTAATAATTGTAACAATCTCAATTAAATCAATTAGGTTTCATTTCTAGATCTTTAGAGTTGTTGACAAAGCTTAAAGATTGAAAATAGATGGGTTGTTGAAAATGCATTATCATATGACAGTCATTTTACACATCATGTTTGCATTAAACATGGATCCTTACTTATTTGAGTCAAAACTTTCCAAATACTTAGGTTTTTGTAAATGTTTTTATTAGAATAAGAATCTTAAGTTTTTCATGACTGGTCATCTATTTTCTACACGTGGGTTACTGACTACTTGTGACAGCGACTGACTGATAAAGTGTTTTAATCAGATATGTTATTACCCAGCGGGTAGTCAACTTTATCCCACTAAATCGGATCTGTGTAGAAAAGTGTAAAAGGTGATTTTTGTTGTCCAAATCTAAACTGTAGATCTTCTACCCTCTCACCTTTATTTAAACAAAACCTCATTATTTTTTCCATCAGGGTTTTCTAGTTAATATCTTAAACATCTTTTGAAAAACTCTCATTTTTGTTAGCTACTCTCCTCTCTGGTTTCTTCTTGCCTTCTTGAGTGTGTAATTCACTTACATAGAAGCTTCATAAGAATTGTGAGGATTGTATGCGTTGTTAAACCTTGTTTCAAAGCTTGTTTTCATAGAAAAGATTCTAAGAAAAACTTTGTAGAAGGTTTATTTTCACTGTTTCGGCATATATTAAAGCTCATACACTTTGAGTCGAAATAGGGTTGTGCATCTTTAGTCTCTCATGTTCACACATGCTTGTAAACTTAGTTGATTTCCTTCGTTGTTCTTTTTTTTGTTTTTTTTTTTTTTTTTTTTTTTTTTTTGTTTTGTCTTGTTGTGTTGTTGTGTTGTGTTTTTTTGGGTGTTTTTGGTTTTTGGTATTTTTTTTTTTTTCTTTTTGTCGTGTCGTGGGGGCCGCGTGGTATTGGTTTTTGTGTATTTTTCTCTGTGTTGTTGGGGGGGGGGGGGGGGGGGGGGGGGGGGGGGGGGGGGGGGAGGAGGGGCAGGAGAGAGCGTTGTGGGAGGTGGGGGTGGTTTTTGTTTTTGTTTTTGTTTTTTTTGTGTCGCGTGTGTCTCTTTTTTTGTTTTTTTATTTATATATATATATATATATATATATATATATATATATATATATATATATATATATATATCCATAAGGGTAAACAGAGTGACTGATAAGAAAATGATGCATGCGGAAGCCATAATAATAGAATGAAAGAATTTGAGTAAAGATAATGAAAATAATGATAATGCAATTGCTGAAATAAATTACTTGAAATTAACAATTCAAATAAGTAAAGATAATGAAAATAATGATAATGCGATTGCTGAAATAAATTACTTGAAATTAACAATTCAGAAATTGGAAATTTATTTGATAACTGGTAATCAGTTCTTACTTTGGGTACAATAGGTTTACTGGGGATAGAGAGATATATCGAAAGAGATAGGATACATGAATATCACAATAATTTTGATATCTCAAGTATGCTAAAACTATCTTTTAATCTCGAATGAGAGGCAAATTGAGAGCTGAAGTGTTTAGGAATTGAACTTCAGGTTTGGTTCTGAAATTTAGCCTGCTGGATGAATGACTTGGGGTCTCCTTATATAGAAGCTGGAAAGAGTGACTTCATTATTGCGGAAATTGCGATGACTGTTTATGAACAGTGCCATGTCAGGTGATTTTACTGCTGATGAATAGTAACTTGCTTTTACTGCTGATGAACAGTAACTTGATTTTACTGTTGATAAACAGTAACTTTACTGTGATGAACAGTAACTTGTCTGGTGACTGTAGATGTGCATGCTTTTGACTGCTTCCTTTAGCCGGCCATGTCGTAAGGATCAATATCGGCGTAAGGATCTTGGGCATCTTGGAAATTTTGATAATCTTTGCGATCACTTTGGCGGTCTTCATCATCTTCTGGGTAATCTGCCCATCGAAGAGGTTTTACTGGACTGGGTGATGGTGTTATAGCTGCTGATGAAGAGGCTGAGTCTTCTCCCTTGTTGACTTTGTTTTCTTCATTGCCATCCTTTTGGTTGGCTAGGAGAAGTAATTGACTTGCCATTTCTTTCAATTCTGCTTTTGACTTTCCTTCTATGCTGAGAGAGGAGGACGATGACTGTGGAGTAGCTGGCTTGACTTTGTCTTGCTGAATGGCTGGAAATTCATCATTGACTTGGGAAATAATTCGTTGGTGATTGAATTTATCCCACCACTTGACTGAAATGAGTCTACTGAGGACTCCTGAGTTGACTGTAAACTGCCATTTCATAATCCATGGCGTTTTGTATTTTGAAACGAATAATAGTAACTGTGGAAATTTTGCATTCTGCTGACTGGGCCTGGATCGGGTGGAGAAGTACTTGACTGAATTCTGAAGCTCAACAGGGAGGAGTTCCCATGTTAGGCCAAACATTGCCCACCATTTCTGGAACCATAGTGGGAGCTGACTTTTGAATTTACTGTCGAAGCATATGAACCACGAGTGGCTGAATTCTTCATTCTGGTGAAGGAAGATTTTGAACCACGCTTCCATGTAGTCGTAGTAATTGTATACTACTCCTTCTGAAAGGGTCTTGGGCTTCCATGGTTGACTGTCCCATTGTTCCTGGGTAATTACTCTGAGAATGTAGATGGAATGATAAAGGAGCTTTGGCTGGTTACTTTTATCATAAATGGGCTTGATGGCGATTGACTGTGTAGAGAATAGGATATCTCTGAAATATGTAAGTGTTTTACTGGGGTGCATTGGGGCATAGTGAAATCCAGGGGGAAAGTAAGCTTTAGCTAACTGGCCTGGGTTCTTAATGTGACTAAGGCAATCTTCAATGTAAAATAATGGGTGACTGGGAGTTTTCGGGAAGTATGGTGATGACTTCGGGAAAGTAATTGATGGTTGGCCAGAAGGCTGTAACTGGGTGTTTGACTGGAAAGGATCAAACTGAGTAACTAATGCTGACTGATAATTGGGTCGGATTTGCCCAATAGTTGTGAATCTGTTTGAGATGGAAACTGGTGAATGACTATAAGGTACTAAACTGACACACCCCGACCCAAAAAGTAGGGCCCGGGAGTGCGGCCATCACCCCCAAAGAGTGACGAAGCCTTAAACAAATAAAAACGACAAAAACGGAAGAAAAAGATTACAAATTAATATCAGAGCATCTACAGCGGAAGAGAAACAACACACTACAACTGCCCCAAGGGCGGAATACACAGCTGTACAGCTTAACTCATAACCTGCCTGACAAAGACAACGAAGATCTCCTACCCTTCGTTGGTGGAAGTAGAGCTATCGGCAGGTCTCAGTCGACTCGGTGATGCACTTCAGAATCAGATCCTGAGGGGGCGCAAAACCAAGGGTGAGTGGACGGAAAAAGAAGTCAGTGAAAAACATTTAACAGATATGCCAATAACCCCCTCTGTCAAAACAGATAGTATAATAATAATATCATACCTCAATCCAGCCAACACGTACAGTAACTAACAACCGAGCAACCTATACACACAAAACATTCCCAACACTACAACGTAATGTGGTCGAGGGCCATAACACCCGACCGAGATATATCTCTCATGGACGAGGGCCATACCCACCCGATCCATGATTTAATGGACGAGGGCCATACCCACCCGATCCATAATATATCTCTCATGGACGAGGGCCATACCCACCCGATCCATGATTTAATGGACGAGGGCCATACCCACCCGATCCATATAATGCGCCCCTAATAGTACTAATCACAACAAACTAACTAGGAACAACCAAGCAACGACTACCAACAATAGTCACAACAACCAGCAGCATAACCAATTTATAAGCATAAAAATATACGAATATAAATATACGAAAACAAAGCACACTCAAACACATTTAAAACCAAAACCCGTCCACTCACAGTGACACCGGGCGATCGTCGTCGTCCTCCTCTGCAGGCACGATTCGGTTATGCTGATTCCTCGAAATCTGATCACCTATCAATCCCAATAATCCAAAGTTAATAACCGAAACTTAACGAATAACCGAGAAACCCTACTTTTCCTAGTTTTGCTCAATCGGGGTATAACCGTATCTCGGATGGCAAAACGGAGTTCGCCATTGGATCCGGAACGTCGTTTCCACTCGGAAAAGTGGTCGGTCAACAGTGGTCAACGCCGGTCAACGGCGCCGCTGGCGTCGAGCAACGTGCCTGGCGTGGCACTGACGGCACGGGGCACTGACGTGGCGCTGACCTGGCAGCCATGTGGTGCTGACGTGGCATGACACGTGGCGCTGACGTGTCGCCACGCGGCACTCGCGTGTCATCCACGTGTCGCTGACGTCGGGACGCAAGCCGACGTCAGGACGGCGCGCCGGCCGGAACCTGGGGATTTCCGGCCGGTTTCCCCAAAATCCTAAATCCTTCAATTCTCAACCAAATCCATCGAATTTTATGTCAAAACGCATCTACGGAATCCAAGGAATCCAAAAATCAAGGTTTCAGAACTTACCACGGCCTGTCCTGGCCGGAATCTCGCCGGAAAGCTCGCGGATTCCGTCGACGTCGTTGCCGGCGATTCCGACGGTTGCTGGCTCCGATCTTTGGTGCTCCGTGCTCGTGAGGATGAGGCGAAGCTGATGCAGGTGGTCGCGGCCCGATCCGTCGCGGCGAAGGGTCAACGGCGGCGAAGAGATTTCGGCTTCTTTTTCACTGTTCGGACGCGACTTGCGAACTCGGGTTTCCCTTTTGGGAAACTCGGGGTTAAACCGGGTTTAAAAACAACCCCAAAATATCTTCCCCAAACCGACCAATCAGAGGCTGCCACGTGGCACTTCACTACACCAAAATTCCGTTTTTCGTCCGTAACTTCTTCGATACAACTCGGAATTCGATTTCGTCTTCGTAGAAGCGTTCGTGTCGTCGAGCTCTTCGCAAAGAGTACAATATTAAAAATAACATCTGTCACTATTCAAAAGTCAACGTTTGACCAAGCAAGGGCATTTTGGTCATTTCATACATTTTGGGAAATTTTCGGAACGGGTCGTATCAATCTACCCCCCTTATAAGAATTTCGTCCTCGAAATTCAAAAATAAACTAGGGGAGGACGTACGTACGTAGGACATGTGCGAACACTCCTTCCGTATGTACTCCGTCTTCCACGTAGCTGCCTCAACACCGTGGGTGTTGCACAAGACAATCACCATTAGGACGTTCGGTCGCGCAGGCCTAAATCTTTCCATCCTTCTGAGTAAACCGAGCCTTCCACTTCTCAAAACACACTTAACTCCGTTCCAAGTGGTTGAAATTCCAAGACATAGAACGAATCTGGTATCCACCTTCGGAGCATCGATACATGAAACACCCTGTGCACCCAAGATAGCTCCAGTAGTAAACCCAACTGATATGCCACGTCACCAACTCTCTATGTTATCTCAAAAGGCCCAATTTATCTAAAACTGAGTTTCCCTTGGTTCCCGAATTCATACAATCGTTACTAAGTGCTGCTTCTCCTCACATCAACCTCAATCGGATGTGCCAATTCCATTCTCCACGCATCCGTCATAGCTTGCCCAGAAGATGTATATAGATCTCTATTACAATCCCACATGAAAAGCTCGAGTCCTGCGAAAGAGGAAAGCTGGTTTATTTGATGGTACGCATTGAGAGCACGTGAGAGGCGCTACATGGCGGAAAGCGCGGGGACTGCGGCGCGCACGTGGCGACCGATGGAGCTGTAGAGCGTGATGTTCTCCCCTCAACAGACACAAACAGGACATACCACTGCCTTCTTGGGTCGTGTTACACTTTTGGCGGGAATAAAAGGAAGAGGCCCCAAAGGGTCTAAAATCTCATAAAGCCCAAAAGTAAGCCCACGACTAGGTACACCTTATCACCCCTGAAAGAACAGAAAATACCAACTCTATAACCACGGGTCGTGTCATCATCGCTTCCTCAACCTCCAACCCTCTGTACAAGAATGGAAAAGATCTCAAAAGTTCCACACAGATTATCGCCATCTTGTCACCTCATTGCGATAACCACCTCACCATTCCTTAGTTACCAAAAGTCAACTGGCCATCTGTTCACCATAACAAGGGATGGTAAGGATTTAATGATCAGGAGGCAAGGATATGTCAGTTAGGTGACCCATCGAACAATGATTGTTACTTGCATAACTCCTCGGATCTGCCCCTGCTTAGTCTCATCCTTAACCAAAGGTCATGATCTTCTTTACAGTTATACCATGCCCTCATGAATCACCCAAGCAGATAGTTTGCCTAATGATGACTTTCTGAACAAAGCAGCTTCAATGCCTTGTGGATCTCTCAACTCCTTGCGTGCAATCTCACATGTCATCATCTTCAGTTTCAGAAATCCGCTTGTATAGTGAGTCTATCTTCTCCTCTTAGGAAACTGAGTACGCTCACAAGTCCAGTAACGAGGAGTATGCGGTCACTGCCTTGGCTTGACCAACGTAGCAATTGATGACACATATAACTGCCCAAGTGAGGGCCACGGGATACCTCCATCTCCAAAGATAACGGTTGGTGCCTTGGCATCCGAGAAACTCTTACCACAAGTGCGTCCCGTAGCATCTTCATGTCTCAGGTTTCACAATCACACGCGCTAGATTACCAACACCACTGCTACTCAGAAATTCCCATACCCGGATAGCGGATAGTCAAACAAACTACCAAGCAAGTCACTTACCCTAACACTCAACACTCGGTAAACTGGGTCTCAGGAAAATCACCATTTTCCTACCACAGTTTACCCAAACTAGAAAACGAATGGAAGTATCCATTCCCAGGATATGTCGAAGCCGACGATATCCCAAGGAAAGAAGTCAGTTTCTGATACAGCGTCGGTAACAATCACAGGACACTCCTGTGATTCTTACACTCATGAAACACATCCCTAACACCACAATCACTTAGGAGTAGAGTTCGCTTGAGCCTCACAACCAAAATTAACACCGCTAGACCAACAAAACTTCAATCCAAACAACCAAAGATAAACAACATACCAGTATTTATGTCGGGATTAAACTGAGCTTCCAGCTGGTTCATGGAGTAGACTTGCCCTTGTGCCCGACCTCTGCCTCGGTCTCCACGACCCCGATTTCGACGTCTAGTACGGTTTCCCTGGCCTACACTATCGGCCACTCCAAATAGAAGCTGGTCCGGAGTTTCAACTCGTCCACCAGTGTTCCCATCGATCTCTGCTTCCTGTTGCATTATCTGGTTACCCTGGGACGACTCCCCATGCACATTCCTCCAGTTGAAGGGACATTGACGCTGCCAATGGCTCTGATCTCCACAGATACGGCATCCAGAACCATCATCGGATCGGCGGGAGCCCGGGACACGAGAGCCCCCGGAAGATCTTCCACTCGAGCTAGAGGCTCCACTAGAAGATCCGGAACTCCGTGATGTCCTCCTAAAAGACTGCTGTTGCCTCGGCCCTCCCACCGAGGGTCGATTCCTACCCTGGCGTCGGAAGCCACGAGTGACAGAACTGCTAGCACTTCCTTGACCAGCTCCACTGGCACTGCCCTCGTAGTTCAACTCAAAAGGCCGTCTTACCATGTACTGCTCCACACTCAAAGCTGCCTGAAACAAATCATTGTAAGTGGTGAACCGCCTACCACCTACAGCCAGCCTGATGTCTTCCTGTAATCCAATTTGAAACTGAATCATCAATTCAAGCGGACGATTGGCTGTTCCAGGGTAAAAGCATGCGAGTTCTCGAAACCGCTGTTCATAATCACTAACGGATAGCTCCTCCTGGCGAAAGGAAATAAACTCGGACATCTTCCTCCACTGAAACTCGGGGCTGAAAAACTTATCACAAAAGATGCTCGTGAGCTGCTCCCAAGTAACGGTAACTTCGGGGTAGGTTCTCTGCATATCCTGCCACCATATTGCAGTGTCTCCCGAAAAGAAAGAGGATGCCACCTCCACCTTCTGCTCCGGTGGACAGTTCATGGCTCTTAGCACTGTCTCCATCCTATCCCACCAGTACTCGGTAGCCACATTCCTTCCGATGTTATTCAACTCCTGAACACCCAGATTACGGGCCATCTCCAGCAAAGTGGGTCTCCTACCCTGGCCTCGGTTGACTGGAATAACGTTCTCTAACGCAGCACTAAGCTGACCTAGGCTGGAAAATCTGTCGACAATATGGGGGTTACTGATACCACGTCCACCCCGCTGCCTATGTGCACCACGCTGAGACGACATAGCTCTGACAAAGACAAAACAAGGATTCAAGAACAACACTGACCAACAAGACTCGCAGGAAGTCGGAAACCTAGAGCTCTGATACCAATTGACACACCCCGACCCAAAAAGTAGGGCCCGGGAGTGCGGCCATCACCCCCAAAGAGTGACGAAGCCTTAAACAAATAAAAACGACAAAAACGGAAGAAAAAGATTACAAATTAATATCAGAGCATCTACAGCGGAAGAGAAACAACACACTACAACTGCCCCAAGGGCGGAATACACAGCTGTACAGCTTAACTCATAACCTGCCTGACAAAGACAACGAAGATCTCCTACCCTTCGTTGGTGGAAGTAGAGCTATCGGCAGGTCTCAGCGACTCGGTGATGCACTTCAGAATCAGATCCTGAGGGGCGCAAAACCAAGGGTGAGTGGACGGAAAAAGAAGTCAGTGAAAAACATTTAACAGATATGCCAATAACCCCCTCTGTCAAAACAGATAGTATAATAATAATATCATACCTCAATCCAGCCAACACGTACAGTAACTAACAACCGAGCAACCTATACACACAAAACATTCCCAACACTACAACGTAATGTGGTCGAGGGCCATAACACCCGACCGAGATATATCTCTCATGGACGAGGGCCATACCCACCCGATCCATGATTTAATGGGACGAGGGCCATACCCACCCGATCCATAATATATCTCTCATGGACGAGGGCCATACCCACCCGATCCATGATTTAATGGACGAGGGCCATACCCACCCGATCCATATAATGCGCCCCTAATAGTACTAATCACAACAAACTAACTAGGAACAACCAAGCAACGACTACCAACAATAGTCACAACAACCAGCAGCATAACCAATTTATAAGCATAAAAATATACGAATATAAATATACGAAAACAAAGCACACTCAAACACATTTAAAACCAAAACCCGTCCACTCACAGTGACACCGGGCGATCGTCGTCGTCCTCCTCTGCAGGCACGATTCGGTTATGCTGATTCCTCGAAATCTGATCACCTATCAATCCCAATAATCCAAAGTTAATAACCGAAACTTAACGAATAACCGAGAAACCCTACTTTTCCTAGTTTTGCTCAATCGGGGTATAACCGTATCTCGGATGGCAAAACGGAGTTCGCCATTGGATCCGGAACGTCGTTTCCACTCGGAAAAGTGGTCGGTCAACGTGGTCAACGCCGGTCAACGGCTGCTGACGTCAGGACGTGCCTGGCGTGGCACTGACACGGTGCTGACGTGGCGCTGACCTGGCAGCCATGTGGTGCTGACGTGGCATGACACGTGGCGCTGACGTGTCGCCACGCGGCACTCGCGTGTCATCCACGTGTCGCTGACGTCGGCACCGGCGCTGACGTCGAGGACGGCGCAAGGGCGAAACCTGGGGATTTTCCTTGGCCGGTTTCCCCAAAATCCTAAATCCTTCAATTCTCAACCAAATCCATCGAATTTTATGTCAAAACGCATCTACGGAATCCAAGGAATCCAAAAATCAAGGTTTCAGAACTTACCACGGCCTGTCCTGGCCGGAATCTCGCCGGAAAGCTCGCGGATTCCGTCGACGTCGTTGCCGGCGATTCCGACGGTTGCTGGCTCCGATCTTTGGTGCTCCGTGCTCGTGAGGATGAGGCGAAGCTGATGCAGGTGGTCGCCGGCCCGATCCGTCGCCGGCGAAGGGTCAACGGCGGCGAAGAGATTTCGGCTTCTTTTTCACTGTTCGGACGCGACTTGCGAACTCGGGTTTCCCTTTTGGGAAACTCGGGGTTAAACCGGGTTTAAAAACAACCCCAAAATATCTTCCCCAAACCGACCAATCAGAGGCTGCCACGTGGCACTTCACTACACCAAAATTCCGTTTTTCGTCCGTAACTTCTTCGATACAACTCGGAATTCGATTTCGTCTTCGTAGAAGCGTTCGTGTCGTCGAGCTCTTCGCAAAGAGTACAATATTAAAAATAACATCTGTCACTATTCAAAAGTCAACGTTTGACCAAGCAAGGGCATTTTGGTCATTTCATACATTTTGGGAAATTTTCGGAACGGGTCGTATCATAAACCTTGTGAAAGTGACTCTGGTTTGACTGGTTTTTGGGATGGGGATGACTCCTGTTTGGCAGATGATCTCAGGGGATACCTAGATCCCATCTTGCTTTCCCTGTAAAAATTCTCTGGTTAGGAAATCAGGGATAGAGTTTTGACTACCTTTGATGTATTCAATTTCAAAATCAAAAATACTAAGTATAGCTTGCCATCGTGCAAAAATCTGTTTTGATGCAATGTTTTGAACATCTTTTTCTAAAACATGTTTTGCAGATTTGCAATCTACTTCTGACTAAAAACTTCTGATTAAGCAAATCATCTTGAAATTTTGAGATGCATAATACAATAGATAGTATTTCTTTCTTAATAGTACTATAGTTACTTTGTGCATGATTCCATGTTCCTGAATGAAAACGAACAATTTGTTCAGGATCAGATTTGTTGACTCTTTGTTTGAGGATGCCGCCGTAACCAAGTTCGGAGGCGTCTGTTTCTACTATTTTGAAAGAGTTGACTGTGGGAATGCCAAGACATGGGAGAGATTTGACAAATGTCTTGATTTCTTTGACTATGGAAGTATGATTATCGGTCCAGGGAGGGGGATTATTCTGAAGCCGATCAAATAAAGGCTTGCATTTGACTCGAAGACTTTGATAGAACTCTGCAACATAATTTAATGATCCTAGGAACCTTTGTAGCTGGGTTTTATCTAGGATTTTATCTGGGAATT
Source organism: Spiraea crenata (assembly GCA_033992175.1). Lineage (NCBI taxonomy): Eukaryota > Viridiplantae > Streptophyta > Magnoliopsida > Rosales > Rosaceae > Spiraea > Spiraea crenata. The sequence continues at coordinate 533,391 of JAVBHV010000081.1, read as the reverse complement.
TTTCTGCAAACTGGATGACTCTGTCTATGGGGACAACAGTTGACTGGTGGATATGATATCCGAGAAATCTGACTTTGGTTTGAAACAGCTTAATCTTCGGAGCTGAAACAACTAAACCGTTAGTTTTGACTGCATGAAAGAATGACTTAAGATGTTTCCAATGTTCTTCTAAGGAATTAGAAAATATGAGGACATCATCAATATAAACAATTGAAAAATGACTGAAAGGGTTAAATATCTCATTCATAATATTCTGGAATTCACTAGGTGCGTTCTTTAGACCGAATGGCATAACATTCCATTCGTAATGACCAAATGGCGTGACAAACGCTGTTTTGTACTTATCTTGTTCATGAAGTTGAATTTGCCAAAATCCACTCTTCATGTCGAATTTGGAGAAGATGACTGCTTGACTGAGTCTGCTAATGAGATCTTTTTTATTAGGAATGGGGTATCTAATCCATTCTAAGACATTGTTGAGAGGCTTATAATTAATGACCAATCTGGGGGCACCTCTTTCTATCTCAGCGTTTTTCTGGACATAAAAGGCTGCACAAGACCAAGGAGATTTACTCTTTCTAATAATACCTTTGTTGACTAGATCTGTGATTTCTTGTTTACAGAACTCCATGAGTTCATGACTCATTTGAATGGGGCGAGCTTTGGTAGGAATGTTCCTTTCATCAAATTCTTTGATGTAAGGAAGCTTGACTGTGTGTTTCTTTCTGTTCCAGAAAGCATTGGGAAGATCAGAACATACTTCAGTCCTGAGTTGTTCTTCAAATGAAAGGAGTTTTTGTTTGAAGTAACTATGGAGTAATTGTTCTTCGATCCTTTTGAACCTGATTTCTGACTGAAGATGACTAATCTGTCTAGTTTTGCTTTTAAGAAGACTGACTGACTTGGAGATAGAATCTTCCTGTAAGGCATGAATTTCTTTAAGTTCTGGATGACTAAGGAATTTGAACTTGACTTTTTCACCCATTGGATAGGTTGTAATTCCATCGTTTTCTGTTGTGAAAGGATACAACAGAGCAATGAAAGGAAGACCTAAGATGACTTGATCTGTTAGATTTTTGACTAAAACGAATGAAGTTTTAAAACAGACTTGACTCTGGCAGATATGAGCTTTGGGAACTTCATAATTAATTTCCATTTTACTACCATTGGCTGACTTGAGAGATTCTTTGGTTTTTGAATAGAATTGGGTAGGAATTAATCCTTCCTGGATGCAATTTAGATCTGCACCAGAATCGATTAAGGCTCGGATTTCAAGTTTGAAATCTTTGATGACTATGGTTATTCTGGAATACCATTTCCGAAGCCGGACTCGTTCGAGATAGGACAAGACTTTTTCGTAACTGTTTTTCTCTTCTTCAGTTGGTGTTTTCTGAGGAAGTTTTAACTTGAATATTTCTAAATCTTCAATGATTAAATGTTGACCTGTTTTTAACTCTTGATTTTGTTGCTTGAGGATTCTGACTTCTGTTTTGAGGTGGTTGACTTCAGAATGGAGGTCTTGGAGTGTTGGTAACTTATCTTTTCGTTTACTAAATTTTTCTAAGGTGGTGCTAAGACAGATTTTGGTTTCTGGGGTCTTAGTCTGAGTGTCTTCTGACTGGAGCATGACTTTCTTTAACTTCTTTAGATACTCTGTTTTGAGTTCTGGGTTTTCCAGTTTACTGATAAGATCAATTAAAAGTTCTTCCTGTTCTTCTTGTTTTGTAAGAACATTTACTGATTTACAGCAAGTGTCTTTACAACCAAAATTGATGTTAGGAGAACTAGAACTTGATTTATCAGAGGCTGACTCTGTGTCTGACTCAGGGTTTGACTCTAAGTTGTCATCACTGGTTTCTCTGATCTGGAGAATTTTAAGAAGTTCTTCTTTTTCTTGATCGGAGATTTTTAGTTGACTGATAGTTTTCTTGACTCTGCAATCTTTGGCATAGTGACCTTTTTTTCTGACATTTAAAACAAGTAATGTTACTTTTGTCTTTGTTTTGGTAATTTTGACTTGGTTTTGTATGTTTTTTCCAATGTCGTTTTGGCCTTGGTTTGGAGTAGAAAACATCATTGGCAGGTTTGACTTTTTCGTATCTCTTGTATTTGTGGTATTTTTTGTGACTAGGGTATTTTTGACTAGGCCTGGTATTTCTGGAAGGGGCTATTGGAGGTAGACCGTATTGTTCACAGAAATTACCCATTTCGTATTTAGCTATTTTTCTGTCACTATTGACTTGTTTACTGATTTTCATATCAATACACATTTTTAGACCTTCTTGTTGAATTGTATTAATAATATTACCATAAGTGAGACTGTCGTAGGGAATGACATTGTGTTCATTCCTGAGGACTTGTCTAATTTTGTGTGCGAATAAATTTGGAAGACCATTAATGAACTTTTCTTTCCAGAAAGGCTGATTACTGTCTTCACGGAGCATGACTCTGGATATAAAGACATCTTTATACCATCTGAAATCACTGAGAGTTGGACATCGAAGATTACTGAGTTGGTCATGGATTCTAGAGGTGATTTTACTAGGGGTTCCTACAAAATGTTCTATGATAGTGAATAGAAGAGTGTTGACTGGATCTGGAATACCTTGTCCGATGGTTTCATCGAAGATTGGTAGTCCATCTTCATCTTGTTTGACTGCTGATCGAATGGCTTGTTTTGAATCAGGAGTGAGATGGTTTTCCCACCAAGATAGGAGAATCCCGGTAAAACCGGTGACTAGAAGATCAAGGATTTCGATTTGACTGATTCTATGAGTAGTGGAGTAGGTGTTGGCCACCATTGACATATGTTGAAGTTTGTTCAACAATTCTTGTTCTGACAGACCATCTATGTTCCATTCATAAAGCTTGTCTGCAGAAACTGCGAATTGGTTTGAGAACATTCTTTCTTCAAACTGCATATCAGGAGGTGTTGGCCTTGGATACCAGTTTTTGGTGAGACTGGTAGGATTGACTCGAGTTTTGTTTGTGATTCGTTTGACTTCAAGATTTTTGAAAGCATTTTCAATTTGACTGATGTTATCGGATTCGGGTTCTGAGGAATCAGACTGTTGACTTGTTTGGGAGACATTTATCATGTTTACAGAAGGGCCTGATTTGGTTGGGGTTAGGTCCTTAAGCATTTGTTCAATTTTAACTAGTGTAGGGTCTTTGGTCTTTAGACTTGGGCCTGGTTTGGACTCAAATTTGACTAATGGGTTTTCTTTTTTAGAAGAACTGGGCTGACTGAGTAATTGATCAGTGTTGGTTTCTATTTTGTCTAACTGCTTTCCAATGGTGATAAGGCATTGGTTGGCATAATTATTTTGTTCGATGACTTTTCTGACTTCGGAATCTTTGTCAGAGATTTTGAATGGGGAGGCAATAATGGATGTTTCTAAGTGTGGAATGACTATTGTTTCAGCTGGAGGATGACTGGCAGACGCATGTGATTTGTCTGGCTTGTTCCAGTTTTGTTTGGTGACTACATTGATGTTACTGTGTGACTCATCAATGAAATCCAGAAAGAATATTTCTTTTTGGCTTTCAATCATTGTGTTTTTCCATTGACTAAACAGTTCCTTCTTCTCTGACTCAGAGAATTGTTGGCGAAACTGGTTTCGTCTATGGATGTTTACTTCATGTGTAAAATGCTCATCAAGCATTTTCCAGTTAATTTTGAATTCTTTGGAAAGAGTGAAAAGCTGAGGGTTAATGGGAGGAGTTACTTCAAAATCTGTGGCTGTAGGTGACTGTTTGTCTGACTCGGTATCTTCATTGTTTGCATAGCAAGGATGGGTGACTTGAGAAGTAGTCTGGACTTCTTTTAACCTAAGTTTTTTAAATTCTTTGTCGATATCTTGATCGCGTTTAATAATTCCTTCGGTTGTTGCTGATTCGGCAAAGGAATGTCTGGGCGGCAAGATTCGGTTTGTTTGACTCGGAACAGTTCTAATCCTGGGTGGTCTTGGATCTGAGGAAGATGGTTGACCTCTAAAGTTTATTTTGACTGTACCATCTAAGTATTGCTGGATGTAATCAAGAGATGACTGGGTATTTTGAATATCTGTAGGTTGATTTTCATTGACTAGTAACCAATCGGCTGGGAGATTGATATCTGACCATCTGAGTGTTTGGGGGATTCGGATATTGGCATTGCTTTGGTTACTCTGGATGAGAAGTGTTTGGTCTTTGGGACTTTTGTTAACTGCTTGGACATTCAAATTGGTACCGGTGCATTTATAGTAAATTCTGAAAATGAGAGATAGAGAATGGACTCCATTGAGGACTTTGTATCCGGCTGTCTTAATGTTTAACGTTAAAGTTTTTAAGACATGAGGATCATTAATGCTTACTGTGAAATCGGGATAACAGTCAAAATGAATTGGACCGTTATACAGACTGGATTCAATAACTCCAAGGATACTATCATTGAAGTCTGTGAATCTGGCATCTCTAAGACACAAGAGGACTGAATTGTTTAGACCTCGTCTGGTTAAGGGTTTGACTGCAACTTGAACACAACCAATGTGAATGTAGTTGTATCCTTCTCTTTTGTGGATTTTAATTGCTTCTTGACTGAGTAACTGGCAGGTTTCATGTTCTTTACTAATAGCGTAGACTTGTTCTACAGTTTTGACTTGGTGTGAACTTTTGAAAGCATTGAAAGACCATTTCTTTCGGTATATACTTTCTTTTGGAATTTTGGGTATATTCCAACCCGTGAAATCGATGTTTTCATCTGACTGGTATTCAATGTGTTCTTCATTAACTATGTCTGGGATTTGACCAAGGTTAGATCTAGAACTGACTGAAGAATTAGATCGAAAGAGTCGACTCATCTTGACAGATGGAAGGAAATCTAAAGATTGAATGACTCACTATTCATTATCGTTTTTCTACCTATGTGTACCTGGTAACCTTAGAAATCGTCTTCGCCGCTCCTGCCCTCCGCTCACGCCTCACCTCGGGACTTATTGTTTGGATCTGGCCTTACTGTTTGGTGTGGGAAGACTTCTAATGCAGAAGATAAACAAAGATAGATAGACAGATAGATAAACAGCAAATGAATCAACAGATAGATAACCAGCCACTTGGGCGGAATGAGTTAACTGAATCGAAAGAATACTTCAGAAAGATAACTGGATCACAACACTTATGGCTCTGATACCATAAGGGTAATGTATTTTTTTTTTTATTTTTTTTTTTTTTTTTTTTTTTTTCTACAAAATTTTGAAAAATTCTTGGGGGGGGGCCCCCTTTAAAATTAAAAACCTTTTAAAGAGGGGGCCCATAAAATTATTATACTCTAATTAAAGAAGAGGTCAAATTACAAAACTTTAAAAATTCCCCACCACTTCACAAAATCCTCCCCCCACCACTCACTGTGCTCTCTTTCCTTTTCTGTTGAGTAGAACATAAGCAAATGGTGTTTTGTGGTCCTCCAGTCCACCCGTCAAAGTATTTTCTAATAATTTATTGTTCAACTTGAGTTGAATTTTGGTAATTGTTGGGTAATTTTGCTTAATTTGAAACATGAGCTGAATTTTTCCTATTAGTTTGAAAATTTGATCTAATTGTCATTGCTTAAGTTTATGTGTTCTAATCTAATTGCAATAGCATTGATTCTTATTTGCTAGCAGAAACTTTTGTTGTTGTGTTAGGCCTACGAAAGTATGGAATGAATGAATATATTTATCGGTAAATGGTTTCAGGTTATTGAGTAGCATATAAACCTATCATGGTGAAGGATCGTCCCTCTCAATTCTAAGTTAGATTTTTATATTTTTGCTGTGGAATTCTACCGTGAAACTTATTTTGTAGATGACACTATGATGTTTATGTCTTTTTTGGGATATGTTTTGTATACGTTAACACCACATAAGATATGACTACAGATAAAGGTAGCCATCCTTTTTATTCCTTTGTGGCTCATTTTTTTATATTGCGTGTGTGTATGAGCGGCCCCAGCCAGTCGGCTAACCTAGCTCCACCATTGGATAGACCCCCTATTTTTTTTTCTTAGTGGATTTTTCCAGGTACCAAAATCTTGTGTCCATCTTTGTGTACTGTTAACTACTTGACTTAACTAAAATTGAACTTACTTTTGCACCAATGTTCATAACATGCAATCTGGACAAAACTGTCTGACTGGTCATCTTAACTGCTGCATTAGAAAACGCTGGATTCTATAAGTTGTAGTTGTGGATAGCTCTCGGATTCAAACTTCACTAATTCCGTTGAGGACCTAAGTTGGCATAACATTCGAGTGTTGTAGAACAAATCACAAGCATACACAAGTTATAGTTGTCAAGAAGTCTATCACATAACATCTGTCAAGATAAAAACAATCTAAAGTAAACTATCAAGGTTCATCACAACAGTGACTGGTCATCTATGTGATTTTGTTTGTGTTGATTGTTGAAGTGGAAGGATTTATTTTAAAATACCCCCCTCATTGCCAACCTGCAACATATGTAGTGGAGAATGTTTGATGAACATTAGCTATGGTTATGTTGATGATCAGAGCCGTGGCTGAGAATTCGAAAGCCGGGTTCAAAAATTTTATCGGGGTCCCTCAACAATTTAGAAAATTCATAACGACTACTTTTTTATGTCGAATGTATTAGTGATAAAAACTAAAATTTGGAACTAAAATTATCACAAACTATTTGAAATCCACTCAAAGCATACTATGAACAAAGTACTGATAAAAAAAATTCAAAAAACAAAAAAACTCAAAACTTTTAACATTTGATACCTAACAATATCGAACAACAAAACCTAACTGGAAAACATTTCTCCTTACAATATAGGTATAAAATTTTCAATTAAATATAAATATTAATTATTAAATATACAATTTTTTGAATTTTTTTAAAAATATTGAAGTGGGGGCCAAATTCGGTGTCTCTGACCAGAACCCCCTCAACGGTGGCTTTGTTGATGATGTTGGTGTAGTGATCAATTTGCTATTTTATTTTAAGTCTTTAAGTGTAATTTTGTATTATGGTAAAATAGTAATCTAATAAATAAAATAAGTCATGGGTGTAAAGATCAAATTGATGAGTGTGGATAAAATCACCCTTACAATAATCATTTTAATTGGATTATCAATCCTCATTCATCTATGTTGCATGATTAAGTCAATTTGGTTGCGTATCTCGTATCCGACGCAACATACATGATATGCAAGGATACCCATATTTGAAGGTGTCTAAACTTATCCAGAGTTGAAACTCAGCAATAATATGAAACTTTGCATAAACTCTCAATTTCTGAAACTATGATATGATAACTCTCCTCCCAACCATCCTATTTATAGGGATAGGTTGGGTTACAATTCTCATGGTATAAGAAATACTAAACTTAATAGAAAAGGTAAAGCAATCTACTTTCCTAATCGTTAACCAAATCATAAACTGAAATCTAGAAAATAATATATTTGATACTTTGCAACACTCCCCCTTAAACTCATAGCATGAGTTTGCCAGGAACAAATTAGAACTTTGAGACTTTGCTTCGAACTTGACACTGCAACTTTGGTACTCTTTGACTTCAATCTGAAACTTCAGAACTTTGAGACTTTGGAACATTCTGACTTTCAATTAACTCCATACCCAATAGTCTTGTGACTTGCGACTTGTGACTTTGCTACTTCAGGAACAGTGGCGGCAGTGGATTTGAAATCTTTGAAACTTCCACTATTTGAGACTTCACGACTTCTTGGCTTTGAGACTTCGATATGTTTGCGACTCTAGTACTTCAATTTCATAACTCCTGAATTATGCGACTTCTAGTTAAGGTCCCCCATGGGTGCACAGAGAATCAATTCATCTCTGCACACCCGCAGACATGTTGAACTCCCATAGGCACCAAGGAGCAGAACCTAGCTCTGATACCAAGTTGAAACTCAGCAATCATATGAAACTTTGCATAAACTCTCAATGTCTGAAACTATGATATGATAACTCTCCTCCCAACCATCCTATTTATAGGGATAGGTTGGGTTACAATCCTTATGGTATAAGAAATACTAAACTTAATAAAAAAGGTAAATTAATCTATTTTCCTAATCCTTAACTTAATCATAAACTGAAATCTAGTAAATAATATATTAGATACTTTGCAACATCTAGGGATCTTTGAGTGCTAGCTATATTGTCATTAACCCAACCTTGTAATCGACCAAGCCTCCTTGTCGTTGTGATAGATTTGGTTGTCGAGGCGAGGTTCACCAGTTCGTGCCATTCTCCATTGACGCAAACTGTCTTTTTGCTTGTTGGTTCCGCCTCTTTTCTTTTTAGAAAATAGTGATGCCACCTACTAAACAACTAACAGCCTATTGTTCTATTGTTTAAATGAAATAAAATATACATATTTATAATTTCCATAGACTACGATTAATCTTATGCTTCAGCAAAAAATAATATAACGTCCTTTTATAGCAAATGTGGGTTTAGCCCACCAAATCAATTACTTTTAACAATAATCCCCCAATTTTTCACATTAGCCCTAAACTGAATATATTTCATTAGAATTTTAATCCACCTATGCATTTTTTCCATATCGGGGTTGATGAGTCATAAATTATTTATTTTTTATTATATTTTATATGTATTTGACATACCTTTTTTGCCCTTTGAATTAAATAAACCTTAAACCTTCTTCCCTACTTGTCTGATTGTGTCTCGAGCATAGGTGAGGTGAGTGAGAACTCACTAATCATCCCAATTGTTCACCTTTCTGACACTAATTGGTATACAAAATAGCTGATCTTTTGCACAGGTAAGAGAATCCAATGATTCTTCTGTGCGTATATTACTCTGAAAGCACAAGTCATGAGGCAGCCAAGGAGGAAGACGGAGGAAGGATGGTCGTCATGCATATGTCAGTTCGGATGGCCGCCATCGGAAAGCCATGGTCGTGAAGGAGACGGCAGAGGATGGACAGTCATCAATCGGTAATCAATGACTTGTAAATACTCAATTAGTTGTAGGTGTTGACTTTATTCTCATTAAATTGAATTGAATGTGTGAATTTTTATGGCTGGGCATCAAAATTAAATTGATGTCATGAAGATGAAATCAGGGTGGCAATGATCAATTTGACATTTATATTGATTTTGAATGTATGAGTGATGTTACCTCTAATCATAGGGGTGCGTTATGTATGCATATAATCGTGCAGGTGAAGATCCTGCCTTTGAATCTTCAAAACTGAATTAAGCACATATTGGTCATCCATTTGGGTAATTACCTACTGAAATAGGTACCCCACTGCCCCCAATTTTTGACGTTTGCTGAAGAGTGTAATTGGTACCTTTTTTTTTTTTGCTTATTAACAACACTTTTTGTAGGCATGTAATAAATTGGAAATATAATTGTTCACAAGATTCTTACATGGTTTGCCCGATATATATGATTTGTATAGGGAATGGAGACTGCCATCATTGCAAGGTGCACATTTGATTCGAAAACTGTTGCATTTCCAATTTTTAGCCACTCTACATATGCAGATATTTGGTCTGTGGTGAGCTCTAGGATTGGGATTTTCAATTCTGCTGATGTGCAACTCACATATTCTTTTGGTGTTCACTCGTCTTGGTCTTTTGCAATCAGACTTGGATGTTCACATCTTGGATTTATCATTCTCTAATGAAAAAAAAGATGGAAGTCGATGTTAAGGTTATTAAGTTGTTGCAAACTGATGAGGAGATTATTAACACTAATGCTGACCAAGCTTATCATCTCTCGAATAGTGGTAGCAGCTTAGAAGATGAAGATGAATTGTTTGGGAAGTTTGCCACCCATACACCCAAGAAATATTGGTCAAATGACTGCAAAGGCTATATCAATGATGTTGGGCAGAAATTCGATGGTGGTGTTAGGCAATTCAGAATCAGATTGGCCAAGTATGCCTGGGAGAATGGGTTTCGAGCCGCACCGCATCAGCTCCGTTACTAATGTTTGAGATGCTATTATGAACTTCATTCACCACCTACGTTGCTTACATCTTAAGACCAACATTTTGAAAATACAATTGTTAAACAAATGAGAAATGCAATAAAAAAATTACCTCCAAAGTGTGTATGCCAACAATTTTCAGTCTCGCATAAAGCTCTAGCAAATTCCACTTGAAAATTTTTGGCATCAAGTGCGCCTTTCCTCTTATGGGTTCAATCAACGACGTTAACCAAAATTGTTTGGTCATAACATTAACAAAACAACAAACCACATGAAACTAAGCTTCTCTATCTTCAAAAACTTTTGTACCTAGAATACATGTACACAACCCCAAACTCACAAAAAACAAAAAAAAAACCAAAAAACCTGTGAAGGGTATGTTGTTGGATGTTATGCATGTAGTCATTGTTAGTACGGTTATTGGCATACTTTGGGACTCCTGGGTTGAATTCCTAGTGGGTTCCCCGCATACAAAGTCTGGGCATTTGGTGGTTGAATTCCCCTATGTCTCGTTTACCGTCAATGGTGGTTGAATTCCCCAGTTCGGATTAGATCACGGCCGTAGATACTTTATTAGTCAAATGCACAGGTATGCCTATTGTGATATCTTACCGTACTATTGCTGCATGCTCGTTATAGTATCTACATATTACTAGTTTTCAAACTATGGCGGTTATTATATTGTTTTGCAAATGTTTTACACTGAAATTTATTTTCCCTGTCCACTCACCCTTGTTTTTGCGCCCCCACAGGTTCTGACACTGTTGAGCATCACCGAGACGAGCGGCAAGGTCCGGAGTAGCTCTATTCTGTGTTCAAAGAGTAAGGATCTCTTTGGCATTTGTTGTACGTCAACCTTGTGTAACTTGTTGCTTCTGTTGTGTAGAAGCTCTGATATTGGGATCATTGTTGAGTAGCTGGGCTATGACCTGTTTGTTTATCTTTTATCGTTTCCTTTGGTTGTTCGTTTTTCTTCTTTTGTGGCTTAAAGCTTCGTCACTCTTTGGGGGTGATGGTCGCACCTCCCAGGCCCCACTTTCTGGGGCGGGGTGTGTCACAAGAAAGGAAACATCAACCCTCTAGAAGACGCCTCGAGCCCTTTGGCTTCCCCGAAGCCACTTTAGCTCACCCCTACGTGGAAGCCCCCGCTTCCACATCCTCACAACTGTTCAACGTGTCAAGCTCCCATATTTTGACACAAACACCAATTACGATTTTTCTTAAGTTAATTTTTATCTAGAATTTCTTAATTTAATTTTATGAATATTTCGATGTAAAAAAATTAGGATTTTGAAACATATATTTTTGTCACTTGATTTCAAATAGGGTTAATAAACAAATTAAATATGTGGGAGCCAACGTTCCCCGCAAAAATTCAAAAAAATCGGACTATTTCTTCCCTCTCTGTGCATAAGTGTGGGGACCCAAATTTTTGACATTAGAGTCAAAAATTGTGTCAAATAAGAACTAAAATTTGACACAATCTCAAATTTGAGATTGAAAATACATGCATTGGGAGAGATATTGAGTCAAATATGGGTTTGAGACACAACCATTGGAGATGGTCGTACAATACACATATTGATATTTCCAAACAACTTTCTACCTCTACTTTAGAACGGAAAAAAAAAAAAAAAAAAAAAAAAAATGGTTTCTACCTAGATAACAGGTTAAAAGCTTCCAAAATTTGAAAATATAATCGATGGAAAAGCAAAACACCCATATTTACCTGCAACCCATTTGAATGAAAACAAATGCAAATTGACTGCCAAAACAACACCTCATGAGTAGGGGTGGGAAAACCCGGCCCAAAACTTGGAGCCCGACCCGAAAAACCTTAATGGGCCAGTCTCATTTTCTAAGCCCAACCCGACCCAAAGTAATCGGGCTTAAATTGGGGCCCAATTTTCCAAAACCCGGCCCAGCACAAAATAACCCTAATAGTGATATATTAATAGGTTATCCAGCTGTCAAGTATTTATTGGCTGAAAAAAGGTTACATCCTTGTTACAATACAACCCAAAACACCATATAACTACAACAATTGGATGAATGTGAGTTGTCGCCTCCACCTCCATTGTCGTCGTCGCTTTCCTCTTCCATTGATCTGCCGCCTTTCTCCTCTGCCGTCGAAACCAACATCAATCCGCTTCCAGAGAGTCTCGTCGTCCACGTTGAGCCACGAGCGACGAGCAACGAGACACCGCCAATTGACCAGTGAAGCGAGGCAGCCATCGAGCGACGAGAGACATAGCCGAAGGACCACACCGATGAGCGACGCGGCCTTTTCCATTGATGAGCAACGCAGCCGCTGGCTCTTCTGCCGACGAGCCCACGTCGCCACTTCTCATCTTTTGCCATTGATCTGCTGCAGATTTGGAAAATTCGGGCTTAGCTCGACTCTACCCGAGCCCGGCTTGAACCCAAAGATAGGAAAACCTGACCCGTCCCGATCAAGTTGGGCCCTTTAACGGGCCTGAAAACTGAGAGCCCGATCTCTAACGGGCTTTTTTCAGGCTTACCCAAAACCCGGCCCCGCCCGGCTCGATCCTAGCCCTACTCACCAGCTTGCAAACCTCTTGTACAGAACATGGTTTTATAGAATTTCTTTATTCCATTTGTGTTTGAAATTTGAATTTCAAACCCGATTGGCTTGGTTTGATTGCAGAGATCTTTAACGGCTAGGGTAATGAACAATGGATTTGTAACCAGAGATGTTCCTACGAGTTTTGAAACGGCGGGTGAGTTGGACGCGGCTGAGAACTTATGATCTTTCACTCCAATGGCAATATGTGTCGTTTTATGGAAATTTGGTGGAATTATATGTACTAATGACTATTTAGGCTATATTAGTGTAATGCTGATTAGGACTCTATATAATGCTGATTAGGATTTATTTGATTTTATATAAAATAAAAAAAAATAGGGCTGATCATAAAAGTGATCTCTTGCATTGGGCTAAAATCACAATGCCCCTTTTATACTAATAGTATAAGAGAGTCGCTATGTACACCTAAATTTTGTCATTAGACACATTTATTTTTTTGTACACCCATCTTAATATTTGGATGTTCTTTGGACACCCAAATTTAATATTAAATTTCCAAGTATACCCTAATTCGTTGGATAAAAAAGATCTCATTGTTGTTAATTGCAATTAATCACAACCAAATTCCTCCATGGCTACACCCCGTATTCACGTACATGTACGCCACACAATCACATTGAGGTAATAGGAACCATGAGAAGGCAATTGCAATTGAAAGGGTATTAACCCGTACATGGAGAGAACATTGTTGAAGATTGAGAATCCATTACTATATTCAAACTTGGATGGAAGTTGAGTTTGTGAAAGTCAAAGGCGTTAAATGAATGATAAAACCATCAATGGTTGGCTTGGGTTTTTTTATATGCCTATGATGTGAAGAGACATATTTTCAACAATTTTTTTTAACAAAAACAGTGGCGAACGGCAGTGGTGTAGGATATAAAAGTAATTGTATTTTGAAAAAGTAGTGGATGTTCAGACATAAAATTTGGGTGTACATAACAACTCTATTATATTAACCTTTCTTTGTAATTGGGCTCGTATCACGTAAAGTGAAGGTGGAAGAAGCAAAGAGGTTGATCTGAAGTTAACAAATACTTTGCCGGTGAAGAAGAAGAAGAAGAACAAACTAAAGATAAAGACCTCTGATTTATAGTAGTCGGCTCTCTGAAATGGTTGCTTGACCAAATGGAGGAGTTCAAAATGGCGTCAAATGCTTCAAGTCGCTGAAAAGAAGCTGAACGTCGTGAAAGGTAATTCAGCTTTTTCTTCTCTAAAAACTAAAATTCTGCCTTTTCGTTTTCGTATGCTCACAATTCTAATCTTGGTGTTAATCTTTCGTGGGTTGGTGAAATTAGGGCTTTATTCTGGCGATTTAGGTTTGCACTTGGGTTAATCGGGATCACCAAACGTCAATTTTGATGATTTTAGGGTTGCAGTTGGGTTTATTTTGCCGGCATTCACGGATCCAATAAATGTGTTCTAATTCTCGATTGGCTTAACCTCTTTGTTTTTTCACATCGTTCAGATCTTGGTCTGTTGAGTGCTTAAAGTCCTCCTCGAAGATTGGAGTTCTTATATTCATGATCCAGCTATTGTCTGTCTGGAGAATTTGTTGGTGTTTGCGCGTGTTTGATGGGACTTGATTTGCGGGTCTCGAGAGAAGGAATCGAGGTCTTTAATTTTGGTGGTATTTCGAGGTGATTGTGGTTTCATAAGGCTTGGAGGACAAAATGTTTTGGCGGGACCGTGAGAGGGAGAACAAAGAGCAAAATGCCGGCGGACCGCCTTGTGGGCAGGTTCGAGTTCTTGTTGTTGGTGACTCAGGTGTGTGATTCTGGCTAATATAGTTATCTTCCTTTGTATTCTTCTTCTTGTTTGTTGCATTACTTTTGTGTGGTTAATGATGTATAGTGAGAATCAAATTTGGTTAGGGCTTTGGGTGCAAAAGTTTGTCGATACGGGTCAGGGTACAGTTCCGATTAGAGTGGTAGTTGCTCTTTGGATTAGTTAAATTAAGAAGAACAACTTGCTAGTGTGCAGAAACCTTGGTTTCAAGCGAGTGCCAGAGCTGTACAGAGGCTCCTCGTGGTAACTATACATTTCATTTATTTTGACAATTTTTGCAATCAGTCGATCATTTAGATTTTGTACTGCATATTTGGTTGTAGAATTGAAGATAAGAATGATTTTGGTCCTACGTGGGGACTTAGATTCGTAGTTAAGAAAGATCAAAGACTCCTTACATCTGAGAAATATATTGGCCAGATTTGGACGAAACCTTTACCGGATTTGACCATGCGTAAGTGCTAAATATAATTGTGCTTGCTCAGTCATGGAGTTCTGAACACGTTCAAGTAATAGTATCACTATCAGCTGCTGACATGCTTGATTTTTGAAGTGTCTCTTTCCTTACTAGAAGAGTAATGTGTTACATTTTTATGATAATATATCGCACAAAATAGTATTTGATAGGCCAAAATGCCTATGAATTCATCATTGAACTTGCACATATTGTGGGTAAAGACAATTTTAGAGTGTATGTGGGGAGGATGTTCTTCATCCAATCTCTGCCTTGTTTTCGATGAAATCTCGTAACTCCAGTTATAATGTCAAACTTCATCTTTAGATTTTGATCTTTTGATAGGTGTTGGAAAAACTTCTCTTGTTCATCTGATTCTCCAAGGTTCTTCTATCGCTCGTCCTCCTCAGACAGTAGGGTGTACAGTTGGTGTTAAGGTTAGAATTATTATTGCTTTTATTTGGTTGTTATAGTGAAACCATTGCTGAAGTGCAAGTCTCCAACATATGTTTACCATTTTCCTCTCCAGCATACTACTTATGGAAACTCTGGTAGCTCTTCAAGCAGCATTAAAGGTGATGCTGAGAGAGATTTCTTCATTGAACTCTGGGACGTGTCCGGACATGAAAGATACAAAGAATGCCGGTGTCTTTTTTATGCCCAAATTAATGGCAAGTTGGTGTCCTTTCTCCTGTAAACATGTTATTCTCCTGGTAATTTGTATGCATATTAAATATTAATTAGAATAAAGCCTATGAAATAAACACACTTTTATTGACAATTCAATTAAGTATTTATCTTTAGCTTATAATCAACAACCTTTCTTATGCTTGTTAGACCATTTATATAACCTTTTTGCATCTCTAGGTAGATCCATGCTCTATGCATGAAGGTGTGTTCCCTAAATATTCTTGATATGTTCTGTTGGCCTACCCCCGAAACAGCCATGAAAGGTCCATAACTGGAATTGCACAATTTGCCAATGACACAACATGTATAACCGTGTTGAGGAATATATTTTGTGTTTTATTACTTGTCAAAAGCAATTGAACCAGCATGTTGCAACCAGATTTTGATTTTCTACTCATGCTATGCTTTAAATTCATATACAGGTGTAATCTTTGTTCACGATCTCTCCCAGAGAAGAACAAAAACTAGCCTAAATAAGTGGGCAGCTGAGATAGCTGCGACTGGGACATTTTCGGCTCCTCTAAGATCTGGAGGTCCTGGTGGCCTTCCTGTCCCGTATATTGTTATAGGGAACAAAGCTGATATTGCTGCAAAAGAGGGTACAAGAGGAAGCAGTGGAAATCTTGTGGATGTAGCTCGACAGTGGGTTGAGAAGCAAGGTTTGCTTCCATCCAGTGAGGAACTTCCACTGACTGAGAGTTTTCCTGGTGCTGGAGGCCTTATTGCAGTAAGCAACAGCTTTTTTATTTTTTTTCTTTTCCGTCCCACTGCCGAATGAAGTTATGCTAACCTAACATCAAATGAAAATGGTTGTGGGCCTTGTGTCTGCATTTTCGTGTTTGAAAGCACCTTATGTATTTTTCGTATGACAGTTTTCGCTTCATCTACAATATATTTTATTGAAAATGATCTTGTGGTCGGTTTACCTGACCAGTGGTGCACGTTCAATTGTTTTCTAAAAGGAGTGATGCAAATTACTTGTCTGGTCTGTAAACTGACAATAATATATATATTTTTTTTATTGAAGTCTATTAATGTGTTAATCAGCTGCGAGGAACGCTAGAGCTTCCGTTATTTATATAATGTAAGTTAGACTGTTAGAGAGAAGTTCAGTCCTTGATGTAATAGGCTAAACTTAATTTTTTGGGTAGATATGGACCCCTCGTCATGGCTATGGAAAAAGAGAAAGGAAATATCATTGTAGTGTTTAAGTGAGGCAACTATCGGTAAACGAGAATTGCAACTGTCATTATTCTAAATTGTAATATGTTCTGTTGAACATATGCAGGCTGCCAAAGAAGCAAGATATGACAAGGAAGCTGTGATGAAATTTTTCCGCATGGTCTGTATATGTGTTCTTGCTCTTGTTAGTTTCTTTCTTTTGTCGTAAGAAAGATGTCTAACTCTTACTTGGGTTGTTTCAGTTGATCAGAAGAAGATATTTTTCCGATGATTTACCTGCACAGAATCCATGGTCTAGTTCTCCAGTTCAAAGACCTGAACAGAGTGTAGATGAAAATTGGAGTGATGAGGATCATTCCTACAAGAATGCCAGGTAGTTACAGCCAGTTACAATCTTCTCTCCAACTTCTTGTGATTAGATAATTATTGGTGGCTATAATGGTTCAGAAATGAGATAGATTTCATGCGTAGAATGTTAAAGGTGGTTGATATCGTTAAAGGTGGCAATAATGGTCCTGCCATTTAATATAGGAACATAGTCTAGGTCACAATCTCTTGAATAATATATAACCTACTACTGGTTCTTCATGATCATTGCTTCGCCTCTCAGTCTGTTGTCTTACAATTATTTGGAGTGATGTCTCTTACCCACATTTTTTTTGGCAGCTCGCGTGTCGACCCGTACAAGTACAACATGATCCCTCCTCTTCCAGCGCAGCGCAATCTGACTCCACCTCCCACGCTTTACCCGCAGCAGCCAGTTTCGGTTTCTGAAAACTACAGCCTTCCTAGATTTTCCCATAATAGCTACTCAGAAGTCAGCAATGCATCCAGATCAAAGCGCTCAGATATTAATGTCTAGTCGACTGCATCTGTTAGATGTGATTGTTTTTGCATGAATGACTGCTCGTCTATGCGGTC
Organism: Spiraea crenata; assembly: GCA_033992175.1. Taxonomy (NCBI): domain Eukaryota; kingdom Viridiplantae; phylum Streptophyta; class Magnoliopsida; order Rosales; family Rosaceae; genus Spiraea; species Spiraea crenata. The sequence goes on along the minus strand of JAVBHV010000081.1, from coordinate 515,783 downwards.
AAAGTTCTTTCCATTTTGTTTCACTTGTAGCTGCTCCTTTGATTCTTTCATCTCTATAGGTTATCATTGTAAGTGCCTTTTGTTTTATGTTTATTACGTATATAGTGATTGATTCCTCACCTGAGAACCACAGGCAATTCTTTTCATCAAGCTCTCTTTGTACGCAATCTTATCAAGTCACGCCAAACTGCTGTAGCTCATATTTGGCTAGACTTGTATGTGTGCATGATCAGGTTGATTAACGAATGGACCAAGTCGTTTCCAAACTAGAGAAATCAGCTTCAGTAGATGATCCTTGACGTAGTTTTATGTCTATTCAATTATATAAAGGGGACGATCGAACTCTCCCATTATCACCTATTTTTTATTTGCCCGTTGAACTTTCAATTTTGTTCTATATTGCTAGGCCCGGTGCAAAGACAGTGAAACTAGGTTCTCACCTGAGCTCACATAATGATCTGATCAGAACCAAATCAAAAGTTGAATAATCTTGTGTTAAATTTGGTAACAGCGGATAATAACACATATATTTCTTGAGATTGTTCTAATATTTGCATCAAGATGGGAGCTTTGGATTTATGCTTTAAGTTTGAATTGTTTTTTGGGAGAGGTAAAATGACTATTGGGCCAGAACTAGATGTCCACAGACACCTCAGGAAACTTCACATGTGACACTGTAGAGTGTGGCTATGGTCAAGTCCCATGCAACGGTAACAACACAGTTCCACCGGCTACATTAGTAGAAATGCCAATGTGAAGGCAGCTTGCCCCACTCAGATCATTTCCACCCATGAGGCAAGGGGTAAGAGGCAACGGTAAGGGAATAGTCCCAAAATATAGTACTATTCACGTATGACCCATCATAATAGTAATTGTCCTTTATTTTTAATTCCACTGCAAAAAAGCAAGGGGTGATTACTATTCACGAAACTCATTTTTAGTTTTTTTATGAACTAAGATAGTTTGCACCGACAAAATAGTTTTTTTTAAGAAAAAATTTATGATGTGATGTGGGAAATATAAAAATTGGATTGGGTATTTATAGGAAAAAAAATCAATTTTCTACCCGGAATATTTATAGCCATTGGATGTAAAATGGACGCCCCAGATTTTGCCAAGTAGCACTGACGTCAGCTTTGCCTGAAGACAGGGGAGGCAGGCAAGTTTCTGCCTTTTGCTCCGCCTCTTGCCTCTCCCATCTCTACAGTAAATGGCAACTTTAGCAAGGGTGGAAACACAATTTGTGGCAAAGGCAAGATTTTCCCATGTTTTTTGCTCTTACCTCTTGCCTTTGCCACAAGGGTGAAAATGCTCTCGTGTTCAAGTGAAAGGGGCTGGTGGGAGCATTCTGGGGTGAAAGAGCGCGTGCACGGAGTTCAATGAGCCCAAGTTTTGCTGCATCTCGCTAAAATGATAAGCCGGAAAAATGTCCACCCACTGAGTACTCTGAGATCTTAAAGGCAGAGCTAGGGTGGCTACCCTGTGCTCAAGCACACCCTAGTTTTGAAAAATTTTATAAATTTACTTAAAAATTAGACTAAAGTTGTCCAAAATTGAATTTTAATCCAGCCCGCAATTAAGTTTAAGCCATGTTTACAAGAAAAAATTAAAGGGTAAATTACAATTACGTATATTTTGGTCAAGTTTTAATATAATATTTGTAATTTTTTATTTTTCATTTCAATACCATGTATCTTTAAATCTTTGTAATTGTATTCCCCTGTTTATAGAATTGTAAATTTTCAACTATTTAGTGATGATGTTGACTTTGTGGGTTTAATTAGCAGGTGTTTGGGTAAATGTGTTGTGTATCTGAGGCAAAAGTCATGGTGCCGAAATTAGCAAAAGCCCAATTCTCCAATGGCTTGGAGCTACTCAATACGTACATCACTTGTTGTAGACTACAGACAACATGGAAGAGTGAACATGTAGGCCCCACAAAGTTCACGTCATCGCTTAACTGAGAAAATTGAGAATTCTACTAATGATGGAACACAGTTGCAAGGAGTTGAAAGTACAAAGTACTCAAATGCAAGAAAACAGGGTGCTGTTATTGGCACTCCAAAAAAGTCATTGTGCACTCCACCTATGCATAAAAAGGTGGAGTGCACAATGACTTTTTTGGAGTGCCAATAACATATCTAAAAAAAAAATACATATATATTACATCAAAATATAACCAAAACCTTAAAATACGTAATTTTAATTTACTCAAAATTAAATAAGCTCAATCCTATATACGTTCCTAGTTCCGCCTTGCTCTCAAGCGTATAGTTATGGTTACGATGACAAAAGTAGCACTTTTACATGCAATGCTGGATCTGCCTGTCATTACAACAAGTGATGTTGTACTTAGGAACTTAAAGCATCTCCAACAAGTTCTTCAAATACAAATTGGGCCCCAATTTATGGAGCCACATCAGCGAAAATACTACCAAGTCTTTTCCAAGAGAGTCCAAAAACCTTGTCTACTAATTGAAGAGTTTGTAGATCACTCTTCAAACCTACAACTTTGTGGACTACTCCACAAATAATTTTTTTAATATTAAAATGCACTCATCTCAATTTTTACTCTTTAACCTTCTGATTTAAGAGGCTGCAACGGATTCTAAGAAGCTTTAATAAATACATAAAATATTAATTTATGGTGTTTGTTGGAGAAGAAGTTTTGCACTTAACAAATTTTAGTTAACAAATTGCCACATGGATCTATAAATTGAGATTTGTGGAGTGAAATTTATGCCAACCTGAATGCAATTCCAACCAGTTGAATCATTTCCAAACATGAGATTAGAAAGATACAAAGACAAAATTTGGGTAGAATTCGAGGAAATAACCCAATAGCAGTTGACTTACTAGTGCAGCACCAAATTTCAATGCAAAATCACACGTGCTGAACGCAATCCGTAGCCAGTAGATAGATCTACATTCAACAGCACTTCTAGATCCAACGGTTCACAGGGCGAGAGATTACGCAACGCAATACGAATGCGGAGCACCGAATTTCCCACCTTCATTCGGTCCGGCCCTTCGTCTCTCAACTCGACTCGATCAGGCGAAAATTCGCTGAGAGAAGAGAGAGGTCTGCCTTGTGATTCTTCAACGGCGTCGTGTTGATGTTGTTGTGGAGACGGCCGGTGAGATTCCGATGGACGTGGAGAGGTCGTCGCTGTGCAATTGCGTAGTGAATTTCCTGCTGGAGGAGAACTACTTGCTGACGGCGTTCGAGCTGCTCCACGAGCTCCTCGACGATGGCCGAGACGACCAGGCCATTCGCCTCAAGAACTTCTTCGCCGACTCCTCTCAATTTCCGCCCGATCAGATCTCTCGCTTCAACTCTCTCCGAGGTTTGCGCAATTTTTACACACTCGTGAATCTGTTTTCAATTGGTTAAATTTGCAAATTCTGTTTGGTTGCTGAGAAAATGTGGGGAAATGTGAGGGGTTGTAGATTTGGATTCTGGTTTTCTATTCTGTTTTCTTGGCATTGTTGAGATGGGATCAACTTATGATCCTTTACTTTGTCTGTTTCCGGAGGGTCCTTTATCTCTTTAATGGCCTGTAATTTAGGGTAAGTGAGATTTTCTTGAATCGAAAGCGGCATTTTGTAGCAGAAGTGGACTCAGATTTTGTTTGTTTGAGGCACAAGTCATAGTCCTTACTAGTAACTGAAGTGAACAAGTGCTATGATTGTTTACCATTATGTTCCGAAATGGACTACTCCAGATAGCAGCACTTTCGAAAGCTTAGGTCTCCAAATTGTTTACAGAATTTATCGTCTTTTTATTGAGAACTGACCCTCTAAGTATTGTTTGTGCTAGGAATTTCTCAATATAGTACTACAACTGACACATGATTTACCTTTAGTCTTCTTTGCAGATCTTAATTGTTGGATTGCATGTAGTGCTGATGATATCAGAAACTTGCAATTTGATTTTGCATATCATATTGTGTCTCTTACATGTCTGTTTGATAAAGCAAACCTTCCATATGCTTTCAACACTTATCAGTCGTTCTGGAATTCTTGCTATTTAACATTTCCTTTGGGACCATTACTAAAGTTCTTTTATACTGCTTTTGTTTTTGAAATGCAGTGGCAGATCCTCAAAGTTTGCTGGAGGAGAAAGAAGCAGTAGAAGAGAAACTAGCAATCAGTGAATATGAGCTTCGTTTAGCCCATGAGGACATTCTGAGATTACAGGCTGACTTGCAGAAGAAAGCAGAATTGCCTGTAAATGAATTGAGAGGTAAAGTTCCTTCCAGTGCAGAACTTCAAATTCTACTCTTATGCTTGTTTCAAGTTCTTGTCTGGTACATCTTTTATGAGCGGTAGTCACTATGATATTGTTTGCTGCATAACTTTGTACTTATTAATTCTGCATTCGTAAAGATTAGATGCCTTATGGTTATTAAACACCTGAAGATATCTTACATGAAGAGGGACCCGAAGATATCTTACATGAAGAGGGACCCTTAACCCATAGGTTTATCATGTCTACTGTGGTTATTAGGTAAAATAACAATGGCAGATTTGTGGACATTGTGATGCTGTATATGAACAGCCACGCCTGTTCCTAGTTGTACTGGAATTCAGTTATCTAGAAAACTAGCTAAAAAGGCATGTGAAAGCATGAGGTTCATACAAGTTTTCTTCTATCTTATCACTGTTCATTGAAATTGTACAGTCGAACACCAGCACTTAAAAACAGTTGGAAAATGAGAGATATGCTGTATTTGTAACATTCTTGGTGTGTATTTTGTTCCGTGATTTTCTCTTCATGTTTGTATTCAGAGTCAAATGTCAGTGATTCTGTAAGTAATGGGCCAGACTTTCAACGGCAAAGAACAGATGTTTCCTTCTCTGATTTGGGCCCATTGAAAGATAATGAACGGAGAGATATTAACTGTGCTGTAAAAGAATATTTGCTTATAGCAGGTTACCGGCTTTCTGCAATGACATTCTTCGAGGAGGTATGCATAAGTGTGAATTCTTACTTTCCCTGCCCACCTCCATGGCCTTAGTATATTACATGAGAAACGATGAGTCCTTTCTTATTTGCTGCGCATATATTCTTGATTGAATTTAACCACCACTAGAGATTTATGTTATTGTATTTGTAAATGTGATCTTGCTAGGGAAACTAGATATATAGTATGTATGTGCAAGGTTAGATCAGATGGTGATTAGAATACTGCTAGCTAGAATTTCTTTTTTGCTTACTACGTGTCTTTGTTGTTGAGTTCGGCATTGAAGATTTTTGGGTTATTAATATATATGATTTTATTTTGTGGCCCATCTTGGCAGTAATACCATGATACCTTAGTCCTTTTGTGAAGACATGTGGTGTCTTTGTCATATTCAGGTAGATAATTCATTCCATTTGTCGGCATGGGATCTTGGAAAACTTAAAATTTATAATTAAAAGTCAGTAGATCATATTTCTATTATTGTCATTGTTTATGAGGGCATCGTCATACAAATATTTAGAAGTGCCGGTTCAACATTAATGACCAAAGTGATAATTTTATTACCAGATAATGACTACTAGTTATACCTTTCTGGGTATGATGCACTCGTATTTTGTCACTTATACCTGCTGTCATGCTTTCTAGTAAGAGTAATGACTACTAGTTACCTTCCTGGGTATGATGCACTCGGATACATATGTTTTCCTCTATTTTTTTTTCTTAACATTAACTGTAATCTCAGACCAAATATCAATTTTTTTGTTGTACTTTTTAATAGCGAAATGCTAATGGCTCTCCTATTTATTCATTGTGCACTCCATCCACGAGTAAAATTTAAACAGGCAGTGTAGTGCACAATTGAAAAAGTGGAATGCTAATAACAGTTCCTTTTTGGTTAAGCTTCGAATTAGCTCCTTGAACTAAAAAACAGTTCTACTCTTCCGTGGAAACTTCCTGTTCAATTTCGTATTCTTGGTATTTAATTAACGGATGCTTTCTACCATTTTAACAACAGCAGGCTTAATTAATTAGGACAACAAAACAAAGATAATAGGTTTAGGGATAAGATTTGATTTTCATCTTTTTAATGAAGGTAGCAGTGGCATTGAACAAGTTAATTAGGAATTATGGTACTATTTTGACCTGTTTGGTGGACCTTTAGATTTCTAAACCTTTGCATCAGGTGAACTTCCTTTGTATGGCTAATCTTGGCAAACTATAACACCTTGGTTGACTAATCTTGAAATTTTTTGATAACCTGTCATGTTTTCGCCAGGTTACAGACCAGAATCTAGATGTTTGGCAGGACTCACCTGCATGTGTACCGGATGCCTTGCGCCATTATTATTATCAGTATCTTTCATCCACTACAGAGGCCGCAGAGGTATTTCTTGAAACATGTCCCTTAAGTTTGGCAGGACTCTCCTGCATGTGTACCTAGATTGCCTAGCTGTCCCTTAAGTTTTAAGACTTGAATTTATTTATTGCTTTTCCACATTGTCCAACGTAAGTGACTTTTCTCCATTCAGGAGAAAATTTCCATGCTTCGAGAAAATGAGTCTTTATTGAAAGAAAAGGAGAGTCTGTGCCATGAAAAGCTGTCCTTGCTTAAAAACAAAGATTTGGCTGAAGGCCAAATAAGTACCCTAAACAAATCATTGGAAGCTCTTCAGAAGGACCTTAAAGACAGAGAGAATCTTGTAAGTTCCTTTACTAAATTACGTTGTGAACTGCTGTTCCCTGAAGATTAATGTAGAGAATAACACACCCTTTGTTTCAGGTACACGATTTGAAGCAGTCCTTGGAGCACCAAAGAAAGGAGCTCAATGATTGCAGAGCTGAAATCACTGCATTGAAAATGCACATTGAAGGATACCGTTCTGGACGAAATATGGTAGCTGCTGATGCTGATCATGTCCAATCCCTATCCTTGGAAAGATATAAGGAAGAAATTAAATCACTGCAGATGGAACTAGATACTTTAAAATCCAAAAATGCAAAAGCTCTTGATTTGTCAGATTCCACCAGTTGTGACCAAGACTCTACTCAAATGGAAGAAAAAGTCGTTCTCATGGATGAAGATAAAAGTGTAATCCAGTATCCGGTCAATGTAGGATCGAGAGTTGTTGAAAAGGAAGAAGACCAATCAGTAGTTCAACCTAAGGAAGTTTTTCAAGAGTTTCCGCTGGGTTCTTTAAGCGATATTAGTACCTTGGTGAATGGTGAAAGTGCCTCCAACCAAAATGGTGAAGCATCATCAGGAAGCAGGCTACATGGGACATCAGAGGATCTCAGTGCTGAAATTGTTTCTGAGAAAAAGGCAAGTTCTTTTGTTTTACCGATCAAAGCCTTTACAGTACTAGATAGGAAGTCTTCTCTTCTTCCAGGGCTAGCTGCCCATAAAGCATATGTTTTGATATGTGTTGCTCGTCCCATGTATTCCTTTTTTTTTTTTTTTTTTCAAAAACGTTTTGTTTGTACTTTTACAGGGCATAGAGACCATTCAGATCCTTTCTGATGCTTTGCCCAAGATTGTTCCTTATGTTTTGATCAACCATCGCGAGGTTTGTTTCCTTTTTTCCCTTTCCTAAGCGTGTATATCTGTATACCTAAATATGTGTACTTATAGCATAATGGATGCTCTTACACACAGTTTTTAAGCAAATTATGACATACGTTTTTGAACCATTTGATTAACGCACATTTGATGGTTGAGATTAAATTGGATAGGGCTATTGATGTTTTCCCCAAAGTTATAACGAATTTATTTTTCTTCAAGTTGTTTACTCCTCACGTGCAGTATCAAAGCCAGTGGATTGTCTCCTTCCATTTTTTTCCTTATCTTTCTGCTCTTCTTTGTATATTCACTTTCCTCCTTTCCCATATCCGTATTTCATGGTTTATGCAACTTAAAATCATTTTGGTCCTTAATGATTTAAGAGGTCAGTTGTTGCAAGATCTAGAATCTAGCTTAAAATTTTTATGTTCTAAGCTAGATTCTTTTTCGCCCTAAGAAGATCAAAGATTTAAAGATTAAAAACGCTTGTCAAATTTTTTTGCTTGTTGTGTGTCCCCCAAACTGGACCCAATGTATATGCATGGGTGTGAATGTGATATCTCTATTGTATAATATGTTTGTATATAATATTCTACATTCAGTTTTCTACCTATGAATCAATAAAATGAACCTTGAACGAAATGTTTTATATTTGGGGATTATCTATTCACAGGAGCTTCTTCCCCTCATCATGTGTGCGATCGAGCGCCATCCAGATAGCAGCACCCGAGATTCTTTGACTCACACATTGTTCAATCTAATCAAACGTCCGGATGAACAACAGAGGAGAGTTATAATGGATGTGAGCTACTGTTCTACAGACCTTGTTATTTGTAATATACAAAGCTGTTAAGTTTTGGACTTGTTCCTAAATCTTCTGATTGCATATCAGGCATGTGTTACCCTTGCTAAGAATGTAGGAGAGATGAGAACGGAAACAGAATTGCTTCCCCAGTGTTGGGAACAAGTAAGTTTGAGCGTCACTCTGTAGGTTCTTTAACTTCTGTTGATTTTTTGCAACTTATTGTTTCTCAATTTTACGGTTGTAGATAAATCATATGTATGAAGAGCGCAGGCTGTTAGTTGCTCAATCATGTGGACAGCTTGCAGAATTTGTCAGGCCTGAGATTCGTGATTCTCTGATTTTGTCTATTATTCAACAACTCATAGAAGATGCTGCAACTGTTGTCCGGGAGGCTGCTGTGCATAATCTTGCATTGTTACTTCCGCTCTTTCCGAGCATGGATAAATATTTCAAGGTCAGCCTCACTAATATGCTTCAGAGGCTCTCATGGAGAGGAATTCTGACTTGACAGAAATGGCTACAATGTAAGCTCTAGAACAGGTTGATGGCAAACGGTCTAGGGAATGGAGACTCTTCTCCTTGTCATAAATACATAATTTGATCACTGAACTAAAAAAAATGTATAAAGTAGAAGAATATCTTTCTACCATATTTTACTTCATTTATTCTTGTTTACAGGTTGAGGAGATGATGTTCCAATTGGTCTGTGATCCATCTGGAGTGGTGGTGGAAACTACGCTTAAGCAATTAGTTCCTGCAGTAAACAAGTGGGGAAACAAATTAGACCACGTTTTAAGAGTTCTGCTCTCTCATATATCAAGCTCCGCCCAGGTATCCTTCTGTTTTAATATATTTTCTCATCAATAAATAAGATATGCAGTTCTTTGTTCATAGTGCATCCATTAATTTACCTCCTTGTAACATTGCAGCGTTGCCCTCCTCTTTCGGGGGTTGAAGGATCTGTGGAGTCGCATCTTCGTGTTTTTGGTGAACGAGAACGCTGGAATATTGATGTTTTACTGCGAATGCTACTGGAAGTGCTTCCTTCTGTGCACCAGGAATCAATTAAGATGTGCCCAGTTTCTTCTGATACCGAAACAACTGGAACTATATTTTCTACATCTTTCCTTGAATTGTATGCAGGGTGAGTTATTCTGACAGAACATAAATTTTGACTTTTGTCATTAGTTATTCATAGTGTTAAATAGGAAACCTTGGTTTTCTATAACTGTTTTTTATAATTTTATTATCTGAGTAGGGGACATGTTCAATTGCCTGCATTTGAGTGGCTGCATGTCGAGTGCTTTCCTGGTTTGATTGAGCTTGCCTGCTTGTTACCTCCAAAAGAAGATAATTTGCGAAACCAAATCACCAAGGTATCTTTTTTCTACCTATGGTGGATTTAATTTCATCATCAATATATCTTCTATAAGTTGCTTCTGATTTAGATGTTGGTAATGCAGTTTTTGCTGGCCGTATCAGAACTCTATGGGGATTCTTATTTGACGCACATAATGCTGCCTGTATTCTTGGTAAGCATTGGGGAAGATGCTGAATTGACATTTTTCCCATCTGCGATCCATTCCAGAATCAAAGGTAATGACACAAACAAATTTGAAATAATTTAAGACCAGCCTGTGATCTTTAATTGTGACTGTATCTGTATAACAGGGTTGAGACCCAGAACAGCTGTGGCTAAGAGACTGGCTACTATGTGTGTCCTACCTCTTCTTCTGGCTGGTGTTTTGGGTACTCCTAGCAAGCATGAACAACTAGTGGAGTACCTGAGAAAGCTATTAGTTGAAGGTGTGGCAAATCATTCTACAAAGTGCAAAGCTGAGATTGTTGATGCTGTTCGCTTCCTTTGGTTAGTAAAGCAAAGCAAAGAACACCCGTTTGAAACTGTTCTTTTGTTATTAACTGTTCTGATGGTTCTGCCTTTTTTGTAATGCAGCACCTTTGATGATCATCATGGTATGATATTTAATTTACTATGGGAAATGGTTGTCAGTTCCAACATAGATATGAAGATAAATGCTGCCAATCTCTTGAAAGTCATTGTAAGTTTAGCCATTTGTTTTGGGGGCCTATTTCTTTCTCCGTCTATTGGTTACCTTTAAACAGTAATTAATTGGTTACATCCTTTTGATAGGTTCCATACATTGATGCAAAAGTTGCATCTACTAATATTTTGCCTGCCCTAGTTACTCTGGGCTCTGATCAAAACCTGAGTGTCAAATATGCAAGCATAGATGCCTTTGGAGCTGTGGCTCAACATTTTAGAAATGACATGGTATATATTCTTCCTTGTGCAATTAGGAATTTTATTTTTTTTAAATGGAAGAGTTTCCGTATATCTGGCTGACCATATTATAACCCCCAGATTGTTGATAAGATACGTGTTCAAATGGATGCTTTTCTTGAAGATGGATCCCATGAAGCTACAATTGCTGTTGTTCGTGCATTGGTGGTTGCTGTACCACATACAACTGAAAGACTTAAAGATTATATCCTCTACTTGCTAAAAAAAATTACTATTAAGTACATTCAGCAATGTATTCATATGCACACACACACACACACACACACATATTAGTTAGTTGGTCCTTGTGGAAGGTTCTATTGTGTACTGTTTAATAATGATTAGATTACTTTGTTTCTTTAACATTATGTACATCTCTTGTCCAAGATTTTTCATCTTACAACCACTCCACCTGCAAGTGACTTGCTGCGCCGTCGTGACAGAGCCAATGCATTTTGTGAAGCGATTCGTGCTCTAGATGCAACAGGTTCTTTTTTTAAGGACTAATGTTATCTTATATATATATTTTTTTTAGTTTTGCTTCCCTTTCTGTTTGCTTTCCCTCCATCTTGAGCTATATTATTGTTATGAAGGATCAAATGGCAAACTGATCTCTATGTCCATATATTGGCATATTTGTGAAAACTTATGCCCCCACAGCCATAGCCATAGTCCTGTATAGCCATTTCAATATGATAGTCAATGTTTTCTATTTATTGTTGGTCTCAATGAATTGGTAGAAGTTTAGGTGGCACTTCTTTGAAAAATCGCCTTTTGTTTGCAGAAAGAAAGGATAAGAAACTGATCTCTATGTCCATATATTGGCATATTTGTGAAAACTTATGCCCCCACAGCCATAGCCATAGTCCTGTATAGCCATTTCAATATGATAGTCAATGTTTTCTATTTATTGTTGGTCTCAATGAATTGGTAGAAGTTTAGGTGGCACTTCTTTGAAAAATCGCCTTTTGTTTGCAGAAAGAAAGGATAAGAATAGTGTGAAAATGTGGTTGTTCCGACAGCGATATATTTTTGGGTTTTATCATTACTATCAAACTAGTAAGGCACTCTAAATAGAAGAGAAAAGATATCTGTAAACTCGAATGACTATGATCTTGTCAATCCAAGCTTCCCAATATTCTGAGTCCTTCAGCAGTCTCTGTGCAGAATTTTGATGGCCTGCAATCATGTTAAGTTTACTGGTCAGCGTAGTTCAGTTACATCCATCTTTCTGCAGTTTTCTCTTTTTTGTTTAATGTGTTACTGATATTCAGCATCAAACGTGCCTAATTGATACAGATATTTCCGCAACTAGTGTTCGAGACTATCTCCTGCCTACCATACAGAACTTGTTCAAAGACTCTGATGCTCTGGATCCTGCACACAAGGAAGCCCTTGAAATTATAATGAAGGAGAGATCTGGTGGAACTTTCGATAGTATCAGTAAGGTCATGAGTTCTGGGCTTGCATCATCTGTGACTAGTTTCTTTGGTGAAGGCGGGCTACTGGGCAAGAAAGAAAGTGTTGAGCCACCATCAGAGCCAGTTGACTCTCCGAAGTCAGCACCATTGCCACCAGCAGAAGACACTAGATTAAGGCGCATCATGCGGGGACATTTCACTGGCATGCTCGGAGGCAAAGCAAAGGGCCAAGAGGAAAGCCAGAACCAATAAAATTTGAGCTATTCCTGGAAAGAGTTTTCAAAAGTTAATTTTGCATCTCTTCTATCTCAGGTGAAGATACACTCAATTCTGCATCACGTTCTTTGTTCCCCATAAGGTTGTGATCGGCTGAGTACAAAGAATTCTTTCATTTTTTGGTGTCCCATAGAAAAAAAGGGTTTGAGGAAAGCACTGCTGTTTTTTTCAGTTGTTGTGCTCTTTTAGTGTAGGACTTGTTGGATTCCTCAACCAATTGAATGTAGTAGAAAATTTAGCACAGATCATCTTGATCCTAAGATCTTGGCCCTTGCTGGCTGCTGTATAAGTCCAGGCATCATTAGTTTACTACCCTCCTACATCAATCATGTTCGTATATATGCCCTTCATAATTTATATACCAGAATCTCATAAATAAATTCACTGTTATTGGATTCGACTTGATCTTATCCCTCCTGGATAAATTACTGTCCGATTTTAACTTTTCCATGGAGCAATCCGGGGGGTCCTATCCTATGGCCATTTTTAGGCATGAAAGGGCTAAAGGGCTATATGATTAAATTTTAGGCATCTAAAAAATTAATTTTTATCATCTTTAGTAATTAGGGGGGGTGTTTACATGTGGACTTGGGAAATATAGTGTGAGCACCGCAAAAAATGAGGCTAAATGGCTATCTAAAGGGCTAAAGGTCCTTTCAAGCCTTTTAGCCCTTTAATCATTTAGCCACCACATTGTTAAAGATAGTTTTTTTAACAGAAATATGAGGCTAGTAATATTTAAGTTACCCTTAAATTTCATTATAAATGTGGTCTAACTAGATTGCAAATTCTTCACAAGGTGGAATATTGCTGCTACCCACCTACACTTGTTTTTTTTTTTTTTTTTTTCTGGTGGCAGAATTTTCGTGTTTTCATCCCCAAAATTCAACGGCACCTTGGACTTTCTCTCGTCACAGTATCTCCAGTTTGGGCAAGTCTATCGTAGTGTCCTAACTTGCAAGACCCGGTAATATGAGTGCTACCACTTTCTCAAAGTATGCACAAGTTGTTTTCAATTTAGACGCACCTTCTTGCAAAAATTAATCATCAGACCAAATTTGGCTTTATTTTCCTTGATTCACTTATTATCTCTTACCTCTGACCTCTGGATCATCCTATAATTGGTGTATAATTTTATCGGCATCGTATATTATTGTTTTGAACATAAAAGAGACAGACATTCTCATTGATCAGCGTCGTATATTATTTTTACATGTTTGGAAAGCCCGATAGAACAACAACTTTTCCTTTTGCCATACAAAATACAATTAGACCCACGGCTTGGTCTACAGATGTTGCGGTAGTTGGATCAGAGTTTGTCATATCTGGATGCTGGCTTTTACCTGTAGACGTATTAAAGAGAATTTTATCCAAGCAGAATCCATGTGTAGTTGTGTAGATTGGCATGTGATATTTCTAGGAAACTTTGTAGCCTAAAAATTCCATAGCCGACAAGCTTTTACCTTTTTTTTTTCTTTTTTTTTTTGGAAGACCATTTGTCCTCTTTCTAAGCCACTGAGTTTAGTTTTCTTCAATTTGGAAAATTAATGGATCGCATGAGCGACTGAGTGCACTTCCCACGAACTAAAAACTCACCCTTTCACTTGCAAAGATTCCCATTGTGGGCATACAGTCCCATATTATGTGTGGGTCCCAATAGTTCAATGCAGTGTGGGGACCATTGTCACAAACTTGCCATTCTCTCAACGACCTCCCTCCTTAAAGTTTATTGTGTGAAGATCGCATCATGGAAAGAGAACATATTGAATATTATTTAGTATGTCTTATAAAGTTGTGATTTAAGACTTCGAGACAAAAATTTTTTCTTTTTACAAAATTCTGTCCCAAATCGAATGTTCCCTTTTTTAAAAATTATTCTAATAAGGGTCAACTTTGGTAATGTGCTCTCAAGCATTTCTAAGCACTCTTTACTGCACTATAAAATTTGTGTTCTAGGGTTTGTTTGTAATCTAACATTAGTGAATAGTTAATGTGAACTCGCAACGGCTGCAGCTCTCGGCTTGTAGAAATACTCATGGAAGTGATGACCAGATATTTGCTTGAGTGTTGTAAATCCGTATTTGTAAATCTTCAATGCCTCATATTACCTTTTTACGTGACTCGTTATGTTTAAGAGGAACACTACAAACACTAGGGCATATTTACTCACAAAAAAGAATTATAAACATGAATATGAAATGAGAATCGAATACTCGAGTCATTCTTTAGAGTTTTTTTATTCCTAAATTAAAGTATTATAACCTATTAAATTTTGATTCCTAAGTAATATGAGTCAAAATCAATTCTCATTCCATACATTTATTTTCCTCATAAATAAACATGCCCTAAAAGTGCTTAATTTCCAATGAAGTGCTTAAATAGATTACATCAGCACGTGAAAATGACATGGCATCAGCGTCGCAGCAGAGACAAACCAGTCGCACTTCCCATTTAAGACGGCATTGCCCACTCCGTCTTCTATAAATTGGGCGCAAAGGGCCCCTTCCCCAATTACACCATACACCCATTGTACCTCTCCCTATCTAAAAGTCTCCACACCTGTAGAATTAGGTAAACTCAATCATGAAGTTTTCAGTGGTGGTGCTGTGTGCGATGGTGGTAGCGGTTGCCGTCGTGCTAAGCCAAGAGGCGAGGATGGCGGAGGCGGTGACGTGCAGCCCATTGGAGCTGAGCCCATGCTTGGGCCCAATACAGTCTGGGTCGAAGCCATCAAGCCTATGCTGCCAGAAGCTGAGGGAGCAGCGCCCTTGCCTTTGTGGGTACCTCAAGAATCCAAACCTCCGGCAATATGTCAACAGCCCCAACTCCAGAAAACTTGCCTCCACCTGCAGTGTTCCCTTCCCTCGTTGTTAAATAAATTAATAATTAGTAAATGGGCAGCCATATGTCACTATTCAATATGTAATTGATCATGAGTAGCTATACCATGAGAATAATGGGATACTTATGTGTAATGAAAATAAAGCCCATATTTAAGTGCGGGTGTAATTGTTGGTCTAGCTTATTTGAAGTCTGGAAATGTATGCTTTCTATCAGTTTATTTATGATTACAATTTACCAATAGCTCGTTTATGCAAGATTTCATTTCTCTGCAGAGTTGGGGCATTTTTTCCAATAGCCCAAAAAAATGTTTGTATATTTGTTTTCAGATATCTTTGCTCCTATTTTCCCATGGAAATGTCCTTTGGATGAGGGGTTGTCGGTGGAGCTTGCTGCCTTTGAGTCCCATTGCAAGTTGAGTCTTTCCTATTTTGTCAAATCATTGCCAATTTAGTCTAGCTTGCAAGTTACCACTACAAATAGTGACAAACAAAGATAAGCTTTTCAATATCTTGCTTTTTTGTTTGTTCAAGTTTGTGATTTTTTTTTTTCTAGTTTTGGCTAACCAAACTAGAAAAAAATTACTATTGTATTGTTATTCTTTATACTGTGTTGGTTTACTATACTTTTCTCATGCAGATAGCGGTAAAAAAAAAACCAACCGACATAATTAAAGTGTGATTTTAAATACCCTTTAATTATATTTCTACACTCAATCTAATCTACTCAAAAAAATCTTAACTCATTTTAGTTAGTTTAAGTTTTATCTTTACACTCGTTTTATGTTCCATAAATAATTTTTTACCTAATGTTAAATTTATTTTTACACCACCTTAAACTATTAACTCTAGCACCCAAGAGCCGGGTATGGATCCTATGTTGATCCATTTGGTGTTGATCCCGTGTTGATCCACCTTTTGGCATCATTTCACGACGACGTACAATGATCGAAACCGTTGATTTTATAAATAATATAGTAAAGATCATCTCCACAAAAAATGAATCAATTCCGAAATCGTTTGATAAGCTAATTGTGTAAAACATATGAACGGTCCAATTGTGTGACTATACTAGCCGTCTATATATTTGGCATATGTTTCACGTAATTAGGTGATCAAACGATTTCGGATTTGATTCATTTTTTGCGAAGATGATCTTTATTAGATTAGTTATAAAATTAACGGTTGCGATCATTGTACGTCGTCGTGAAATGATACCAAAATGTGGATCAACACGGGATCAATAGAGGATGGATCAAAAGAGGATCCATACCAAGAGCCACCAAAAAGTGACACATCTACTTTTCTCCACCACCATTCACCGGCCACATGGTCAGTATGTCATTTCAAATCTAGGATTTCAAAGTAAAAGTTATCCACCGAGTCTACTAAATCTACAAGCAATCAGCATAGCTAGGCCTTTCACAGTTGACCAAAAAATATGATGTTCAAACTCATTTTTGAACATCACTTTTCTACACTTAATTGGAAAATTTGATGTTTAAATTCATAAGTTCTATTTGTGATGTCCATTTTTGAACATCATAAGTGTGATATCCATACCGTCGAACATCATAAAAAATTAAAAAAAAAAAAAAAAAGTAAAACATTGGAAAAATAGAACTCATATCTCATGTGTTGAGAAATTTTTATTTAGATACCAAAACAAAAATAATTGAAAGATAGTCAATATTAAACCCATAATGAAGAACTCAATGAAAGAAATTCAATAGTGCAATTTTGGTAAATTGTGAATTAATAAAAATTTACTCAAGTGGTGCTGTTAAATACACTCTCATTTTGTCAATCTACACTCCCCTTTTTTTTCTCTGTTCTTTTTTCATCCAGCTTTCCCATTATACCCCTCCATTCTGTCGCCCAAGGCCGCATCAACACTATTTTCCGCCCAAACACCACCATCACCAAGCAGCGTGGATGAACTCCATCACTGCCGGCGAAGGCTTGGAATTTTCAATGGGAAACGGGGATTTCTGGCGAGTTCTGCGAGCTGCCAGACGATGAAAGCCGATCCATCTACGTCCCACGAGATTTAATCGTCGACGGAGAGATTGTCCACCAGCTCACACATTTTCAACAGAAACGGCACCGCCGGACGCGATCTCTGCGAAAAGCCTCTGCCGCCTTCTTCAGCCTTGGGCACCGTCACGGAGTGTGGATTTGTTGAGGCGACATGGATGGGGGTGTGGTAATTCATGGCCGGAGCTTTAACAACGGTGGCAGCGGAGAGAATAGAGAAAATGATTGACATGAGATTAATTGGCATGATCATTAATTGAAAGTGAATTGGAACTGCTCCAAGTTTTTTTTTTTTCTTTCAATCTGGACTTATCAATATACAAACAAAGCTAAGTTTGGAATTTGGACTTGACTCATTCAGAGCTAAAACCAACTCACACCTGACCTCCACTCTTTGAAAGCGAAACCACATAACCCAGCTCCTGCTCGAAACGCCCCAAGTATGCTTCTAACACAAATCGAAACAATTCACATTTCGCAACAAGTGCTAGCACCAAATCTCACAAACCCACTTCTAAAATCCAATGCCAAGTATCATTAAACTAAGATCAAAGGAGGAGTTCACCGAAATCTTGATCCTCCAAAAGACCGACATCGAAGCATTTCGATACTATCTGGTCGACTCTGCTCTGCATATTCCAAATCTAGATTGAGAAAAATGCAAGAAAGGGTGAAAATTGGACCCCAAAATGGGCGACAACTTCCCGAGGATCTCTTCCAGCTCATCCACTTGTCTTCCAAAATCTGAACCAAAAATGGAAGAACAATTTGGGAAATAAACTCGCACCTGACCTCAGGAATCAGAGATTCCCCAGAAATCCCCACTCAAGTTGAATACTCAGTAACAATTCAAGTACGGGTCTTCTCGGTGGGCTTCGTCGTCTTCTACCAAGGAATCAGAGATTCCCCAGAAATCCCTGTTTCCCATTGAAAATTCTAGGCTTTCGCCGGCGGTGGTGGAGTTCATCCACGTTGCTTGGTGATGGTGGTGTTCGGGCGGAGGTAGTGTTGATGCGGCCTTGGTCGAGAGAATGGAGGGGTAGAATGGGAAATTTGGATGAAAAAATAATAGAGAAAAAAAAAAGGGGAGTGTAGATTGACAAAATGTGAGTGTATTTAACAGCTCCCAATTGAAATTAGACAAAATTTAATATAGTAAATACTATGGCTTTCACATGTATTGAATTCATACTACTACATGACAATTATTATAGACATTCAACTCAGACCACCTGAGTTTCATTTATAAACATCAAACTCACCTGAACAACTGTGGAAAGTCTTAAGTTTGATTGATTCATCATTATACATGTACTAATTTTGATTAAGTTTACAAGCAATACTACCAGCAATCCTTTATAAGATTGATCCATCGTTTTTGCAAGCCTTCCATATTCGAAGACAAGTCTGATTATACTCATCTACGATTCTACGCGTTTGATCTATATGTATTTTTTATATATTTTGATTTTTAAGTGTAATTTTACATTAATATTAGAGTAAAGTGACCATCTTATTTTAAACCATTTGTTTTGTCAATCAATCTAACCATTCAACATATGGTCATTCTAGCATTATTGTTAATATTAAATAATAATGTATGGTGATAAAATTAATTGATGTGGATACGATTTCTTTAATTAAAGAAGATACGGACGACACTTAAAAAGGTGAAACATATTGAGGCCAGTCCGAACTGCAGCCCAAGTTGGTCGAGGCCCGGATTCATGTAGCAGGCCTGGCCTGACCACAACAGAGATCTCACAAGGTTTTGGCGGGAGTTCTGCCCCCAAAATCCAATTTCCAATTCCCAAAACCCCAAAACCTCGCAGATCGACTCCGATCTGTGGAAACTCAGAAGAAAATGAAAGACAAGGGTGCGGAGGAAGCGGAAGCGCAGCTGAGGGCGGCGAAGAATTCGTACCGGAATGCGAAGGCGGTGGGGAACCACGAGGAGGAGGCGCGGTGGGCGAACGTCATCGGCGACATACTGAGGAAGAAAGGCGAGTACATCGAGGCCCTCCGCTGGCTCCGCATCGACTACGACGTCTCCGTTCGCCATTTGGCCACGAAGCAGTGCATCCCAACCTGTCAATCCATCGGCGAGGTCTATCTTTGCCTCGAGGATTTCAAACAGGCTCTTGTTTATCAGGTAGGGTTTTATTCAATTTGGTTCTCTTGTAAGTTTCAGTTTGGCTTCGATCCTGTTTTTGTTGTTTGGGCAATTAGAATTGTGGAATGCTGAGAGTTGGGATTAAATTTTGAACTTCAACTTTGGCATCTATTGATTGTTAAGAAAATGCAATGTATGAGAGAGGATGTGGAATATAAAATTTGAGTTGTTTATCGATTGTCTTCGTTGCAGAAAAAACATTTAAAGCTTGCTGAAGATGCCAATGATCTTGTTGAGCAGCAAAGGGCCAATACCCAACTAGGTCGTACCTACCATGCAATGCTAGAAAGGAATAAAGATGACCATTCATTGGGTAAGAATGCCAGAAAGTATTTCGACTCTGCTATGAAGCTTGCAGAGATGATCAAGGAAAACCCACCTAATAAGAACTGTTCTTTCCTCACGGAATATATTGACGCACATAACAATATAGGAATGCTTGAACTTGAGCTAGAGAATCTGGATGAAGCCCTGAAAATCTTATTTAAAGGATTACAGATTTGCGATGAAGAAGAGGTAAGGGAGGATGATAAATCCCGAACCAGGCTCTATCACAACCTTGGAAATGTTTACTTAGAGCTGAGGATGTGGGGTAAAGCCCGCGAATACATTGAGAAGGACATCATGATATGTAAAAGACTCAGGCTTTGTCAGGAGGAGGCGAAGGGGTACATCAATCTTGGTGAATGGCATAGCCGTCAACAGAAGTATGAGGATGCAATCCGTTGCTATCAAAAAGCACGTGCACGGGCAGTAGTTATGGAAGATGACCATGCTTTAGTCAGGCAAATTGATGAAAATATTGAAACTGTAAATAATTCCATGAAAATAATGGATGGGATAAAGAAAGAAGAGCAGAATCTCAAAAAGCTAACAAGAGAAATGGCCATTGCAAGACGCACCTCACGTGAACGGAAGTGTTTGAAGCGGCTAAACGATTCTCTTGCTTTTCTCATGGAAGAGTCATGTGCGATCTCCGCTTGGATGATGGTACCTAATTTGCTAAATATGTTTTTATCTGCCTCTAGTTTTTTTTTTCCAAACTTATGCTGCTCTTCATAAGATATGCCGCTCTATGCTGCTCATTTCTGTCTAGTAGTCCTATCAGTTTGCATGTTACATACTTGGATAATTATTCTCCATCAGGCATATATGTTATGTTTTCTTCTATATTCCTTTAGCTTTTTTGACCTCCCACTGCTGCCACCATGACTAAACGTTCTAGCATCACCCATATCAATGCCCCTACTACCATCAGAGCCACCATCGCCACCACCGCCACCATCAGCCCCGCAATCCCCCACCATTGCCACCACCCGCTCCCACCAACATATGTTTTACTGTTTCTTTTTCTTCTTTTGTTTCAGATATGTGCAGCAGATACACTTTCACTGTGCTTGTTCTCAGATTAAACAACCAGGCACATTCTCAGATCATAAAGTGCAAAATTCTATTTGTTTCTTTTTTCCCATTCATGACAGTTTATCAGAAACATTTTGTCATATGTTACTAGACAGGCCATAGAATTTTATGAGCATGGTAATCTTAGTTATGGAAAACAATATGTTATCATTCCACCGAAATCCATTATTAACTGCAAGTGTATAGCCAGTAACTACAAAGTTAGTCTTCTTAAGTGATTAAAAGTTGCCTGTCATTACCGTGTTTTCAGCACCTTGAATTTGCAAAAAAGAAGAAGAAAATAGCAGGTGAGCTGTGTGACCAAGAAACACTTGGCTATTCCCTTTCCGGTATTGGAGAATCATATCAGAAGCTAAGAAAGTTGAAAAAAGCCCTTAAATGGTACATGAAGAGTTTGGACACATTCAAGTCAATTGGTGATTTGGAGGTATGTTGGGGTTTTTTCTATCGCATTATGCATGATGTGTAGTTTACTGTCCTTGAAAAAGAAGTAACCAAAACTAAGTTAATTTTTAGTAGACTGTAGTAAGCTTGAAGCATGGTACGTCATCTACCTCAAGATTGTGATGGTCTTTCCAGGCAACATTGGGATTTATTTAATGTATTTTGATCATGTTGATGTACTTCTGCTGTTCAATAGATGCTTACTTAGAACTGGTAATGCTCAGGGGCAGGCGTTAACCAAAACTAACATCGGTAATATTTTGGACAATGAAGAGAACTGGGAAGGAGCACTGGATGCATATGAAGAGAGCTACAGGTATGGTTTTTCTACTAGGGCATTTCTTTTTGAATTTTTAACATCGGCAAGATGGGTTTCAATCACCATTTATCATCTAAAGAGTTTCAGTCACCATGTTTACATAAAAAGAAATGAGTTTCAGTCATCTAAAGTATTTTGTTGCTCTTCATTCTTTTTGGCAGTTTCATAGTTTTGGCTACTTCTATAGCACAAGATAAAATCTATAGGTGTGGAGAGTATGTGTTGAAAACAGAGCCTAAGGAATAAGGGGAAGATAATCTTTTCAATTTTCTTATTAGGGTACATAGGTGTTAAAAAAATAGAAATCCACTATACTAATTGTCCTACTAATATCCTCTAGATTTATCCTAGTTTGAACTGCACCTTTAGTAGCTTGCCAAACATCTACCAACTTGCTTTTCACAGGCTTAATGAAATCAACAGAGAGTGAGAGTTAAAAACTGCATCTCTAGGAACTTTTCTTTCGCATTGAGTAGTCTGCTTACAAAGAAAACTGAAGGTCATACTGAATAGGTGGTTGCACTTTTTATTTCCATTCAACTCATTTTCGTGAACTTCTGCATTTGTTTATTGGTATTATCATCACAGGTCACACCATTTGTGAAATCTGGCCAGGATGTTGTTTAAAAGTTATTTTCTTTATCGGATAAATTCAATAGTCCCATCTGATACTGCTGCTGTGTGTTTATGATTCTTGAGAATTTGTAACTCAAAAAAGAAAATATATAAAAAAAAACGAATTTAAATTCGTTTGTGAGGGCGGCCACATGAATTAGAGACTTAGGTGGCTTTTGGTTTGCGGAATTGGTGTTTGGGAAAGAAAGTTGGTTCCTATCCCAGGTATGATAAGTGAATGTATGTGATATTGATATGTGGTGGAAAGAAAAGGGCACCCGTTTCCCTTGGAGTCTCTGGGGAAAGTTTTCACTTTCCTTGGAATGCTAGTTGGGGGCATTAATTACAACATTGTGGGACTAAACTACCCCACAATAGCTTTAAAATATCAATTTGGTCTCCGTCAAATATTTTTAATCTTGAATAATTTAGGTACAAAATACAATGGTATTATTGGAAAGCCAATAAACTTCGACTTTTCATATTGCATGGACAAAACATGGAAATGGAAAGTTTTAGTTGTCTAGCTATACTATTTGCTTAATTCATTGTGTACTATCTTGCAGGCTTGCTGTTGAGGCTAAACGTCCTTATATACAGCTTCAAGCACTAGAACATATGCATGAGATCCAGATGTTAAGATTTGATAATGTTGAAGAGGCCAGGTAATGCAAGCCCCTTTCCAAAGAAGTTATGGATACTAATTACTAAATGGTTTTTGATATAAGATTTTCGGTTATATCTTTTATTTCTTGGAGTTTCAAACATATCATTTTGAAAGGTAGATGCCTCTGTGCAGGAGGCTGCAGCTTCGAATTGCCAAATTGAAGAAATTAACCAACAAGGAGCCTGAAATGAATAATGTTGCAGAGGATCGATGTTCTGAATCCGATACTGAAGGGAGTGGTCACCTATCAGATAGTATGTGTGATGCACGCTGTTCATCAGTGACAAGAAAATCCAAGTCTAGCAGATCACAATCTTTAGCTAGTGTGGAGGAGTTAGACGTTGAAGAAACTTTCGTCCATTCCACCAAAATTTCACAGAAGGTGAAATCTGCTCATTTAGGAAAACAAAATATTACCTCCCAAAGCAATGTTTCACCAAAAGTTTTGTCTAAATCAGACAATGACCAGACTGTCATTGGCCGTAAACGTGTTCGCGTAGTGCTGTCTGATGATGAAGATGAAAGGCACGATGAAGTACAATGCTCAAAAATCTGGTGTAAGAAACTCCCGCTAGAAGATGTTGCTACGTCTGATGAACGTAAGCTTTAATTATTAACCAATTTGATCTGTAAATTATAACCTCATTGCAGAGCCATAATATTCCATTTTATTCCTTACCTGGTTGCAGCAAAGAGTAAAAGTAGCGCAGCCAGCCCTGCTCACAAATTTCAGGTAGGGGAGTCTCTGATCCATCATGGTAGAATGTTCTCATCCTTGCCCTGTAGTTTTTTTCAAGTGCTTAATCCTTTGGCTTTGCAGGATGGCTCAGTCTTTACCTCAAATTGTACCACACGGCCTTGCAATCCTGTTAATATTGAACAAAGCTCTAGTTCAAGCAAACCCAATGCCCTCAATGTTGTCATTCAAAAAGGCAAAGGTTTTAGAGCTTCAAGCTCTAATGATGGTTCTATTGCTGCTAGTGACTCTAAATGTGATATTGATGCCTCTGAAAATCTAGTTATTAAGAATGTTGCCACGAATCTTATGCTACTTACCTCAGATGAAGAGCACAATGTGAGTCCTATTCAAGTTTTCTTGTAGGAAAATGGTTCTATCTAGTTGCATATGATTCTTCTACCTTGTTGTTTCCACTATTACATTTGTATTGTTTACTAAATCCTCGTCTTGTGTGCTAGTTGCAGCAATGCGTTACATTCAAGATTTACAATGACCTACTACATTTGGATTGCTCATATATGGATTCTGAGAAGTTAAGCATTGAGTCTGTCAAGGTTGAACTGGCATGCTTATATTACTTGCGACTTCCCATGGAAAGAAAATCAGAGGGTAGGCATTTGTTGAGCCTGTTTCTACATAGTTAAGGCACTATAGCCTGGGCATATAATCACTGCTGCTGAACAGACTGATTTTAACTAATAGTTCCAGTCCGGTTAATACGTTGTTGCATACAAGGATTTTGTTTTTTATATTTATCTTCAACACAGTGCTAGAAAGCACTTGAGTCCTGTCACATTTAATTTTCTTCCTCGACAAACCATAGGTGGTTATGTGCCTAATGAAACTATAGTGGCCTTGCAGTATGGTTATAGATATTGAGGCACACAGGGACCACTATGGTAATCATTCTGAAATAATCATACTGAAATTGATGATTTGACAATTTTAGACAGTAGGTAAGTGGTGCACCACAGGTTCTGGATGAATGGCAGACATTATTACGCTTGCCATAGTATGAAACTTTTTCTGTGCTCCTTTAGTTGATTGCATGTTTCTAAAACTTCTCTAGGTTGCATCTTTTTTTGGTCCCATTGCAGTCTAATGCATCTGTTTCTTCCGAAAAAAAAACTTGTAATCATTCTAAACTTGGACTCTGCATTGACAGGTTTACTTCCAATCATACACTCTCTAAAAAGTGGTGAGATCGTTATAGAAACCCTGGAAACAATTAAAAGGCTTAAGCAGAATATGGGAGAAGTCTTGATTGAAGCTTTGATTGATAGTAAGTGTTTGAACAGTTCCAAGCTTATTTCATATGGACCGATCTCTTTTTTGTATGAATGGTCTGTGTAGTTGATTTACTTTATGTTTTCATGTCAACGTTCTGATAGAAATAACATTAGATTCTGAACAAATAAGTTTTTTTTTTATTTGTTTTGTTTATATCCAACTTTATGTGTCACCAACACAGGATGGGTTCAAAAGCGCTTGATAAAACTATACACGGATTGCTGCTACAGCTTATCAGAGACACCCAATATGAAGTTGCTTAAGGAACTGTATGATCTCAAGGTAGCCTTTCTTCATTCCACAACCTAGTTGAGGATAGTTGTGACATTTTATTGCATGGAGGCTTCAATGTATCTGCTGATTGTGGCATTTTTCTTATACCAGGTTTCAGATGATGAAGTTATTGTGTCTGATTGTGAGTTGCAAGATTTATCAATAACTCCATTGTTGAATGCCCTCCATGCCCATAAGACATTCGCAATGCTAGACCTGTCTCACAACTTGTTAGGTAATAGCATCTGATGTGTTATGATTGTCTAGACTATGAAGTGTTTCTTCTGGACTACAAAGTATGTACTAGAAGACCATTTTATTGCTTCAACTAGACTCCACCCTCTTTAGTTCTCCTTGCACCTAATAAAAAATTACTCCAGGAACTGTGAGTACTGTTAACTGTTAATTGGCTTGGTATTTCCCAGGAAATGGTACGATGGAGAAACTGCAGCAAGTACTCACTTCATCAGGACAGAAATATGGTGGGTTAACGTTGGATCTGCATTGCAACCTATTTGGGCCAAATTCTTTGTTTCAGGTTTGATACGTACCTTGCAACAATTTTCATTCAAAGCTTAACTTCACTTCTTTAATGGTTCAACCTAACTTGACTTCATTTTCTGTGTTTCAATCTTCAGATTTGTGAATGCCCTTTGCTATTCTCTCGTTTGGAAGTTCTTAATATATCCGGCAACCGTCTCACTGATGCGTGTGCATCTTTCCTTTCTACTATCGTGGAAAAGTGCAAAGGTAAAGGGCTTTCTTTGAAGCTAACTATTTATAAATCTGGTTGTGTGTTCCTTATCAATGGTCAGTTATGTGCTTTTTACTTAATTCTTTTAACACAACTTGTTCAAAGTAAGGCTAAATCTTTCCCATGTTTCTGTATGCTTCCGTGGTCTTTGCTTTGTAGCTCTTTGCACATTGAGTATAGAGCGATGCTCTATTACGTCTAGAACAATTCAGAAAGTTTCGGATGCATTGAATGCTGATTCTGTTCTTGAGCAACTTTGTATAGGTATGGTTGAAAATATGGTATTGGCAATTAATATTGTTTACCTCGACTTTTTAGTTTCACTTTATAGTTCTCTCTACTCCTTTACTACAGGCCACAACCCAATTTGTGGAAGTGCGGTCACTAATATACTTACAAAGCTTGGGACTCTAAAAAGGTTTAGATTGAATTACAACGATATTGCATAGGCTAGATATATTCGCTGACTGGTGTTAATATACAAAGTTGCTTTCTCTTATGTAGATTTTCAAAATTAAATCTGAATGGTTTGAAGCTAAGAAAGCCTGTAGTTGATAGCCTTTGCCAGCTTGCCGAAACCTTGCCCTTGTCAGTATTAAGTCTTGGGGAAACTGGTATCGGAACTGTGAGTGGACTGACATTCTTTATAACTCCTCAATGCAGTTGGACTTAAGCCACTTGGCATATTCTTCTTTTCTTTTTCTTTTTTTTCAATTTTGCTTATTTTTTTGTTCTTTTGCAGGATGAGGCATTGCGATTGACAGAGTCATTGTTCACTGGAACTGCAGAGTTTGTAAAACTTGACTTGTCATGTTGTGGAGTGAATTCTAATTATGTTCTCAAACTAAGCACTGGTTCTTCTATGATTTGTGGCGTTCTTGAGCTGAACCTTTCAGGAAATCCTATTATGCAGGAGGTTGGTTCTTTTCACTTGAGGCGTTTGCTAAATGTTAATAATTTGTGGTAACTAATTTTGATTTCTAGCCATTATAAATATATTACTCACTAGAAATTATGGAATGCTCCCTTCTTAATAGAATCTTTCTCACTAGTCTTCTGCTTTTCTAAGAACGAAGTCTCTGCTGTGAGAATTTCTTGGATCTAAACAAGACAAGAAGTGTATCCATGTTTTGCTGATAAATTCAATTTCAGAATTTTGCTATTCTAACCTGACCAACTATGAACGCAGGGTAGCAATGCATTATCATCAATGCTTTTGAATTCTCAATGTTGTCTGAAAGTGTTGATCCTTCAAAAGTGCCAGCTAGGGACTGCTGGAATTCTTCAAATTGTCCAGGCATTATCAGGTTTGCACCGCTACACCCATTTCAGTCTGAGTATTAGTCACTAGAAATGAACTTATGATTGGTTAATTTGGTGCTTTAAGCAGGTAATGGTTCCCTTGAAGAGCTGAATCTCGCAGACAATGCCAGTCTCGATACACAACACTCTGAATCTTCTCCAATGTTATCCGTATCCAAGGAAGTTGACCCTGCTCAACTGGGTCCATGCAATGTGAACACTGATTTCGATGGGCTCGAAGTTGCTGCTGATAGTGAAGATGATGAAGTGAATGTTGAAACTGCTTCATCTGGACGCAATCACAGCTACACAAGCCCATGCCGAACAAATTCCTCGTCTCCCGTGTGCCAGTTTATTCAAGAGCTTTCGACAGCCATTGGTATGGCAAATAATTTGCGGTTGCTGGACCTCAGTGATAATTGTATCTCCACACAAAATGCAGAGATATTATATTCTTCGTGGTCAAGATCAAGAATTGGTTCCGCTCAGAGGCATATCAAACACCAGGCCATCCATTTGTACGTGGAGGGAATTAAGTGTTGTGTGAAGCCCTGCTGCAGAAAGGATTAGTTTCTTACTGCTACGGTATTTTCACTCAAAGGGGCTTGTTGGGAGAGCGTCATGCAATAGTATCAACTTCGTCCTCTAAAAGTATAAAAATGTCAGGGTACGTGACTGTAAATCATATAGAGAATAAGAAAATGCTAGAATTACTACCTTACTCTAGGCAATATGACCTGGGACACATGCTCCTGGTCGATGATAGTTATTATTATTTTCGGAAAAATGAATGGAGCTTGAGCTACTCTATGAAGTTTATTCCATCAAGAAAAAGTTTCAATCTCGGCAGGCTTACCTTGTCAGTTTAGTTCCATTTAATAGTCCTGAAAGGGGAGTTTGCACAACAAATGGCATGGGGCTTTTCCACTTTCGTTCATGTACTATCCGTATGTATCGATTGAAAACATCCACGTTTTAGGTATTTTATATTTTCATTATGAACTGTCTATTAGGTGAACTATGTAGATGATTAATTTATTTCAAATTGGATTGACTTCTTGAAAGAACGGTATCTATGTACATAAGAACAGTTATGATTACAGAGTTTGGAGGCAAAGTTTGATAGTTACTAAGGAAGGTGCACCGCATAAGTTTTTCCTCATTACCCAAAGTAAAACCACTTATGAGTTGTACGATATTTTATCAAGTTGATGTATGTATGTATACATCTCACAATTCTGTTCTAATTTCAAGTTTTCGGTGTATTTAATACTCAAACAATTCTTTGCTTATTTCAAGTTTCCGGGTCCATTTGGCTACATAGTAATTTGGATTTATTTTTGGAATTGAAACAAGACTAAATTTGTTGTTTTGAATACCACGTACAATGGATGTATGCTAGGATTTGAGTTTGTAGAAAAATGAAAAAGACAATGGATTTCAAATGACTAAGTGCATATGGTGATTTCAAATCCGTTTTGACTACATCTAGTTATCTCAAAGTCATTTTTCTAGTCGCATTTTAGCATGCATGGGAGATGGAGAACCTCATTTTGATCTCTGATCCTAACAAATTTGATTAGTGGATAAGCTCACCACCGAATGAACCTCCAGATCATCAGATACATGCATGCCAAATTGCCAATATTATCCAATTCATTCAATTCCAAAGGAGCAGTTGAGTTGAGTTCGTCCCCAGTCAGCTTCTGCTCAGCTTTGACCCGTCTTAGTGGAAATCTCCTCCCACTTTCTTGTCCATCTGTCCATGACAACCTATATAATTCCTCACCAGCTATGCAGCCAAATGTCCTTCATTCCCAGCACTTATCCACTCACCCTGTTGCATGCATTTACATGTGTTCGAGTCCCAAAGTTTCCCATGAATTTTGCGACATATGCGCCACAATTTACCATTAAAACGACACAATATAATACGTTTACGTATAATGAATATCTATTTATATTAAAATACATGGACATATCATTTGTTTAATAATTACTTCGCACAGTGATGCTCTTGAGTCTTGACGACCACTGTTTAACTTTCATCCTAGGAGGTCCCATTCTTCTTATGTAACGGTAATGAAAGTAAGGAATAAAATTTCCATCGAAATATCGAAATTTTCATCGAAATTATCAAAATTTATTGAAATTTACTGAAATTTCTATAATTTTGACTATCAAAATTTCTATGGAAACGAAATTTTAAAGGAGTACTTCAAGTTGAATTTTCCTTGTTAATTAAATACATGTTAGTCAATAAACTTTCTCTTCTATGACATATCCGTTACGTAGATGCGAATATTATCTGGCATGCACGACGCACTTGCCTAGTGAAAGAGAGGAAATTAGGTTGGGTCGATTGAGAAATTGTACAAAATAGAGTTTGATAAAATATGAGACTAGTTCTTGTATTTTTCTTCTTTTTAAAACTGATAACTATTCTTAATAATTTGAGGCCTCATCTTACTTAAGGGCATGTTATGAGCCATAATAGTGTTTCTCCGCAAAAGTAATCACGAATCACTAATTACGCATTGTTGTTGGGGTTAACCCAATAGTAAAAGTAAGTAAAATAATGAATAAGACTACATTAATAGACTAGATTCAGAGCTCATACCCATCCTACAATGTAAAAATAAAATAAAATCATTTAGTAAATTGTGTTTAGGTTTTTCTGGTAATATTCGATTTGTTAGTTTTTGACCAATATGATTATAGACTAGTTGGGTTGGGTGTGCCTAATCCTATTTTAATGAAATCTCAACAATACACCTGGAAATTGTGAGATGTATGCGGCGCCTGGACTACGTACGCCTCTCTTCTTCACTTTCTTCTCCTTCTTCGAGATCTTTCCCTTTAAATAGCGCTCATCTCTCCCTTTCTCACCCTATTCTTCCTCCTATTTTTAGTAAATAATCAGACTCTACTTCTTCAATAATCTCTACTTCTTTTTCTTCTTCTTCAATAATCAGAATCTACTTCTTCAATAACCTCTACGTACACCAAAATTGTATCAAGACACACAACGCCACCACCATGGATTCTGATCTTTCCGCCATCCTCCCTCGCGTCCTCATCGTCTCCAGACGTACCCTTCGCAAGAACAAGTTTGTAGATTTCGTCGGTACGCCCTCAATCGAACACGCTGTTGTTGTTGTTTTTGTTGTTGTTGTTGTTATACAAGTCATATTGAGAAAACAGGGACAAAACAGGAACTCGGGACTCCACGTGCATAGTGATGAAGCCCCTTTTGTTCAAATGTTTTGGTTTCCTTAATTTGATCGTTATGAATTCTAATGCATGTACTATACATACTAATTGATGGATTTTATAATGTGATTTGTTAGGTGAATACCATCTTGATCTTATAGTAGGCTATGGAGCAGTACCAGTGATTGTTCCCAGAGTCAATGGGGTCCACATGCTACTGGACAGCTTCGAGCCCATCCATGGAGTCCTCCTCTGCGAAGGGGAAGACATCGACCCGTCTCTGTACGAGACGGGGGTCGATGTTGCGGGCCTTTCCTCCCAAGAGTTGGACGAAATCAGGAGGCTTCATGCAAGTGACACAGCAATTGACAAAGAAAAAGACTCGATCGAATTGCGCCTCGCCAAGCTCTGCCTTGAGAGGAACATTCCATACTTGGGAATTTGCAGGGGCTCACAGGTCTTGAATGTGGCTTGTGGAGGCACTCTTTACCAAGATGTCGAAAAAGAGATCTCGAAAAGGCAAAATGGAAAAAATGTACTAAACGGTGATAAAAGCGGGGTTCGAGTTGAACACATTAACTATGATGACTATGATGGGCATAGGCATGTGGTGAAGGTGGTGGAGGAGACCCCTTTGCACCTTTGGTTCAAGGAGTCTCTGGAATCAGATGGGAAGATGGAGATTCGGGTTAATAGTTATCACCACCAAGGTGTTAAGAAGTTGGCTCAGAGGTTTGTGCCAATGGCATTTGCACCAGATGGATTGATTGAAGGGTTTTATGATCCAGATGCTTATAACCCTGAGGAGGGAAAGTTTATAATGGGGCTTCAGTTTCACCCAGAAAGAATGAGGAGACCAGATTCTGATGAATTTGATTACCCTGGTTGCCCGTCTGCTTATCAGGTTTGTAGCTACTTTTCTTTTTACAAATTTTGTGTATAGTTGCTTGAGAGTACTTACCCGTGCACCTGTAGTTTTGAGCTCCATTATGACCGCCTACAATATGGCTTGGAAGTTGGAATTAATGCAGAATGGAATTTTGCAGGAATTTGTCAAGGCAGCAATTGCTTACAAGAACAAAGTTAATAGCTCAACTGCAGTACAACAACCTCTGAAGCTTGACGGGGAAATGGAGAAAATGAGAAAGAAAATTGTCAAAAGTTTCTCAGTTGCAAGAAACTTGTACACAGGAGGCCTTGGAAGTAGTGGTCTGAATCCAATCAAGGAATCTGAACTTGAAGCTGGAGCAGAATTTCTTGAGGTAATTTCTTTTAGCGTTCCAACTGTTTGATATTTTGCTTTCAATTTTCTTTTGTTATATGCTCAATATGTCTTTGGTATTGTATTCCTGATCTGTTAAGATGTATTCCTTTTTTGTCTTCGTCTGTTGCAGTCAAACACAGCATTGAGCTTACAGCAGGAGAACAGATTGAAGCAAATGGGGGCAACAGTGAGAAACGCAGGGTCATACAAACAGAGATTGAAGCTGAGTGAGGAGAGAGAAAGGCTGGCAAGAAATGTGATAGGCAAAATGTCATGTGACCAATTGTCTGATCTGCTGGCTTTCTACCACATGATGGGGCAAATCTGTTCTGAAGTTTTGGAAAGAAAGCTCAATGGGATGGTCAATGATATTGGTTCTTGATGGCCTCATCCTTTTTCTAGCTGGATTTGATTTGAATGATCCATTTGCTTTGTTGTGAAAAGGGTAGCTGCTGCTTTGTTGGAGGACAGTCACATGAATCTTTGGATGATGATGGGTTTATGTCTCCATCTCCTTTTTACTTTGGCTCACTTGTTTCTTGTTGCTTACAGCTGAAAAGATGTCAACTATTTGTTTTTGTTTTTCTTTTTGAAAATGAAATAAGATGTGTAACTTGTGTATAAAATCACTACAATCGGTCCTGTAGCAGTTTCATTTTGTTAGACCATCTACATTCCTTTGGACCCAAATCTCAAATTTTAGGTTACAAAATGCAATTATTCATGTGTACAATTTTTTTTTTGTTTTTTTTTTCTGTTAGTTTGCAATACCAACCAATTTAACTCGGGAGAAGGACAGAATTCAAATTTGACCCAATCTGGAATTTAATTTTGAATCCAGTAAACGTATTGGTGGCACAACTTGAGAAGAACATTTAAAATTTGGGAACTATACCTTGGT
This sequence comes from Spiraea crenata, assembly GCA_033992175.1. NCBI lineage: Eukaryota > Viridiplantae > Streptophyta > Magnoliopsida > Rosales > Rosaceae > Spiraea > Spiraea crenata. The sequence continues at coordinate 483,202 of JAVBHV010000081.1, read as the reverse complement.
GGCCAAGGATCAACTTCTTACAGAGGCATCCAATGCAGGCTTTACAACCTAGCTCAGGACGAAGGAAGCTTTATGGGGAGCTTTATCAATACAAAACAAAAGCCCAATGGGTTTTTCTTTCCCAAATAGAAGCCCAAAGTCCATAAACATAGGAGAGAAAGGTTGTGTAAGGCCCTATTGTAAGGCTTTAAAGTAAGGGATTTACTGTTAAATACAAATTAACAATGAAACTGAGTGATTTGAGAGCTGTAATTGAATTTGGAGAGTGTATTGTATGCAATCAACCTCAAATCACGTGCTTATGTCCTCTGTCATGCGACTAAACTTAACAACAAGTAAATATGTAAGTTTTGAGTTTAATCGTCTGACGGAGAATGAAAAGGCTGTGGTTTGAGCTTGTTTACATATAATACACTCTCCAAAGTCACTCACAGTCCTCAGATTATGTAGTTTAACTGTTAATTTGTATTTAATGAATCCCTTCTTTTAAGCACTTAGAATAGGTCCTTACCACAACATTTGTGAGCACACAATTGGGAGTCCAACTAACTTTTAGTTAGTTAACAATGATCATGAGTTATAAAATTACCCAACTATGCGGTACAAGAGGAAATTTATTGGTACTTGATCTAGATACTTGATCTTAGAAATCGGGAAATATCAACTAATGAATTATATTATGTTACCATATAAATTTATGTAGTTTGATTCGAGAGATATTCTCTTTCAAATCATGTGCAAATAAATTACCATCCGCTATGGGAACTAACATATAGTGTGTGAACTTAGAAATTCAACATAGAAATTGATGGTTGTCTCTCACTGTTTCAAAATAACATAGTTCAGGTAGGTGAGGAAGTACCAAAGGAGATTTCCAAAGTTTCCATAAATTCATGTGACTTTATGTCCTGTGCTTCCAATTCCTAATTTGTGATGTATTGTTAATGACAATTTCATAGAAACTGTTAAATTTCAAAAACAAGTGATCAGATAGATATCAAACCTTTGGTCTACATAGACGGCACTCTCTCACTTCAATGCCAAAGTTTTCACACTTCTCTTGCTATCCCACTCAATCTTTCTAGAGCTAAGTGGCAATTTTCTTTAATCGATCTTCCGCTTTGCATGGAGATGGCCTCTGCTATTGTTAGTTAAGGATACATCTCTCAATTTCTGCATCTGTGAGACCTTATGATTAGACTGGTGGAAATTGGAGAACCGACGTTAGCAACGTGTGCGGTCATTAAGATGAATCCGTCTTTGCTTGTTGGTAAGGGTTTAATTAATCAGGCTTGACTTGGAGCAGATAACCCCCAACAATATCTAAATTTGGACCAATCCAAGTCAATGAAGTACTCACAACATAGCCATCCTATCTTGGAATAAATCTCTCGATACCGTCAGAAACTCATTATACCAGTAGTTACTTCCTAGTGTTCCTCCAACCCCAACCACCAAAACCCAAATTCATTTCATTTCTATCAAAAACTATGAACTCCTGGTTTTTCCTCTCCATCACCTTTGCCTTCTTTGTTGTTCTGATCAATATTTCTCTCACTTCATCAAGCTCAGATTGGTACACAACTTGTAGCACCAAGTTTAACTGCGGAGGTATAACAGAAGTTGGTTTTCCCTTTTGGGGAGATGTCAGGCCGGAGAGCTGTGGTTATCCAGAATTGAAGCTCACATGTTCCGAAAATGTCACGACTGTGGAGATTATAGGGGTCAAGTACAGAGTGCTGAGTTTAGGCCAAGATGATCAGACGCTTAAAATTGTGAGGGATGACTACTTTAACAAAATCTGTTCACCAAAGTTTGGGGACACCAAACTCAACACCGATCTTTTTGACTATGTTTCGGGGTCTCTGGATTTCAGGATGCTCTATGATTGTACTTATAGCTCACTAGCTGAGGGCTTCAATTGCCCAAGTGGCGAAACTTATGAGGAGGTGGCTGCAGTGCCTGGAGATGTGCCTGCTGTGGGGTATACCATGTGCAAGTTAAGCTTGGTTGTTCGGATTAATATTGGAACAGGATTGCAAGCCTTGAGTACACAGAATGTGACAGGACTTGAAGAGGCGGTTAAAGAAGGATTTGAGGTTAAGTATAAGGTGGACAGTGCAAAATGTGGAGAGTGTGTTGATTCAAAGGGGGTTTGCGGTTATGATTGGAAATTGAATGAGACGGTTTGCCATTGCCGGAATCAAACTTCGGAGTCCAGGGCCTGTTCGGCTATAGAAGAGGCCATTGACAATACACTAGCCCCGCCAGCCAAAGGTATGAACTATCACCCTAATTAGCTATGCTATTTAAATTTTTGTTTTGCATTTCTTGCTAAATTTGTTGCTAGAACACTGAGCTGGTGTTGCATCAGTTAAGAGTAGTGGCTTGGATCCAGTACTCAGAAACTAAGGGTCTTGAAAGTACTAATTAGTACAAAGTTCGTGCAGATGATGGTTCAATCTAGTCGAACCCACTGTCAACTTTGTCATAAGTGCTATAGATCATCTCAGCTGTTGATTATTACAAAGAACCAATTTAGATTAGATTCCACTCTGATTGTCAGCCGTCCAATTTTTAAGCATATTATAGCGGCCCAAAATATAAAAGACAAAAGAGCAGATTATGCAAGGATCGTTGAACAGCCTTCATTTTGAAGTATAATTTTTCTGCATTACCTTGTTTTTTCTGCATTACCTTGTTTTTGGACTACAATGACAGTACTAAAGAGAAAGGGACTAAAATACTTATGCAGTCGTAATAATAGGTAGGTAATCGAATGTTAAGCTTCTATAACATGATATGGGGTCAAAGTACTGCTAAAATAATTTCAAGTTAGATAGGTTGTCCCTTTCAAATGAAGTTGGTAGGAAGTTGAATAGATCATTAGGCAGTGCCTTATTTTGTCAGTTAAGGAACACTCCAGGGGTTGGAAGTTTTCAAGAGGGCCTAAGATTCAAGCCAAGCTGCTGACATCCGTACTTTGTAATATATATATAGCTATTGAAAGGATCAAGTGTCTTATTGGACAGCTTTTCCTAGAGAGGGAATAATGAAATACCCAAATTTAAAGTCGCTGGAAGGTCCCATTCTTCCAATGATTCCCTGTTTGGTCTACATATTAAGAGCATTTTCACCCTTTGCCTCAAGGCAAGAGGCAAAAGGCAAGGAATATTCCCAAAAGGCGGGCACTATTTATGGTTGGTCCGCCATAATAGTAATTGCTTTTCGTTTTTTATTCCACCCGCAAAAGGCAAGGACAAGGGCAATTACTATTCATTAATTAATTTTTTTTTAGCAAAACCTTATTGTGAGTCTAAGAACACTGTTTAACTTCTTACATGTAAAGAGTTTTTTAGTATTTTTACACTTTGATTAGCAATTTATAAATAGCTAGTTCATTCCAAGTAACCAATATTATTCGAAGTTTGAACTCCAGTCTCATTAGTTATCAGCAAGCCCCTTTAGCCAATTGATCCTTTCCTTAGACAATCTCGTTAGTGATCACCTGTATATATATATGTACGGGGTGGTTATGTTGAAAACATATCGATGTTTGTAAGAATGACCGCTGCTACATAACTCTGAAATCTTAACACCTGCAAGAGCTGAACTGTTGTCCTCTCCAATTGAGTACAAAACACCAAAGGGTTATGACATTTAGTATTTTTACCGTGTCTGGTTTATCCTTCCCCTACAAACAAATTGTGGAATCTTATGTGTTTATTAATTTTCTCTTGGCATGTCCTTTACAGTTGCATTATAATACTGAATTTCTCCTTTTATATAATACAAGATTTGCTAAAGGTTTTTGGTGGTACCTGTCCTAAACCTCATCATCTATTGACATATTCAATAGCTTCTGGAAGATTAGTGACATATTTTCCATCCCTCATGAGAAGAATAACTCCACAACGTTTGAGTGGATTAGAAAATTAAATAAACACGGTTTGTAGACTTTAAACCTTGCCTAGGTATTTTTTGATTGGCTGGTGTGCAAGAAAATCAAACTTGAATGAAGAAAACAACACAGGAAATGAGATAGGCTTCTGTTTGGTTGAATAGAATATTTGAATGGTTTATATTAGAATGAGGCCACAAACCTGACTCTTATTCCCATTTCATTGCAAGCCTTTTTGCTTCCCCTTTTTATTGATGCTTCAATCTGTTTCACTTTGACATTCTCCTCCGAAATCATGCTTTCCCTTCAATCTTTGTTTCCTCTGCTTCTGATCACTTCCTTGATATCGATCAACGTGGAGCTGAGTCTATGCCAAGATGACAATCCACAGTATGCAAACTGCAGCAGCAACGCTATTGACTGCGGTGACGCAAAAGACATCTCGTACCCTTTTTGGGGAGTAAACCGAGCTAACTACTGCGGTGAACCTGGATATGAGGTCCAATGTCTTAACGATGTTCTCGTGTTCAACATGTCGAATATCAGGTACAGAATTCTCAACATGAGCACAACTAGTCCTCGGAGTGTTCAAGTTGCTAGGGATGATTACTGGGAAACCGGCTGTCCTCAAACTTTCGTCAACACCACCCTCAACTTCTCTCTGTTTGATTATGCTTCGGGTTATACAAACGTGACATTTTTCTACCAATGCAACGCTCCCCCGGTGCCCTCCAGAATCTATACTTGCCCTCAAAGCAACACCCCTGTTTACTACTATTTAACGCAAGAGATCGCGTTTGTCCCTTCCTGCACGCATGAAGTTATTGTTCCGGTGTTGACAGCAGCTGCTGAAACTATAGTGGCCAGCCAGGGAAATATCATCGATGCACTACATGGCGGTTTTCCCTTGAATTTAAATGATCAATGCAACAGTTGTGAGGAATCAGGAGGAATTTGTGGTGTGAACAACACTACTGGTGTTGGATTTAGATGCTATTGCAAAGATAAGGCCTATGCAACTGTCTGTGGTACACCAGATACAACTGCTCCAGTTGGTTCGCCAGCAGGTATGTCCGTCCCTTGCCATTCTTTTTATCAATTCCTCCAGTTGATTAGGATCAAAGATTTAGAAACTTTTCTGTCATTCATTCCAGTGCTGGCTCCACAAGTAGCTGTTCACTAGGTCTATGTTTTTAGATAATTAGTCCTAAGCCGTGTTTAGTTAATATGTGAGTGGAAACCCGGTCAAATCTCCAGGAGATTAAAGATGAATCGCTCTGTAAGCAGCACCCTAAGTCAACCTTGATACAACTTAAAGCGTGAGTCGACCTTTGTTGACTTTTAGGATCCTTTTAATCCCTGTGGGTTTAGGTACAAGAATTGAATAACTTACCAATTCTCTATTTAAGGTAGGCTGGTTTATTCGAAAACTAACACCAGATTTCGTGCTGAGACCGCTTGCAAAGTTGACCAAAAATATGTGTACCAACTCTAATTTTCCATTGACAATTGCAGCACTTCCCAACGTTCAAATAGAAACTTCTAATAGTAAATGAAAGACCAGAACATTAAAAAAGCTTAGCATAAAGCTAACTTCATCAACACCCACCTGTTTTGTCTTCTTCAGAGTCGTCCTTTTTGAGATACGAAGACAATTTCCACATTCATCCTCTCCTTTTTTCCAACTGTGAATACTACTTCCAGATTCTCTCTCTCTCTCTCTCTCTCTCTCTCTTCTCTCCCTCTCCATGAAAATGGATTTCTTTCTACTCCTTGTGATCACAAGTACCATATGCCTAATTCATGTTCCGAAATCTCTTGGTGTCGACGATCCGCAATACCTCAACTGCAACACTTCATTTCATTGCGCAAACATCCCGGATGTAGGTTACCCTTTCTGGGGGTCAAGCCGGCCGGAGTACTGTGGCCACCCCGAATTCAAGTTGAACTGCAGCAGTGACACCCCGGTGATCTCATTTCATGACCAAGATTATCGAGTCCTTGACATCAATCAAACTACTAAGACTCTGAAGATCGCTAGAACTGAATATTGGAACAACGCTTGTCCTGTGTCATTTGCCAATACCACCATAGAATCAAGCCATGTCGAACACTCTTCAGATGTTCAAGAACTGCTGCTGTTCTACGACTGTCCCAATCTGAACATTCCTCTTCCAGCACAGCTCACAAGTCAGTTCAACTGCAGCATAAATGGTGAATTCACTTCCATTAACTACTTTGTGACACATAATCTCTCAGACATCGGGCTCTCGAACATAAGTAGTAGCTTTGGGACGTGCCAAACGACTGTCACTACCTTCGTTTCTCGATCAGCTGCTGCGCAGTTAGCGTTGAATTCGTCCAAGGATAACCTTGTTGCTGCTCTTGATTCCGGGTTCGGGCTGCAGTGGGATGCGAGTAACACCTTGTGCGGACCATGTGAATGGTCTGGTGGTCAGTGCGGGTACAACACATCTTCAACTGAATTCACCTGCTTCTGCAAGGATGGACATAATCCCTCAACCTGTGGTGGAGGTAAGCGCCCATATAGAGTTCTCTGATCTTAATTCCTACTCTTTGGGGCATTCCATCGAACACCTTCCTTGCATATATGTATGACGTTTTTATCATAGGCTACTAGCTTCCACCTTAACCACAGTAAATCTTCATAAGTTATGAATCATAACTAGCAACCAATGCCATAGGGCTTGTGCCTCATATTTAAATCTGATGCTACTCCCGTATTCCAATTATGTTGGTTGGAATTCTAGCCAAACAACAAAACCAAATGACACATTTCACATGTGTATACAATGTTCTGCATCTTTTGGTCAATACAATAACCTTGGCCTCATTAGTATGCTGGTTTTATGTCATGCTGTGCTGGCTGATGGCTGCTGGCTGCTGGTTGCTGGCATGGGTATTGTTTGTTGTTGCTATATAAAAATTGGGCAAATTACATTTTCGTACCCTGTGGTTTGGGTTGAATTTCAAAATGATACCCGTACTTTTTTTTTTTGCATTTTCGTACCCTATACTTTCAAAACGTTGCAAATATGTTCCACCGTCAAAAATTCTGTTAATGTGGCTGTTAATTGCTGATGTGGCTTATGTGGGGTCCACCAAATTAACAAACGTTAACTGAGGGAACAAAACAACAACCAAACGGCGCCGTATCATAGCTGGTGATGAAGTCTTGCTCTCGCACGTTCGACCGCGGGCTGCCGATGCCGCGAGCTAGCTCATTCCTCTTCCCAACGCATCACTACCTCCGCCACCGCCGACGAGTTTGACCCCATCCCCCGCATCTCCCGCCTCATCCTCGCCATCTACGAGCCCGATCACCACACTTCTCTCATTCGCGGCCTCAATTTGGTCAAAGAGAGCGAATTTCGTAAATCATAGCAACTCAAAAGCAATAGCTGACGAAATCGAACCGAATTGAAAAGTCTAATTCAGCAACGAGCAAGCATTTTCTTGCATAGGCCAAGCGAAACAGGGAGCTTGGGCATTTGCTTAAGCCAAGCCAAGCCAACCACGAGCTTCCTATACAAATCGATGTCCTCCCCCAACACCTCCGACCACATTTTCCCCGGACCCAAGATACCAACTTCCGAGCTAGTCTCCCCAAACGGCGACTTGGGTTCGGAACCGGAGCTGATGCCGGCGACGCCGCCGAGGTGGGAGAGCAGCGCGAGGGTGGTTCCGTCCATGGACGCCGTCGTGAGGGTGTTCTGCGTCCACACGGCGCCGAACTTCTCGCTGCAAGAACGTGTGAACGTCGGGCGTCTTCACGTTCTCGATCCCTCCCTCCTCCTCCAGGCTGGCCTTCCACACCTCCGCGATCTCCTCCGCCCGCCGCCTCACGCTTGGCGTCACCAGAATCCCTCGCCTTCCCGACCTGGGGGTTTGGGTCCGCCACCGCCGCAATCAGCTATTCCAGCACCATGAGTCGGGCCCAGCCCAAATCGGCCCTGTCCGACGACCTCTTGTGGACCGGAAACACCTCCGAGATCGCCTCCAGCACGAACTTCGCCGGATCGACGCAATCGCCAAGAGTCACCGGATCTGCGACCTCAGCCCCTCCAGCGTGGCGGCACTGCTGACGATGATCGTGGTGAACCATCGAGATCGGTTGGGTGGGATCGCCAGGAGCAAAATCATGTGCTACGCGCTTGCTCCGGCGAGGTGTATGTACATCTTCTGAACGTGCGGGAGCAAGACTTCATCACCAGCTATGATACGGCGCCGTTTGGTTGTTGTTTTGTTCCCTCAGTTAACGTTTGTTAATTTGGTGGACCCCACATAAGCCACATCAGCAATTAACAGCCACATTAACAGAATTTTTGACGGTGGAACATATTTGCAACGTTTTGAAAGTATAGGGTACGAAAATGCAAAAAAAAAAAGTACGGGTATCATTTTGAAATTCAACCCAAACCACAGGGTACGAAAATGTAATTTGCCCATAAAAATTTGAAACAACTAGTTCTATGTCATTGTGTCTGAGTAATATAGGCTGCCTAAAACTTTAACATCACAAAAATAGGCAAGTGGTAGGTGGTTTTTTAGTGTCAAAAGAGTTTTTGATTTTTTAGGAAGCACATTCTAGGTGCTGCTTTTGCTAAAAGCACCTTTGAATTAATTGAAATTAGTTATGCACATTAAAAGTATTTTTACTCAAATGAAAAATACTATCGCGTGTTTCTTAAAATTTCAAAAATATTTTCGACACTGGAAACGAGCCCTTCATATACTGACTAAAGTGAATGCTCACATTTAGTTAGACTAGATGCGAAGTAACTGCTATCTAAAACGCAATGGAAATGGGGCTTGTCATTTACTACTACAATGGATGAGTCTCTTGTATATTTGGCTTGCGTTTGAATTTTTTAATATTGCTTTTCGGTTTATCTGAGCTTGACTGCGTATTGGTATGATTTAGCATGTCTTATAGGTATTGAACTATTTGATGTAGGTCCATTTAATCAATTTCTTGATTGAAATTTTTCTTTGTTTATAGTATACACCTAACTAAGTTAGCTATAATTGGTCAACAAAACGAGGCTCCATGTACGCGGTGGTTGGCTTGTGACGATAAAATAGTGAATATACTAGTAACTAAAAGTGTCATTTTCCCACATTGCATATGTAAATTCACAAAGGTTACTTTAAATTTATGCACAGAAAATAGTAACTATTAATAACAAACTGTTTATTTTTTTTTTTGTCTAACTGTTTATTTATGTTCAATTATATTCGATGTTATAAACAGCAATATATAGATAGTAGAACTTGTATACCTAAGAAAAACATGCCCAAATATTGTATGATATTTTCCTTTTTTCCCTCATCAACTGCCCATTTAATAAATGAGCTAGTTGGGATATAGAAGCCACATTGCTTGACTAAACCTTTTTCCCTAGTTGACCAAAGAGTTGTAATCAAAACTGTTAACAATTAGTAAACAATAAAATTATTAAAGTAACTTCAAAATGACCAATCACATCATACTAATCCTCCCAATTCCTACTATGCCCATGAATTTTTGAATAAACAACTCTGTATTAAAAAAGGAATATAAACAACAACAAAAAAAGAGCCCAGATTTTGTCAGTAGTTCTGATCAAAAGCCTGCCAGAAAATATTCAAAAGATGTGTGCACTGTCCACCCACAACGGTCCAAGTCAACTAACGCCTACCTTTGAATCGGGTTTGGATTCTCTGCAGATCCATTCTGTGCATATCCACCATAACGACCCCATTTTTATTACTTAATCAATAATCGGAACCGTTGAATGTATAACTAATCTACTAAAGATCATTTCTACAAAAAAAAAATAAATTCCGAAATCGTTTGATCACCTAATTCTGTGAAACATATACCAAATATATGAACGGTCCAATTTGGTGACTATACTAGCCCGTCCATACATTTGGTATATGTTTCACAGAATTATGTGATCAAAAGATTTTGGAATTGATTCATTTTTTGTGAAGATGATCTTTACTAGATTAGTTATACATTCAATGATTCCGATAATTGATTAAGTAACAAAAACGGGGTCGTTTTGATGGATCTGCACCAAATCTGCAGAGAATCCAAACCCCTTTGAATCAAACCTTCATCTTATTGCATTTCATCACAAATTCAATTCAACTACTTCCCGGCTCGCCACGTCATACAAGACGGCGTCGTTCCAACCCGTCCGAATAGTGCACCCACTTCTCCTCTTCTTCTTCTGCTCAGTCGAACTCACGACGTCGTTTCCGAAAAATGCAAACCTCCCCAACTGCACCGCAACCGTCGACTGCGGGCGGCTCCGGAACCTCTCGTACCCGTTCACTGGCGGGTCCCGACCCGCCTACTGCGGCCCGCCCGAGTTCCACATCAACTGCACAAACGACTCGCCCGAGTTGACGATCCAGACCCTGAGTTACCGGGTCCTCGGGCTGAACCAGGCCCACCAGAACCTCACCTTGGCCCGGTCCGACCTCTGGGACGAGACCTGTACAAACAAGCTCGCGGACTCGACCATGGAGTCCAAGTTCTTTAGCTACAACGAGAACGACAACATGGACGTCACCATCTTCTACGGCTGCAATTCGTCGCATTTGACGTCGAAGCCGGTCAACTGGTTCCACTGCAACGTCGGTTTGGTTTTTAACGACGCCTACAACTTGATCGGACCCGTCCCGCTCGACCCGATCTTGAGTGCCTTCAAGTGCGACGTCGGAATCACGGTGCCGATTCTGAAGACCACGGCGGCGAGGCTCGTCGCGAACCGGTCGCTGCTGAACGAGGCGCTCATGGACGGGTTCAATGTGAATTATACGAATCCGTATGAGAATCAGTGCAATAAGTGTCTCGCTGTGAACGGGCTGTGCGGGTTTGACACCGATGAGAACCGACCCGTTTGCATTTGCGACAATCGGGTTTGTGACCCGGCAGGTATTCATCAGTTGAATTTACTAATGTCCAAAAATAGCCAATATCCAAAGATGATTATCTTACTTAGTTTAATTTCATGTAGCATTCATTGTAGACTTCGAGTTTAGGGTTGATGGTACATTTTGGACATTGTATTGTATGGTGTTGAAGGAGGAAGTATGATTTTTCTGATATCAACTTTGCTGGGAATATGCTGGAGTTTGTCAGTACCGAACAGAGGAGTTGCCTCTTTATTATAGGACCATTGCAGTACGTACTAGTGTTAGGATCTCAATGTTCATACATTGATCTCCTTTGGGGCATGAAGTTGTTAAGGGTCTAGCTTAGGACAGAACAAGTAGATCTTTGGTTCCTTAGGAGGGTATCGAAGATTGACGGTAGACGAGATGCCAGTCTTTGAAGGTGAATATAGAGAGTGTTTCCTGCGAGGAGTAGAGTAATCGAATTAGAGTAGAAGAAAGAGACTAGTTAGCCTTCAATTTTAGAAGTAGAGTGTTGTTAATACTTTATGCTAAAGCTACAAGCAAAGAGCATTCGATTAGATGCCTAATTCTGTCCACTGTTTATCAGTTTCCCAGGAATAAGATTTCTGGGTTTTTGGAAGCCAGAAATTGGTACATTTTGTTCATACATTTTGTAACATTTTCTCCGTATCTTCCAAGTTAAGTTTACTTGAGATGTCGCTGTTATCACATCTACAATGTTTAATGTGGAACTGTTAGTTCTTTTCTTGGGTTTATTAGAGTTATCCTTCCCCTACAAACAAACTGTGGCATCTTCTCTGTTTATTAATTTTCTTCTTGGCATGTCCTTTACATTATTTGCATTATAATACTGAACTAGGATCGGTGCCCGCGCAATACTGCGGGTTTGAAAACGGCACAAACAAAAGATGCAGAAAGTTGATTGAACATACAGGAAAGATAATAGTGGCATCATGTTTTGTTCAGCAAATTTAAGTTTCAACAAGTTGATAAAAAATATGTTTATAAAACTTGCCTCTGAAACCATTCGGTGTTAATGAACTTCAACATGAGCTGCAACAAACCACAAAGAATTGCAAGCTTTAAGTTGCATGTACTGCACTTCTGTTATTTAGGTGTAGAAATCTATCTGAAAGTGATTGATTCTTGACGAAACTAAAACTTAAAATCACATTAACTTGAGACATAGGCCTCAATAAATTATTGAACTGTTAATCACACATTCAATCCTCTCTTCCAAACATTTTTGCCAATATTATTAACTCAAGTTCAATAAAAGCCACTTTGAATTAAAAGTGACTTGCCTTATATATCAAAAGTTATATTTCACTTGAATTAACCCTTGAAAGAAATAAGTGACGAAGTTCTTCTGTTTTGTCTCAAATAATCAAAGCAAAAGTTCTATCACTTAACAAGAAATCGTCAAGAACATCGGATGGCTAAGCAGCTCACTTATTCAACTTTTCAAAGGCAAACTCAAATCCCTTAACAAATTATCGATATACAATATTATATCTTCAAGTGCAGTTCTATATGAAAGCGTCAAAATTTAAATATCCCTCAGAATATTTCATTAGTATGCTCTAAAACTTAAACCAGAGTAGATTGAATACAACTACTTACAAGTAAAATTATTGATAAATAAACCTCAATGAATTCAATCGGAACTTAGGTCCAGCAAAAGTTTTTGCTGATTCAGTGTGTATATACCAAACTCAAACTGAAATAGGAGTCATTGACTTTAAATAACAAATTACACTTACGAAGCATATAAATGCAAAATTTAGTAAGAAACATGCAACTATGAGCCAAATCGAAGCAGAAAACTCGAATTAAAACTAAATCAAACAGTTCTCGAAGCAATATCCCGCCGTTTTTCATTGTATTCAAAAGCAAATCTATCAAATTCTAGTATACTAGGCACAAAGAACCATAATTTATGATATAAAAATTGAAAGATTGCCTGATTCGTTGAAGACCGTTGTATCAAATGACGATATATGTATGAAGCAGCACAATAATTACAAATTTCGAAAATAATTAGGCAGAGCAAGCCAACAAAGAAATACACTAACAACAAATCTCAATCAAGTTTAATATTAAGTTGTATCTCCTATTCTAACATAATCTGCAATTTGGTACCATTCTTTCAAATAGATGCTGGAATGGCTAAGTCAATCTTGAAAACCTACAAATTAAAGAGAGATCCTTACCTCTCCAAAATTGGGGGCTGTGGTACATAAATGCAATTGGAACATTCAAAAATTGAAACTTTGACAAATTAGAAAAAAAGGAAATGGGGGATAGCATTATGATTTGGTGCTGGGTATCACAAACATACTAAGTAAGAACATTGAAAATAATCAAATAATTCCTGCAGAAAGGAAAATTAAACAACTCTCTGATTACTATCTGAAAACCGGGAAATACCTGACTGAGTTTTAAATTGGAGGACACAATCAGTGCACTCTGTACCCAATCTCTAACAGAATTTTTCTCCTAATGAAATCTAACAGTATATTCTGCAAAAAATTATAAAGATAATAAAAGAATCAATCAAACCCATTCCAACAGTTGAACAATATGCTATACATATTCACTGCTATCGTCTTCCAGTTTAGAAGCTGCCTCAAATGGTTTCTTCACGTAAAATCAGAAACTGCAATTGAACAACAGAAATAGAAATTAGAAGACAAACATGTATAAAATTTACACCCAAAAATCTTTCATGAATTTTTGGAAGCCTCCAATCTAATCCCAAGAAATTGTGGAAACTTTCAATCTGTTTCAATCCATTCAACTCTTTTGAATAAATAACTTAAAACTCACACTTTGCATATAGGCAATGCATCATTCCCTTTTACAAGTCCAACTGCATAAAGCGAAGTCAAACAACCGTCAAACTATGACCGATATAGAATTTTCTACCAATCTATATCTTTCTTTAGCTTATGGAAAAGGAACTTCAGCCACATATACAAAAACGTCTTTTGTGCATTTTCCAATTTGAATCAATAAAATACTCAGTTAAGACCATGTAGTTAATGTTCTGGACACTTGTCCAAGTATCAATGGTGAGGTAGACCATATGGAAAGCTAATTCTTTCCTTAATTTCATTTTTCTGGCTTCATAAATGTCTAAGAGAGTCCTAACTAGAGTTCTCCTAGATGATCCATTGAAAAAGGGTATTCCTTTCATGCAAAATTTCCTAAAACCCCTCTTTTCAACAAAATTAAATGATAGCTCATCAAGCACTACCATCTCAACACAAGCCTCCATAATTTCTTTCTGATTAAAATCCCTAGAGGTAAGTTGGTTGTAGTCACCCTTTTCCCAAGTTAATAATTTTTGTTTGGCTAAATTGGCAGGATGCGACTTATATTTCTTAGGGATATGCTTGTTTGGCCCATCAGTTCCATTAGACCCACTATTCGCATCAAAATCCCCTTATAGCTGAGGACAATATTTGCATTTAGCCCTATCTTTGTACACAACTTCATCCTCAATAGCGTTTATCTTCGGATTCTTAACTTTCTAAATACTCCTAACCCAATAACTAGTAAAATGCTCCCAAACAGGGGATCTATACACCCTAGCTTTCATACTTGGTGGACGGTCGTAGAAGATATATGGGCCTCTTGGTACATTGTCAGACACCTCTAGAGTAGTGCCACTAGTAGGTGTTGCTGCTACTGGTGGTGGTGGTGGTGCAATATAGGATTGATGTGGAGTTGTTGGCATCCTAAGGGGTTGTAGAGGCCTCGGTGGAATTGATGGTGAGGTTCCGCTTGACAATGTAGCCCTACTTGCCCTTTGGATTTTGATTTCACCATTAGCTTTCCTAAATTCACAACATAAGGAAAAGATTCTTCATATATGTACTAACATATCACACAGCCTCATCACATATCGAACATCATCCAATGGCCCATATTCTATTCACAACAAAACCAAACAATTCACTTCCACCATTCACTTTGAAATCAGCTAGTAAACCTAACCACTCTGACATTATGTGACACACCCCGTCCCGAAAAGTGGGGCCCGGGAGTGCGGCCATCACCCCTACAGAGTGACGAAGCCTTAAACAACTAAAAAAACGACAAAACGAAGAAAGGAAAACCAAAATACAAATACCTACAATGTATCAGAACGTCTACAGCGGAAGTAAACCTAACAACTGTACTGCCCGAAGGCGGAATAATACACAATTACACTACGTACACTAGTCTAACGATCAACCGACAGATGGCAAAGAGTCTTCCACTCTTTGTGAACCAGAGCAAAGCTACACTGACTCCTGCCGCTCGTCTCTGTGGTGCTCAACAGTATCAAGTCCTGAGGGGGCGCAAAACAAAGGTGAGTGGACAGGGAAAATAAATGTCAGTGTAAAACGTTTATAAAACATAATAATAATCCCCCACAGTTAAAACAGTAATATACTACTATACCATAACAAACATGCAGCAACAACCAAACTCACAACGACAATAAACAATCACACATACTTATGCACTTTACATTGGCAAGGAGACTGTATTCACAATACCAATGTAAAGTATACTACCAATTGGCAAGGAGACTGTATTCGCAATACCAATTGGCAAGGGTAAGAGCACATTGGCAAGGAGTGTATTCACAATACCAATGTACAGGATACTACCAATTGGCAAGGAGACTGTATTCGCAGTACCAATTGGCAAGGGTAAGTACATTGGCAAGGAGACTGTATTCACAATACCAATGTACAGTATACTACCAATTGGCAAGGAGACTGTATTCGCAATACCAATTGGCAAGGGTAAGTACATTGGCAAGGAGACTGTATTCGCAATACCAATGTACAAGGTGAGGAAACCATACTAACCATACCAGGTAAAACACATACCCTAACCAACAATAACCAGCAACAACCAGCATTTCCAGCATAACAACCTCATATGCATATACGTATAACACATGCTCCATAAACCATATAGTAGCAACCAACCAACAAATCCCCATTTCACACATACATAAATATATATACTCAAACATGCTCAAACGATACCCAAAACCATATGCCAACAACCAACCAACATATCACCAAAGCATACAGATACGTAAACATATATATAAGCATAATCAAACAACAATCAAAACCAAAACCCGTCCACTCACAGATAGGCCGGGCGATCGTCATCGTCGTCCGTAGGCTCGGGTCGGTAACGCTGATTCCTCGGGAACCGATCACCTAACAATCCCAATAAATAACGATTACCACAAAGAATAATAAGAATAATCGTAAAACCCTAATTCTCCACATTTTGCTCAATTGGGGTATAACCGTAACTCGGATGGCAAAACGGAGTTCGCCATTGGATTCGGAACGTCGTTTCCACTCGGAAAAGTGGCCGGTCAACCTTGGTCAACGCCGGTCAACGGCTGCTGACGTCAGCACCGGCGTGCTGACGTGGCACTGACACAGTGCTGACGTGGCGGTGACCTGGCATCCACGCGGCAGCCACGTGTCGCTGACGTGGCGCTGACGTGGCATCCACGTGGAAGCTGACGTCATCATCGGTGATGACGTCATCACCGTCTGGCCGGCGCCGGAAAACTCATCGGAATCTGGAGAATTCCAGATTCCGGCGAGTTCATCCCCTCCGCCGTGCCGGCCGCCGCTACAGTCGCCGGAAACTGGGAATTTTCCGGCAACTATTCATCCGATTTCAAAACTCTCTAACTTCCTCAATTCTCAACCAAATCAAACGATCTTTATATGGAAATTCATCTACGGAAGCCAAGGAATCCAAAAATCCAACTTTCATGACTCACCTCGCACTGTGCTGGCCGGAAAATCGATCGGAAGATCCGATTTTCCGTCGGCTTCGTTGCCGGCGATTTCGACGGCTTCTGACTCCGATCCTTGGTGTTCCGGCTTCGTCTCAGCGAGGAGAAGCTGATGCAAGTGGTCGCCGGCCCGATCTGTCGCCGGCGAAGGTGAATCGAAGGTGGAGGCGTCAACGGTTTTGGGCGAGTTTCGGGTTTCCCTTTTGGGAAACCTGGGCTGGTTCGGGTTTTTAAAACCCAACCGACTTCCAGAAATATCTCAAACCATCCAGCCAATCCACATACGCCACGTGGCACTCCACACAACCCCACAAAACCATTTTTTCCTCCGTAACTCCTTCAATACAACTCGGAATTCGATTCCGTCTTCGCGGACGCGTTCGTATAGTCGAGCTCATCGCATAGAGTCCAATATTGGATATATAAATTCTTACTGTTCACAAAGTTAACGTTTGACCATCTAAGGGCATTTTGGTCATTTCACGATATTTTGGGAAAATTTTTGGAACGGGTCGTATCATTATGTAAGCAAGAAACTTCATCTATCCAATAATAGTAGCCATCTAAATATAAAGTATTTGAGTAATCTCAAATTATGTAGACTAACGAAAACCAGCTGATTGCCACCATAAAGAACTTAATCTAGACACAAAGCATACCAACCATCACATCAAGTGAAAGGTTTAAGCTGTAAAAGTAAATCTAAAGCTAAATCAACTAAGAATAAGTTAAATAAAAGTTAAATTAAAAGCTAACATAGCAATATTTTAATTGATTCATCCAAAATCCGAAACCCTAATCCCCAAAATCCGAAACCATAAATTACCGAAATCGACTACTCGCCTTCTCAATCCTCATATTCAATAACATAAAAATTAAACTAGATAGATTGGAAAATCGAGTTTACCTTGAGCCAATTACCAAAACTCAAACTCAGAAAAAAGGTGATCTGTTTGAATTGCGGATTTAGGATTTTAGGTGGAGTTTGGGAATTTAGGATTAGAGGTGATGGATTCCGCTTCAATTTAAGTTGGTGGAGACCAGTTTGAATTGATAATAAGGACCCAGTATAAAATTTGGGGATTTAAGGTTTCTGAAATTAGGAATTTCGATTTGGAAATTGAAGATGGATTTAGGGTATTGTTGGGTCCGTATGGAGAAGAGAAGGTTTCGTCAAAAGCAAAAGCGAAGAAGAAAGGGTTTGTTTGACCCCTTAAGGTTTTATTCGCTGTGGTCAAACTATAGACAAGTATTATACACTTGATAGTTCTAGCCAATCTGACCACGACATGTGTTCACTGCTACATTAACCTGGACAAACGGTCTGGTATGATGTAAAACCGATATCATCCTGGTACAAACCGGTCTGGGACCGGGACTAGGACCAAAAACATGTGACCCGTTCGGAATTCCCATTTTCTGGGATGGGACCATGCCAGTCCAAAACAGGGCTATACCGTTCCGTAATTTCCATTGTCACGTCAAGCAGGACATCCTGGAAGGATAGGCCCTAGCCATAACTTCTGTATTTGCATTCGTTAATAAGAAGTTGGGATATTCCCCACCATCACCAACTCGTTTCATGCTGGATCACCTCAACTTCCTTCAGTTTCTTCCCCATTCTTTCAAGTTTGCAACCCCGAGTCACTTTTTTCTAATCCATATTCGTTGGGCAGGCCATAGTGTTTAAATCAGACGTAAAATGATGGCTGCAATATTCATGTAAATTTGAAAAGATGACGTGCAATGAGTTTTAGGAATGGAGGAAGGTCTGCAAATTCTTTGAATCTTCATTTTCTTACGTCCACACATTGATGCAGCTGATGCACATGTGGGAGAAGCCTTGCCGATGGAATTATCGATGTGGTAGAGGAATAATGTAGTGAGCTTGGTTATTCATTGTTCAGTTTGCTACTCTCCACAAAATATGGTTGTGGTTAGTCCTGCTGTGCTCATTTTCTTTATTGGTATCAAAGACACAGATCTTGACAGCCGCTTCGAAAGAGGTTCCTGCAATGATGAACTTTTCGACAAGTCGAATCTTCCCATCGCTTCCCTCGATGTATACCTACGCACACAGAATCTGATAGTACTCAAATGCAACAACACAGTAGACAGTACTTCTTTTTACAGATCATAACTGTGCCTGCGGCAACGCGAACCATACTTACTACATTCCATCGAGAAATAGTTTACTAAGCCCCCCACTATGTTCAATCATTCAGCTGCCCATGAAGCAGGATCAGCCCTACAACCTCTCTGCTTTGATTACTACGGTCTACCTGTGAGTAGAAATCCAAAATGCTATGAATGTTTTGAAAAAAATGAAGGCAAATGCCTCGTTGACAAGGGAAAATTTAAACGCATTGGAGCAAAAGGTATATACATTAAATTAGATGTTTTGCAGCATTTACATGAACTTTCCAAGGACATAACTCTCAGAATAAGGAAATCGTTGGTTGAAAATACTTTGTATTGGATACAAAAGGAAGCACACACAAAGATAAGCATATGGAGCTTTTAGATGATCATTAGGCATTATCTTGTCCTTGTTGAATGCTAATTATACTCACATCTTCTTTGCTTTAGCTAACGACATTTACTTTTCCAATTTAAGTTGCAGGATATAACTTGGGCTTGAAGCTAGGACTAGGTAAGACATCTGAAAATTATCTAATTGATATGGTTATTCATCTAGGACAAGTGTTTGAACCCTTGGAAATCAAATCATTCCCAAGTGCTTCAACATAAGGTCAAATTGTTAGGTAATCATTTCCAAACAGTAAACAACCTTACCGGATCAAACTTCACTCTCCTTTTGAGCAAGGCCTGCTATAGGCAGTCCTTTGGATAAAACTTGACCTCTCTCACTTGATTTGTATGCTTTAGGTATTGGCCTTGGAGGTACAGCACTTCTGGCGACGATCTTGTTTATGTGCTGCTTAGCAAAGAAGTTATCGTCTCGTAGATATACTTTCGTCTCGAAGAAGCAAAGCGAAAGTCGTCAAATAGTTGAGACCTTTCTAAGGAGTTGCGGGCCACTTCAAGTTAGAAGGTACAGCTATTCGGAGGTGAAGAAAATGACCAACTCCTTCCAAGAAAAGTTAGGACAAGGTGGATATGGCAGTGTGTACAAAGGAAAACTAAACGATGGTTGTCTTGTAGCAGTGAAGGTTCTGAGCAAGTTGAAAGGTAATGGAGAAGAATTTATGAATGAAGTTGCGGCCATTAGTAGAACTTCACATGTCAACATTGTCACCTTGTTGGGATTCTGCTTTGAGGGTTCAAAAAGAGCTCTCATCTACGAGTTCATGCCTAATGGATCTCTTGAGAAGTTCATATTCGATGCCAAAACCCCCCAACAAGATTACCACTTGGGATGGGAAGCATTGGATCAAATTTCACTTGGAATTGCTCGAGGATTGGAATACTTACACCGCGGTTGCAAAACAAGAATTTTGCATTTCGACATCAAGCCTCACAACATTCTTCTAGACGAAGACTTCACCCCGAAAATTGCAGATTTTGGCCTTGCCAAAATATGTAACATGAAGGAGAGTATTGTGTCAATGTTGTGCGCAAGAGGTACTGCAGGATACATTGCTCCGGAAGTATTTTCTAGGACCTTTGGCGGGGTGTCACACAAGTCTGATGTTTACAGCTATGGAATGATGCTTTCTGAGATAGTTGGAGGAAGAAGGAATATTGATGTTGGAGTTGAAAATACTAGTGAGATTTATTTCCCACATTGGATTTACAAGCGAATTGAACTCGATGAAGAACTTGGTCTGCAGGGTGTTTTGAATGATGAAGACAAAGTAAGAGCAAGGAAGATGATCATAGTGAGCTTGTGGTGCATACAAACTGATCCTTCAAACCGGCCTGCGATGAAACAAGTGATCGAAATGTTGGAAGGCAGAGTTGATGCCTTGCAGATGCCACCTAAACCTTACTTGTCTTCTCCACCAAAATCGCCAGCAGATTCATCCACTACATTGGTATCAATACAATAGAATAACCCTCAAACCTGTATGTTTTGCTAGAATTCATGGTTGTTTTTGTTAGGTTATCTAAATGATGAACAATATTGCAGTGATCTGTATACCTCATTTTTCAAGTGTGAATCTAACACAGATCGATGTTGTTTTAGTGTCTTCTTTAGTATCTTTAATCACGAATTTGTTGTTTATTGAAGAGGATAAAAATAAACTGACGACCACTTCGATAACGAAGACTAGTCTAAACTCTAAACCAACTGTGCATGTGACAAATATTGGTCAATTCATAGCAAAAGACTTCATTCGAGTAAATAATCAAGCCAATGCTAGAATTGTGGTCCCTAAACCCTTTTCTTCATAGGTCTTCCCAATGTTAACTCTGACTAGAATTTTCTCTGTATCATATATGATATGACCATCATCTGTCTTCAATCTGTCTTCAATATATTGTGTACCACAATTTACGAAGATCCCCATAAAAAATCAAAACTTCCTTTCACCACCCCCATGTTGGTGTTTCTACTATCAGACCGTGGATTCCAGAGTCGCCATTGGTAAGGTGCTTTAGAAGCTCGAGAACCAGGCCCCCACTTCAGGAGGGCCCACCAATTCTTTTTGCTTTTTTAATTCTATATAATTAATATTAATATTAATATTAATTAAGAAAAATAAAATTTAACCCTATTTAAATCCTTGATCACTCAATCCTCACACTTTTTTGTTATCCATTGATTTCAAATTTTAAAGTTAGTTTTGTAATTTAGATAAATTATCTTAATTGAATATTGAAATCTTCATACATATACAAAACTACTGTTGATTGAATTAATCAGATTTAGATTGGGGTTTCTCAAAAACTTTTGATGAAAATTTATTAAATACCAATTTGCTTTGAGGTTAAGATCTATCAAATAGTTCTTGTGCAAAATCTTTTGATTGAATTTTCTGGGTTGATTTATATTGATTGTTTTGTTATATTATTTTTTGCTATCAATACTTTGTTCGTTATCACGGTATGTTTGAAGATGGATTGAAATGCCCCGAAATTTTTTTTAAACTAGACCCCCAAATTCCCAGTCACGACACTGGTGGATTCTTACTATCCAAAACCTTTGGTCACCTATCCATTTTTCATTGAGGGCTGCTATATACACTCATCTTTCTTCTTTGGACACCTAGTTACTTTGTACACCTATTTCATTTATTTGAAACTACTTTGGACACCCAAATTTGATTAAAATTTTCCATTTATACCCTTTATTTTGTTTATTATATAAATTTTCTTAAATACCCTTAAAATTTTCTTTGGACACTCAAAATTAGAATTTACTAAACTCATAAGTCAAGTTGTTAAAAGTTTGTTAGTTGTTGTAATGGCTGATAGGTGTCATCAGCTTAGTGGATAAGTTGCATCAAGTTTGCATCTTCTTCCTTTATATTGTAATCCTGGGAATCATTGTAGCAGTTCAGAAAAATAATGAAGTAGAAGTTGTTCTCTCAATTCTCTCTATCTTTGCACAGACATTGTTGGTTTGATAATCTAGGTTCTAACACATTTTCTGTATCAATTACAGTGTCCAAGATCAAAATGAGAGCATAGAAAACATAACTATTTAAAAAAAAAAAAGAGAACATACCCAATACAATTATAACTAAATAAATATAGGCAAAAACTCGAAAGCGTAGAAAAACAGTTTTGGTACATCTGATACCATTGATCAGCGACTGCGGAAATGACTTTAGATTGTGCAGTTTTTCTTAATAGGAAAATCTATTTCATAAACCAGTTTTGCCAAACATCTTTTGCCGTTTGAAGAACTCTAGCACATTGGAGAAACATGGCTGCAACCGAGGACAAAACAAAAATCAAAACTAAAGAACTGGTCTCACTTGTAAACTCCTGAGCCTAATTAAACACATGCAAATATCCAACCCCAATCACCAACACATTACAGGTCAAACGGCCAAGATACAGTCCCAAGTGTCCTCGACTTCCTGTTGTAATTATTCTCTGCTATTTCCTCTGTTTTCCTTGTTTTTGGAAGTTGAACCCGTAGATTCCCAACACCAATTTTTCAGCCAAGTAGAAAAGAACCATTTGTTATGCAAAGTACATGAAAAACTGACCAGGTAACAACTCGATACAGAGCTGATATCTATGATAATGGGGAAGGCGGATGGCCAGCTGCGAACGCAAACGGCGGGCATTAGCTGTCTTATCTAAGATCAAAATCAAATACATGATTAGAAAAATGAAATCAAACAACATAAAAAAAGCATGTGTGAATTCATTGTGTCTTTCATAAAAAATGAGAGATTGTATGAGATTTAGGGTTTAAAAATTATGATGCAAGATGACCGATTTTATTTTTTTAAAACCTAAATGGGTGTCCATAGCTTTTATATAGGGTGTACAAAGAAATTAAGTACTTATATGTAATTTCACATAAAGATATAAATGTCATTACATGTTATAAAAAAATTCAGGGTGTCCAAAGAAGAAATACGGGTGTACATAGCAGCGCTCTTTTCATTTTGTCTGTTGCCTGCCCAGTTATTTAATTGTCTAGAGTTTAGTTATTATACTGAGAACTGTTGTGGTAGGGCTTAAAAGAAGAGCCTATTATAAGTGCTCACAGTTGGATTGCCATGAACTATACAAAAAAGAAATCTAAGGGCTGTGAAAGAAAACTTATAGTGCACCACATGTAGACAATTCCACCAAGCTTAACAATATATCTGTTAATTGTAACTCCGCCTCCCTCAATTATGCGCCTCCTCTTTCACTTTGAACTGCGCCTCCGACAAACCCACCAAAGCTCTTCAAGCATCTCTATCTCTCTCTGTTAGTAACTAGCTCAATCTTCGAACATACAAATCAGGTACTCAATTTCCATCCTAAATTGTAAAAGGTTTGAGCAAGTCTTTGCGATAGCAGAACTCAATTTCCATCCTAAATTGTAAAAGGTTTGAGCAAGTCTTTGCGATTGCAGAAATGAATGTAAAACAAAATCGAAGGGGGCCGTAGTTCCTGCTAATGATTTTGCATTGTGACTGTCGCAACCTCTTCAAAATCAAATTACAAATAGGTTTCTGGTGATCCTTGTTCATGTTGTTATTTTCATTGTTAATTGTGTGTTTTGGCTTGGTATGGTGATTTTTGTTGTTGTTGGAGGAAATTTGACCTTCATATGTTGAGAGCAGTGGTCTAGAACCCACATTTATATGTTGAATTGATTCTTGCATATATATAGTTTTATGAGTTTATTTGGTTTTTATGAGCTTTGCTTGCATCTTTAGGATATGCTATCGATTTTTGGGTAGTGTTTTATCTTATGAGGCTGATTTGGTGTGTTGCAGGGTTCCATTCTAAATGTCAAAATGGCTGAGAATGCAGAGGAGGATACCCATGCAGATGACAATGAAATAAACATGGGTGGCAGACTGTATATACCGGATGTGGAGGAGAATTCAAGGTTGAGACTAAACTTGGAGTTTGATTCCGAAGATTCAGCATATGAATTCTATAATCGTTATGCAGTACTAGTTGGATTTAGCATTCGACGTCATTCGACAAAAAAAAAAAACGTGAAGGGGAGAAAAGGAAAAGGGATTTTGTATGTTATAAATAAGGTCGGACTCTACCAATCATGGATGATAAATAAGTTTGTACTAGCTGGATTATAGATAATGTGGATTTAGCCCTTGAATTTAACTACTTTTAACAAAAGCCCAATCACTTTTAGAAAAACCTTTTAAATGTTAATCCACTTGTGCAAACTTTCTATATAAGTTTTGCTGAGTCACAAATTGATTTTTACATATGTGTTTACATGCCTATTTTACCCTTTACAATTAGTTACAATTTTTTTCTTTCTAAAAATGGTTCTAATTACATTCAATCTAAAGGTTGACTTTTTAAAAAAATTAAAACTCGTCTGTAGTTGTTGTAGATGTTGGTGGTGATGTGTTTAGGTGTTATGATGAGATGGGCTTCTATACTCGTTAACTGTGATATGGATTCACCACCTTCTTCCCCTTTCTCTTTCTACCTATACATTAGACAAAAAATGACAAGTAATATTGCACATAAACTGAAGGTTCTCGCCATTCCACCGTTGCCTATAAAACATACTTTCATCAATTGTGGTATGGATTCATTTGAGAGTTTTTGAAGCTGGTCTTTTATACAGGTAGTAAAAGTTAGGGTTGAATTGTTGAATTGGTAATTGAAAAAACAAATAGTTAATGAATTATAGTAAGTTGATTTTTTGATCTGCGATCAGTACCTCCACTTTAGGTAAATTCTCACCTTATATCTCCACTGCAGGTAAATTACAAATTACCTAATTGTGAGGAAAACAAATTTCAACTTTCTTCTCTACTGAAGGTAAATCAGGTACACTCCGCCCCCCCAAAACCATGAAATCCCTCCACAACTAAGAAATCCGAGTTCTTTATAGGAGACTCTCATCTAAATTCAAATTAAGAAACGTTTGCTTTGGTAATTACAACAGCAATGAAGAAGGATGGGGAATTTTTTTTTTATTATTAATTTTTTTTTATCAAAGCGGGGGGAATTGATTCCACTGCTTTTGTGATTCAAAATGGCAATGTAGGTAATTTTTCACAAAACAATGGGTTAAAAGTAATTAGATGTATAATATTTTGTATTATATATATTGCTGATTAGGATAATATGTACAAGAGGGTCGAACATAAAATATGTTCTTTTCATTGGGCTAAAATCTGAAAGCCCCAAAAGAAAATGAGGTAGTACTCGAACTGGTTGCAAAGCTAAAGTCACTATTTGGAAGAACCCAAGCTCTAGGTAGTACGAGCTTGTCAAGTTCATTGAGGGCCACAACCATAAATTGACACATTCTGATATAGAGCATTTACTTAAATCTCATCGGAGCTCCAGTAATGTGAAGACACTTACTGAACAACTCAGTGAAGTCAATGTACCCACCCATCAACAAATAAGCCTTCTTGAGGTGCAAGCAGGAGGAAGTGCAAATGTTGGTTGCTCATCGGAGTTCCAGCAATGTGCTGAGCTGCTTAAGGAGCATTTTGAGGCTAAGAAAAAGAAGAGCGAAGCCTTTTACTACACGATGGAGCGAGACGTAAGGGTGTTATGGGTAATGTGTTTTGGTTCGACGCAAGGTCTAGACAGGCATGTGAATATTTTGGAGATGTGCTGGTATTTTGATACAACGTTCAACCCCCAACCACTATAGGATGAATTTTGCTCCAATTGTTGGAGTTAACAATCACAAGCAAACTATCGTGTTTGGTAGTGCTTTTTTAACTGATGAAAGCACTGAGTCATTTGTGTGGTTGTTTGAAGTGTTCAAGAAAGCCATGCCGGGGGGACCCCCGAAGATGATCATTTGTTACGGCCCGTTGGGTGAAATTTCCCGATAATATTGTGAAATAACCGAAATGCCCCTACTTGGTCAACCGTTTGTCTTTTAAACAATCAATTTTTTAATAATCAATATTGTACTCTATGCGTAAGGCTGGATGATACGAACGCGTCCACGAAGACGAAATCGGATTCCGAATTGTAACGTAGACACGGTGAGCCAAAACGCGTTTTGATGGGGGTATAAAAAGGAGAAAAAATGGAATTTTTCTGAAAACCTCTCATTTCTCCTTTTCTGCAAACTGGCCCAACAAACTCAATAATATTGTCCGTGTCCTCGCCGCCGATCTCCACTTTCCGGCCACGGATCGGAAATTCCGATGCCACCAACGTCTTCCTCTTGTCCCCGACACCACCTCCATGAAGTTTCAGCCTCGGAAACGGTGCGTGTAGGATATTTGTATCTTAGAAAATAATGTAAATTGGCTATCCTTGCACAAAAACTTTGTATAATCATTCACAAACTCAATTTAGGTTTTAATGTTTAGCTATAGACTCAGTGATATGGTGATTGGCTTGAAGATCAAGATATGAAGATGTGCTCTCAGAATTCTTCAGCATTTAACATTATTTGCATGTGCATAAGTTTTCATAACTTAGGTTTATTTTCGTGAAAATTATGTTCTTCATAAAACTGCAGTTTTCATGTATTTAGTGACTGGTCACCTTAAACTCCGCATATGACAGCTCACTTTTCTGACAGTGATTGCTGATTGGTTTCTTGACAGAACATGTTTTTATCCGGTTTTGACAGATCATGTTTTTATCCGGCTAACCATGCTTTTATCCATTGGGTAGTCAAATGTTCTCACTTTTCTGACTGGACATGCTATTGTCCATCGGGTAGTCAAATGTTTCCCACTTTTCTGACCGGACATGCTATTGTTCATCGGGTATTTGTCATGATCGGTCACATGCATGATATGTTAGTCATTCTCTTCTTTACCCAGGTTAACACATAATCCGTCTAAATTTTACAGCTGCAGATGTCTTTGTTGTGTAGACTAAATATCTTCTTCTTGGCCTCTTCTCCTCCACACAACTCATATGAGTCTTTGCCTATAAAAGCTAAACCTCTTCCACCATTTTCACTTGGGGTTTTTACATAATCATAATCGTCTTGCATATTTCAAAAACTCTCATCTCTTCGCTGCCTTCTTGCTCGGAGTTTATCTTACATCCTTGTGAACTTTCATTCACATAAAGTTTCAACTTCCTAGTTTTAAAACACATTTAGTTTAGAAGTTGAAATAGTGGTCTTCAATCTTGTCTCCCATGTTCATGCATTATTTGAGACAAGGTTGATATTTAGGAGTCATTTGACTTCTTATTTTTCTGCCCAGTTTTTTATAACTGTTGCAGTAGAACACTTAGTCGTCCAGTGGATTTACTGAAGCTCTTTAGCTGTCTATAATTCTGTTGGTGACTGGTCATACAGTTTCACAGCTTACTACATTTGGTCCACTGACCAGACATACTTGTGTATTCTCTTGAAAGTGATTGACCAGTCATCTGTACCACTGAAGGTGAAGTGATTGAAGAAGAAGCCGCATGAGGGACTGCTGCATCTAAGACTAGGTGCATTAGATATTGAGCTTGTCGAAACCTTGTATTGGACATCTTTTTGCCATTTCATAGTGGAAGACCAGTCTTCTGATAGACCTCCGATTTTTTACCCTTTTGGGGTTTTTTCCTGGTACCAAAACATTGTATCCATCTCTGTGATTTGTTAACAAGTTGACTTGTCATATAATCAGATTTAATTATGCACCAACTTAACTTGAAATGCAATTTGGACAAAGCTGTGTGACTGGTCATCATATTAACTATTGTATAGGAACCACTGGATTTGAATAAGTTGTAGTTGTGGATAGCTCGCAGTTTTTAATCTTACTGAATCTGTTGAGGACCTAAGTTGGCATAGCATTTGAATGTGATTGAACAAATTCACAAGCATACACAATCTGTCAAGTAAAGGACTAGTCACTTAATTCAGTATAGAAACAAAGTGACTGGTCACATAGTTCAGTATCGAAACAAGTGTCAAGTTCATCACATTAGGTGACTGGTCACCTAAGTAATCTGTTGTGTGAATTGTTTGTACTTGTCGTAACTTATTTGAAAATTACCCCCCTCATTACCAACCTGTAGTGCGAATCGGCGAAGGCGAAGCCAAATGAAAAGCCAAACTTTCTGGTCAAATTTCCGACCAAAATAGACCCCGATGAGTTCTGAAAATTGTACCATTCATGTTACACCCCGTCCCGAAAAGTGGGCCCGAGATGTACAGCCAACACCCGGAAGGGTGACGAAGCCTAACCTGCACATACAAACGACAAAACCAAAGAAATAAAAACAACAACACACGCAACGGGGCCCCACACAAACACACAACTCAACTACAATAGCATTAGAGCATCTACAGCAACCCAACATAAACAGCGAAAGCTACAGACAACCTGGAACTGAACCGAGAATGTCCCTACGCTCTCGAGGCGGATGCAAAGCCATCGAACTGCCTCTCCTCGAGTCCCCGGTCAAGTCAGCTACTGATCCCTGAGGTGGGCGCAAAACCAAAGGGTGAGTGGATGGAAAAATAAATAATCTTGCAAAAACAGTTCTGAAAACATATAATATAACCCCCCTGCTGTAAAAACATGTATAATACTGAAATACTGAAAATACGATAACATACTCTGGTTGGCGTCGGTCAAGTGCACGTAATATACCACACCCAGTGCTAGGGTTACGCAAGGCACCACTGTGTATATCTGGAAATATAAACCCCTGTGTACTCCCCCTCACATCATCACCCCCAATCCCTAAAATACGCACAGGGACCGCTATCACCGGAAATAAAGCTAGTAAATGGGGTCTTCGGATCAGGTAACGATGTGAGAGTTGTGTCCTATGGCCATAGTCCGAGTACTAATATGTACGTGTGATACTATGTGCACTAGAATACTGAAAACTGGTGTTTATACACTATATAGATGTATCATACTGCTATAAACTGAACTTCAATAAAAACCATCATTTTAAAAAAACAAAACCCATCCACTCGTAGTGATTCCAAGCTGTCAACTCGTCTGTCTGAAATACTGGACTGTGGTGGCGCACCGGTGCTCGGATACCTACAAAGTCTTCCATCAACCAACCATCAGAAACCAAAAAATAACAATATCTTCAAAACCCTAATTCTCCATATTTTGCCCAACTGGGGTACAACCGTATCTTGGATCGTGAAACGAAGTTCGCCATTGGATCCGGAACGACGTTTCCAGTCGGATAAGTGGCCGGTCAACAGTGGTCAACGCCGATCAACGGCTGCCACGTCAGCACGCCGCGGGGCTGACGTGGCACTGACACAGTGCTGACGTGGTGCCATGTGGCAGCCATGTGTCGCTGACGCGGCACCTATGTGTCAGCTGACTAGGTGTTGACGTCAGCACACCGCCGCTGACATCATCGCTGCCGTGACGTTGCCGGAGCCGCCACGCCGGCAAACTCATCGGAATCTGGAAAATTTCCAGATTCCGGCATGTTCTTCAGCGCCGCCGCGCGCCGCCATGCCGTTGCCGGAATTTTCCAGATTCCGGCGACTATTCCGGCCGGTTTCCCAAAACTCCTAACTTCCTCAATTCTCAACCAAATCGAACGATCCATATATGAAAATTCATCTACTCAATCCCAGGAATCCAAATATCAAGGTTTGGGAGCTTACTCAGGCCGGACGTGGCCGGAAAATGCGTCGGAAGTTCACAGTTCCGGCGAAGCTTGTCAACGACTCTCCGCTCCGATTTTGATGCCAAAAATTGGTGGAAAATGTTCACGCCAACGAGGGGAGCACGATCGTGGTGGCGGCAGGTCCGATCGACGACCGGACAGCATGAATCGACGGCGAGGAGCGTGCGGGTTTCGAAGTTTCCCGAAAAGGAAACTGTGGCTGGTTCGGTATTTAAACCCGAACAGATCCTTCCAGAAATATCTCCACACTTCCGCCCAATCAGGAGCTGCCACGTGGCCCACTACATCTCAATTCTGTTTTTCCTTCGTAACTTCTTCGATACAACTCGGAATTCAATACCGTCTTCACAGACGCGTTCATATCGTCGAGCTTTTCGCATAGAGCCTAATATTGACTATGCAATTTCCGACGGTCAAAAAGTCAACATCAGACTCCTAGGGTATTTTTGTCATTTCACCATAAATCTCGGGACGGGTCGTAACAATTGAATTCCTAGGATTGAGTACATAGATTTAGACATAAAATTGATCGCAAATGATTGAGAAATGAAGAAGATAGGCCAATTTGAAAAGTCGCCGGACAATCGGGAAAAGTTGCCAGAAACTCAGCAACAGTAGGGCTGATGTCAGCAACCATTGACCGGTTAATCAATTGTTGACCGATTAATCAACGTTGTTGACCAACCACTTTTTCGAAACGTTTCAACTTTCTGGATCCAACGACAAGCTCCGATTCACCATCCGAGATACGGTTAAACCCCAATTGAGCAAAATAAGGAGAATTAGGGTTTTTACAATTAACGTTTCGTTTTAGTATTTAATCAATATCTGTTGGGACTTATAGGTGATCAAGTTCCACGGAATCAGCGTAATCGTGCCACGTCTACAGAGGAGGACGACGATGATTGCCCGGCCTTTCGTGAGTGGACGAGTTTTGGTTTAAATTATCATTTGAGCATGTTATCTATATGTGCTTAAAATGGTTTTGCTGTTGATGCGTATGATATTAGTATTGTTAGAGGCACACTTATTGGTCGGGCAGTAAGTCCCTCGTCCACGCACAATATCACGGTCGGGCGGTAAGTCCCTCGTCCAATAGATCAAGGCCGTAGATTTATGATATATTGTGTATTTATATTGTGGTTTGTTTTGTGTGACCAACTAACTGTATTACTATTTATGGCTATGTTTGTAGTATAGTTGTATGCTACTGCTTTTAACTGTGAGGGTTATCATCGTTAAATGTTTTAACTGTGTTTTACACTGACGTTTATTTTCCCTATCCACTCACCTTTGTTTTTGCGCCCCCTCAGGACCTGATATTGTTGAGCACCACTGTGATGAGCGGCAAAACTCAGGATAGCTTTATTTGTTTCCCACAGAATAGGAAACTCTTTGTCATTTGTTATCCTTCAGACTTGTGTACGTAGTTTGGTTGTATTTATTCCGCCTTCGGGAAGTACTGTTGTTTAATTTTTCCCTTCAATTAAAGATGCTGTGATATACTGTTGTGTTTGTATTTATTGGGCTTCGCCCTAACTTGTCTTTTGTTTCATTCTTTCGTTGTTCGGTTTTGTCGTTACGTGTGAGTGAAGACTTCGTCACCTCGTCCGGGTGGTGGCCGCACCTCCTGGGCCCCATATTTTTGGGTGGGGTGTGTCATCATTGAGTAAGTTTTTCCGATTACTTTCCATAGATTGTGCATATGGCACATATTGAATAAGTTTGTTGGATGCACAAACCCCACCCCACCCCACCCAATCGGAAATGCTCTATCCGAACTCATGGAATGCATATGGGAGATAGATAGCAAAGCAGACTATGATGCAAAATGGGAGAATGTCCTAGCATACTATGGACTTCAAGATAATTAGTGGTTCACGACTCTATAGTATACGCAAAAATGGATCCTAGCATATGTAAAGCATGTATTCTCGACTGGAATGTCAAGTAGTCAAAGAGCATAATTTCCTTATTCCTTCTTCAAGAAGTATACTAGCAAGAAGAACACGTTGATGGAATTCATAATACGCTTTAAACGGGTTGTTTCTAAACTGTTCCTATGTGACCATGTTGATTTGAATGAAAAGCCTCTTTAAAGTAGTGTGTTGACAATGATGGAACGTCAAATGGCAACTATATACACAAGGAAAATTTTGACATGTTTCACAAAGAGATGTTTCGTGGTTTTATGAGTAAGATGGATATGATTGATGAATATGATGTAAAACTGTTCACAAAGTAACTGAGAGAGTATGGTCAGGAGTTTCACGTTCACAAAGTAATATGATAAAGTTGATGATATGTGTATTTGCAGCTGCAAGGGCTTTGAGTTTTATGGTGTTCCGTGCCGACACATACTAGAATTTAAAATGGAAGCAATTTGACAATTTGCTGGAGAAGTACATCTTAAAGAGGTGGAATCAAACTGCCAAGATCGGTGCTGTTACGACCCGTTCTGGGCATGACGAAAACGCCCTTGAGGGTCAACCGTTGACTTTTGAACAGTGGGAACGTATATATCCAATATTGGACTCTATGCATAGAGCTCGAAGATACGAACGCGTCCGGGAAGACGAAATTGGATTCCGAGCTATATTGAAGAAGTGCGGTCGAAAAACGGTTTGGTGGTGTTGAGTGGGTTGCCACGTGAGCAGAAGGTGGGAGACCCTTCTGGAAAGCCCGAACCGGGCTTTAAAAAGGAAACCGACCCAGGTTTGCAAAAGAGGAAATTCGAACCAACTCCAAAACCCGTCGACCCTCACTGTCGATTCACACACGCCGGCGACGTCCGTGACCTCCGACCACCACCATCGTCACCAGCGCGATGCCACGAGTCCGGAGCACCAAGGTTCGGCCCAGAAAACCCGAAGATGAAGCCCGAATGACGTCGACGGAAACCGTGGGTTTTCCGGCGTGATTCCGGCAAATACAAGCTGAGGTGAGTTCCGAGACTATGATTTTTGGATTCCTCATTGTCTGTAGATGAATTTCCATATATGGATCGTTGAAAATGGTTGATAAATGAGGATTAAAGAGCTCGCCGGAAAACTGGGAATAGTCGCCGGAATCTGGGAAATTCCGAAGACGGTGCGGCGGTGCACGGCGGCACTGAAGAACACGTCGGAATCTAAAAATTTTTCAGATTCTGATGAGTTCTCCGGCGATGGTGCGGCGGCGCCGGCGACAGTGACGACGTGCCACATGTCAGCCATGCCATCGCCACGCGTCAGCCACATCAGCACCACGTGTACGCCCAGTCAGCATCGTGTAATCTTCCACGTCAGCACCGTGTCAAAGCCATGTCATCACCGGCGTGCTGATGTGGCAGCCGTTGACCGGCATTGGCCACCATTGACCGGCCACTTTTCTGACTGGAAACGTCGTTACGGACTCAACGGCAAACTCTATTTTTCCATCCGAGATACGGTTGAATCCCAATTGAGCAAAACATGGGGAATTAGGGTTTTGAAGGTGATGTTGATTTGCGGATTTTCTAACGGTTGATTCGTGGGAACTTTATAGGTATTCGAGCTCCAGTGAGACGCCACCGACGAGTAGTACAGACAGACCAGTTGACAGCTTGGAATCACTGTGAGTGGATGGGTTTTATTTTTCATTAACTATTGGTTTTATTGAAGTTCAGTACATAGAAGTATTATTCAGATTTATTGAGATATATTACTAGTTTTCAGTATTCTAGTGCACATAGTATCACATGTACATTTTAGTACATTTTAGTCTTTGGATCATTGACCGTATGGTCATTATCCTCATCCATCATTAGCAGACGATCTGGTGTAATGATATTTCTAGTTGACCTACGAGTAGGTTCTCCTGCTGCGGGTCTTTTGCGCTTCAGTTCTTGAGATGGCGCAGGTTGAGAAGACAACTCCCCAGCGTCAACCATTGGGGACGTCTCTTCTTCGGCTCACTGCGCAGACTCTGTAGTCTCCCCTTATCTATCTATCGCTTCCTCTACAAGGTCTACCTTTTTGCCCTGTCCATCATTCTTAACTAATTCCTCCTCGAGGAAGTGGGCATGTTTACTGACGATCAACTTTTGATCCTCAACATGGTAGAATTGGTATCCATAAGTTTCCTTCGGATATCCAATGAAACGGCATCTCTCTGACCTGTTGTCCAACTTTCTTGGCTCTAATGTCTTTACATAGGCCGGGCATCCCATACCCTCAAGTGCTTTAAGCTAGGCTTCGTTCCCACGAACATTTCGTGCGGAATCTTTTATACACTCTTAGTTGGCACAAGGTTCACCAAATATGATGTTGTCTCAAGCGCATAACCTCAGAAGGTTATAGGCATATCAGTATAGCTCATCATGGATCGAACCATATCCATTAAAGTTTGATTTCTCCTTTCAGACACGCCATTCAACTATGGCATTCCAGGAGGAGTCCATTGCGATAATATTCCACAGTCTTACAGAAAGTCTGTGAATTCGGCACTTAGATACTCACCTCCTCGATCGGATCGTAGGATTTTGATCTTTTTGCCTATTTACAATTCCACCTCATTCTTGAATTCTTTGAACTTTTCAAAAGACTCGGATTTGTTCTTCATAAGATACACATATCCGTACCGTGACTTATCATCGGTGAATGTGATGACGTAAGGATAGCCTTCTCTTGCAATGTGATTCATGGGGCCGCATACATCGGTATGTATCAGCTCGTAAATCTCATCAGCACGCTTGTTTACTCCATCAAATGGAGACTTGGGCATCTTTCCCTTGAGGCATGGCTCGCAGGGTGGTAGCGGCCTCGAAGCTTCAAGACTGATTAGTCCATCTTTAGCCAAACGTTCCAAACGTTTTTCACTGATGTGACCTAGTCGCATATGCCACTTCTTGCTGAGATCGACCTCTTCCTGGGGTCGTTTGCTCCCACTATTATCGCTCGAGTTATAGTAAATCCCACCTTCCTGTTCTAGGATGTAATGGCGCCCCACAAGGTGCCCATTACCAATGGCTTCATCCTTATATGTGATATCACATTTGGATCCTCCAGTGAGGATGTAATACCCATCCAAATCTAAACAAGAGATCGATACAATATTATAAATACATGTCGGAATGTAGTAGCACTCTTTCAGAAAGAGACACTTGCAATTAGATAGATCTAGAGTATGTGTGCCAATGGCACAAACATGCGCACGGGAACCATTCCCCATTCTCAATGATAATGCGCCTTTCTCTAGATGTCTGTCAACCTTCATGCCATGCAACGAACTACAAACATGATAGCAAGCTCCTGAATACAGTATCCAGGGTTTGACAGTTTGTGATGCATCTCTTGAACCCATGATGGCAAGGACATTCGGATCAAAATCCGTTCCGAGTTCTAGAATAACTTCTTTCTCGAAAGTCCTTTGCCTCCTTTGTTCAATCAATTGGTTATCAAGGTTTGTTTGTAGTATTGAGCTATGAAGATGATTATCTAAAGAAAATAAAACCAGATTTTAATTAGCGATATGTTGAAATTCACCAAAATAAGATGAGTCTGTATCTTAAGTTGGCTTCCGTCTACTTTTCTTCGTCTTCGAAATTACCCTCTACGATGACGTGAGTTCCTCCCACTACTCGTGAGATCCCTCTATAGACAGAGTCGGAGGCTTGCGGTAGGAGGGCCAAGACGCGCATGTCGCTAACGCCTTTACCAGTTATCCACCCAAGAGAGTTCACAACTCCTTTGCATCTTATGCAATTACTGACATTTGGCCTCTAATAATCCGTTACCCCGGAGAACACCTAAGATAAGTGATTATTAGTTGAATCAAAATCCCACCAAATCGATAAGGGACCAAATTTAACCCCGATGGCCCGAATGACATACTAAGACACCGTGAGTTCTGGTATTATCGGACATCCAATGTTTGTGTCCCACTAACCCTCCCATTGCCGCCCAAAATGCCCCGAATGACATGCTAAGACACAGAGGGGTGCGCCGGTTAAAAAAGTATGTTTCGGTGGAAGGCCTGGGTCCACTAGAACAATTCCAAGAAACCCTTACAAATTCAATATTTAAAATTGAGGGTTTTGTTACCGATTTCACAAGTATATGTCGAGATACATAATTTAAAACAAGAGATCCAGCGAATCACATCACATGGATTTAAGGAGCTGATCATGGACTTCGTTTGGGCGCGAGCCACACGCCCAAACCCTAGGTATGGCGGATTGCAATTGTTGTTTGATTTTACGCCCCATCCCCGGCTTTGATTAAATGGTTAAGCATAAACAAAAAATGCTAGCCATCGGGGCCGTGCCCATACATTCACTCCATCTTTACTAGGCTTTTTCCAGCTTCGGGTTGCGCCCCAACCACCTAGCCACCGTCCTTCTTCTCCAACGCCGTCGACCTCCAATTTTTCAAAGTTTGCACGTCTTCTTCAAAACACACATAAAAACAAAAGAAACCTAATCCTTATAGTTTGGATTAGGGGAGGTACAATATGGAGGGAGATATTACAACACCAAAATTAAGAGGGAGTAGGGCACGCAGTTCCCATTTAATAAAACCGAAAATAAAACCAACAACCAATTTAACGTGTCACACACATAATCCCCATAGCAAAACGACCAAACAAGTAGCTCAATTATAATGGTCTAGTCCATGATCATCCTTTTTGAATTGTTTAAAATAACACTTTATAATAAATAATTCTTCATTCTAATTATGTATTTAAGTGACTAGGTTTTCGGGTTACAAATAAAAGGGCCTAGATGGACCATACATCATGGGCTTTGTAACCCTAGGGGATGCCGAATTTTTCATGGGTCTAGGATAGCTTGTCGAACAAGTAATCCATTGTAGCTCCCACCACTTAAAAGGATTTGTTGTTCCTAATTTAAATTAAATTCCTTAACAATTAAAGAATTCAATAAATTAGGTAACTCAATCTTAATTAAAATCGCAAGAGGATTTTGAAAACCATTTCCTAATACCAATTCTATTTGGATTCTTAACTTTTAAGAATCCCTAATCAACAAGAAAACAATTTCCTTGTCAAAATAGAAAATTTTAATTTCTTTACATTAAAGAAACCAAATTCAATATGGAATGAAATTCCTAATTTCACTCAACTTTCCTTAAAATTAGAATTCACAATTCTTTAAGGAAACATATTGATTGGAGGGTTCTAATAAGTTTTCTTAACATTTAAGAACACTAATTAAAGCCTAAAGAGATCTGAAAAATCGTTTTTGTTTTTTTCGGAATTTATTGCCTTTTGCGACAAAATCAGATTTCGCCGCTAAACTGAGCTTCACTTCAGAACAGTTTCTGCCGCACTAAGCTTTTGCTGCAGACATCTCTGCTGCCGCAAACAATCCTCCTGACGCGCTGACTACATTAGCCTGCCGTATGGCAGAGCTTTTAGCCGCGAAACAGTTTCGCTACTAAAAGTCCAGCCGAGAATTCCTTTGATTTTTTCAATTCCTTTTCCTCCCACTTTTCAGCCAATCCTTTATGCAGCAAACCCCATTCAATCATATCATATATTATGAACAAAACAATCATGATAATCAAGAAACACTTTCATATTATCATGAACCTAATGTTAAATCAAAGAATTCAAGAATTCACCGTAACAAGGCTTATTACCTATTTTGGTATCTGAAACTTCGGTCAAATCCCCAGTTTGGTACCCAATAGTTAAAACGTCCTAGTTCAGTACCTTGACCATCTAAACTTGTCCCAATTTAGTACCTACCGTCAATTTCGAATTTAACAGCGTTAATACTGATGACTGATGACGTGGAAGGGGTATTTTTGTCTTTTCATGAAAAATTGGCCCACAACCCCCACTTATCTACTGGGTGGAAAAAAAAATAAAAAAAATAAAAAGCGAGTTCATCGTCTTCATCGGCCTCACCGTCGCCAGAGTTCAAAACCCATTTGAGATTCAAGTGCCCAGAGTTCAAAAACACCCCCAATTTCAAAGAAGGAAATCCAAATCAACATCAATTCATAAGTACTAAAGCACAGAAATTTACAACAATAAAAGAAAACCCATTTGAGATTC
This sequence comes from Spiraea crenata, assembly GCA_033992175.1. NCBI lineage: Eukaryota > Viridiplantae > Streptophyta > Magnoliopsida > Rosales > Rosaceae > Spiraea > Spiraea crenata. The sequence goes on along the minus strand of JAVBHV010000081.1, from coordinate 445,316 downwards.
AAGTGCCCCGAGTTCAAAATTCATCCCAACTTCAAAGAAACAAATCCAAATCAACATCAATTCACACTAGAGAATAAGTACTAAAGCATAGAAATTTACAACAATAAAACAAAGCCCAATTGAGATTCAAGTGCCCCGAGTTCAAATTGATCCCAGCACTAAAGAAACAACTCCAAATTAACATCAATTCACACAAGGGAATAAATATTAAAGCACAGAAATTTACAACAAGAAAAGAAAACCTATTTGAGATTCAAGTCTCCAGAGTCACAAACAAATGGTAATCGACAATTAATTCGTAGTGGGTTAGCTACAAATCAAGTGCAGAAAAGTGTACGCACGATGAAGCGCTTGTAAAACTTGAGCTTGAAATGGTCGACGACGTCGTTGCGGGAGGCCATGTTGGGTGGGATGAGGATGTTGGACCAGTAGTCGGCCCACCTCGGGTCGTTCTCGTAGTCATACGCCGCCGCCGCCGCCGCCGCCGCTGCCTCTTTATCCTCTTGGCGACGGTGCGGCCGATGAAGACGATGAACTCGCTTTTTTTTTTTTCTTTTTTTTTTTCTTCCACCCGGTAGATAAGTGGGGATTGTGGGCCAATTTTTCATGAAAAGACAAAAATACTCCTTTCACGTCATCAGTATTAACACTGTTAAATTCGAAATTGACGGTAAGTACTAAACTGGGACAAGTTTAGATGGTCAAGGTACTGAACTGAGACGTTTTAACTCTTGGGTACCAAACTGAGAAATTGAGCAAACATACTTGTTGTCTTTCTTCCACATGCATATGACATTGTTGAGCTCCTCTTGCTTGCCATGATCTTTGATTCAATCACGTTAGCTCCTCAAGTGTTGAGCCTCTAAAACTATCCATACTGGAACGCCAACGACGGACAACGGGATGAACTCTCAATTGTGCTAGCAAGATTATTCACACAAGATGATCAATCAATCTCCAACAATTGGAGAGACAAGGAAAGGTGCGGCACACACAATGTATCTAGGCACTCTAGGTATTTTTCTCTCTTGAAATTTTCGGACTCTTGCACAATCAAATTGTAACAATTCTTGAATTTATGAGAAAAATAGCATGACTTGCATATTTATATATGCAAGCCCATGCCACAAATTTACTAGGGTTGGCGCCACAGGCTTTTTGCCTCGGCCCAATCCTACTCATTTATGGGTTGTTGACTTTTCAACTGTATAATTAAATAAAATCCAATGCTTTCTAATTTAATTATGCAAGCCCAATATTAATTGATCCAATATATTTAATTAACAATTAATCATATATATATAATTAACATTTAATTACATAATCCATCATCCTTTAATGTCGTCAACACTACCATAGGTGTGTGACCTCTTAGGTTCTAACTAAAGCCAGCTGTGAAACAATACGTTCCACAAACCATGGTTAACGCCTAACAACATGTCATGGCTACCCGGATTAGTAGAAGTGAACGTGACTAAATCATGTTTACCTTTTTCGAACCTTGGTTTGTGGTTACAATGTAATACGGTCCTTCTATCATCTATATCCCGATTGGGATGTGAGTGATATGGAGATTTGTCAAATCACTATAATGAATCTCAATCACCAAGATCCATCTCTGACGAAGCGGTTCTTACAAATTTACGCTTGATCAATAAACACTCTGCGCAGAGATTTCTAAAATGGATCGTCAAGTGGCTTCTGAGGGATATCTCCTTCCATTGAACTGATTACCGGAAGGTGATAGATTCCATATTGTGCATTTATGTACCTTCGTACCTATAACCATAAGCCCAATCTTTACCCATGGGGTCACTGAACCATGTAGTGACCTTGAAGTAAAGTCAAAGTTTATGATGCTAAGCACAAGATATCCCAAGATACCTCAGGTCTAAGGACTAGTTACATACTACAACCTGAAGCTCTGTAACGCTTGACATGTGGTAAACATCCATACGTTTAAGCTTCGGGGCGGTCATGTTCAGTGGACTTGGTCAATAACAAGCACCTGTATATCGATCACATATCCAATACGCGTAGCACAAGGCCATGCTAATCCTGATGCGATATACACCGGCCTCACAGGATAGTCAATGCCCAATTGACTCTCCATTGGCTAGGAACAATTTTGTGGATTAAGTATTATGCCATACAAGTCTCCTTGCCCTAACGACGTTTAGGACATTGTAGTCATACCTTAATCCAATGAACTCATTCATAGCATATTATCTCAATAATATAAAAGCCACGCTCATGAATGAATAAATACTTGCCCTTTTATATATATAGTTGAGTTGTTTATATTATTACAAAATATTTGGCTTTTAGGACACAACTCCAACAATCCCTCCCAATACCCATTACCTTAAACCCTCACAATACCCATGACCATCTTATGACCAACGTATAACCATCGTATGATCATCTTATGGCCTTCTTATGACCGTCATATGACCTTAATTTACCCACTTAGTGTATGTTATGTCTTATTTATTGGTTTACCCTTATATGACTGTCGTATGACCATCTTATAACCATTATATGAACATCTTATAATTATAATATGACCATCTTATAACCATTATATGACCGTCAGCCGATCAAATTCCAATTTTGCTACGCTGTAACTTTAGCGTGCTGACCCAACTTGATGTTCGGTCTTCGATGTTGCATTCGTATTGAGGCACGATACGACTTTCATGAAGGACTCTTCCCCAAGTTATGACCACGTTTTTTGGTAAATCGATACATTCATTTGTGACTGTCCATCGCCATTTACGTTCACGCTCTATTACGGGGATTATATTAGCTGTATAAAAAAAATATATATTTGTTGAAACATGACCTTACATATGACCGCAAAAGATGAACGGTTCGGGTCATCAATATCACATTTTGATATTTAGAATTAGTTCAAATAACGCTTGCTATTTAGAATGTTTCGTAACACTAACTGTTCAACGCTCATATTCAACCATTTCACAAACATCAAAATGTGATATTGACGATCCAAACCATTCATTCTCTTCTATTCAAAAGAAGGCTATGTTTTGGTGAAAAATATTCCAAGAACCGAAATACGAATACAAGAAGGGAGTCATCAACGCAAATGACAACCGACGGTCCTGCTCGAATGGAAGCATTCAGGATCTATAGTGACGTAATTACTATTTTAGTCCTCCTGGGAAGTTGTAGGGCTCGTTCTCATGAGCACGGGGAATCAGACTGCACATTGAGTTAATTTCGCAAGAAAACGTTACAATTTTTTAAAAAAATCTTCATGATCTGCCAATCACAGGACGCCACGCGGTATGATTTTGTTATACCCACTTATGACCGTTATATGACCTTTTTTACCCGACGTATGACCATCAGTTGTTCCTTAAAGAACCGTCAGGTGTTCCTTAAAGAATAGTCAGCTATTCTTCCTTAATGAACAGTCAGTAGTTCGTTAAAGAACAATCAATTACTCCTTAAAGAACAGTCACCTTTTATACTAATAATCTCAATAGTAAACCAAAACAACATTTGCAATTTTATATTCAATCCATATTGAGCATATAGCATAAACAAAAATAATATTCATTTCTAGAAAAGACTAATATTCATTTACATATACATAATTAACAGTTGATCTACAAAAGTATACATTTCAACACAGAAGATTTTCAAAAATCCTAGTTTCTTAATCTACAAGCACCACTTCATAAATGCTACACACATTTTCAAGGCCTACAACTCTGATTTTCCAATCCCAAGTTTTTTTGGAATGTCTTTCGTTGAGCTGAACTGCAAGGTGTTCTGCCATGGAAACAGCGTGCAAGTAACTGGAAGTTTTTGTCGAAGATCTTGTACCACATTCATTAAGTTTCAAAGGTTAGTACTATAACCAATGCAGATAGATGTTTATCGCCAATCCTGCCAAATTATGACCTATACAAAGAAAGAAAAGCAGATGGGGATATGGATGAGAAACTGCTACTTCTTGGTTAGGTTCACCAACATATTTAAGTATTTCAGCATCCAGAGCACACCTGACAAAAGAATATGGGAATAGAATAAAGACTTGCTTAACCCTCGTATAGACACAAGCATACCCTTTTGATAAAAAATTTAAAAAAAAAAAGAAAAAAAAAAGACACAGGCATACACGAATATACACACTAGGGGTGGGCATTTGTACCGAAAACCCCGGACCGTACCGCAACCGTACAGGAACCGGCACCGAAAAATACCGGTTAACCAAAAAGTCAACAGAATCGGGACCGAACCGGTTATTTTCGGGTCGGGACCGATTCCTGGAATGCGGAACCGGCAGGACTCCTGGAGCGGACCGGATATTAAATTAAATAATTAATTTAATATATTTAAGTTATTAACCCTAAAAAACCCTTCTATTCTATTCTCTTTCTTCCGTTCCCAGCGCCTCCATCCTCCGCGCCTCTTCTCAATCGCCTCTTGTAATCGCCTCTTCTAAATCGCCTTTTGTAATCGCCTCTTCCTCTTCTCAATCGCCTCTTCTCATAGCCAAATCGCCTCCACATCCTCACCTCACCGGCCTCCAATTGATTTGCCGGCCTCCAAGCACCTGGACTGCCGATGTTGACCTCCACCGATGGCGTCCCCATCGAGCTCCGAGATGTCGAGCTCCGAGATCTGCTTCTTTGCGACGTCGAGCTCCCGTTTCCTCCTCGACGTCGAGCTCCGATGCTGACCTCACGTTCTTTTGATGAAGTTTGATGCTGGTTTTTTCAATATTGTTCTGTTGATGCTGGGTTTAGTAGATGAATTTGGATTCTGGATTTTCAATTGATGCTGGCTTTAGTAGACGAATCCAACATAGGGTGGTTGCGGGGTTTGATGAATTCTGGGTTATCAATTTTGGGTTTTCAATTGATCTGTTGATGATGATGTTGTCAATTTTGGTTTTCGATCTCTGTCTATGGGTTGTATTGCAGAAATCGGGAGTCTCCCGAAACCGTCCCGTCTTGTCCCGAAAATTCGGGTTCCCGAAAGTCGGGAGTCCCGATCTCCCGGTCCGGTGCTCGGCTTCGATTTCTTCATACCCGACTCACCGGTCCGGTACTCGGGAATGGGCTCACTCCCGACCGTACCGGACCGAGCCCACCCCTAAGACACACATGAATGAAATAAAAACTGTAATAGAATAGAAACTACTATCCCCTGACTGGTGAGCAAAGTTTATCCATTCTGTATACGGCTGAGTCGTAGACTCAGGTCCCGAAAAATCAAAGCTTTGTACACAACTCTGCAAACATAAAACCGAAACCTTTCCCTAATTAGATAACAAGCTAACTGCAACAGCATTTACACCAACCAAAGAAATCACCAGTTTCACCAAATATGATTAAATTAATTCTAATTGAGCCTAAAATTGAATTCTTGATCAATCAACAAAAGTGAATCGATGCAATGATGGTGATTAGATTGGTAGGGTTTCCGAAGAATTGCCTCAATATCGCCGACGACTGCGAAAGCGCAGATGAGAATTCAACAACCAAAAGCTTCTCGTCCACGGTTTTATCAGAAATTTCTCTCAGAATAGGGAGAGATTCGAATCGCAAGAAATATTTCAAGCCGGGCTGAATTTGTACCGATGACTTCACGTCCTTCGAAACCGACGCCGATTCTCACAATCGTAGGGCCGTATCATCGATCTTGCAAAAGATCAAGTACCCCTATTCCTGGTCTTGTTATACATGGCAAGCTTCTCCATACCCAAAAGAACAAGGGCAAACAAAAACAATCAAAACCCGCAAAACCAAATCACAAATTATCGAAAACCCAACAACAAAAAGACTGTTTTAAATCAAATAGAAAATGGGGAAATGAGAAACCTCGACGTCGACGACGGTGACGTATAGGGTACGGACGTCTTCTGGGGTGCAAGTCCAAGGAACATTCTGGGCGAGCAGTCTCGTGTCGGAGAACTCTTCCGGCTCCGCCTCGAGAACCAGCCCTTCGAGAGCTTGTTATTCGGCGGCGGCGGTAGAATGCATGTGTGTACTCTACTCCTTGTTGTCGGAATTTGCCCAAATTTATCGATATTGCGCACAATAGAAGTCATGTGCTGCAACGGTCCGCGGCTCCGATCTTGTCTGCGGCGCTTGCTTCCACACCATGGCTCTTTGTGGATTCTTGTGAACGAAGACCCAAGATGTATCTGACACCCAAATCGATGGAATTGTACTAAGTAGGATCTTCGTGGTGGCTATTTTCGGTTCGGGTCTTCAATGAATCGAATCGGCTTTCCTATAATCGGATTGGAAGCACGGTTCAAAAAAAAATTGGCTCAAATGATAGAGGATAGGACGAAGTAAGCAAATCCACTCTAAAGTCTGGGATTGAGACAAGAAATCGAGAAGAAATCAAAGGAAAAAGTGATCGAGAAGAGGGTGGAGTTCGGTGTCTCGCGGAGGCGGAGAATCAGAAAATGAAACTAACGAGCCTCCTGGGTTTGGTTTGTGATAACTGAAGCGGTTTAATTGCGTACAATTGTGATTGCAGAGTCACAATTTATCTTCGGCCGTTGAGATGAAGATCAACGGTTCAAGCTGGGCGCTGTCAATAGGCGCTGTTTTTAGTGGCGGACCCTAGCATTTCCAGTGGTAAGTAAGGGCCTATGCAATTTTTCTTCGGTTTCGAACTGCTTTAGATTCCAGACCTTTTTTTTGTCTTGTTACATCAGAGTCACTGTAGCAAAGGTTACTATTGAGTTACTGTAGTAAGACAAAAAAAAGGTCTGAATCTAAAGCAGTTCGGAACCGAAGAAAGACCCCTATTGTAAGGCCTTCCAGTAAGAGATTTCCTGTTAAATACAAATTAACAGTGAAACTAAATGATTTGAGAGCTGTAATTGAATTTGGAGAGTGTATTGCATGAAATCAACCTCAAATCACGTGCATATGTCCTCTGTCGGACGACTAAACTCAATAACAAGTAAAAATGGAAGTTTTGAGTTTAATTGTCTGACGGAGAAAGGAAAGGCTATGGTTTGTTTATATGTAATACACTCTCCAAAGTTACTCACCGTCCTCAGATTATGTAGTTTAACTGTTAATTTGTATTTAATAGTGAATCCCTTACCACAACATTTGTGAACATAGAATTGGGAGTCCAACTAACTTTTAGTTAGTAAACAATGATCATGAGTTATAAAATTACCCAACTATGCGGTACAAGAGGAAATTTATTGGTACTTGATCTAGATGCTTGATCTTAGAAATCGGGAAATATCAACTAATCAACATGTGCAAATAAATTACCATCCGCTATGGGAACTAACATATAGTGTGTGAACTTAGAAATTCAACATAGAAATTGATGGTTGTCTCTCTCTCACTGTTTCAAAATAACATAGTTCAGGTAGGTGAGGAAGTACCAAAGGAAATTTCCAAAGTTTCCATAAATTCATGTGACTTTATGTCGTGTGCTTCCAATTCCGAATTTGTGATGTACTGTTAATGTCAATTTCATAGAAACTGTTAAATTTCAAAAACAAGTGATCAGATAGATATCAAACCTTTGGTCTACATAGACGGCACTCTCTCACTTCAATGCCAAAGTTTTCACACTTCTCTTGCTATCCCACTCAATCTTTCTAGAGCTAAGTGGCAATTTTCTTTAATCGATCTTCCGCTTTGCATGGAGATGGCCTCTGCTATTGTTAGTTAAGGATACATCTCTCAATTTCTGCATCTGTGAGACCTTATGATTAGACTGGTGGAAATTGGAGAACCGACGTTAGCAACGTGTGCGGTCATTAAGATGAATCCGTCTTTGCTTGTTGGTAAGGGTTTAATTAATCAGGCTTGACTTGGAGCAGATAACCCCCAACAATATTTAAATTTGGACCAATCCAAGTCAATGAAGTACTCACAACATAGCCATCCTATCTTTGAATAAATCTCTCGATACAGTCAGAAGCTCATCATACCTGTAGTTACTTCCTAGTGTTCCTCCAACCCCAACCACCAAAACCCAAATTCATTTCATTTCTATCAAAAACTATGAACTCCTGGTTTTTCCTCTCCATCCCCTTTGCCTTCTTTGTTGTTCTGATCAATATTTCTCTCACTTCATCAAGTTCAGATTGGTACACAACTTGTAGCACCAAGTTTAACTGCGGAGGTATAACAGATGTTGGTTTTCCCTTTTGGGGAGATGTCAGGCCGGAGAGCTGTGGTTATCCAGAATTGAAGCTCACATGTTCCGAAAATGTCACGACTGTGGAGATTATAGGGGTCAAGTACAGAGTGCTGAGCTTAGGCCAAGATGATCAGACGCTTAAAATTGTGAGGGATGACTACTTTAACAAAATCTGTTCACCAAAGTTTGGGGACACCAAACTCAACACCGATCTTTTTGACTATGTTTCGGGGTCTGTGGATTTCACAATGCTCTATGATTGTACTTATAGCTCACTAGCTGAGGACTTCAATTGCCCAAGTGGCGAAACTTATGAGGAAGTGGCTGCAGTGCCTGAAAATGTGCCTGCCGTGGGGTATACCATGTGCAAGTTAAGCTTGGTTGTTCGGATTAATATTGGAACAGGATTGCAAGCCTTGAGTACACGGAAGGTGACAGGACTTGAAGAGGCGGTTAAAGAAGGATTTGAGGTTAAGTATAAGGTGGACAGTGCAAAATGTGGAGAGTGTGTTGCTTCAAAGGGGGTTTGTGGTTATGACTGGAAATTGAATGAGACGGTTTGCTATTGCCGGAATCAAACTTCGGAGTCCAGGGCCTGTTCGGCTATAGAAGAGGCCATTGACAATACAGTAGTGCCACCAGCCAAAGGTATGAACTATCACCCTAATTAGCTATGCTATTTAAATTTTTGTCTTGCATTTCTTGCTAAATTTTTTGCTAGAACACTGAGCTTGTGTTGCATCAGTTAAGAGTAGTGGCTTGGATCCAGTACTCAGAAACTAAGGGTCTTGAAAGTACTAATTAGTACAAAGTTCGTGCAGCTGATGGTTCGATCTAGTCGAACCCACTGTCAACTTTGTCATAAGTGCTATAGTTCATCTCAGCTGTTGATTATTACAAAGAACCAATTTAGATTAGATTCCACTCTGATTATCAACCGTCCAATTTTTAAGCATTTTATAGCGGCCCAAAATATAAAAGACAAAAGAGCAGATTATGCAAGGATCGTTCAACAGCCTTCATTTTGAAGTATGATTTTTCTGCATTACCTTGTTTTTTCTGCATTACCTTGTTTTTGGTCTACAATGACAGTACTAAAGAGAAGGGGACTAAAATTCTAATGCAGTCGTAATAATAGGTAGGTAATCAAATGTTAATCTTCTATAACATGATATGGGGTCAAAGTACTGCTTAAATAATTTCAAGTTAGATAGGTTGTCCCTTTCAAATGAAGTTGGTAGGAAGTTGAAAAGATCATTAGGCAGTGCCTTATTTTGTCAGTTAAGGAACACCTAGGGATTGGAAGTTGAGTTCCTAAGATTCAAGCCAAGCTGCTGACATCTGTACTTTGTAATATAGTTATTGAAAAGATCAAGTGTCTTACTGGACAGCTTTTCCTAGAGAGGGAATAATGAAATACCCAAATTTAAAGTCGAGGGAAGGTCCCATTCTTCCAATGATTCCCTGTTTGGTCTACATATTAAGGTTCGGCTGCCTTTTTGCCGAAACCTTATTGTGATTCTAAGAACACTATTTAACTCCTTACATGTAAAGAATTTTTTCGTATCTACACTTTGATTAGCAATTTATAAATAGCTAGCTATAACCAATATTATTCGAAGTTTGAACTCCAGTCTCATTAGTTATCAGCAAGCCCCTTTAGCCAATTGATCCTTTCCTTAGACAATCTCATTAGTGATCACCTCTACATATATGTGCGACTGTGGTTGTTATGTTGAAAACATATTGATGTTTGTAAGAATGACCGCTGCTACATAACTCTGAAATCTTAACACTTGCAAGAGCTGAACTGTTGTCCCCTCCAATTGGGTACAAAACACCAAAGGGTTATGACATTTAGTATTTTTCCGTGTCTTTAGATTTATCCTTCCCCTGCAAACAAATTGTGGAATCTTATGTGTTTATTAATTTTCTCATGGCATGTCCTTTACAATTATAATACTGAATTTCTCCTTTTATATAATACAAGATTTGCTAAAGGTTTTTGGTGGTACCTGTCCTAAACCTCACCATCTATTGACATATTCAATAGCTTCTGGAAGATTAGTGACATATTTTCCATCCCTCATGAGAAGAATAACTCCACAACGTTTGAGTGGATTAGAAAATTAAATAAACACGGTTTGTAGACTTTAAACCTTGCCTAGGTATTTTTTGATTGGCTGGTGTGCAAGAAAATCAAACTTGAATGAAGAAAACAACACAGGAAATGAGATAGGCTTCTGTTTGGTTGAATAGAATATTTGAATGGCTTATATTAGAATGAGGCCACAAACCTGACTCTTATTCCCATTTCATTGCAAGCCTTTTTGCTTCCCCTTTTTATTGATGCTTCAATCTGTTTCATTTTGACATTCTCCTCCGAAAAAATCATGCTTTCCCTTCAATCTTTGTTTCCTCTGCTTCTGATCACTTCCTTGATATGGATCAACGTGGAGCTGAGTCTATGCCAAGATGAAAATCCACAGTATGCAAACTGCAGCAAGGCTATTGACTGCGGTGACGTAAATAACATCTCGTACCCTTTTTGGGGAGTAAACCGAGCTAACTACTGCGGTGAACCTGGATATGAGGTCCAATGTCTTAACAACGATGTTCCCGTGTTCAACATGTCGAATATCAGGTACAGAATTCTCAACATGACCACAACTAGTCCTCGGAGTGTTCAAGTTGCTAGGGATGATTACTGGGAAAATGTCTGTCCTCAAACTTTCATCAACACCACCCTCAACTCTTCTCTGTTTGATTATGCTTCGGGTTCTACAAACGTGACATTTTTCTACCAATGCAACGTTCCCCTGATGGCTACCAGTACCCATACTTGCACTATCAGCAATACTGCCAACCCTGTTTACTATTTTACGCAAGAGATCCCGATAGGCCCTTCCTGCAAGCATGAGGTTATTGTTCCGGTGTTGAGAACAGCTGCTGTAGCTTTAGAGGCCGGCCAGGAAACTATCATCGACGTACTAAATGAGGGTTTTCCCTTGAATTTAGATATCGATAATGATCAATGCAACCGTTGTGAGGAATCAAAAGGAATTTGTGGTCTGAACAGCACTACTGGTGCTGGATTTAGCTGCTATTGCAAAGATAAGGCCTATGCAACTGTCTGTAATACATCAGTTGCAACTGCTCCAGTCGGTTCGCCACCAGGTATGTCCGTCCCTTGCCATTCTTTTTATCAATTACATACAGATTAGGATCAAAGATTTAGAAACTTTTCTGTCATTCATTTTAGTGCTGGCTCCACAAGTAGCTGTTCACTAGGTCTATGTTTTTAGATAATTAGTCCTAAGCCGTGTTTAGTTAATATGTGAGTGGAAACCCGGTCAAATGTCCGCAGAAACATATCCATTCATTGAAATCTCCAGGAGATTAAAGATGAATCGCTCAGTAAGCAGCACCCTAAGTCAACCTTGATACAACTTAAAGCGTGAGTCGACCTTTGTTGACTTTTAGGATCCTTTTAATCCCTGTGGGTTTAGGTACAAGAATTGAATAACTTACCAATTCTCTATTTAAGGTAGGCTGGTTTATTCGAACACTAACACCAGATTTCGTGCTGAGACCGCTTGCAAAGTTGACCAAAAATATGTGTACAGACTTGGTCACCAACTCTAATTTTCCATTGACAATTGCAGCGCTTCCCAACGTTCAAATAGAAATTTCTAATAGTAAATGAAAGACCAGAACATTAAAAAAGCTTAATTAGCATAAAGCTAACTTCATCAACACCCACCTGTTTTGTCTTCTTCAGAGTCGTCCTTTTTGAGATACGAAGACAATTTCCACATTCATCCTCTCCTTTTTTCCAACTGTGAATACTACTTCCAGATTCTCTCTCTCTCTCTCTCTTCTCTCCCTCTCCATGAAAATGGATTTCTTTCTACTCCTTGTGATCACAAGTACCATATGCCTAATTCATGTTCCGAAATCTCTTGGTGTCGACGATCCGCAATACCTCAACTGCAGCACTTCATTTCATTGCGCAAACATCCCGGATGTAGGTTACCCTTTCTGGGGGTCAAGCCGGCCGGAGTACTGTGGCCACCCCGAATTCAAGTTGAACTGCAACAGTGACACCCCGGTGATCTCATTTCATGACCAAGATTATCGAGTCCTTGACATCAATCAAACTACTAAGACTCTGAAGATTGCTAGAACTGACTATTGGAACAACGCTTGTCCTGCGTCATTTGCCAATACCACCATAGAATCAAACCATGTCGAACACTCTTCAGATGTTCAAGAACTGCTGCTGTTCTACGACTGTCCCAATCTGAACATTCCTCTTCCAGCACAGCTCACAAGTCAGTTCAACTGCAGCATAAATGGTGAATTCACTTCCATTAACTACTTTGTGACACATAATCTCTCAGACATCGGGCTCTCGAACATAAGTAGTAGCTTTGGGACGTGCCAAACGACTGTCACTACCCTCGTTTCTCAATCAGCTGCTGCGCATTTAGCGTTGAATTCGTCCAAGGATAACCTTGTTGCTGCTCTTGATTCCGGGTTCGGGCTGCAGTGGGATGCGAGTAACACCTTGTGCGGACCATGTGAATGGTCTGGTGGTCAGTGCGGGTACAACACATCTTCAACTGAATTCACCTGCTTCTGCAAGGATGGACATAATCCCTCAACCTGTGGTGGAGGTAAGCGCCCATATAGAGTTCTCTGATCTTAATTCCTACTCTTTGGGGCATTCCATCGAACACCTTCCTTGCATATATGTATGACGTTTTTATCATAGGCTACTAGCTTCCACCTTAACCACAGTAAATCTTCATAACTAGCAACCAATGCCATAGGGCTTGTGCCTCATATTTAAATCTGATGCTACTCCCGTATTCCAATTATGTTGGCTGGAATTCTAGCCAAATAACAAAACCAAATGACACATTTCACATGTGTATACAATGTTCTGCATCTTTTGGTCAATACAATAACCTTGGCCTCATTAGTATGCTGGTTTTATGTCATGCTGTGCTGGCTGATGGCTGCTGGCATGGGTATTGTTTGTTGTTGCTATATAAAAATTTGAAACAACTAGTTTTATGTCATTGTGTCTGAGTAATATAGGCTGCCTAAAACTTTAACATCACAAAAATAAGCAAGTGGTAGGTGGTTTTTGAGTGACAACAGAGTTTTTGATTTTTTAGGAAGCACATCATAAGTGCTTTTGCAAAAAACACTTTTGAATTAACTAGAACTAGTTATGCACACTAAACCATTTTTATCCATTTAAAAGTATTTTTACTCATGTGAGAAATACCTATCTGGTGTTTCTTAAAATTTCAAAAATATTAACGAGCCCTTCATATACTGACTAAAGTGAATGCTGACATTTACACAATTGGTGATTAGTTAGACTAGATGCGAATTAATTGCTATCTAAAACGCAATGGAAATGGGGCTTGTCATGTACTACGAGTCTCTTGTATATTTGGCTTGTGTTTTAATTTTTTAATATTGCTTTTCGCTTTATCTGAGCTTGACTGCGTATTGGTATGATTTAGCATGTCTTATAGGTATTGAACTATTTGACGTAGGTCCATTTAATCATTTCTTGATCGAAATTGTTCTTTGTTTATATAGTATACACCTAACTCTTCTTAAAAAAAAAATAGTATACACCTAACTAAGTTAGCTATAATTGGTCAACAAAACAAGGCTCCATGTACGCAGTAGTTGGCTTGTGACGATAAAATATTGAATATACTAGGAACTAAAAGTGTCATTTTCCCACATGCATATTCACAAATGTTACTTTAAATTTATGCACAGAAAATAGTAACTATTAATAACAAACTGCTTATTTATGTTCAATCATATTCGATGTTATAAAAAGCTAAGGAAAACATGCCTACATATTGTATGACATTTTTCCTTTTTTTCCCTCAAAATTCATCAACTGCCCATTTGAAAAATGAGCTAGTTGGGATTTAGTTGTCAGATTGTGTGTCTCAACCTTTTTTCCTAGTTGACCAAAGAGTTGTAATCAAAACTGTTAACAATTATTAAACAATATAATTATTAAAGTAACTTGAAAATGACCAATAACATCATACTAATCCTCCCAATTCCTACTATGCCTTGAATATAAAAGTCTTTAAAAAAATGGAATAAAACAACTCAAAAGAGCCAAGTTTATGTCAGCAGCCTCCCAGAAAATATTCAAAAGATGTGTGCACTGTCCACCCCACAACAGTCCAAGTCAACTAACGCCTACCTTTGAATCCAAACCTTCATCTTATTGCTCATCACTAAACTCTAAACACTCTTCTTCGAACCACTCTTCCGGCAGTGCTGCTTCAAGCTCTGGAGTCTCGTATATGATTCCGAGTTTTTGATTCCAAAATTTGTAATCGAGCAGCTCATTTGGTTACATTTTTTTTCACATAAAGTCTAGGAAGGCAATGTTTTTATTCCGGGTCAACCCTTAGGACAATTGTCACAAATTCAATACAACCACTTCCCGCCTCGCCACTTCATACAAGACGGCGTCGTTCCGACCCGTCCGAATAATGCACCCGCTCCTCCTCCTCCTCCTCTTCTTCTTCTGCTCCGTCGAACTCACGACGTCGTTTCCGAAAAATGCAAACCTCCCCAACTGCACCGCAACCGTCGACTGCGGGCGACTCCGGAACCTCTCGTACCCGTTCACCGGCGGGGCCCGACCCGCCTACTGCGGCCCGCCCGAGTTCCACATCAACTGCACAAACGACTCGCCCGAGTTGACGATCCAGACCCTGAGTTACCGGGTCCTCGGGCTGGACCAAGCCCACCAGAACCTCACCTTGGCCCGGTCCGACCTCTGGGACGAGACCTGCACAAACAAGCTCACGAACTCGACCATGGAGTCCACGTTCTTCAGCTACAACGAGAACGACGACATGGACGTCACCATCTTCTACGGCTGCAATTCGTCGCATTTGACGCCGAAGCCGGTCAATTGGTTCCACTGCGACGTCGGCTTGGCTTTTAACGACGCCTACTACTTGATCGGACCAGTCCCGCTCGACCCGATCTTGAGTGCCTTCAAGTGCGACGTCGGAATCACGGTGCCGATTCTGAAGACCACGGCGGCGAGGCTCGTCGCGAACCGGTCGCTGCTGAACGAGGCGATCATGGACGGGTTCAATGTGAATTATACGAATCCGTATGAGAATCAGTGCAATAAGTGTCTCGCTGTGAACGGGCTGTGCGGGTTTGACGCCGATGAGAACCGGCCCGTTTGCATTTGCGACAATCGGGTTTGTAACCCGGCAGGTACTCATCAGTTGAATTTACTAATATCCAAAAATAGCCAATATCCAAGACTTCGCGTCTCATGTAATCTCATGTAGCATTCATTGTAGACTTCGAGTTTAGGATTGATGGTACATTTTGGACATTGTATTGTATGGTGTTGAAGGGGTTGCCTCTTTATTATAGGACCATTGCAGTGCGTACTAGTGTTAGGATCTCAATGTTCATACATTGATCTCCTTTGGGGCATGAAGTTGTTAAGGGTCTAGCTTAGTACAGAACAAGTAGATCTTTGGTTCCTTAGGAGGGTATCGAAGATTGACGGTAGACAAGATGCCAGTCTTTGAAGGTGAATATAGAGAGTGGTTCCTGCAAAGAGTAGAGTAATCGAATTAGAGTAGAAGAAAGAGACTAGTTAGCCTTCAATTTTAGAAGTAGAGTGTTGTTAATACTTTATGCTAAAGCTACAAGCAAAGAGCATTCGATTATATGCCTAATTTCGTCCACTGTTTATCAGTTTCCCAGGAATAAGATTTCTGGGTTTTTAGAAGCCAGAAATTGGCACATTTTGTTCACACATTTTGTAACATTTTCTCCGTATCTTCCAAGTTAAGTTTAGTTGAGATGTCGCTGTTATTACATCTACAATGTTTAATGTGGAACTGTTAGTTTTTTTGTTGGGTCAATATGTTTTTTGAGCATTAGATTACCAATCTTCAAACTATCTCTGCTGACATAATTTCCTAGTTTATTTATATTTCTTCGTGTGGAACCGTTAGTCACTTTGTAATTAATATCTCTTCATCTTGTGTCAGTTTCAGAAAAGAAGCAGCCAACAATCGCAATAGGTAATATTTCACTTCTTAAGTGACATAGTCTAATGTTTTCAATTCGAACATGGCAGAGACATGAAAACTTGAGCAAATTTTTATTTCATTTTCAGGTGCTGCTGTAGGTGGTGCAATCCTCTTTGGAATATTTGTTGGGTTCTATGCATACTATTTCATACAAAAAAAGAAGAAGAAACTTGCTGCACTATCTCAGAGCAAAGATCTTCCTACACCACTTTCAAGCAAGGGTGTTGCTACTCCCTCAACTAATCTCTCTCAATCTCAAAGCCAGAGCATCCCTTCTTATCCTTCCTTTAACTCAAAGTCCGATTATGGTAAGGGGAGCACATACTTTGGAGTTCAGGTCTTCAGTTATGCTGAACTAGAGGAAGCCACTGAAAATTTCAACTCTGCTAAAGAACTTGGAGAGGGAGGCTTTGGCACTGTTTACTATGGTCTGCAATCTCTTTCCTTTTCCATCTTTTCTGTTCCCACTTCAACCCAAAACAAAATAATTGAGTATGTTTGCTGAAATGCATTCTTTTCATTGTTTGAGCAGGGAAGTTACATGATGGCCGTGTAGTTGCAGTGAAGCGTCTTTACGAAAACAATTTCAAGCGTGTAGAGCAGTTTATGAATGAGGTTGAGATATTAACTCGTCTTGAACACCGGAACCTTGTTAAGCTGTATGGATGCACCTCAAGACGCAGCCGAGAACTCCTCCTTGTTTATGAGTATATTCCTAATGGAACAGTAGCTGACCATCTCCATGGGAAACGAGTGGAATCTGGATTTCTAAGCTGGCCTGTTCGATTGAGCATTGCGATAGAGACAGCTGATGCACTAACTTTCCTTCATCGCAATGATGTAATCCACCGTGATGTCAAGACCAACAATATTCTCGTAGACAACGACTTTTGTGTGAAAGTGGCTGATTTTGGTCTGTCAAGATTGTTCCCCAACGATGTCACCCATGTGTCAACTGCTCCGCAAGGAACCCCCGGCTATGTTGATCCTGAGTATTACCAGTGCTATCAGCTCACAGACAAGAGTGACGTATATAGCTTTGGAGTGGTCCTGATCGAGCTTTTGTCATCGTTAGAAGCAGTGGACACTAGCAGGCACCGGCATGATATAAATTTGGCCAACATGGCCATCAATAAAATTCAGAATCATTTAGTGAATGAGTTGGTAGATCCTCTTCTCGGATTTGAAACAAATTATGCAGTTAGGAGGATGGCAACAGACATGGCAGAATTGGCCTTCCGGTGTTTGCAACAGGAGAGGGACATGAGACCAACCATGGAGGAAGTATTGGAGGCTTTAAAAGCAATCCAAAACGAAGAACTTGGTGATGAAATCGGGGAAGCAGTGGTCTTGGATATCAATGCAGATGAAGTTGGACTGTTGAGGAATATGCCTCCCCCGCTTTCACCAGACTCAAATGGAACTGATAAATTGGTTAGCAGCTCTACCCCACCTAGTTCCTTTTAGCAGTTTCGATTTCCATATCCTCTTTCCTTTTCCTTTTTGGTGAAATTCAGGCGTCAGTTCTATAGTAGATGCTCAAAAGTACTGTATACAACATAAGCAGATGGATTCAAACATAGTATCTCTACATATGGTTTAGGTTTCTTGTGATGCAAGCCAGGCTATGTACATATCAATGTCAGCACTTGAAAATTTATCTATGTGCAAACAATTATATTTCATGGTATTTTTCATTATTTCCACTTTCCAGGCATCACAAATTTATGTTTTTTGTAAATCTTTCCACCTAAAATTGACTTTTCGATGTTTCGGGATGTACATATTCACTTAAGTATCTTCAATAATACTAAAATTTTCCAA
This sequence comes from Spiraea crenata, assembly GCA_033992175.1. Lineage (NCBI taxonomy): Eukaryota > Viridiplantae > Streptophyta > Magnoliopsida > Rosales > Rosaceae > Spiraea > Spiraea crenata. The sequence continues at coordinate 427,191 of JAVBHV010000081.1, read as the reverse complement.
TTTTTAATTATGGTTTTTCACCTCGGCAGGTTTTCAAGAGATGGGACAAAACTATTTAACCCTAGTCATGCTGGTGTATCCATCTGCTTCAACAAAATCACATTCTGGCATCCAGGCTCCAGTCTCCACATTGTGGATTGATTTTGGTAACTCTTGGATGCTCCATTGTGATGAACTAACTTCGTACGCTACCATACTTTCTTCGTTACACACGGTGCGGCAGAGGTTTACTTGGCCGGTACAATACTTTCTTATATACACTAGAGTATTGTAGTATAATTATACACCTTTATATACACAATCAACTAATCTCCTTTCCAAGAAAAAATAATCATTTTGCATACCGTACATAAAGGACATCTTTCCAAGAACATCAACCAACTTATCAAGCTCTTGTTTGTTTCAATTTGATTCGGTTCAATACTAACATCGAAATAAACGGGTTAGCCAAAATGGCCGGTTTGGTTCGATAATGAACCAAGCCCAACCAATGTTCAATACATTGGTTTGGGTTTTAAAAGCAAATTTTTTCTCCTTCTGACTTTGTTAGCTCCGCTATAGATCATGGTAAGATTTTTAACGATCTATCAAAAGTACAAGAGTAACAATTTAGTTAAAACTCGGTATTTGCGTATGATGACTTAAGATAATGTAGGTTTAGCCATAGCACCCAAAACTTTGCACTTTGCGACTGAACTCAAATGGAAGTGAAATGCAAGAGCAGAGCACAATATAAGAAATGTACAACGGTTCGTCATCCGGCCAATCTGATGACCCCCTAACTAACTCGCTTCAACTTGCATAGGTTGTTGTAGCACATAAAATTGAGCAAACCAATAATAAATGCAGAGATTGATTCGTTGAAATCCAACAAAATCCAAATTTGGATTCCGCTCTCCTCCCATCACCTCCCAAAAACAGATTCAAAAACAAAATAAAAATATATCAAATCAACTCGTCACATCCGGCCTAACATAAATAAGAACAATCGTCATTTCCAATCCGTGCCCTTTGTATTCTATTGACCATCCCCTTCTGAGATTCCAATCAACAATCAAAGTCATCACATACCGCCACGTGTAAGCATCTTCGGCCAACAACCAAGAAGCCTAAAAGTCCAATAGGCCCATCACCCAAAGCAAAAGTTAAGCACCCCCCATAAAATCCCCCCCTCCATTCTTCCTCTTCACTCATTTTTCTCTGATTCCAGTTCTTCTCTTTCCCTACCAAAAAAACAAAAACAAAAAAATAATTAAAAAAATGAAAAAATTGCCATTTTCAGCTCCATTTGCTCACTCCAAACAGTGAATCAATCGACACCCAATCCATGGCCTCCGCCAGATCAGATCTCGCCTCGTCTGTGTAATTAACTATCAATTTCTCGAAATCCATGGCGACCTTGCAGAAATTCAAGCACCTTGCGACCCAATGCGCCGTCGCCCCAAGCCCAACGCGGAGCCCATCGGCCAGCCCAGTAATCCACCTCCGCCGCCGCAAAACTCTCAGAATGTTCCTCAGCCGCACTTCCGACCGCCGCCGATTGCCTCGCCGGAGCAATCCCACCGACGATCCGGAAATCGACGGCGACAATCGCGATCAGAAGAAGAGCAAGGACGTCGCTAGGGTTCGGCAGAAGCTCAAGGACCTATTCGTGTCGTCGCCGCCGTTCGAATCGGATAGGAGAAGGGAAGAACAAGAACAAGAAGAAGAAGATCGAAGGTTGTTCTCGGCGGCTGGGAGCGTCGGCGCTAGTGGGGGCGGGGGCTTTGCGATTCGGCGCGGCGCGGGACTGTCGCTTCGGCCCATAACGGCGTCGTTTCGGTGTAGATTACTGAAACGAGCTTGGCGACCTGTGCTCGTTACCATCCCCGAGTAGGTGCTCTCAATTTCCTGTGAATGTACGGATAATTCCATATATTTTTCTAAATTTGCACTTCCTTTTTCTTTTTTTGGAAAATATAAATTTTGGTACTGAAGAGTGTAATCTTGTAGAATAATTAATGTGTACGATTGTTGATAAATAAATAATTGGGCGCCGTACGGTGCTGACGCCCGCCGTGGGATATTACCGTTACGTTAGGTGCGACTTACTGACTGCAGTTGTTCAGAACGTGACGGGCCTAACAGTCGTTCTGACGGAAAGGGACACGCGGAACGCGAGAGGTGTGACGGCGCATATATTACCAGCAATTTGCGAATTTTATCAGCTTGATTGAGATGTACGCCAAGATCTTATTATTAAAAGCAGGGTGGATTGTGGAATTTTCTTTACCAACAACAATTTCTATTATTTTAGAGATAGAAGTAAAAGTTAACGAAAGAAATGGGTTGATTAAATGCAATATTGAGGTGTGGGGCTGGACCATTGAAGGTGTTGTGAATGATGAGGACAAAATTGGGACAACGATATGAAGGAAAGACTAATTTTTAATAAAGAAAAGTCCGTCTCTATGCAGCTGCTGCTTCCATGTGTTAGGGTTCAGAGAAGTTCCATTATCTTTTGTAAAGGATACAAAATTGGTCCAGCAATACCTCCCAAAACTTTACATTATGGGACCCAAACCAGCACTAGTGGGAAATTTGTGTGAGCTACTGTCCATAATGCTTGCCTCTTGCTCTTTCTTGGGTGTGCTTCAAATCCTTGCACGCTTATGAGGTGCTGTATTATGATTTAGAACACAAATACACAATAGAATCATTTCAATGATGGACTTGTTGAAAATTAGAAAATACATATGGCGCTCGGTTTGTTCAGACTTTATATGGCCCACTCGTGTGAAAAGACACAACCTTACACTCATGTGCCGATTGGCCCAAGAGGCCCAATCTCTTTGTCAAGTTTCTATAAGGGTTCGGGTAACACAAACATGAGACTCCTCACAACAAAGTTTGAGGGCTGCTATGTGTACTCAAAAGTTTTTTTTTGTATATTTATATTTCTTTATACACTCATATTAATTTATGAAACTTTTTTGTACACTCAAATTTCATTAAAATTTTTTACATATACCCTTTTATATGGGTGCAAAAAAAAAATTATGTCCTTCAATGTAATTTAACACATAGATATAAAGGTAATTACATCTTATAAAAAAATTGAAGGTGTCCAAATTTTTTTTTTTTTAGTGTACGTAGCAGCTCTCCAAAGTTTTGACATTGTTTGTGATGTAAAATAAATCAAGCCCACCTAAGCTAAAATTCCAAATGTTGAGCTAAAATTTCAAGTGCTGAGCCAAATGTCTAAGACAGCTAAAAGTTGGGAAATTAGCTAAAATGGCCTAAGTAGCCAATTTTTGTTTCAAAATGGCACCAGGGCAGCGGGTAACTCCATAGTAGACAAATTGTGAATAGTATTTTGCAATTAAATCCCTGGGTACTCAAAGTGTAGTCGTAGTCCACCATAGTGTAGTCGTAATCCATCGTTGTGTAGTCGTAGTCTACCATAGTATAGTCATAGTCCATCATAGTATAGTCATAGTTCATCATAGTGTAATTATAGTCCACCATAGTGTGGTCGTAGTCCATTTCTGAAAAATGAATTATTATTTACAATTTGCAATTAAATCTCTGGGTACACAAAGTGTGGTCGTAGTTCACTATAGTGTGCTCGTACTCCACCGTAGTGTAGTCATAGTACACCACAGTGTAATCGTAGTCCATTATAGTGTGGTTATAGTCTATTTCTGAAAAAATAAATTAGTATTTGTAGTTTGTACATAGTCTCTTATAGTATGCACATAGTCTAGTATAGTATTTACATTGTCCCCTCTGTAACTCGACAACTTCACACCATTCTTCTCCTCCAAACTCCGTCGCCGTCGCCGTTATCTCCCCAACCACATCAGCTCATGACGTCCACCATCGATGTCTTGAACAAACTATTTTCACATCTCAGTTCATTAACCAGCCAATTCCCAATCCAAAAATCAAAACAATCCACAACAAAATTGCAACCAATTCTCCTTCTCTGACCTCAAAGCCACCACCAACAACTTCAGCTCCGACCACATTGTGTCGGAAAGTGGCGAGAAAACACCCAACTTGGTCTACAAAGGCCGCCTCTAGAACGCCATTGGATCGCCGTGAAGAAGTTCACCAAGATGGCTTGGCCGGATCCCAAGTAGTTTGCGGTAAAGTTGCAAGCTTTATGGTGTTTTTGGGTTCTTCTGAATCATTTTGTTTGTGGGTTTTAATTGGTTTTGTGAAATGGGGATTTTTTTTAAAGTGTTTGTTGTTGTGCATTTTTGTGGGTTTTGCAAGAGGAAGCTTGGGGAGTTGGGCAACTGCGGCATTAGAGGCTTGCGAATTTGATTGGGTGCTGCTGTGATGGGGATGAGAGGCTTGCGAATTTGATTAGGTGCTGTTGTGATGGGGATGAGAGGCTTGCGAATTTGATTAGGTGCTGTTGTGATGGGGATTACTGCGGCACCAGTGAGAACGACGGTGGAGAAAACTGGGCGGTGAATTGTGAAGGGCCTTCCAATGCAATTAGGCAATAGTTTGGCCAATTTAGAAAGAAATGTGCTGCCCCCAACCATTTTGGAACAAACATTCCCTACGTGGGCAATTTTGGATAATTTCCCCTAAAAGTTCAGGACCTAAGCTAAAGTCCAAGACTAAAGGCCCAAACGAGCTCAGGTTCATATCCATCACCATAGGCCGAGTAAGCTCAGGTCTACATTCATGAGCATAGGCCCCAATAACTGAAGCCTAGCTCAATTGACCCCAGCACCGCCAAAAAGGAAAGAGGATTGTTATTGATGTGGATTGAGTTCCAAGTAAGGTGGTGATCAAGCATAAAGATTAAATGTTTTAATATATATATAAAAACATTTGTATATGGTGTTGATTAGGATTGTAGTGTTGATTAGGATTGTATACGGTACTGATTATGATTAGGATTTAATAGAGGACTGATCATGAAAGTTCTCTTATGCATTGGGCTAATATCACAATACTACAGACCTCGGTTATCTTCAAGGGTTAATTTTCTAAGCTTGAGCCCATGGTAGTTTTCCTTATTTTTTCAGAAAAACATCCCAAACCCAAAGCTTATTGTAGGGAAGAGGAAGCGGATGGTGAGGGTGGGTTGTACCATGGGTCGGTAGTTGTCGGCAAACCGGAAAAGGAAAGGTTTACATGGAGTGATTTCAGAAATTTGAGTGGGTAAAATTGAAAGCTTCAAAGTGTAAGATGAATTTATTAATCCATGAAGTGAAAATAAAATTTCCTCTATTCTATTTACTTTGTAACCCCTCGCCCAGCTCAGCACATCCGCAAGGATCACGTGACCCCCACGCTACTGAACGAACGATACGTACGTACCCAAAGCAGACAACCCCCGTCTGCCTGCACCACTCGAGATCAATCACCCAGTGGACCCCCCACACACACATCGTCTGCCAACAAACCCACCGGTGGCCCCCACCTCGCACATCCGCTTATCTTATCCGATTGTCATTTGCACAGGAGCCTTCCGTCCTCTCGCCATACACAGTAGACAATCGTATAAAGTCGCCGTCACCTGCCGAAAATCAAACTCTGCAATCATTTGATTTTTTTTTTTCGGCCAAAATTTGACGCATTCTCCTCCCCCTGATTCCCACGCGCCGCCGCGGCCGGCTGACCAGCTCGTCCTGGATCGACCTGATCGGCGTGCGCCTTTCGATTGGCTTGTGATGAGAAGCATAAGATGGGCGGAGTGACCTCCTCGATCGCAGCCAAGTTCGCGTTCTTTCCGCCGAGTCCGCCGTCGTACAAGGTGGTCGCCGACGAGACGTGCGGAGGGAGGCTGTACATTCCGGAGGTGCCGCGGAGGGACGACGTGGATGTGGTCAAGCTCCGGACTCGCCGCGGCAACGAAATCGTCGCCGTACACGTCAAGCACCCCAAGGCTTCTGCAACCGTGCTTTACTCCCATGGAAACGCCGCGGATTTGGGCCAGATGTTCGAGCTCTTCGTCGAATTGAGTGCTCGCCTTCGGGTCAATCTGATGGGGTGAGTTTTGCTGGCTAAAGTTTGAATTTTTAGATTTGGTGTTCGTATTGATTTCTGGGCTTTTAAATTGGGCTTCTACTTCGATGGCTCTTTCTGGGTTTTAGTGGTTAGTTAATTTAGTTATGTTAGTTACCAAGCATTTCTGTACTGTGCGGTATAAGTGGAAATTTTTAGAGTAGTTAATGTGAAGCCATACTAGGAAGCGAATCTTCTTAATTAGGTAATTTGTTTTCGCAGTTATTTCCTTTTACATATATTCTACCTGGTGCAAACACTCGCACCTAATCGAAAGCTAAAAGCTTTACTAACAGAATTTATGTTTACAAGATGTGCACAAAACAAGAACAGCCTAATTGCTAGCATCTACACTCTTAAGTGCAGCGGTTGTTTCCTTTTAACTGGTCATTTCTGTTGGTACTTGACTGGCTTACTTTCTAATTCTTTTAGCATCTTGCTATATTTCGTGGGGGTTGGATTCCAATCTTTTTTTTTTTTATGAGGCGAAGGTGGTTTTTCGACGACATTTTCTTGCAGCATATGAACCAGAAAGTATAACAATGAAACTAATTCAATGGCTTTTTAATTGATTCTTTCATTGGTAAATGGTTCTGCAATTACCTTTCACTATAGAAATAATTTTAAGGTGAAATCATGATCTTACATTCCCAGTTTTAACACTGTCGAGCATAGTTAGATTATTTTCTTTTGTCCTTAGAACCAATGCTTTTATGTGGAGCCTTTATGCGTGCATTCATGCAGAATTAGTGCATACTGATCTAGGAGAGTAACTTGTACTAAAACTCAGGTAGTTGTAATGGATACTGGTTCTTAGCAGGAGTTTATTAACTTTGTGCTAATTTACATGCATATCAGTTTGCACAAATGAAGAATAGCAGATAATGAGGCTTATTATCTCCATAAAAATGTAGACGTCCAATATCTAGAGCAAAAACAAAAAGAATTTCATTTGCACCAAAAAAAATGTAGATTTGTGTGCATGTCTTTATATCATATCCACACACCATCTTGTTGGTCTGGTCACACTTATGTTTTTTGAAGATATGATTTGGGGTGACACTGTCGTGTATTAATCATTTTTTAAGATTATGGATTCGTTGGCTGGATAGATGCTGGACTGTAGACTGCACCCTTCCTTTGATCCACTGGCCGATGGATGGATAGATACTGGACAGTAAAATACTAAATCTTATACTGGCTCAAGTATTTGTTTGTCAAACACTGCAACTGGACTAGATGTTCAACCATAGTTCAAACGTATTATGAAACACATCATGTGCATTGGACTGGGTTTATCGAATGCGTAAACAAGGTTTCTTTTAGATGCATAGCAACCAACAATCATTCTCTTGAAAACTCACACCAGGCAGGTGAGGGAGTGCCCACAGGCAGCTTAGTTTTTATAAGTGTTTGAAATGTCCCTTAAACAATGTAACCAACACAGACCAAAGAATTTTACTCACTTAGAACCCCTGAAATGAGGAGGGTCCTGTGAGGTTCCGTTGGTTGCAATTCACCATATCTTGCCCTCGTTATATTCATGTTGGACTGTGTTTCCTTTACTAACTGCAATATGTTTCAACTATTAACTTAACTTAATACTGTGTATTGTGTGGATTTTGCAGGTACGATTACTCTGGATATGGACAGTCAACTGGAAAGGTTAATGTCTAAGCCCAAAGCACAGCCATAATGGCTTGTTTATAACGATTATTGTTTTTCTAACTTCTTATGGAGCAATGCATAATTTCAGGTGTCTGTGTGTATGGGGCATGGGTAGGGAGGTCATGGTTTTTTCTTTATTTTTTAAATTCTTGTTAAGGATATTATAAGCTTCTCCTCAGGCTGTCAAAAAGATACTAACTATAGTATTTTTGTTTGAGGATTGGGAGTTAAAGACATCTTTGGGGGCATCTTTTCTTCTTTATTCAGGTAATTGGATTGCTTAAAGTTTGAAACTTATAGCTATAGGGAACTTTTCAGAAAGTTATTTCTGGGCTTTTTAATGGTAGAAAGTGTGAGTACAGGTGGAGCATCGTCATTTTTGGAAAATAAGGTTGGGAGTTCTTTCAGCATCTAAAATCACTAGTGTCTGATGTTGACTTCGCCATGGGAATTATCTTTGGTTGTTGATTTCTGAGAAAAATGGACTGCATGGATGAGGATATATTTTTGTTACGAATATATTGCCAGGAATGTTTGGCTTATTCAATATTAATGTCGACTGCTTTCCATCTACATTTGCATATCATTTCATAGCATTTATGGATGTTAAAACTTCTATCTTATGAAATATGTAATGATCTAAGTAACAATCATCCTTTCCTCTTGAAACAGGCAACTGAATGTAATACATATGCAGACATAGATGCAGCATATAAATGCCTGAAGGAGCAGTACGGCGTTAAAGATGAACAACTAATATTATATGGCCAGTCTGTTGGTAGCGGCCCCACAGTTGATCTTGCATCACGTATACCAACCTTGCGAGGTGTTGTGTTACACAGCCCCATTTTGTCTGGGATGAGGGTATTGTACCCTGTCAAGCGGACGTACTGGTTTGATATTTACAAGGTAATTCTTTACCGGAGATTCTATACTGCCTGCTTGTTTCTTCCTTCAAATGTGGTTTACATTACATAATACATATTATTTTTTTCCAGAATATAGACAAAATAGCTACCGTAAACTGTCCTGTCCTGGTTATACATGTAAGTGTATCTTATCTTTTAGTTTCCACTCTTGCTGTATATCTCTTTCAGTTTTTGCTTTGGTTGCCCACCATCTCTCTTTCTACACATGCATATGAATGGGGGATAGAGTTGGAAACTTAACCACAGGAACATCGTTGGCTTGATTAATATCTTATTGGCAACAAGATAGTCTAGAAAAACTCTAAAAGAGGTCGTATGTCTCGAGTTATCAATCAATAAATTCCTCACCGATTAAAATCCTCAATTGGATTGAAGGCATTTTATATGTCAAATCTGAGCAATGGTGCATCCTATGTTGAAACTTTGAACTTGGAACTTGAAACCCCACATCTGCTTATTGTGTAGTGTACGGAGTTTTGTGTTATCATCTATAACTTCCTGTAGTTTTGATTAACATAAAATATGATGCTTCGTGCCGCATCTAGGATACAATCATGGTCTGCAATTTTAGCTTAAAATCATGGAGTACACAATAGTTTTGTCGGGATTGCTCTTACATGAGATTTTAGTTAGCAGGCCCTGGATATGATCACCATAGTACACTTTTTGGTTACTAGGAAAAGCATTATGGCCTCTGCAGAAAGTTTAATAAAAGTTACTGATGAGTCAGAAAAAATAGCGAGTGCAAAAAGTGGTTGGTTACCCTTTATTTGCTGACTTGCCAATAAGTCAGTTAATTAATAGATGACAGCACCAGTCTATAAAATTTCCTTTCTGTCTACTTTCCCGCAAAAAATTGCAATGTATTCAGTTTGATTGAAACATTTAACTGTGGATGGTAGTAATAGAATATGCAATCTTCAGGGGACAGCAGATGAGGTTGTAGATTATTCCCATGGGAAGCAGCTATGGGTGCTTTGTAAAGTAAAGTATGAGCCTTTATGGCTTAGTGGAGGTGGGCATTGCAATCTTGAGCTTTACCCAGAATTCATCAAACATCTAAAGAAATTTGTTCATAGCCTTGGCAAGTCGAAACCAGCTACAAATGGTTCTAAAAAAAGTATAGTAGATTCCGACAACAAGAGCGCACCATCAGAAATTGGAACTTCAGATTCATCTGAAGTGGGTTCTGATCTTCCAGAAGTTTCTAGAAACAGTTTAGATAGTAGACTTGAGAAGTCTAAAAAGCCAAACAAGCTGGAAAAGTCTCGGATGAGCACTGACCGAGTTGACACGTTTAGGGGGAAAAAGGGTTTAGTGCGGTGATTATGTTATTTACAAGAAATAAGTATGTATCAATTCCAAATGGAATGCTTTTGATTCGAGTGTGTTCACATAAATTTTATGATTTGTTTGTATGTATATTCTGTTACTGAAGGAAAATCCAGCTTTGTACTTATGGAAAATTAGGTTAATTTAAAAAACCAGATATCATCACATTGAGCACTCCCTGCACTTTAATCTTTTTATTATGTAACAGTTAGTCTTCAGAGTTGGTTTTAGATCGGTATTTACTGGTCATATCAGGACTGCATGATTCATTTTGGACTTGTAAGTTGTATTCTTTGGAATGGTTGACTTTTTCCCATTGGACTTGTAGATGAACTTCGTAGTAAATGAACCACAAGCTACAGCCCTTGCAAATTGTTTAGTGATCACAATGCAAAGGCTTGTGAGTATAGTGCGGAGAAAAATGAATTCCTTGTTGTGTCACTATTTGAAAGAACGAAGTTTATTCTTTCTGTTTACTCTAAAGACTGAACTAGGAGTTTGATATCTAGTTCCTGTGGTTGCATTGATTTGTCATGTGTAAAAGTAATCAATTATCGATGTCATTGCACATTAACCGTGTGAAGACATTTTCCATTAATATCTATCATTAGGTACACCCATGCCAGCTTCCAAATTGAAGGAACACTTCTGTTACGTGAACAATGTGCGTACATACAGGGTTGCGTTGACGGTTCATATTGGTGATTGTTCTACCAAGCTGAAAAGCCTTTAGGATGAACTGACGCCTTGTGCTCACTTCCACACAGCGAAATTTCTGGATCAGCCACTAACCAAGTTCTTCACTTCACTCATCATTCAAGATGAGAAGCAAGGGAGCAGTCTCTACAGACATGCCTTGAAAAGGGTCAGAAAGACATTATTAAGATCGCAGGGTTTCCACCTCCAAAGCAAAATGATGACACCAATAATCCAAGAAAGTTAGCAGTAGCAGTTCCTCCAACCTACAATCTCACTGCTAAGCAATGTCGCAATCTGCTAGCATTTCTTGTGAAGAACAAGTAAAACTTGTGTAGATACTCTCTCCACCATGAAGGATCCCTCAACTGCAACTCTTTTTGAAGGCATTGGATGACACTGGAGGTCGCATATTCTGTTCACCTATCTTGACAGTCGTTCCAGTTGCAAATGCACAAATGCATATACCCAAACATGCACTGGTTTCACTCACATTAGGACTGTCTGTTTGCTGGGGTTTTACACTGGAATGCATATACCCAAAAAACGTGATTTGTGTTGAGGTTATATTTCGGGGTAACGCGGGAATATGATTGCAGAAACACCAAAAGTACAAGACCAAACTATCGTAAGGGCATGCTTTAACTGGAGTGAGAGTTTTTTTTTTTAATGAAGATCTTCTATTCCACTTATTTTGTTCCATTTTTGTTCCACTCTTTCTTTTTTGACATCTCGGATAATTCGTGTTATGATACAAACCGTTCACTTTTTTTTATTATCTAGTAAAGATTATCATTGCAAAATTACTCAAATTTGTGATTTTTAAGGTTATATAAAGACCCGGTTATGTTTCATTATTTGATAACCGAACGATCACGAATTTGAATGATTTTTTGCAAGGATGATCTTTACTAGACACTAAAACAAGTGAACAGTTTGGATTATAATACGGATTATCGAAGATGTTAAAAAAGAAAGACTGGAACAAAAAAAGTGGAATAGAAGATCTTCATTCATAGTTTTTGAGACAAACTAAGTACCTAGACCTGGCTCATGCCTCATAAACTAGGGGAAAGATAAAAAAAATATCTCCGGATTTCGCCAAAGAGGACAATATGAACTAAACTAAAGCTACACCCTAGCCACTTCTTGGAAGGTCGGATGCAACCGAATCCTGTTAGAAATAATTTAGTGAAAAAACATGATAAACTATATCACTAAATAACTATGTTAATCACTCACTTAGCATAAATACAAAACAAGGATAATAGAGTATAGATTATACCAATAGTCTGCAAGATGATGGAGTTAGACTTGATGATGAACGACAACGGTGGTGACTGATCGAAACTGTATGTGGGCCGGCACAAGAGTCTTTTATAGTCCACTAGTCAATGCTGAGGCATTCCTCTATTTATGAAGTATTGAAAAATGATTTCACATAAAGGTGAAATAATGTCTTTCCTATGCACATATGGACTTTAAGGAATTCTCTGTTCATGAGATTTTGTCTAGATTACGAGACAAAGACACAATGTCAATATGAGTTGAGATATTTGTTCTCCCTATGTAAGTGAGTTCTCATTTTAGTGATTCAGAATTGTCTCTACATTTATGCCACACCGTTGAGACTTTGAACGTTTCATGTTCTTGTCTTCTGATGTAAGGCTGATGGAACACATTTCCCTTGATGTCAATCGTTCAAAAGGATTTGAGCTCTATGTTATAATGGAGATATATAATCTGACATTAACTTGTTAAAGACATGGGCATTTAGGTTAGCACTAAACTTAAGAACATCTTGTAATATATATAATTGACTTAAGGGTAGATCTATGATTCCAAGTATATGATAATTAAATGAATGGATGGATTGTTTTACGATGCCAGCAAAGAAAGGATTCAATTAAGCACTATACATTAAGATGTGCGATCCGAAATTCCTTGTGTTATGACACTTTATGAGAAATAGATCATTATCAATTAGTATACCAGAAACTCAAAAGTTGTTAATGCTCATAAAGCCAACAAGATGTCCTTCAACCCCACCAAAGCACCTTCCCTTATGTCTCAGGGCTTTGACAAAACGGGAAAGGTGATGCACCTATCACATCCTTCGGTTGGCTTAGAGTCATCATGTTCCCTTGTCTTGCGTGGTTTTGACAAGGCTGGAAAATTTATCATCGTCACAATTTAGGCCGAGCAATTTATTACAACCTTGTGTTGGCTTCGGAGGTCCTCAAGATGATGGAGCTTTGAGACCAGTTGAAATGGGCAAAATTGACAGCCGAACTAAAGAAAGAGAAATAGAAGCCAAATCTGAGGCGGCCTCTGGGGCAGCGCTGCCTCCTAGGGGTGGTGGTAGAAATAACCCCGAAGAGATTTAGAAGGACGTATGTGATGCGTTGCAGCCAGATAATCAAGAGAATTCTCGAAAGCATCCTTACTGGAATTGATGCAACAAAGGCCCGTGATGGCAGTGATTTGCTGGTGAAGGGCAACGGTGGAGATATGCCGGCTTATGAAGATGTTTGAAAATGTGAGTGAACAACCAACCTAGCCAGGGGTTAGACTATTGAGACCAGGCAGATAATGGGAAGATGCTAAAGGTAACCAATTGGCTCCACAAAATTTACCCTATTAGGCACAAAGTTGAAAATATATAATAGAATTCCAAATGATAGAATGCTCAAAATTGATTGAAACAAATCTTCTAAGTTATGCTTAACCAAGCAGACTATTAATCATATTCCAAATGATAGAATGGTGAATACATCATCTAGAATCAAGTATGAGTGCTCTGTAAGCCATCTGGCAGGCTTTAAATGTAGGCTAGCGATATAATATATAATATGAATATGCAAACCAAAATCACGTAATACCTAATTTTTAAAAATTGTACATGTGAACTAGTCTACCAGAGTTCGAGAATATACACTAGGAATATTGAGACTAGTATAGTGAGATTCCAAGGCCTTACTTGTAAAGTGAACTGATGACTGAGAATGCGCTTCTGTCTGGCAACCGAACATCCTTCCATAAAGGAGCTGAAATCTCAAGGAATCCGCATGATACATCTATTAGTTAGAATTCAGAAGTTTGTGAAACTTCGGATTCTTTTTGCTTGACTCCTCTATTTTGTTGCAAACTTTCCTGTCATATGCATAGGTGTTTTTAGTTCAAACTTGAATTTCTTACTAAGATGAAACAAATGACAGCTAGTACAAGTCAAAAATTCAGGATGGCAGTTTAAAGTGGCAATAAGGGAAAAAACAAACTTGCTTATGATCAATGCACACGTAACACATTTGACATAAGTTCAGAATGATGCAACAGTAAACATTAAGGATTTTATTTTTCAAGAAGGTGAGGTTGCCAATAGGAAACTAAGATATGCGAGAAATCAACTCATTGAAGAATTTTCTTTCAGCATAAAGATTTACAATCTTACCAGTTTGAGTTTCAAATCTAAGGTTTCCTGTTGTCTCTGGGATGCAAAAAACTTGAGCGACTGAAATAGAAAGGAACTAGGTATAAATTGAAAACAGCGGTACTATCAAAATAAAGTTTAAGAAACAGTAGAACAATAAGAAAACAAGATCTTACTCCAATTCTCTGCATTTCCAGAGACCTATGTAATGCTTTTCTTTTAGATAAAAGATTCCCACATAGTGGCTTTAATGGCCGGCGGTAATTTTTCCCACGGTAAATAATAATAGCATGGCCTTCTTTTAGCTTATCAACTGAAACAAGAATCCCACCACTTTCTGCTTCAAGAAACTTTGCAGTGGTCATGACCTGTTTAAACAGCTTCTGCATCGTAATAACCTTCACTACCTCTCTATGCTTCCAGTGCTGATGAATACCTTCCATTACACCATTAAAGACCCCACGCCTACCTGAAGCAAACAGCAAAGTAAAATGTATGATTACAAAACAGTGCCAGATTTCAATTAAGGATTTAGATTATACTACTGCCCCTTGCAAATTCTTGTATGACACAGTTAGCATGAAAAGAAGTTTTTTGAAAACATCAGTTTCACTAGTGAGCATGTCATAAACAAAATAAATTTGACAGAAATCAGAGCAAAAGGGTTACGTCAACAGTGCAGGTGTGACATGAATCCTAGCTCTCTCTTAAACATTACGTGCAATCTGCTAAAAATCTCTGCATCGGAAACTCCATGTCCATAGGAGTTCAAGATCTTAGTAAGGAGTAAACAGTATCTGAAATTTTCCAAGCTTATGAAATCTAAACTTTTTTCTATTACATGGAACGAAATAGAAATTTTAATGCAGAAATAAGAAGCATATAGTTTCAAAGAGCTAAGCATGGTTATAAAATTTATAGAAATTAAATTGCAATAATCAAGATTTATTTACAATCTAATTAAAAAGAAAAGTCGGTATGGTTTGGGCACCAAGTGATAAACTGCACCAGCCATAAGAAATTTACTGAACCATACAAAAGGAAGAATAGAAAGTAACTATTTGAACATTACAATTTAATCTTGCAAAAGAATAATTTTACGGTAAACTTCAATTCAAGCAAGTGATGTGGGATAAATAAGTATTTCAAGATATAGTTTTCAAGACATGATTGTATGTATACAATAAAGAATGCTATTCTGGTCAAGGAAAATAAAGAAGAGTTATAGCTAGTTATGTTTATAAGTGCTAGAAGGATTTCTATACCAAGTACTAAACAACTATGCATCTTCAGTCCTATCTTACGGAAACACTCCTTCTCTTCTTCAGTCATCGATTCCTGGTCAACATCCTGCTCAGCAGGAGTCCATTGAGAATTCAGCTTTGACAACTCAGTTGTTGATTTCTCTATCTTTTTGTTAAGCTGAAATCCATCCATAACAAACTATTAGAATAGACAAAGAAGTATTAGAAAGTGAAACCCAGAAATGAATGTTTTAGTCTTTAGAATCTTACAATAAAAACCTTGCGTCCTTGATTCCTCAGTTGCCTCTGTAGTCGTTCCTTTTCAGCCTCCTTCTTAAGGTCCACATTCTCATCGCTTTTTACAAGGTCTTCATACTCTGTATGGATATTGTGGAATTCTGATAATGTTCCAATTGTGCCAGAGTTAAGTAATGGTTTATCAGCTTCACAAAAAGTTTCATTTGCTTTCAGGCGGGCATGTTCTTCATAGAGTTCCCATCTTTCGAGCTCAGCTTCTCTTTTTGCAACCAGATCTGCCACTTCAGAAGGAAGGAAGTCCTTGCCTCTATAAAGTAATATAATAAACTTATTGCGTAGTAGGAGAACTCCCCCTGTGAGACACTGCATTAGTAAATATTACCGTTAAGATGCATTTATACAATTAAACAATTATGCATAATAACAATGTAAAACTGCAACATATGCATCAGAACCAGAGGACAAGATTTGATACAACTAAGGGAAAGAGTCATAATGCTCAATGCATAAGTAACCAGGTATACCCTCAGAGAGAGCAAGAGATAACAGCCTCAGGTAGGTATATCTGCTGTAACCAAATTCAGGTCAGGCTGTTGCCATTTTGGCAGAAATAACTGGTAATCATTACATCTAATCTGGCGGATATTCGCTAAGAAAAATACTACTTTTCCCTCCAAAAGATGTTGCGACCTTAGTATACACCTTTACATCCGCAATATGACAAGCATAGAATTTTTTCAACAGATAATAATCGATACCACGTATGTGCAGATACTCTCTTAAACTTGCCTTCAACTCGTGTGCCATTTGCTCATTGTTTGTGTTCGGAACTCCAAACTTCACGGCAATCTTTGCTATGAGACTTTTCTCCCACAATTGTAAGATAGCTGCAGCCAGGCCTTGAAGTTTTCTGTTCTTTCCTGGAAAAAGTAAACGAGGCAAACAGAACTAGTAAACATTGCGTGCATAGAATGCATGCATGGACCACCATGTATTTCAAAGGATGTCCTGTTTGTGGGGGAATACTGACTGGCATACAGCAGCAGGAAAGATACCTAAAACAAAATGAGTAGGCAAGGAACATGCGAGCTTCCTCAAGAATGTCAGTTCATCATCTGCCAGCTTTGATCTAGTGTGTGGCGGACAACGCCTCATTGGAGCCTTAAACCCAGGAACCATTTCTGGAAGCAAGTCAGCATCCACGGGCAAAGGCTTGTGCATCCACCAGTCAATGAATCGAGGTCCTAAACCATCCAATAATCTATCTCCTTCCTTCTCATACAATGACTTGCTTGCTGCTTGGCAACTGAAAGTATCTAGAAAGATTCCAGTTTGCACAGGATCCCCTTCTACATTCTCTTTGCTCATCATTTCATCCACAGTACTTTTAAATGGCTTAGTTTGACAAATACTACGGCCTTCAAAATCAAGCTGACTAAGATCTGAGGATGACCTCATTTCACAGTCAGCAGAGTATGGGCGTATCTTCGGAAATTCCGTTGAAGTCGACTGGTTATTTCCCCCTCTATAAATAACAAGTGTATCTTTCTTTCTCCATATAACTATGCCTCCAGTCTTGGTCTGCTTATGAAATATATTCACATGTATACATAACCGTCAGAAACTGTAATAGGGAAAGCAGAAAATTGTGCAAAAAAGGAAACAACGTGACAAAGAACTAGAGGTGTGGATCAGGTAACATGCTTGCCACTATAAAAATCAGACTCCTTATGAAGAAAGCGCACACACACCACAGTCCAAATCCCAACAGGTATTGGAATGAATCTCAATGCTTTTTGAACAGACAACCAATACTAACTGACATAAAGCATCTATTTTACTAATTTACTATAACCGAAATTCTGTAGAACAGTAACTAGATGATATGCAAACACAATATCAAATAATGTCATTTCCCATATCAGCGGAAGAATTTAGGCTTATGTAGATGGGATTCAATTACACTAACAAGCATCGAAAAGTAAAGCTATATGTCAGCCGATGATACAATCATTCATGTCAATTATGCGCCAAATGTGAAGCGGTTTCAATCAGTTTCATCGAATTCAACAACATGTATACCAATCATCCAAACATACATTATGTGCGTGAATTAATTAAGCAAATAAAAAACGATCAACCACCAACCTCAACTATTTCTTGAGCTCTATCCATGTTCCCGCACAAAGGCACATCGAATTTGATCATCACAAGCTCATTCTTCCTCCAAATGAACTTAATATCATCCACAACAGCTTGAGTAACCCCAGCCTTCTTGACCTTCACCCATTGCTTCATTTTTGCAGCCTCACCTCTCAACCTCTCAAGCAACTCCTTCTCAAGGCTCAACTCCGCCTTAGTCGCCACCCTTTCCTTCTTAATCCTCTGAAATACCATCCTTTCCTCCTTCTCCCATGGCATTTTCCCGCCTATTCTCGAATCCCTAGAATCTCCAACTCCCACCAAGCAATCCCCAATTCCGAAATCCTTGAACCCTTGTTGGGTTTCATCCAAATTCTCATCTTTTCCAGGTCCCCAGATTCTAAATTTCCCAATAACTTTCTGGGTTTTATCTGGATTCTCATTTGGTCCAAGTCTTTCAATGCTGTGGACAATCTGCTTGATTGCTTTGTCGCCTCTAATGCCAACTAGCTTGCCAGTGAGCACCGTATCGGGGTTTTTCGCCTTGCCATTTTTCTGGGTTTTGTTGCTTCCAGATTTCGAAAAGTCAAGGACTTCTTCGGGGGGAAGAAGAAGAGGACCCTTCATCCATGGCGCTGTGGGGATCTTGATGGAAGTGTCTGAGCTTGGAAATGGAGGGTTGGAATTGGGGCTTTTTGTTGCTGGTTTGGGGTTTTGGGGAGGTTTTGGGTTTAAGGCAGAGGAGATGGGAATGTGTGAATGGAATGGTGAGGTGAGATGGGTAGTGTTTGGTAGAGTGGAAATATGGGAAGGAAAGAGAATAGCAGGCATCTTAGCGCCTTGAGTGAATGCAGAGGACAGAGGAGAGTGAAGAAATAATGATGAACTTGTCAAAGTTCTTATCTTGTGGTTTCTTTTAGTTAAAGGCCCATGGTGATGGTCTGTTAATGGGGATAGAAGAAAGAACTGTTGGATTTTGATAGTAGAAGTTTGGGTTTAGCAACTTTGCCTTATGGATTGAGATAAGGTAAAATTAACTCAGCATTTACCTTATTTACTGTATATATGTTTTGTTGGCGTGGCGCAGTAAACAGGGTTTGCTGCGTCAGTTCCTTATCTACCTTGAATGCTCTTAGACCTGGGTATCCATCATTCTGTAATTAACGAAACTTTATTATTAACATAATTGATATATCCTTTTAAAGATGATGGGAATGAGAATGAAATGAGAAGGAATCATTATCATTCCTTATTTTTCTTTTGTTTGATACTTGAGAATGGAAAAATTATGAGTCGCTATAAATTTGGGAATAATTCCCTTTCCAATTGAGGAATTTGATACCAATGAGGGACTTGGGTATCCCATTCACATTTCCTAAGCCCCTTTTGGTGGTAAACATGCCCTATATGTGCAAAGACTAATCAGATTAAGAACCGTTAACTAATCAAATTAAGAACCATTTAAGTATGCATATAAACAAACAGTTTATCATAAAAGATCTTAAATATGAACAAATGACACTTTGAAGGGATGATTAAGAAAATGAATCGCACTTATTACAATTTGTATGGTGGATACAAGTAATATTCTTCTACTGGCACCAAAAACGTATACCTCAGCTGCTAGATTGGATAGCAAGTCGCCTTAACAAACTGTGATCAACTTGGTGACACTTATTTTAATGTTAACAGAAAAGATTTCCGCATCACATTTCCAATTTCAGTCCAAGCAAAAAGAAAGCATCTCTAATTCGATAAAAATCCCTATTTCATACGCAATAGGACCCAAAAGTTTACAAGTCGAGTTTATTTCCATGACTAAATGGACTAGGGGGCTTAGGACCAATTGAATGGATATCAAGGAAATAATGCTCCTCTTAAATTAAATCTCAAAACACCTTCTCTGCTAACTTTCTATATACAAACAACGCCAAACACATGAAAAGATATCCACCCGGCATTGAAGATCGTTCAAAAGCCGAAGCCGCATACAGGTAATGGACAGATTGAGTTCATCATAAGAGCTTTGACTCATCGTCAATAGGGTCACGAAGTGTACCAAACATCCAATCCATCCATATAGTATAATGTCCATAGTTATGGCGGTATGTCGTGTGATGTATGGTGTGGTAGCCAGCACCCATGACAGGCCATAATTTGGCGTGGATGCAATCGTGAATGTTTGCTGTCCATATGGCCTCAATAAATAGGAACGCTATGTGTGTTGTAAAATGCATTGGCACAAGAAATAGAGCTATAACATGAGGAACTGCCTGCAGTATCCCATCAATTGGGTGAAATGCCAAACCTGCCAGAAACAGAGCCAAAACAATCATTAGCAACAAGTAGGAAAAAGATTTTGAAACCTGATGACAAGGTGGAGGTTTGAAGGAAAGAAAAGCAACTTGAACCTAAGGGTTTATACAGAAGTTGAAGTACCATCCTCAATTTATTCAGTGAAAATCACCCAATTTTGTTTAGGAGTAATCGCTATAGGCAAACCGATACATAGTGCATAATAGACAACTCAACATATAGATAACAGCAATGTAACAATAATTTCATCCTGGTTGCATA
Organism: Spiraea crenata; assembly: GCA_033992175.1. Taxonomy (NCBI): domain Eukaryota; kingdom Viridiplantae; phylum Streptophyta; class Magnoliopsida; order Rosales; family Rosaceae; genus Spiraea; species Spiraea crenata. Next base: position 406,903 of record JAVBHV010000081.1, on the reverse strand, counting down.
ATGTGCCTCAGGCATGACATGTCTCGCAGAGTCAATCAAAAGACAATTGAATCTTAACATAGTAAACTCAAGGAAACCAGCCAAGGATTGTTGGAATTACATTTATTTCCAACTTATAAGAAACACAGTCATTGTATTAACATGATATGATTAAAGTAGAACAATCAAGGACAAGCCATCGTCTGGAGTACATGCAAAATCCATAAGCACAATAGCTTCTATAAACATCAAAAACCTCCAAATAATCTCAAATTAAAGCAACAGACCTATGCTAAGCGCTAATCAAGCTAAAGACACAACCAAAACCAAATCCACATGAATAAGAAAAATGACAGTGCATAACAAAGCTGCGATAGAATTGATATGTGCAATGCCCAAAACACTTTCTACAAGCTGTGATCCATCAACACTACCCACCCCCACAAGGAAATGGCTTTCAAAGATGCAAAGCATACTAAGTACTACCACAAGTCCATTGCATAGGCTCAATATGTATCAATCACCTAGTCAGACCGGCTTTCCCAGAAAGAACAGATGAAACTGTATACATATTTGATATACTTTTCATCCTTCCTACTGATCACGAAAGCGACTGAACAGCACAGTAGTTTCCGGAAATAAACTGAAAGTTGCAGAGAGTTAGGAGGAACAGCTTGATTGGATGTTAAGAGTACAGCCCAATAGCCTAAGCATTATATAATATGGACAGGAGAGAAAAATATCTAGTTTCCCTTTCTATAGAAAACTGCTATCAATCCATGAGGAGCCTCATAAACTCAACAGTGAAGTTATTGATTAACGACACTAACTTAAGACATAAATGGGATTTTCATGCAAAATAAACAAGAATGGATTGATAAGTAGGAAATATCTAGAATTCATCTATGGCATCAAAGCCTTTGAAAAAGGAATCAAGTGCATGTTTACATAGGAGCAGCAGAATGATTCAAGCAAGGAGTTCACAGAAACAGTCTAACAGAAATATGCAACCCCATGAAGTACGCCAAACACCACAAGGATAGAGTCAACCAATAAATCAAACATGAGGAAATCGAAGTGGACATGCATGCATATTGTAAATCAGATATATGGGATAAGTATTTAAAATGACATAAAATTCAGTAGCTAAATAACTTACCAGCAAATGGAGAGAGAGTATTCTGCTTGTTGTAGATGTGATGGGTAGCATGAAGATATTTATACAGAGGTTTTATGTCATGTAACTCTCTATGCATCCAATAAATTCCAAACTCCACAATTACAAGATAAATTGCTAAATACATGAGGTATGCAAGCCAACCAACATCACTTATTCTTGCAAAGCACTTTGTCCAGCCATTTTCAACCATGTACTCAGAAATAGTTGGAAGAGCACAGTACCAAGGCATGGCCTTCATGGCAACATATATTTGCAAAAGCATGGCTTTATTAGAGGGAATGGCATCTGCAATGAGAAAGTAAATGTCAGTTTCCTTGGTGGGAAGACATGTGTTCCTCGTTTGTCAACATTCAAGAAAGCATTCTGAACTTCAATTTACATTAACACATCCCAACTTTCAGTTGGACCACTACGCATTCATACCAGAACCTTAACAGTCTTTATAAGTACGGCGAGAGATATCCGGAAGTTAATCTTCCCAGTTAACTGAATAAGGAAAAACAGCTTCAAGTTACTTGCTATTTTAAAGTACATAATATAGATGGATGTCTACTCATCATAATCTATAAGGGCATAGGCCCAAAGAATCAACAGGACTGTAACAGCATGAATAAGCACAGCTAAAACAATGTATCATTTTAACAGGTGCCAAAATGTAGGTGTCAACAAGGGATTTAAACCATCTAACTGGTTGTGGTTTACCAGAAATCCTAAATTCAGTTGCAGCAAGATATTTTATGCAAACCCCTTGCAAGCACCTTGTCTAGGATCAGTTCGTGCTTGGGGGATTACATTAAAACCAACACTAGTTTTCTCTATAATAACAAATACTACAGTCAAGTTACAAATTATTAGAAGATCGATAACTTTCAGAGTACTCAGGTTTATGCATGCAAACACTTCACTCTATCTTCACTTCTTTTGTGTGACAACAGTATCCAGTCCAAACAAACCCCTTGAGAAATTACAGGGGATCAGGAACGCGTGTTCAACTATGAAGGAACGTGAAATAATGACATGTTCATCTCATTGTTCATGCTCTCTTAGTTTCAGGGAAACAACCCTCTGGCCCCATTAAATTCAAGTAGACATAGAACAGTAAACAGAAGAAAACTTCCGTACCAAATCAACTGGAAATAAACAAAACATGGAATATGTGTTGAACATTTTATTTGAAAAGAAAAAACTAAACCCACAGTTCATATCAACCTTCAGTGCACATCAAAAGAGCCAGTAACTCAAAAATCAACAAAAAGGTTAAGAGTCAGATCCATCACTGCACATTAAACTTCAGTTGAACCAAATATAGTCCACCTAATTTTGCTGGCAGTAGAAATAGATTAATCATATTAAACCCAATTGAATCCAGAGAAAAAGAAGGTAGAGGAAATAAAAGAGCAAATAAAACATCAGATTCACATGTTCAAAGATCACCAACTCACTGAAAGAATCAACAAAAATTGAAGTAACAATCCAAATCAAGTTAGAGCAAAACAAATTACAAACACTAATTCAGTAAAAAGAGAAATTAGAACATAAGAAAAAACAATAATCATAGAGGATTAAAAGTCAATGCCAAACATTAAAAAATAGAAAAAGGGGCACGAGATAGAGTTGAAGCCTTGTGTACCTTTCGGGATGTAAACGCTGCGTCTCAGGTAGTAAATGTAGAAGCACCAGAGGACGCCGGAGACGAGGTAGAGTAAGGTTCCGCCGACGAAGTTGCGCAGCCAAGTCTGGAACAGGTGGGGGAGTGGGCCCCACAGTCCTTTGGGGACGAGGTTTTCGAGTACAATGCGGTTGTAGAAAGTGGTCTCCTCGAAGAACTGGTTGAGGTACAGGGCCTCCATCCGTGCGATGTGGATGTTCCCGTGATCGGGCCGCCGGAGATTTGGAGTGGGAATGGAAAGAGGGAGAGAGAGAGAGAGGAGGAGGAGACAGGGCTGCGCTGGAGGGCGAAGTAGAAGTGTTGTGTAGCTGAGATTTCTTTGTCTGATATGTGGACCAGGGATTGATTGGTGGACAAGCATGTGGTGGACAAACAAAAAACATTATGTTTATGCTGATCTCAAATTTAAACACTTGTTATCTATAAAAAAAATAATAATAATAATAAAAATTTAAAACACTTGTTGAGCCACGTAAGCAAAAACACTCAAAAATCATCTTCAAAAGACTTCACAAACTCACACTTCAAATTGAAAATTTTGTGGATCACTCTTCAGACTTGAAACTTTGTAAACCCACTCTTCAAATATTTTTTAACGATTCTTTCATCTTTTAATGCTTTCTTGGTATTTGTAAACCAAAATTTGAAGAGTCTCTTGGACAACAAATTTTTCACTTCACAATTTTTGATTTACAAAGTGCCACATAGGTCCATAAACAAGATTTTGCAGACTCACATTTGTGGAATCTCTTGAAGATGCTCTAAGGGGACGGACCATCATGCGGAAAATTTAAAACACTACATGGCCTAGATACATCCCAAAACAAGGATTTAGCATTTGTAAGCCGGTCCAAGTTCCAAGCGCCACAAAGTAGTGTCCGCCTACGCACATTGCATTTGTAAACAACTGCATAGGTGAACGAAATAACCACAGTTAACGAAATAACCACAGTTAGGAAAATCAAAATCATAAGTAACATGCGCAGATGTCCTTGTAGTATGTTGATACAAAAAATTTACCAACTAATAAAAACGATGTCCTCTCACCCATTTAGTGGTTAGTTAGTAGTGGCCAAGTCCTTACAACCTTCTTCTTTTCATCAACTCAACGATAAGTTCTTAGAATACATCAGTCCAATGCTACATTCCTATTTTTAATTAATCAAATCACAAATTATAATTCAACAATCAATCTACTAAATGATCTATCTACTAACCCTTGAAATGGAAATTGAAGAATACCTCAAGGTAGTATCGGTGTGGTATTAGTCAATCACTCCACGATGCCCAGAGGTACGATGTTGCACTGTAAATGACCAAAATTATTTTCTTTTCTCCTCACTGTTAATGTGAATGCAAAGTGGTGTCTTCTGAGTGGCTTGAATTGAAGTTAAACTAGCCACATCGAGATGATGTTGGCACATTTTGGGAAGCACTCGTGAAGGCAGTTCTTAAGTAAAAATGAAATTGAAAATACAAGAATGAAAGTGTAACAAAATAAAATATCGGCATGAAAAAGCATATCCAATAAACTACAAGAGTCGTCATAAATTTAAACAAAAAGAAATTAACAAATTATTTTCAAATTTGTGTTAAGAGTTTGAAAGCAAATAACAATATTTCATTGAAGAAAAACAAGTTTTCCTTAGGGTTGTAAGGCATAAGTCTCTTTTAGATGTTGAATAAGTTTTTGGACCAATGACTAAACTTGGGCCGTGGGCATCAAGTGACTTAATCACACAATTGAAGAGTAATTCAGTTACTTTTAGTTATTGGCAGTGGTTCAAATTCAAAGCAAGAGACATATCTTTTGGGTTTTGAGTCTATAGTCACAACCGATCCTATTGGTTGTGTTGAAAGGGTGTGAATTGTGTATTTAAACGCAAGTTCACTGCCATAACCATCATCCGTTTCTCTTCTTGCCTTACCAAAAATAAAACCTTCATGTTTTCTACTGCATATTTGTATTGGAGAAAGAAGCACATCAAAGTTCGTCAGAGATCAAGAATCTGGTGCTGAGTTCTTGGTTTATAGATAGTTGAATCCTGCGAGATAGACGTCCAACGAACTTCAAGCACAGAGAAAGGACGAAATTCTGTCTTTTAGGACATTGCGGAATATGCAAGCCTCTATCTTTAAAACAAGTCAGTTATTCACTTTACTTCAAGTTAATTTAAGTTTCTTAAATTGTATGGTACATTTTCAATTTTTATTGCTTTTGTCGTAGTTGTTATTAATTTCTGATTTATACTTCTGTGTTATTTTGTGATCTATGCAAATCACTATTTGATTGATTCTTTCCTAATTTGGTAGTCCAGCTGTATCTGCTTTCAGCTCACGAAAAGAATCCTAATTAATAGAGCTGTACAATTGGCAGGGCAGTCCATAGATATTTCACATTCTGGCCATGGCCCATGGTTTCAATTTTAATATTTCGGTACTGCTAAACTACCTATCCGCAAGTCGGAGAAGTACTCAAGTAGGCATGACATGCACCTAGTTCATCTTTTTTTTTTTTTTTCTCCTCGTAAATGCGTTTGAATTCGTTTAATGAAATGAAACTAGGGTTGACATCAATGCAACTTGAGTGGAAAAGCAAAGTAGTCAGAAGATATCATTGTCCAGAAATTTGTAGGTAGAAGAGCAGAGTTTCAGGTGGCAGCCAGAGTATGGGCGGGAAGGAGTTGATCCGCTTATCAAATTTGTTCACTGATAAGTCGTTAGCCGTATAAATGTTTGCAGATGCGAACGAATGGTATATTACACCTGGTTGGACATAGCACAAACCCTTGCTCAAAGGGTCCGGGTAACTCGAGATGATCTCAGTATGCTGCTAGACCAGTTGCAGAATCCGGGCAGTGAATTATATCTCAAAGCCTTGGAGCTCTTAATTTAATAAGAACGAATGGTATATGACATTTCGGTTCTACATTACTACATCCGTAGTAATTCATATATGTATAAAATAAATTGGTTTAGATAGCTATTAAGATTCTTATTGTTTCTCATCATTAAGTACATTTTATTGATACACTCATGGTAATTAAATGATCTCCAATCAAATTCATTTAAAACAATGATGTTTCTTGAACAATAATTTAAGGGGGCTTTTAAAAGAAAATGGGAAAAACACCTGTAAATTTTATTTTTGTTTACTTCCAACTCACCAAATTTTTTTTTTTTTTTGACGAAAAATCCATGACTAAATTCCACATTATCAACTCTTTATATGTGACAATGACCCCTAAGGATAAAAAAAATACCCTAATTCGATACTAGGACAAGTGTTTCAAATATTCACATACAAAGACAAAATAATAATTTTTTTAGTGGGTTGCATCTGCCGAAGGACAAAATAATAATTAATATAATAAAAAAATAATTTAGCTTTACAAACCCCCCACACGCATGAACAATAATGTGCGTGAACAGTATGCACATGAATCCATTATGCACAGAAATAGTTAATTTCTACAACACATAAACAATTTTTTCAAACACAAAAATAATTTTTGCCAAACACAGAAACAGTTCATGATAATACAGAAACAGTTTACGTCCGAAACACAGAAACAATTTATGCCAGAAATACAGAAACAATTCATGCGAACACAGAACGGTTCATGCCAAACACAAAAATAGTTTATGCCAGCAACACAGAAACAATTTATGCTAGAAATACAGCAACAGTTCATGCGAACATAGAAACAGTTCACGTCAACACAAATACAATTCTTCTTAAACACAAAAACAGTTTTTACAAAAACAATTACCCAATTCAAAACTCATCTAAATTCAACTAAGATACAAATTTTTGTCAACAACTACTAAAACAAATTTAAAATGAATATTCAATAAGACCCCAGGATCTCCACCCGTTCGTAATAAAACATACACACACCCCATATGTTTATCATTTCCATATTGCAATAAACTAACATTTGAACCCACTTCCCAGAATCCACTTTAAACAAAAAAAAAAAAAAAAAAAAAAAGCCAAAAACTACTCTTTTGCTACAATAACAAAACTCTCAGCACAAAGCTCCCTCCGTTATTCTTTCCCCAGAAAACTAAATCCAACCCACATCACAAAATCCCCCATGAATCTCACGCACAAACCAATTAACCTATGGATGTCAACGTGGCGGGGGTTCCAGAAACGTCGGCGTAGAAGCAGAAGGCATGCTCCTTGAAGGTTCGGACAGCGGCGAGGCGGGTAAACTGTCTGGAGCTTGACAGTCGTCCCACGAAGAGGCGAGGAAGGAGTCGCAGTGCGTGAGGTTGTAGTCGGCAGAGCTGACCTCGCACGTGTGGACATGGAGGGCACGAAGTGGGTTGGAGGTCAGAGGGAGGGCGACGTCGTAGAGCTTGATGGAGCCGTCAGCGACGGCGGCGACTAGGAGGGAGTCGTGGGACTCGTACCAGGCTACACTGCAAGTTGGTAATGAGGGGGGCAATTTCAAATTAGTCACAACAACACAAACAATTTTCTCAAACAGATCACACAGTCACTTGATGTGATGAACCTGACAGTTTGTTTCAACTCGTAGTTAACCTTAACAACTTGTGCATGTTTGTGAAATGTTCAAACACATTTGAATGCTATGCCAACTTAGGTCCTCAACAGATTCAGTGAGACTGAAACTGTGAGCTATCCACAACTACAACCTATTAAATCCAGCGGTTCTAATGCAGCAATTATAGATGACCGGTCATGCGATTTTGTTCAGATTGCATTTCAATGTAACTTGGTGCAGAATTAATTCCGGTTTTAAGTTTAGTCATATGGTTAACAAAACACATAAATGGACACAGATTTTGGTACCTGGAAAAACCCCAAAAGGGTAAAAAACCGGGGGTCTATCAGAAGACCGGCCTTCCTCTATGAAATGGCAAAAGATGCCCAATACAAGGTTCAAACAAGGTCAATATCTAAATGTACTTAATCTTTAGATGCTGCTGTTCCTCGTGCGACTTCTTCTCGATCACTTCACGTCCAGTGGTTCAGATGACTGGTCAATCACTACACAGACAATACATAGGTATTTCTGTCTAGTGGCACCAAATGAAAATACTGTGAAAGACTATATGACTAGTCACCAGCAGAGTTGCAGAGAGTTATGGAGCTTCAGCAAGGACCACTGGACAACTAGGTGCACTCTGCTACAGTAACCGAAGACTGTGCAGAAATGGCTATATGACCAGTCACCAGTAGAGTTGCAGAGAGCTACGGAGCTTCAGCAAGGACTGCTGGACAACTGAGTGCACTATGCTACAGTAACCAAAACTGTGCAGAAAATGCCGAAGTCAAGAACACAAAGAAAAGACTCAACCTTGTCTTATAACATGTATGCATGATATGACCCGTTCCAGAAATTTCCCAAAATAGTGTGAAATGACCAAAATACCCTCATGGGTCAAACCGTTGACTTTTGAATAGTAAGAAATTTCATATTCAATATTGGACTCTATGTGAAGAGCTCGATGTTACGATCACATTCGAGAAGACGGAATCAAATTCAGAGTTGTAACGAAGGTGTTACGGCTGAAAAATGAAATTAGGGAGTTGTGAGAGAAGTGCCACGTGGCAGTTGGTGAGTGGTCAGTTTGGGAAAGATATTTTTGGGGTTATTTTGAAACCCAGTTCTGTGTTCAGTTTCTCAAAAGGGAATTGAACCCGCGCCTAAACGCTGACGCCCTCCACCTCCGTTGACCCTTCGCTGGCTATGGATCGAGCCAGCGACCACCTGCATTAGCCTCGCGTCGTCCCCACGAGCACGGAGCACCAAGGATCGGCGGCGGCAACCTTCAGAAACGCCGGTAAAGAGGCGATCGGAAACCGGAAACTTCCGGCGTGATTCCGGCCAGCATAGTTGGAGGTGAGTCTCGAAAGTGTGATTTTTGGATTCCTTGGTTTCCGTAGATGGATTTAGACATAAAATTCGTTGAAAATGGTTGAGAAATGAAGGAATTGGAAGTTTTGAGGAATCGGCCGGAAAATTCCCAATTTCCGGCCGGCGCGGCGGTGATGACGTCAGCACCACATGGAATGCCACGTCAGCACCGGAATGCTGACGTCAGCCCTACCATTGACCGACGTTGACCACATTTGACCGGTGACTATTTTGAGGGTTTTCGGCGTTCCGGATCCAATGGCGAACTCCGTTTTGCCATCTGAGATACGGTTATACCCCAATTGAGTAAAATATGGGGAATTAGGGTTTTACGGTTATTTGTTAAGTTTCAGTTATTAACCTTGGATTATTGGGATTGTTTGAAGATCAAATTTCGAGGAACTAGCACAACCGTTTCGTGCCTACAAAGAAGGACGACGATGACCACCCGATGTCACTGTGAGTGGACGGGTTTTGGTTTTATGTGTTATTTGAGCATGCTGGATTTGTCATATATTGGTATTTAGATATGCTATATGCTTATAAAGATGGTTTTGGCTGGATATGCATATTATGAATATTTAGTACAGTTGTTGGCAGACCTGAGAATTTAGGGGGTTGAATTCCCGCTAGATTCTTCGCATTGGATGTCTAGGCAATGGTGGTTGAATTCTCCATGCCCCGACATCCGGACATGGTCGTTGAATTCCCCTTGTCCCATTCACTGGTATTGGTGGTTGAATCCCACATGCCCTACATACTGTCACTGTGGTTGAATTCCCCAGGTCGGATTAGATCACGGCCGTAGATTATATGATTGAAATGCATAGGTTTGCCTACTGTGATTCCTACTGTACTTTTGCGGCATGATTATGATAGCATATGCTCATACTACTTGTTTTAAACTGTGGGGGTTATTATATTTTTCAATAAATGTTTTTCACTGACATTTATTTTCTCTGTCCACTCACCCTTGTTTTTACGCCCCCCTCAGGACCTGATACTGTTGAGCACCATGTGATGAGAGGCAGGATAGCTCTGTCGTGTCTACTAAGAGTGGGAACCTCTTTAGCGTCTGTAGTTTTCAGACTTGTGTACGATGGTGTTGTACTTCTCCGCCTTCGGGCTATTGTTGTGTAAACCATACTTCCGCTGTAGACGCTCTGATACTCTGGTTTTGTTGTTTACCATTCTTTTTATCTTTTAGTTAGGTGTTTTGTCGCTTTCTTTTGAGTTTAGGCTTCGTCACTCTTTGGGGGTGATGGCCGCACCTCCCGGGCCCCACTTTCTGGGACGGGGTGTGTCAATGAACCTGAAAGACAAGTTTGCACACAATTATCTTGAACTTCTAAAAACTCAACATTGTCTTGTAAAATGAATGAAATTGAAAGACAAGATTGCACACAATTATTTTGGACTTCTAAGTATATGAGTTTGAAAATCATGGAAGCCAAAACAATGAAGAAAAGAACTCCTTCAAAGTTTTCTTCAATATAATCTCAAAGAGAAAGCAAAACTTTAGAAGAAGATTCTATAGCATGCCGTACCTAAAGAGTTCTTGCAAAGATTTTATGAAGATGAAAGCTTTCAAGAACTCAAGGTAGAAACCATAAGGGGCGGCTGCACAATGAGAGGATTTTGAAAAGATGAAATGAAGTTGTAAACCCTAAAACCCTCTATAAGAATTGAAACCAAATTAAGAACAATAAGGTTCAATTCATATGCAACCCTCAAGTCCTAAAAGCTTTTCTACATGAGTGAACTAAGAACTCAAGAAAATGAAGAGGAAACAAGAGAGGGCTGCTGCAAAATGAGAGTTTGAAGAATGAGAAAGTTAAGTTCAAAACCCTAATGAATTGTGTGGTGAGGTTTTGTTTAAATAGGCTAAAGGGATAGGAAATGAGTGAACCACAATGAGACAACTTTAAATAAGCTTTAAACTAACCCTTGGCAGATTTAAAAGTGGTTCCAGCTGTTTGCACATGGGCCATCAGAAAAAGACAAAACTGCTTTTCAAAAGAAAGTCACTTTTGAAAGTTTCACGTGCAAGAATAAGATGACTGGTCATCTTGGTTCACAGACTGCAGTTTTGTAAAGATTTCAGCCAAACTAAAAACACCTACACAATCTATATGAATGCAAATTAAATTGATGAATGAGTGTGTGATGAATCTGAGGTCTTCAATCTTCAAGCTTCAAATGCTATCATCATGTCTTCAATTCTAGAACTAAGTCCTAAAAAGAAACTAATTGAGCTTGTGATAAAATACAAAGTTTTTGTATAAGGATTAGCCAATTTACAAAGTATTCTACAATACAAATATCCTACAGACACCGTAGACGCCATCGGCGATCTCGTAGGAGACGAGCTCAGTGATTGGTTGGTGGGGGCGGCGAGATCGATCGAGCTCCTGGAAATATCCATGGCCGAAACCTTTCGTGTCGTACGAGCCGAAGATCATGAACATGGGCCAGGCTTTGGAGAGGCCGGCGAGCCCGTGGATGCACTCGGGGCTCAAGACCGTGAGGACGACTCCCGATCAGAGGTACTCGTAAGCGGAGGAGCGAAGGAAGTGACGGATCGGAACTGGTTGGGGAAGGAAAGGTCGGAGTTGACGGTGAACTGGTTTGAGCGCATGGTGTATATGGTCCACTAATTATACTTTTAACATAATAATTTAATGTTTTGTCCTTAGAAGAAATTATTTGAATTGTATGTCCTAGCATAGAATTGAGTATTTTCTTTTGTCCTTTGGAGTCATTAATCCTTTTCATATCTAGTTATGATTTTATGTGTGTTTAATCTAGGGACAATGACCCCTAACGACAAAAACAATACCCTAATTCTATGTAAGGATAAGTATTTTAAATATTCTCCTACACGGACAAAATAATAATTAGTATAATAAAAAAATAATTGGACCAATCATGCATGAGAAAGTGAACAGTATTGTGTGAACAGCACCAACCGCGTGTGAACAGTACCTTATGAACAGTAGCACAGAAACAGTTATGCCAAATATAGAAACATTTTCTACTAAATACAAACAATTATGTCAAACACAGAAACAGTTTTGCTAATATATAATAGTTCATGTCAATACAGAAGCAGTTCATACAAAAATAGAAACAGTTCATGTCAATACAGAAACAGTTGATGCCAACACAAAAACAGTTCATAACAATTATCAAAACTTCAATTGTATAGAATCCAACCCTTCAACTCCGAAAATATATAGAATCTAATAAAATATTGATTGGGACAATAAAAACTCAAACAAAAATCAAATATAAATCGAAAACCATCTCTCCTTTCTGGAATTCTCTCCCTTGTCAACAATGCATCTTCATCGCTAAACCACATACAAATCGAAAACCATATAAGCTCATATCACAACCCAAAAACGCAAAGTTTCAATACAATCAACCTCAAATTAATCCGGATCATGTAATTACTAATTAATTACATTATACTAATATAATCTAGCAACCTGAAGGATTAAATGCCCAGCTTCCTCATAGAAAAACTCTCGCCTGGCTACGTTATTTCGGATCAAAGCCGAAACCGCATACAATGCTTCAGTGGCTTCTTGCACAAAGCTAGATTTCACCATTCTCCATTAGCTTGGACAATGCCCGAGCTCCACAATCTGCGTTATTCGCAATTTTGTCAATCAAGTATGCTTATCACTCTCAAAAAGACGCAATTTCACATTGTTGTGACTATAAAATTCAAAACTCAAGGAGGCGAAGAAGCTGCTGTGGGATGATCGGCTTTAACGCAGCCTCCAGGAAACAACATGCAATCATATACCAATTACTAATCAAAATCAATGCCAATGACACAAAAATAAACAAAAATCTACATCAAACTGAACTCACCGCTTCTCGAATCAACTTCGAAACGTGGAAAAGCTAACCCTCATGATCGACACCACAGACAATCTTAATTTTATGGCTTTGTTGATGTGCTTCAAGCGCCTGGGCTTGCAGCCGTCCCAAGCGGCAAGATCATCGTCCCCAGGAGGCCTAGCGGCTGGGGAAGAGGAACTGCCGCCTCGAAAGCGGACGCGCTGCTGCTGATCTTTGGTGGAGGAGTCCTCGTCGCCGCAGGAGATGCTGAGCATGTCGACATCGAACTCGTCACTGACTGCGTCGCTCTCGGCTGTGGGCATCGCCCAATCTCAATTATCCTCTATTTTTCTCTTTCCTAGGGCTTGATTTCACCTCGTCCCCAAATGTTGTGACTTCCCAAATCTCCAATCCGCAAACCATAGAATTTTTGGTAGGTCGGTTGGAGGAAGAGAAGGTCGGCGGTGGAGAATCTTCAAGGGCATCGTCGAAGTTTGTGAAAGCCGGCGACCGGCAAGTGTTCACGATGGAGCAAAAGGCCATTTGAAGATGGATGAAGATCTGGTGCGCGATGCAAGGGATGAGTTGAAACGCGCGTGGGATTATAAAATGCAGTTATATTTTTTAATGTATAATTTAAGTTTTTGCCAATTGAATTGCTTGTCCTACTATAGAAAGATGTATTTTTCTATGTCCTTGAGTCATTAATCCTTTAATCTATCCCTATTAATTCAATATGTAAGATTTAGCAAAAGAAAGTTTGTCTTCATTACGCTATTAACTTCTGCAAAAATTCAAATTCATCAAGCCGCATTGGTCTCATAGTGTCGTAAGTTTGGTTAGGTGTCCAAATTTAAGTGATGTATACTTAGCCGGTGACTTTTCCGAACGAACCCCAAAAATTCCAATTTCTTCATTTCTCAACCAAATTTAACGAATTTTATATCAAAATCTATCTACAAAAGCCAACGAATGCAATGGAACCAGAATGGGGACTCACCTCGGTCTGGAACGGCCGGAAAATTGATCAAAAAATTTGGTTTTCCGTCGGCCTCGTCAGGGACGATTTACGCAGTTTATGGGGACGATTCTTGGTGCTCCGAGTTCGTCTCATCAAGAGGAACATGTTTCTGGTGGTGGAAGCTTTGATCCGTTACCGGCAAGAGAAAATCGACGGTGAAGAGGCGTCGGGCTTTTTGGGTTTCCGTTTTGGGAAACCGGATTTAAATACCACCCAAAACAGAAGTGACCAATAATTGGTCCATTTACTGTGGCAGCCAATCAGAGGCTGCCACGTGGCAAATTCCTCAACACCACAATTTCATTTTTCGTCTGTAACGCGTTCGTTCAACTCGGAATTCGATTCCGTCTTCGCGAACGTGCTCGTATCGCTGAGCCGTACGCATAAAGTACAATATTGGTTAGGTACGTTTTGAACTATTTAAAAGTCAATAGTTGACCAAGTAGGGGTATTTTGGTCATTTCACAAATTTATGGGAAAAAAATTTTGGGACGGATCGTATCAATTGGGGAGGCTACTCACTTTTCCAGCACCTAGGCGCCTGCCTAGGCCATTTTTTTTAACATTGGCAATCAAGGGGAGATATCCATCATGGGGAGCATCCAACAAACTTCTACATCGGACATTTGAGCTTTGTACTCTTTTTCCCTTGATCTAAGTTTTTGTCCCATTAGATTTATCTTGGCAAGGTTTTTAGTTAGACATTCTTTTGCACGTCCAACGTTTCAATGGTCTATTTCCGGTTATACTTTTTTTTCCCCTCTATAGGGTTCTTCCCATTGGGTTTTATTAGCAAAGGTTTTTAACGAGGTAATTTATCATTGATACACGGTTATCCAAGAGGGAGTGTTGTGATTATCTTGATGCGGATGACCTTCCGTATTTTCCTCATCAATATCATTAGGTTGTATCATAAATCATCTAAATTGTGTCACTCTTTACATTTTATCTGGTGTAAACTTAGGGACTATATGCCCATTTTCTATGCATCGATCTAATTACCTATATATATGACCTTAATGAAAAAGAACAGTACACTTGATTCTTCTCTATATTTATGTCTTTGTTCATTTTATGTACAATATTTGACTCAATTTTAGGTTAAAATAGTCAAAATTTTAATTAAGCTGTTGGAGATGCTTTTATGCAAATAGAGTCAATACATGCAGAATAAATTCTAGGGATCAAAACCAAGCAGCAAAGGAGCAATCCGTAACAAAGGCTCTAATGTGTTAGGCAAAAATTTCCTAGCAAACAAGACACATATTGAAGTTGCATTTCCATTGTACTGGCATTCTGATCCGTACCGAATCTGATTCAAGAACTCATCTGTAACATCACTCCATTGAAATCTTCCTGGATGGGGACCGCCCCTTGACCAATCCACCCAAGTAATGGTCCTATTTGAATTGAACTCGCCGTACAACAAGTTCACTAGTGTTGGAATATAGTGCTCATCAATATAGCAAGGAGGATGACAGAACTCTTGAAAGATAGGGTAAATTTTTTGATCGGAAACAATGTGGACGGCGAGGTCGCGGTGAACTTCAAACCACTGAGACCCTTTTCGCCAATTTGTGAGGTTAATTTGGGGCGACATTTGAGGGTTGTACCGGCCGCGGCCTGGCTTCCTCGGGTCGTCAAATGAGCTGAGGAAGCTTAGGTTGGAGTTCATGAGGTAGTCATAAGTTGTGGTGAAGTTGAACAGAGGAATGCAGGACTCAGAGAGCAAGACAAATCTTTCGTTGGAGAAGTCAAGGAGTGCATTGGCTAAGAGACGCCTCTCGGCATCTAGCATTGTTGATGTTCCCCAATATACTGGCTGCAAGAAAATAAAATATTAAACTAAAATGTCGCCCATAATGCCTTGATACTGTTAGCTAGACTTCATGTTTGTTTGTAGATACAAGCAATTGGTAACTACAATCGCTTCTGAGAAAAACACTTCCCAGTGGTTTGAATTTTTTTACGAAGAACAATACTTTCGTGATCCCCAGGGAACCAAGCTCTCGTCCTACTTTTACTGATTATTCGACATTAAATCCATATTCTAAATTATCTTTGAAATTGTAGTTGAAAAAAAAATTGAATTACTTAAAGATCATTTAGTCATTCCACTACAAAAATTTGGAGCATTAGGGACTAACGTTGGTTTAAATAAGAGGGGGTCTTAATGCCCTTTTGCAACCAACTTATATAATCAGTCCCTACTTAGATTTTTTTGGGGATGCGGGAAGAGAAAAAATGACACAAAATGACAAATTTTGGGGAAAATTAGGAACTAATTGTATAAGTTGGTTGTAAAAGGGCATTAAGACCCTCTGTTATTTAAACCAACAGTTGGTCCCAAATACTCCAAATTTTTGTAGTGTTCATATGTGCCACAAACATTGTCTGTTAGGTAAATAACTAAGTTCCTCTTAATGAACCTTATATGTATGAGTGGCTAAATGATCACCAAGTGGATATATATTTTTTTTTATAGACATAGGCATTAAACGGTGATTTATAAACTGAACATTTACGATTAGAAAGTTGGGATATATATCGAATAATGAGCAACGACGAAACGGAGCACGCAACATAGAACTAAATAAACATTTTATAATTACCTTGCTTGGAATCCTTCTACCATGGAACACAGAATTTTCCGGCACTGGTTCATCGAAATCAGGGTGAGCGTGCACGTAAATCGAGTATCGGCCGTCGTGTCCCTCGAAAAATTTCTCCCACAAGGGACCCAAAGGTAGAGGCCCCTTGGTCAAGAACATGAAAGCCACTTTTGGAACATGATTGTAAGGCAATGCTTGAACTCGAGGAATCATGGATGCTCGCCAGAACAACTCCTTGTCACTCATATTGTGTACTATGTGTTTCTGTTCCTTCAATAAAACACTAGTATAATTAGTTGTCCCATTTTTGGAAAACGATAGTAGTAGGAATGGCAGCGGTGGTAACGGAGGTGGGGGAGGGGGCAGCCAGTTTGGTGACGGTGGTGGCGGAGATGATGGTGTTTCGGGAATGACATTGATGGAGTTTAAGGGAGCTTGAAACTTTATGATTGAGAAGCTCTGGAAGAATAAGGTAATTATGATACCTACTGACAAACCTATGCCAAAGAATAGGAAATGAAGGACATGATTAAGTTGGACATGACTGCCCATTGTCATTAAGCAGAGAAAGAAAGAGAGAAAAAAGGAATTTCAATTGGTAAGTTAAAAATTGCTCAATCAAGTTGGAAGCTCTTGTAGCTTGGGTTTTGTAGGGAAGTGTAGCATGTATGTTGACTTTGTAATTGGGGATGCTTGTTTTTGCAATTAGCGTACACGTTGGAGTCCATGAAGTAGACTAGATGATTCTTGATTTTGGTAAATGTCACTAGCCCCACAACAAAACAAAAGAGAAGCATATGCATGAAATGATATAAGTCGTTTTTATTTGCACATCTTAGACTTTTAGGCAAATAATATGCAATTTTAAGCCCCAACAAAAACTAAATTACAGGAAAAAAGAAAATTATAAATCACCACACCATGTTTTTACCTGACAACACAAATATTAACCCCTGTTTTTAAGAGAAGCGTGGCAATGATCGACATCAGATTGAGTTGGGACTGAAAGGTCTATGCTAGTGGTTGTACTGTACCTGGCCCAACGCGGCTTTGGTGTATGAGAAGTGGGTTTGGTCTTGGTCCAACGAGTCACAAAAAATAATGCAAATGGCCAAATTCACCAAAACACAATGAGACAGAACAGAGCACCCAGAAAGACGGCTAAAATAAAGGCGAGTGGACTGTTTTCTACTCTTGTTTTGAATGGGGACCGGGTTTTATGTTCTCTAAAAACAAAACCTATAATTTAAAATGGGAAATTAGTTGTAGCTATCTGTTTATCTTGACTTGTACAAAATTACAAAGCATGTTGTTGCTTCAATTGCAATAATACAAATTCTACCATTAAACATCTCTTCTGAGGTATATGTACAAATCAATGCACTATCTTCTCCATTACATAATCCCATGTTTATGATTCTTGTCAAGCTGTTAATCCATATGGCTTGGTCTTGGTCTTGGTCTATAATTCATTCTTGGGACTAGTAATGAGCTGTTGCTCAAAATTTAGTGGAAAGTACTCTTTTGCTCAAGCGATGCATCAAGAGGTGCTTTTTAAGAGCTTGTGGTGGCACATGAGCTTAGTCGTTGCTAGTTGGGATAGAGAGAGGAGGGAGGAGTTTACACTAATGGTGATGGAAGGTCTTTAATGATTTTTTTTTTTTGACAAACGAAAGAATTTTTATAATGGAGCATCATCACCTTATATCGTCTTCACAACTGTCAAGCGTATAGTAGGGGGTGGCAAAGCTAGGAGATGCTGGAATATAGATTACAATATAAGAAGTATTTTAAGTTTATGGCAGCGCCAAGTTTACTTACTTTCCACAAGATAAGTTTTGCTCGGATATTTACATCAAATTTCTGAATTTCACTTGTTATAATCAAATGAATTTAAAAAATCAGATAAATTGAACACTTTTTGATAATTTCTATTCAAAATGTGTGGTCAACATCACACTCAGAGCATTTGCACCCCAAGGGGAGGGTGCAAGGGGCGAGGGTTTGCCCCAAATGTGGGTACTATTCATGTGAGCCCCACCCGAATTGCCTTTGCCTTTCATTTTTCGTTCCACCCCAACAAGGGCAGGGGCAAGGGACGATCACTATTCACTAAAATTAAAAAAATAGATAAATATGCGTGTTTAAATAAATTTGGTACTTATATAATTAAATGAGATCCAATCAAAATATACATAAAATTTTATTTAAATTCTCAAACAAACCATTACATAAAATTAAATACAAAATAATAATCGATACAATCCAACTTATTCTTCTTTTATTTAAAAAAAATTCAGAATTTTTTCACATTTTTTGGGTATGTTTTTCACCCACAAATAGTCCTAAATTTAGGTATCCAGTACTAATATTAATACAACAAATTTTATTTAAAAGCTCAAGCAAAATATTACATAATTTTTTTTTACATTTTTTTTATAGTTTTTTTAATTTTTTTCGCATTTTCCTATTTTTCATAACTTATTTTGCATTTTTTCATAATTTTTTGGATTTGTTTTCGGATTTGCTTTATAATTGTTTTAAAAAAACTGGGCCGTTGGATGTGAAGATCGAAGGGCCCAAACCAAGCCACGTGGCCTGCACTCAAACCAACTCTTGGCTTCACGTGCGCCCTTGGCGCTTGATCTGCACGCGCCGCAATAAAAAAAAATAAAAATTGGCAGTTAGTGGAGTGCTGACGTCACCTGCACCAGTGCCAGCAGAAAAGCAGAAACCTGCCCTCTCGCCCCACCTCTCCGCCCCGCCCTCGAGCTACAGTACCGCCTACCCCTCCTCGGTGGAAACACCATTTTTGTGGAGAGGGGCGACACCTCAGCTTGCACCCCGCCTTTCCGCCCCTTTGCACCTCTGCGGAGCAAATGCTCTCAAAGCATTTTCCACATGTTTACTTACAACTGGGAATGGGAATTGGGAATGGGAATGGGAATGGGATCCGATTCCCATTACTTGAGGGGTTTTTATACTTAAATTGAAATAGGGCCCACTGCATTTTGATTCCTAAGTGGGTTAGTAAACAAGGGAGAACAAAGGAAAGGGAATGATTCCCAATGATTCCCATTCCTTCCATTCCCTTTCCTAGTAAGTAAACGTGTTGAATTTTATACCCTCGATATAAAATAGTCCTGCCCCTTTTTTTTTTAAAAAATTTTTTTTTGTCTTCGTCTTCTCCAGCGCCACCGGTCCTCGTAGTCTCCCAACACCATCGCCACCACCCAGAAGGCGAGGAGGGGTTGACTTGCGGATACTTGGACGATATTATCCCCGATTTTTGGGGGGGGGGGGGGAGGGGTGGATATGGGGGATAGAGAGAAGTAGTTTAAAGAAGAAGACAATAGTGCTAATGCGATGGGCAATTTTGGTAATGGCAGCGGCGGTGGTGGAGGTAAGAATAAGAAAGTGGCAGCGATCGAGAGTAAATTGGTTTGTAGTTTGGAGAATTTTTCCAAGAGGTGGAAGGAAGATGAGGATTTCCAAAATTGTTCCTGATGAATTTGGGTAGTTATATTACTCTGTTTTACTTTTACATACAAACCTTTTCATCTTCTTTTTTCTTACAAACCCCACAGCTATCCTCCGTCGGCAACTCCACCCACCCACGTCTCCTCTACAAACCCAACCTGCCATTCCTCCTACGATTGTACTATAAGGGTACTACGAGTACTGAGTACTATTGTACATCTATACTTCAGATTATATATGGAGTAATATGGACTATGCGGAAGAGAATTACAGTACCTATATAGTTCACATAGTACCGCTAGAATATCCTTACAGTCCCTGAAGATTTAGTCAGCACGTAAGAAAATATTTGGGACAATGACAAAAATGGCTCTAAAAATGGGAGGGTTTACTTTTATGTTTGTATTTGAAAAGTTTTACAATTTTGACTCAAAATCTCCATGAACTGACAAAGATACCCTTATACTTCTACAAATCTCCATGAAGTGCCCTCGTGATGCTGGTAGAGTCCTAGTAGTACCCCAATCGGTTCCCTGCTAGTTCCCACGCAGTTCCGCCTAGTTCCCCGATAGTTCCCACACAGTTCCATGATAGTTCCCTGTCTCTGGTAAGAAGCAGATTCAGCGAACTTGCTCAAGAACCCGTCCTCGTCGGAGGCGGCGAGAATATCGGCGTTTCGACATGTCTACACAAAAAACACGAAATCGATTACTAGTGTAAGAACAACACGACTCGGCGAAACATATTTGTACCCTGGGGAATGAAAGGGACATCGAAGGGCCAAAAGGATCCGGCGGCGACGGCGCTGGATTCGCAAAAGTTGGAGGCGAGGGCACAACACGACTCGGAGAAACAGATTGGTACCTTGGCGAATGAAAAAGACATTGGAGGGTCAAAGGATCCAACGGCTACGGCGCCAGATTCGCCAAAATTGGCGCGAGGGCACCAGATTCGTAGAAATCAGAGGCGAAGGCACCAGATTCTGGGAAATCGAAGGTGAGCTGCGTGAGAACTATCAGGGAACTAGCAGGGGAATTCGCGGGAACTGCATGG
Source organism: Spiraea crenata (assembly GCA_033992175.1). NCBI lineage: Eukaryota > Viridiplantae > Streptophyta > Magnoliopsida > Rosales > Rosaceae > Spiraea > Spiraea crenata. The sequence goes on along the minus strand of JAVBHV010000081.1, from coordinate 386,163 downwards.
GAACTAGAGGCGAGGGCACCAGATTCTCGAAAATCGAAGACGAGCTGCGTGAACTGTCAGGGAACTAGAAGGGGACTTCATGGGAACTGCATGGGAACTTCATGGGAACTAGCAGGGAATGAGGCTGAGCCGGTCTACAGCTGCTAATTCCTCAAGAAACAAATATGAAGGGGTAGTTTTGTCCATTTTTGACACAAAAAATCAAAATTGTAGAAGTTTCAAAAAGGTGCCAAAAAAGTAAAGAGCTTAATTTTAGTGAATATTCAAGGTAATTTCCCCAAAATTATTTACTCATTTTAGAATAGAAAAAGCTTTGCCCGTACATTTTGGGTAGAAATTGTTACAAAGTGGTCAATTTAACCAAACCCCAATCAAGTTGACTTCTTACTTCTTTTATGCCAATTGGGCTTTTGGCCAAGTTTATTGGGTTAGCTAAGTTCTTTGTTTCCTTCTAGACATTTCCCCCTGTTTTAGTTCCAAGTAAAATCTAAAATCATATTAGCACATGAAAGATCATCAATTCACAAAGATGACTCAAACTTGTTTGTATTTTAGGGGTGAAGTGGGACGGTTTTAAAGTTCCAAAGGACTTTGCTTCTAATAAGCCTAAAATTTATGATATCATTTTTCCAATGTAAACAAAGACACATCGTTTCCTTTCAAAAAAAAAATGTAAACAAAGACATTTATTAGAATAATGGGAAAAAAAATAAAGGAGTTACGAAAAAACTTTTACATATGCGGACAAACAACCTACCGTGAAACCCTGAAATTCACATAATCATGAATTAGCTCAACCAACCTGAATTTCAATCAAAGACGGAAAATGTAATTAATTTAACATATGTTTTTCCTAAGTCAGTGAACATGTGTTTTTCCTTAAAAGAAGACAAAAAATAATTTGCCACATGGCAGCGGTTAACTATGAATTAACGGATTTGGGTTTCCAAGGCAAACTGAGACTGACATAGAGTGGCAGGAGGCAAATTGAGACAACTGGAGTTACAGGAGGCAAACTGAGACTGAAATAGAGTGGCAGGAGGTATTTCGATAAATAAGTGTATTTCTAATATTTAGATGGGCTTGCAGCCCACAAAACCTTAGCAAAAATAATGGGTGAAAAAACGAAACCACAACTAAAACAATGCTGTGTTGCTTAAAACTCTAATGACACCGTACAATTTAAAGTACATCTCCTTTCTAATTGAGGGCTAGATTTGAAGCTTTGGTATTAGCAGCAATGACCGGTAAGCCGGCCATCGACGATCAACACCAACGAATTCTGAATATGCTGGAGCGAAGGTTCACCGCCGAGCACGACTTACAACAGAAGAACGCCAAGTTCAAACCCGATGAAGCTAAAAAAAAACCGCACATGGCATCTTCTACCGCCGTTGATCCTTCACTTGAAAAATATCAGCTTTTAATCTTCACTATTTGCTATTTTGTAGATTTAATTTGAGTACTGATTAGTTTTTGTTGCTCTTGGATTGTTTGTAGGGACTTTTACTTATTCTGATTATGTTAACTCACAAGGTAAGGCTTTAGTGTAAGGCTTTAGTTTAGTATATATGTAGAGCTGTAGCTGAGAATTTGGGGGCCTAGTTCAAAAATTTTATCAGGGCCTTTCAACTATTCAGAAAGTCATAAAGAGTATTTTCATATTTTAACAGTGGAAAAATAAATTTGATACAAGAATTACCACAAAGTGCATATAATAGATAATTGCATCAAATGCACTCAAAGCGTACTACGAACAAAGTATTAATAAAAAAAATAAAAAACCAACAAACTTAAACCATTCAACATCTTAGTATGTTAATATATGACAATGCCCAATTACAGCAACGAAAACAATAAGAGAAGGGTGCTGGGCGAAGAATAGTGTTAAATATGTATAAATTTTCTTATTTAAATATATAATATATATTGAAAATAACAATTGTGGGCCCCCTTGAAGTTGGGGCCCGGTTCCAAGTCTCCGAGTGGAGCTGCCTCAACGGCGGCTCTGTATATACGTGTGTAATTTTTAAAGGATTAGTATTATGTGTTTGATTTTGCTTGTTATTCGATATGAAGATATTATTGATGAAAGTGGCCCAACATATGAAACTGTCTCAACATATGAAAGTGGTACAACAAGGGTTGAGGTACTACTTTGTTTATGGAACTTAAAGAAAAACTTGTTTGGTGTAACTTATTTGCTAGTTCGCTTAGTGTGTCCGAATGTGCGCAATGCAGGTCTCATCTGGTGTAAAGGAGAGTAGAGTTGATGAGGTTTCGTGATATGTTTTGTTCCTTCACCTGCAATAGCAACGATCAATCAGGTTCTTTATATCAGACTTGACTTAATAGAGTATTTTACAACACTACAACTTGTACATTATACATTTCGACGTCCTTACCATATCTCTTAACTTATGAAGAAAATGTGAACTTGTCAAATATTTAATAGTAAAAAGACTTTCGTTAACAAGATCGACCATCAAGTTCTTTTCTTTCAAACTCAACGCAGACAATGGAGTTTACAGTTAAAACCAAATTACCACAGTTTTCATACCCTAGATTTGAATGGGGTGGGGATGTCATGTGCGAAAAGAAAACAAAAGAAAAGGCAATTATCCAAATCGAAGAGCAAATGTAGTAACGTGCTCCAGTATTGCACACCCACAAAAGCATACATTGATCTTCGAATGGGATGGAACGACAAATATTAAACTCATGATCAGTAGAAATTGGACAGCTGCAGTTTAAGATTTTCCAGGTAGAATATACTACTTAAAAGTGGGAAATTATTAGCACCAAAATAATTAAATTAAAACCCTTGCTGATATGTTAATTTGTGTTTCTCCCTGATTGCTTTATTGCCATATCGAATTTACTTTGAATGGAAAAACGTAAATAGATCAACAATGATTGTTGTAACAACCTCAAAGCCCCTAATTTGGGTGGCGATGGGGAAGAGCGGGGTGAATGGGTCTTCGATTTTTAATTTTTAATTTTTTCGGTTTTTTAAGCTTAAAATCTTAGAACTTTTCAGTCATTTTACAAAGAAAATATGATCAATATCAGACAAATTCTAAAGGTAAAAAGCAGCTCTCAATTTAAATATCGAATAACCCGTCAAAAAGGGAAAAGGCAAGTTAATCCACCTTTGTTGGGCCAAATTTTGGGCCATAATAGAAAAGCAAAGGGGGAATGTAATTAAATATACTAATTGTATAAGTGTTCTAAAAATTTGACCCCTAACAACAAAACACTACAAATCTATACTTTTTGCCACCAGAAAAGTCCGAATTGCCCTCAATTGTTGTCTGGACATGAAAATGGAGTGATAAGTGGGTGATAAGTGGGTGATAACTGGCGTAGTGCACTCAACAGAACGGGTTGGCCTGCTCAATATACCAAACTATCCTCAGATTTTTTGTGAGTGTTTTGGATTGAGTTTGAAGAAGCCATTCTCCCCACCTTACTCCCAATCTTGTCTCTCGTCTCTCCCGATTTTCTGAAACCTTCGCACTCGTCTCCTCCGTCAGCAGCATGACCACGACCACCACTCCCAACCTTCATTCATTGGGCGGATCCATGTGGGAGTGGAGGTACGCGGCCGCCCCTCTGGTCGCCGGAAAATGTCTGGAGTGGGCGCGGCTCCGCTCCCCTGGTCCGCTCCGGAAACCTTGAGACCTCCATTGAAGCGGCGCGGAAGAAGGACGGCTCCGCTCCCCTCTTCCGTCAACACCTCCGTTCTCTTCCGTTATCAACATGTAAGTAAGCCCTTCGTTCTCTTCCGTTATCTGAATTGGGTTATGACCTAACATTCAATTGATTTTCAGCTTGAGTTGTTAATCACAGTTATAGAGAAGGGGCAGAAAATTCTTCGTAGGTGGTAACTGGAAATGCGTACGTCTCTTGTTTTATGATTCATACTATGCTTTTGTTGATTTGATTTCATGGGTTTTGCTCGATTTAGCGTTTGTGGAGATTGTTTTCATCTATGTTTGATCAATGATCACAAATCACCCCATAGTTTTTTTTTTTTTTTTATGGTTTTTTGTACATAATATTATATTTAAAAGACAACCCAAGTACTGGATTTGTGTGAATTGTCATACAAACAGACATTGTATTGGATTTGATTTGTTGAAGTATCAGGAAAGTTCTTATTTTTTGCAGAAAGGGACAACTAAAGAGGTGAAGAAGATTGTCACCACATTGAATGAAACTGAAGCTGAAGTTGTTCCTCACTAAATTGTCACCACTTTGTATTCTTCCAGAAAAAGTATCCAGCTGGGAGAACATTGTTTTGGCCTATGAGCCAGTTTGGGCAATTGGAACTAGGAAGGTTGCAAGCCCTGTTCAAGCTCAGGAGGTAAGTGTGGCATGGATGAAACACTATTATATCTTACCTGTTTTCATTGAAAGTTATCATTGCAAGTATGCTGCAGCGTGGGTCTTGTCAGTATTTCTTTTATCTTTATATGGATGAGTTACAAATATTAGGGAGTTGAATTTGAACTTGGAACCCTTTCTTTGAGAAAACGTACCCTTATGTTCGATATTATAATGTAGTGAGGAACATTCTTGGTGATTCTTACAGTTGGTCTTTGGCATTGTGATGTATAACTCAATTTGTATATGCTTCTCTGTTCTTGTCAATATTTTTCTACTCGGGAACCAATGATTATGAGTTATACTCATGTACTAACTTTTACAACCTTATTCAGCTTTCCTCAGCTCTGTGACAAAGTTATGTTTCATTGCATCTGTCCATCTTTTGATTAAGTTTTTGTGTAAACAGTTTGGAAATGAGTTAGTTTTATGTTGTTTTGATTGAGGTTTGATGAAATGTTGGTTCACTTTTTCTTTATTATTCTGGAAGTGATTAAATTTGTGCTGTGGATTTTAGTTTCTGTTTGTTGGTTTGAGTTTCCATGAAGTTGAATGGTTGGATTGTACTTTATTAGTCTAAAGAGATGAAGAAACTATATATTGTATTGTTACTTGTTAAGGTGGTGTGGGATTAAGTGAAAAGACTGGTATCTGCGTATCGAATTCGGGCTTATATCCTGAAAGATGGGATGCTAAAAATGCTAACAAGGAGCTTCGAACGTAATGCGAGTGTTACATTCTGAATTTTTTCTGTCATTGTTGTTGTATTGAATAGACAAGTGTTCATCTGGTGCAATTGAACACGGCCAATGTGATGAAATTTTAAGTGTAACTAATGCATTTGCATGTAATTGAAAGTCTTTTAGAGGGACTCTAAGTTTGGCTCATGCTGCTGAAGCAGCTGTTCTTGATGCAAAGCATTTATCGGGATTGATGGATATACGAGGAGTTTTTAAGTTGTTATTCTGTACTAAATAGGGTGTTGGAATGCTAAAGGCTAAATTATAGTGTAGAAAAACAACATCATTGGTTTTTTCTATCCTTGGTAAGTATCAGCGGTCTTGTGTAGGAACAGTAAACATAGTCTGTTATTAGTTTATCCTATGAATATTGAATATACATTGGTAGTGTATCATAAAGAAGATGAACTAAACTTGATCATTATAATCTGAGATGTTATCAATCTCTAAAATATCATCTTGTAGGTGGGGCTTACCATTAGTTACCCCTCAGTTATCTAGACGTCAACTATGATGGGATTAACCTTGGTTCCAACATATTTACGTCAGTTCTTTAGGCTTTAAGGATGCTCTTTATTTTCTACACACAAAAAATATAATAAAGGGATGTGCTGCTGAACAGACTTGCTGTCAAACAATGCGAATGGCCTGGTAGGTAGATCAGGCTAAGTGAAGGTAAGCATTCTGTGCACTTTTACCAACTTCTCGGACTCAAAAAAGTTTTTATCTAATACCAACTTTTACCAACTTCTGTGCCTTCAACACTGTTTTCAAGTTCAACTCATTCCATTAAACCTTCAGATTTCCAGAGCCATTGGTACTTATTGAACCTCTTGACCACTTAGATACTCTGGAGCTGATGGATTTATGGATTTCAGTGTTCCTATGAATTTTGTCCTATTTCTGTTATGCAATTTAAGGCTAAAATAGGGATTCAATTGGTAACGGTTCGTTCTGGTTGTCATAGTCAATTTGTGTTGGATTTGTTTTACCAGATGCTTTGGATCAACAAACATATGTAAAGATCTCAGGAGGAATGAAAGATGGAAAATAAGCACAAACATGGGATGAACAGAGATGAAGAACAAGCATGGGAAGAGCAGATATAATATTTTAGTGTTTTAGTTTAGTTAGGTCTATATTTTCCTATTTTTGTCAAAGGAACAATATTGTTAGAATTAGGTCTACTATCATCTTTGAATTGCACGTATGATGTAAATGCAGTGTATATGTACACAATAATATATTGAATTCATGATTACTTCAAGAATTTATTGGACAGCAAACCATAATTAAATGTACATGTGTGAATCGCTGCTTTGGGTGTATGTGAGAACACTGAAGCAACTACACAGATTTGCATGGGAACTACTAGGGAACTAGGCGGAACTGCGTGGGAACTAGCAGGGAACTAGGCGAAACTACGTGGGAACTATCAGGGAACTAGGCGGAACTGCGTGGGAACTAGCAGGGAACTAGGCGAAACTACGTGGGAACTATCAGGGAACTAGGCGGAACTGCGTGGGAACTAAAAGGGAACTAGCAGGAACTAACAGGAACTACCAGTGACCCAACTAGGGACTAAGAGGGTACTGCTAAGGAACTACATAGCACCAAGGGGGAACTAATACAATAATAGAGTAATTCAACTGGCTTGTAATTGGAAGCAATAAATAGAGGAGTCAATTGGATACTCGCCATATCACAATACTCTCATTTAAGGCACCACCCCATAATCTCATCAAATTGCCTTTGTCTACTCTTACATTAATTATAACTATCATAATTCTGCTTTGGGTGTACGTGGGAACACTGAAGCAACTACACAGATCTGCATGGGAACTACCAGGGAACTAGGAGGAACTTCATGGGAACTACCAGTGAAATAGGTGGAACTACATGGGAACTTCCAGGGAACTAGGCAGAACTAGGTGGGAACTAACAAGGAATTAGGTGGAACTGCGTGAAAAGTAAAAGGGAACTAGGAGGAACTATGTGGGACCAGCAGGGAACCAACTGGGACTAAGAGGGTACTGCTAAGGAACTACGCAGCACCAACGGGGAACTATAATAGAGTAATTCAAACTGGCTAGTAATTGCAAGCAATAAATAGGGGAGTCAATTGGATGCTCGTCATATCACAATACCCTCATTTAAGACACCACCCCATAATCCCATCAAATTGCCTTTGTCTACTCTTACATTAACTATAACTGCCATAATTAAATGTACATGTGTAAATCACTACTTTGGGTGTATGTGGGAACAATGAAACAACTACATAGATGCATGGTAACTAACAAGAAATTAGGAGGAACTGCGTGGGAACTAATTGAGGACTAAGACGATACTGCAGAGGGGAACTAGAAGAGAGGCATAAAATGTGCATCACAATGTATAAAATGTGTAAATTGATTAATTGCATCACAATGTACACAATGTGCATAGTTCGACATAGTTTCCCTTTTGTTCCTCGTGTAAATTGATTAATCGCATGTGTATAAAGCTTTGGGTGTATGTGGGAACAATGAAGGAACTACGCAGAACTACGTGGGAACTAACAGGAAATAACGCAGAACTGTGTCGGAACTATATGGAACTATTGGGGAACTGAGTGGGAGATATCAGGGAGCTATGGGGGAACTATGTGCTATTTCACACAAATTGGCTATTGTAACTTACTTTTGACATACCTTATGTTTTGATTTCTTTTTAGTTTGTGTCTTTGTTAGGTTTGTTCTCAAATTGCAGGTTATGCTTATTATTATGGATATTTTACTTTTGACATATCTTATAGTTCCCACATAGTTCCCCAGTAGTTCTTCAATAGCTCCCCTAAAGTTCCCTTGAGTTCTCATTGGTATATTTATTAATACTACCAGTGTTGGTATCAACCAGCAAAAGTATTTAATACTACCTCCTTATGAACATCACTTCCTTTCTATCTCGCAGTGAACTTAGTCCCCCTAGTTCCCGTTTAGTTCCCACCCAGTTCCCATTTGTTCCCTTTAGTTCCCACTTAATTCCTGGTTAGTTCCCACCTAGTTCCCATTTAGACATTATATAGATCTATTTAGTCCCCCTTTAGTACCACTTAGTCCCCATTTAGTTCTGGCTTATTCACACAGAGTTCCCATTAGTTCCCTTTATTTCCTATGTAGTTCCACTTAGTTCCCCGTTAGTTCCCACCTAGTTCCCATTTAGATCCACATAGTTCCCTTGCTAGTTCCCATATAGTTCTACATAGTTCCCCTATAATTCCCACTTAGTTCCCCGTTAGATCCACATGATGTAACAGCAGTGTATATACACAACAATATACTAGTATTGTTACATCCACATGATGTAACAATATATTAATATATCACAATACCCTCATTTAAGGGGGCCCATTTAAGGAACCACCCCATAATCCTATCAAATTGCCTTTGTCTACTCTTACATTAACTACAACTGTTATAATTAAATGTACATGTGTGAATCACTGCTTTGGGTGTATGTGGGAACAATGAAGTAACTACATAGATCTGCATGGGAACTACCAGGTAACTTGGGGGAACTGCATGGGAACTAACAGGGTAACTAGGAGGAACTACACATGAACTACCAGGGAACCGATACAATAATTTAGTAATTCAAACTAGCTAGTAATTGCAAGCAATAAATACATGAGTCAATTGGATGCGGATGCTCTTTATATCACAACACCCTCATTAAGGCACCACCCCACAATCCTATCAAATTGCCTTTGTCTACTCTTACATTAATTACAAATGCCATAATTAAATGTACATGTGTGAATCACTGCTGCACAGATTTGCATGTGAACTACCAGGAAACTAGGCGGAACTGCATGGGAACTAGCAGAGAACTAGGCGAAATTGCGAATAAACTACTAGAGAACTAATTAGGGACTAACAGGGTACTGTCAGGGAACTAGGCAGCACCACGGGAGAACTAATACAATAATAAAGTAATTTGAACTAGCTAGTAATTGCAAGTAATAAATAGAGGAGTTAATTAGATGATGGCCATATCACAACACCCTCATTTAAGGCGCTACCTCATAATCCTATCAAATTGCCTTTGTCTACTCTTATACTAACTACAACTATCATAACTAAATGTACATGTGTGAATCACTGCTTTGGGTGTATGCGGAAACATTGAAGCAACTACACATATCTGCATCAGAACTACCAGGGAACTAGGAGGAACTGCGTGGGAACTATCAGTGAACTATACGGAATTACGTGGGAACTAAAAGGGAACTATGAGGAATTATGGGGGAACTACCAGGGGGAACTACGTAACACCACGGGAGAACTAATACAATAATAAAGTAATTAGGAAGTAATTGCAAGCAATAAATAGAGGAGTAAATTGAATGCTCGTCATGTCATAGTACCCTCGTTTAAGGCACCACCCCATACTCTCATCAAATTACCTTTGTCTAGTCTTACATTAGCTACACTGGCATAATCAAATGTACATGTGTGAATCACTACTTTGGGTGTATGTGGGAACAATGAAATAACTACATATATCTGCATGGGAACTAACAATTACGCGGAACTGTGTGGGAACTATAGGGAACTAATTGGGGACTAAGAGTGTACTGTCAGGGAACTACGTAGCACCACGAGGGCACTACGCAGCACCACGAGGGAACTAGAAGAGAGGCATAAAGTGTGCATCACGATGTATAAAATGTGTAAATTGATTAATTGCATCACAATTTATACAATGTGCATAGTTCGATATAGTTTCCCTCTTGTTCCCCGTGTAAATTGATTAATCGCATGTGTATAATGCTTTGGGTGTATGTGGGAACAATGAAGGAACTACGCAAAACTACATGAGAACTAACAGGAAATTCAGCAGAACTGCATGGAGAACTATATGGGAACTATTGGGGAACTATGTTGGAACTACATAGTTTCCCTTTAGTTCCCACATAGTTCCCCTATAGTTCCCACACAATTCCCATTAGTTCCCACCTAGTTCCCATCAAGATATCATATAGATCCACATAGTTCCCACCTAGTTCCCATTCAGATATCATATAGATCCACATAGTTCCCCTATTAATTCCCATACAGTTCTACATAATTCCCCAGCAATTCCCACTTAGTTCCCTGTAAGATCAACATGATGTAACAACATATTAATATATCAGAGTACCCTTTTTTAAGGAACCACCCAATAATCCTATCAAATTGTCTTTGTCTACTCTTACATTAATTACAACTATTATAATTAAATGTACATGTGTGAATCACTGCTTCGGGCGTATGTGGGAACAATGAAGCAACTACGCAGCAACTACACATATCTACATGAGAACAATTAGGAAACTAGGCGGAACTGCGTGGGAACTACTAGAAAACTGCATGGTAACTACAAGGGAACCAACTGGCAACTAAGAGGATACTGCTAGGCAACTACGCAGCACCATGGGGGAACTAATACAATAATAGAGTAACTAGCTAGTAATTGCAAGCAATAAATAGAGGAGTCAATTGAATGCTCGTTATATCACAGTACCCTCATAGTTATCTAATAGTTCCCGAATAGTTATCTAATAGTTCCCCGATAGTTCCCCTGAGTTCTCATTGGTGTATATTGATTAATTGCATGGCAAAGTATAAAATGTGCACATAGTTCCCTTAGTTCCCCTAGGGTTCCCTGGTAGTTCCCATATAGTTCCACATAGTTCCCCCCGTAGTTCCCTATTAAACTGATTAAGCACATGGGCAGAGGAAACTGCATGAAAATGGACAGAGTTTTGTTTGTTTTTAGACAAAAACTAGATGTCCAACCTATACGATTTCATCCAAAATATAGGTAGAAACAAACTTCGTAAATATGCAACACAACCCATGACATGAGTTTAGTATAGTAGCATTAAAACAAGAGATGATCACGTACCAACAATTTGAAATCCAAAAAGTGACCATGTTTATAATTAGCAGTTGGGTTGAGGTGAGGTTTGATCTATACAAAATTCCTCCACCCTACCATATAAGGTCTTACATGCCCAAAATAACAGTGAATAAGATAACATCAAAATAGCATGAAGCAAACTAAAAGACATGTTTTTTCCATACTGCCGGTTCAACATAGCCGCACCTACATTTGACGTTCCTGAAAAATAATAGCATGGGAAAATGGTTAGCATCACAGCCCCAATATGTACGGCACATCCACACTACAGAGGACATAAGAATTTAGCAAACAAGCACATAGATTTGCAGGAAACAGACACCAAACAAAGATCCATCACAAGGCTGCAAATTACAAACAAATGGTGATTGTAAACACTACCCGAACCACCTTTCATTTCAGACATATTAAACAAAGATAGGTTCGAAAATACAGTATAATCATCGCTGGGAATATATGTTTATTGAGTTTGGAAAATTGACAAACATAGTTAGAAATCTATTGAATTCACAATATATTACATCACAACAATATGCATTTCCACATCTAGCATCAACAAAATGGAACTAAAATCAAACACAATCATACAAGTCTGATGTTCATGTCAAAAAACGGGGACAAGTTTTAAAAGAACTTCTTGTTCAGAGAATGTAACAAGAGATTGAGGTTCCAACCAACTCACATATACCGAATATTTTAAATGGAATTCAACACAAGTCATTACCAACCTGTTTGTTATGTATAAGCTTGACGAAGAGGAGCATTCTCACATGTAGCACGGTTATGGCCTGTGTGACCGCAACGACTGCACTTTGTTTGTCCCGCTCTATCCGCGTTGGATCGAATTCTTCTTTTCTTCCGTCTCCCACTTCTTGGTTTGGATGTTGGTGGCAGCAAGATGCGCGAACGGACATCATCTGACACCGTCCATATATGTTCTGGTCCAAGAGGGTTGATAGATTCGAGGTAACCACCTAACCAGGTTGATCTATGATAGTACCAATGACACAACTGATATGGACTCTGAGCGCGATGGCGAGCTGCAGCGAATGCATGCTTGCATGGCAGGCCTTCTAACTGAAATTGTCTACAAGTACATGTTTTCCGATTCAGGTCGACATGGCCATTGTGCTTGCCATCAACCACCTCAAACTCATCTGCATTTATAGGCAGCACGGTTAGGTTCGCAGCATCTCGGCTAGTATGTAAAAGCCGTACTTCCCCATGATCAAGAGTGAGAAAACTGTCTTCCCTCTGCGCTTTCATACGACGATCATGGAACCATACCTGCATCTTTTGCCTGATGAACTCAATCAACCTAACTACAGGTGTCTCCCTTGGTTTCACAAGCATGCTATTCAACGATTCAACAATGTTAGTAGTCATGATGCTGTACCTTGATCGTGGACAGTGCACACGTGCCCACCTTTCAAACCCAACATCCACTCTCAAGTAAGTCTGAATGTCTCGTCGAAGCAGTGAGAATTTCCACTCAAAATTATACAAATCATATGCATTTGCTGCCTGCATAAAAACTTGCAGGTTCAAATCACTCTCTCCTAATTTAAATCTACTCTGAATATTGTCGCGAAGGTGATTGATGCAATTTCCATACGAAGCATTAGGGAAGACAGTAAGGCATGCATTCCGAATGCTGTCATGTCGATCAGACACAATCACAAGATCTTGGACATTTCCAATGGCACTGTGGAGTTTCTGAAAGAACCACAACCACGATGCATTGTTTTCAGAGTCACATATACCCCAAGCAAGCGGATAGCATTGACTGTTTCCATCAAGGCATGTGGCGACCAGAAGATTTCCGCGATACTTTCCTGTGAGGAATGTGGCATCTACCGCAATGACAGGACGGATGTAGGAGAGAAACCCTCGAATGCACTGTCCCAGAGCCATGAAGAAATACAAGAACCGATCGTTCCCCGGCTCCGTTTCAATGGCAGTTATTGTACCAGGATTCTTCTCTTCCAAAACGTAGGAGTAACTAGGCAGCATTGAATATCCTGCTTCATGAGTCCCAAGAACCTCATCGAGAGCTGCATTTTTTGCTAACCAAGCCATTTGGTAAGATAAATTTATGCCATATTCTCTTCGGACATCATTCATTATATCGGCAGGCCTGTAAACACATTTAGGATCAGCGTATTTATGCTTTATGATGCTCGCAACCACAGATGCACTAGCATTCCGATGGTCTTTCCCCATATTTATCACGTCCTTGCATGAGTGCTGATCTATGTAGCGCCTGATCACGAATGAGGTGTTGCCGGCAGGTACTATAGCACGAACACGCCAATTGCAACGACTGGTAGCACAAATCGCCAAAAACAATGAAGGCGTGGACTTTTTCACTCGAAACTCCCACTTCTCGCGCATAGCTTTTAGCTGCAGACACCCCTGTAAACTTTTCTTGTCCTTGAAAATGCCCCCCAACTCCACCACAGCTTCCTCACCTAAACATGTATTTTCCACAAATTGTGTGCATTTGCTTGATGACATACCACCCTGGGCATCACGTGCAACACGGGCGTCACAGGCAACATGCTTCGCAGCTTGGTCAACTGGTGTATCGGGGCTGAAGATAGGGACTTCACATTCCATATTCACCTCTTCTTCCAGAGGAGGCTCAGAGACATGCTCCACTTGCACATTTTCTTTTGCAACGCCATGAAAAGATGGTTCCACAACATCACCATTACGCCCACAACTTGTTGGAGATATGGAAACAAAGATTGGTACCATTGATGGCCCATGATTCAATAAACAATCCACAGTGTCATCGTTGAGAACCCTTAGGTATTTAACTGAACCAATGGATGTTGTAGCAGCATATTTAATCTCTCCAGAACTAGGTTCTGTATCTTCATTCAATAATTGCAAAGCTCTATCTCGAACATGCTGGAAAGAGCTATTTCGTGGGATCCGTATTGCCAATTCATCCCCTCCTACATATGCTGGTCCGCTATCCCTTGTGATCCATGCACCACCATAGCAAAAGACAACAGCAACCTTCTCATCTGGTTTCACAATTCCAAAACAACATTAAGAATCTACATTTATATTACGATGAAACACTAACATCTAAAGTCCCTCACTTGATTCTACTATCAAGCTTGTCTACAATTCATGTCCATATCATGAGTTTCGCAAATGTACCTGAAGTTGACATGTTACACAAGCTTCGACTTGCTAGTCGTTCGGTGCACTTGAGATCAATATATTTGCTCACCGTCAATCGGAAACTTTGGTGCTCATAATCAAAACATTCTGCAAATTGACTATTACATTTTAAATGATGAATACAATGAGGAAAATGATACAGTGGGACACTCTTTCTCTAATATTAGTATACAAAAAATAAAGCAAAAATGGCAGCTGTAGAACCCCTTCATTGGTTCTTTTCTTAAAAAGGACCTATTGTTCAATGTTTTTATCTATTGGACACTTTACACCAGTTCCCTGCTAGTTCCCATGTAGTTCCCCTGTGATATTGATAGTTACCTAGCAGTACCCTCCTAGCCCCCAATGCGTTCCCTGCTAGTTCCCATGTAGTTCCCCTGTGGTATTGATAGTTACCTAGCAGTACCCTCCTAGCCCCCAATCAGTTCCCTGCTAGTTCCCATGCAGTTTCGCCTAGTTCCTTGATAGTTCCCACAGTTCCCTGATAGTTCCTTATCCCTGGTAAGAAGCAGATTCATCAACGTATCGAACAAGCTCAAGAACTCGTCCTCGTCGGAGTTTCGACCCCTCTACAGACAAAAAATGCACTCAATTACTAGCATAACAACAACATGACTTGGCGAAATCGAAAATGCGGAAGGCAAAACGAATTTGTACCTTGGCGAATGAAAGGAACATCAAAGGGCTAAAGGATCTCGTGGCGATTGTGCCAGATTTGCAAAATCGAAGGCGAGGGCGCTTGATTCGAGAAATCGGAGGCGAGCTGGGTGAGAACTATCAGGGAACTAAGCGGAACTGCATGGGAACTACCAGGGAACCGGTGTAAAGTATCCTATAGATGAAAAAATGAACCTTTGGGTGCTTAAAAGGAAAATAACCGGCAAGCCGGTCTACAACTACTAAAAGCCCAAAAATCAATCATTAGAGGAGCTAAACCATACATAAAACGACATGTGCAATAAAGGGAATACAAGGAATACTGCCCAAGTTATAAATATTTACCGTCTTATGGATTATTGTCGACCTTCAAACACACAAGGTTAGGTAGTCACCTTAATATTGCAGCTGGCAACTCTGCATTATTGTTGTTGGATAAAATTAGAGTATGCATGTTTGAACAATATAAAGATTACTTAATATACCCAAGATACACGCATATTTAAAAAATTAATATATCGACTAACTCGACAGCATATACCCTATCAACTTGGCCACTAGATACAACTGACAGATATTGATACTTGTATTATTGCTATTTCATTACAAGAATACATTCATATTTGTATATCATAAACCACTTGGGGTTCCAAAAATAACAAGAAATTAAACTACGGCATTACTGCACACTAACTCATTTGTATAATTCCAAAAGTCGTAGGTCTCTTCTTCTTACTTAGAGTTCACTAAACACCCTATCTATCATTTCGATGGAATTATTTCCATCCTGGACCAGGAGCTCCAAAATTGATTTCCTCATCCATACACACTAAAATTAAAGCTAAGAATGGTGATATCCATACATTATGAACACAAATGCAAAATTGACCCTTAATTCAACTTAATAATGCAAAGCTCCATGCATTACAATTCAATCGTCTGACCTCAATACTAAATGTGAATTCGTTTCTGGGTGTCAAGAATGAACCAAACTTTCATGAATTACTCAAAATTCTAGTACAAAACTTCATCTAAATAAAAACCAATAGAAGCACAAGAACAAGATATAACTGAAAATATGAATAGCATTGGTTTTACCAGTAGGAGTGAGAGGAGCTTCTCAACTCACTGTAAAAGAAGGAAACCTGAGGCATCTACCATGCTCCTGGAACATTTAATCTTGATCCAACAAGTACCTGCAACCAAAAACTCGTCAATTTCGGTTTCTTTCCTAAAAATGAAAACAATAACCCAAAAACCAGACCCCAACCAGAATATATATGCAAATAATCAAACATATAAGAAATCAGGCCAATATAGCAATCCAACAATGAAGGAACAGATTTGTGCAAGGAAATAACATATCGAAGATAAACAATCAAGTAAAGGTCTCCCATAGAACCCCCTACCTCGAAAGCGATTTAGTGTGCTCCAATGTATCTTCCAAGACCTCACACAACTCTGGAATCTGACCCAAAGAGCAAATAATCAAGTGAAAACCAAACACCAAACCAAAACAACAACTAAACTTATCCCACCCGGTTACTGTTCACAAAGCTGCAGAATTTCCAGATTTCTGCAACTACAACCAACCGATTCGAAACATCTTTATAACCTATCAAACCTTAACCAAAATCTACGAAATCAAGTGCGCTGTGATCACTAATATGTAAACTTCGATTCTAACTAGAAAACAACGCATACGGAGCCTTAGATTAAGAGAAAACAGGGCTCAAAACAGGGGTCAGAAACCTGCGAAAATGACAAGAACTCGCACCTTCAACTCCAACTTTTGCTCTAATGGATTTTAGCCAACCAAAACGATTTCTAAATATTAAACCAACATTTAAACAGCCTTTAAACTCATCTAAACTCAATACTTTCACTTAGAACATAATTTGGACATCAAACCTTTAAATCCCAATTTCTTCAAGATTATTAACTTCAATTCAATTCTAAGTTAATTAGACAACCTTAAAGAGTAAAGAAAACAATCTCAAACCCAGAACCAAGAACAAATGAAAATTCAAAGGATTGTGAAAGAAAGAAATGAAGTTCACTTACAAATGGGTTAAACTCTTCAATTCACCAATTTCAGGAGGAATGTCATCTTGTAGTTTATTCCATCTCAAGTTACTGTGAGAAGCACCCAGAATGAGTAACAAATCAAAATCAAGACTTTATTGAAAACAAGCTCAATATGCTAAACCCTCCTCTGAACAAATAAATCCATATTGTGGCATAAACAAATGCAATGAGAATGACTTGAACAAAAATCAAACTAAATCTTAAATAGAAGGAGCATCGAGGCATTACAGCACTCTAAGACGCTTCAATCGTCCGATTTGCGGAGGAATGGGCCCTGTCAACTTGTTGTTAAGGAGATCCCTGTGGAAGGAACACAATCACATACAGATACATCAAATTCTTCAAACCAAAGATGAAGTTTGAGCATTTCAAATTTCCTCAACAAGGGAAAGCAAAATATGAAAATTTGTAGGTGTTGATTAACTAGATTTGATAATCAAAGAGAGGGGGCGCAAACAAAAATAGGACAGGTGACCATTAAATATTAAAGTGATCCCAAATGATAGAGAGCGACGTGGCCCGAAATAAAATCAAGCAATTTACACTTGTGCTATATATATGCAATTGATCCTGCATGTTCCGTATTCAAGGACAGCGAGCAGAGCAAAAACCCACCATTTCTCTGACTCTCACACCTCACGCTCCTCCCCAACAAAACCCTAACCACCGCCAAACTCCCCCAAAATCCCTGTGAGATCCCTGTGGAATGAACACGCCGGTCCCGTCGAACGCCTTCCCCAATCGCCGCCCTTTCAGAAAGGAGGGAAACCAATGAAATTTCCCTCCAAAACAAATTGGAATGAGCAAATGAGGAGCCAGCCCTCCCATTTCAGCCGATTTTGAGCTCATTTTGGACGGGCTTTTTGGTCTTTCATTCTATTGGTTCCTTTGTAATTTTGTTAACTTCAAAAGGACTGATTAGTATTCTCAAGTGCCAAAAGGAATTTTATTTGAATGTTTTGCTATTTGGGGTCAGATTTTTAGAACCCCTATACAAATAGTATTTTTATTTAAATTGCCCAAAAGCAAATCCGGCTTAAATCATAAATATAAATTAAAGAAATTGAAAATTAGTTTAGTCATGTGGGTCAAGTAATCCGATTACCCGGATAAGCGAATCCGTATTACAGAAGGCCGAGGGTGCTGAAAGAAGAAAGAAAAGAGAGGGGGTATGGGCAAGGAAGATGAGAGAACGGAAGCAGCAATAGCGTCAACGCCATTGTTACAGCCCAATTACAAGCCCAAAGCCATCACTCGGGACCAGCTCTCCAAGCTCCAGGTACGCACGCATATCTCAATCTTTGTATGCTAAAATTACCCGGTTGATGAATTCGACAACTACTTGTTCTGCGGTTGTATTTGCACATGAGATGAGATAAATTTTATGCATAAATTAGTAGAATTTGAATACAAAACGAAAGAATTTTTTTTTTTTTGTTCATTCAATTCAATGGGTTTTCATTATGAAGCTTAAATTTCCAGGATTTGGTATTTGGGTCTTTCACCTGGTTGTTGATTCCTTTATGCAATGTTTTGGAGAATTGTGGATCCATCTTTAATCAGTTACTTAGCAATGTACAGCTTGGTGGAGATTTGTTTGCTTTGTTTTTTTTTCTGTGCGTGGACCTCTCGTTCACCTCTCTGACTCAATAAAATATCGTTTCTCCTAAAAAAAAAATGTACAGCTTGGTGGAGATTTCATAGGGGTTTTGTTGGTCTAATCACCTTTGGTTATGCTTTAGGTGTCACTAAATAGTAACCTGTGAACATAGGAGGAAAAACTAGAGAGGACCCAGATACAGCCTTACTATGTAGGAAGTTCCAAGTAGTCCTGTATTTATGTATCAAGTCAAGCCTACAACCCAATATTAGTTTCCGATAACTGCTCGCCGAGATTGCTCAAGTCTTATATTTTCTTATCTGTCGCGTGAGATTGTGATTGTTAGGATATCTTTAGACTCTTTGGCATTGAAAGTAAAGAGTAGCATGAGTGTCTTAATCAACATAGATGGTGGAAGGGGATTATTTAAGTTGTGCATATTCAACAGGACAACCTTGCCCTACTATGATGTTTCATATCAGGACTGATTCTTTCTGTCAGCTGAAGTCCATGCAAGTGTTTACAATTAGAAGTCAAATTGTGGTCGATTTGTTAGGAATTATGACATGCAGATTGGTTCACTTGCTTCTTCTTTTTTACGGATTTGACTGGGTTAAATTATGTGGTTTATGATCTGTTCTTCAGTGAACATTCTAATCCGGTATTCTTTTGTATATCTATATAAAAATTTTAAAATATCTTCCAGATACTTAAATTCTTGCATGTTGCAGGAGCTGCACAGGAGGCGGTTACAGATAAAATCAAAATCAAAGATTGGAAAGAAACCAAAAGGTTCCTTGGTTTACTCTGTCGTGCTTGTTTTTCTCTCTTGTAGAATGAAATATTTCTTGTCTAACCTTCAAGGAAATCACAGGTGGTAACAGAAAATCACACCACAAAGACCTGAATGCCGAAGACTCTGAAACTCAAGTTTCAATTGAAACAATTCATAATTCAGCTGTCATTCAGTTTGCAGGCCGCAAGAATGAAAGCAGTTCCTCTGTACAGCAAGAAGATGTAGTAGTCCAGGCACCCACGAAGCACCAGAAATTATATTGGGGGTATGATATGCCTACTTACAATGCATATGCATAATAACTGTATACGCGCATTCAGAGACACTTGACATTATTGAACTTTTGTGGCACTGTGGCAGGTATTATAATTGTTTTGTGATGGATGTGAAGTCACCAACTTAGTCCCCTTATTTCTGTTACTGGCTCATACTTAGAAAGAGATAAGAATACCCTTTTGTAGGACAAATAGAAGTTAAATAGGAGATCATTATATGTGGAGTAGGGAAACTGTTAATGTATGTGGGTGTCTCTGACTGATGCATCTTATATCATATTTATGACTGAAAACTATATCAAGATAACTGTGAGGTGATTCAGTTGGCTACAGAGAGCAGGAAGTAGCAATCAACAACGTAATGTTGTAGGAAAGATTTTAGAATCTTTTTGACCTAATGTTTACTTTGTCTCTAGGCTTGACACAAAGGAAAGGTGGGAAAGGAAAGCAAACATGTAGATATTTCCATGCAGAGGAAACATTGGTTCTGTGGTGTGGTTTCCAGAATGCCCTCACAATTTTCTCTTGATTGTAGAAGATTTGGCTTCAAGGTGCAAAGGTGATCATGTTCAACTGGTTTCCGCATTAAAAGAACTTCCACCTGACCAATGTTAGCTAGAATATTAATAAACTATTCAATCTTATACCAGATTATGTCATTTTTTTGTACGTTGAGTAGCGAAACATGAGAAGAAGATTAAAAAATTGGCCAAACCAATCAGTATCATGAGAGAGTGTAAATAGAGTACCAGATTTCATACTTTCGGTTGTATTATTGGTTTTTTTTTTTTTTTTTTTTTTTTGGGATAAATATACGCTGCTGTTTCTTTTGTATTGTTGTTGAAGCGATCATCAAATGGCAATACATTTCTGTTTTCGTATCAATTTTTTTTTTTTTTTTCTGGTTAACAAGTATTAATCTGCTCCAAAAAAGTCATCCTTTGTTTTAAGAAATAAATACATGTAATGTTAATGGTTCCTTTTTGTTAAAAAAAAATGCTTACTTGGTTTGTGACGAGAGAGCAATTTTCATTTTCCCTACCCCGTAAACCAAGTCAATCGAATAAGTTACAAAGTGCCAAAATTCATGGTAGATGCCAGAACATATTATTATTATTATTATTATTATTATTATTATTATTATTATTCACATAGCCCTCATGACATGAGGGATTGGTGTCTACAGCTATGGTACTCTACAAACACCATTTTATCCAGTTACGGTCGAAGGTCTATCTCCAAAATACAAGAAGGCAAAAGGTGAGAATGAACAAATCAGCATACACTGAGAGGAGTGGCGCCTTTACTTGGGCCATAATCGAAAGCTTATGTGAGATTCTTGCATGCAATTTCGATCAAGTTGTAACGCTGAGAGCACGCTCTATTTCCTCCAATGATCGCCCTTTTGTTTCAACAACATTACCAGCTATGTACAAGACAGCAAGAATACAGATGGCAGCGAATCCCAGATACACTCTGCTGATCCCGAACTTGGTTACGAAGCTCAGGAAATAGAGGCCAATGACGAAGTTTGTAATCTATCCAAACAGAATAAACAATCAGTTCCTTTTGATAAAAAGAAAAAAAGAATAAAAAAAGAATAAACAATCAGTTAATACACAAGATTGGAAGCAGAACCAATATAACCTCGTAAAAACAGAATACTCATGGGAAGCATGATATGAATCTCCTTTTCAATTTCTTTTCCACGTTAAAAGCAGAGAAAGTTTTTGATGTTTTAACCAGCACAAAAAAAACCAGAGATGAGGATGCAGACATACATGTATATATGCACACATACAGATAGGTGTGAATATATGATATACTTACTACTGACATCCAAATGCAGGTCTATATAAGAACTCACAGTCACATTTTCTCAAGCAAGCTTGTTTAACTTGAATCATTTAGTTCAACAAATTTGTCTCGCTTCCTCAATCCAAAGTAGAAATAGCAAGCTAAGGTATTACTGGAAAATCTTAATCCTTCAAACAGCATGTAGGGTAGGATGTCACCTTTTACCAATAGCATTTAAATAGAATAAATTTAAGCCTTCACCTAGTATCACTTACCCAGTGCATGCCCAGTGAGAGAGAAACTGCTTTTGCTCTGATTCTTGAAGCAAATATCTCTGCTAGAAGAAGAGCAGGCACAGGGCCAGCACCAAGTGAAAATGACAAAACATAGCTGTTGAGAAAAAAAGAAGACCATGTTTAGATAGGAAATTAATTCTTTAATGGAAAAAAACTACAAAAGGAAACCTCTTAACTTACAGAACAGTTCCAGTAACAGCAAGAGCGCCAGAATATGGAGCCAAGGCTTTCCATGTAGAGGACAAAGATAGCAGCAACATGGAAGCAGCCTTTACAAAGAAGGAAATAGAAAATTAGCGGTAAATATAAGAAAATAGAGAAATAAACAACGTAAACCATTTAATTAGTTTCATTTAAAGTTGCACAGCCAAAACCTTTTTCTTGTGTTATACGTAAATGAAAAAAAAATGACTGAAGAGAGTATTTAATAATAGGAAAACCTAGTAGTGTAACGTGACCTACAAGATAATTTTCTGATGGAATATGCCAAATGTTCTTGATTGTAGATTTTTTGCTTTTGACCAGGACTTGCAGGACTTGATATAGCAAGTTTGATTACATTAAATACCAATACACATCTTCACATACTAAGTTGCCATACTATACAACTAACAGTGAATGCTAGTTCCAATTTGTGGTGGAGAATAGCAAGCTAACAATGAAATAGGTGAGACAGTCACCCCGGATAGGATCTCAGAGAATCTAGCAAAAGAACATTGCCCCACATAGAAGACATAAGAGAAAGAATTTGTTAGGACCCACTCCAGAGACTTACAAAAGAGCAGCGAAATAAAGACAACTTTGGTCATTTGATTCTCTCTATAATTACTTTGGTATGCATCCCTGTACACATTTTCTCACAGTTAGATAACTAATAGCATCTGATTTTGATGGTTTTAAATGGTGAAGGAGTACCTGTCTACAAGCTCCTTTTTATTTTTATATTAAGATCACATGGTCACTCATAATTAGGTCAAACTTGTTGAAATTCAAACCCCGAACAAAACCCAACAAATATAAAATTTTTGAATTAATTTGAGCCTTTAGTGTGTGTTCGTCTAGGCATGTATATGTGAATTATAAAAATTACTATTCATGTACTACAGACAAAGAAATAGATCAATGATGAAAATAACAGTACCATTCCACCAAAGCTTGTGAGTAGAAGACTTTTCCTTCCTTGTTTGTCCATCAATGAGGATGCTATAGCTGTTCCTGAAAACAGACCATTCTCAGCTTTAGAACATAATTCTATGAGAAAAAGGGTGTGAACTTCAATTTACAAGATGGAAAGGGGCAAACCGAAGACATTTGCTGCTCCAACAAGAGCACTTGCTGCAACATCTGATGTAATACCAGCACTGCGAAAGACAGAAGTAGAATAATAGACCACAGCATTTATCCCAGCGAATTGTTGCAACAAGAAAAGTGCCGCACCAACACTAACAACTGCATAGAGACATGTATGAGCAGAGAAAAAGGACACATAATATTGCAAACACAAACCCCATAAAATAGTCACCTTTCCGATAGCGGCTACCGAAAAGATCCAGCCAGCCTGCTTCAGGCTCAGTAGAACCCTGGGTTGCTGATCTTAACTCACGCATAACCTCGGTAACTCTTTCTTTTCCATACAGAGTTTTTACAACCTTTTCAGCTTCTGCAATTTTTCCTTGCTGCAAAATACTGTTTAGCTTAGAACTTCCATTGGAAATATTTATGGAACAAGCAATTACCTTAAATAAGATACAAATAACGCAATAAAAACTGCATATATGACATCTGTGCTGATATTTAATTGAACAGTCTTGGGAACCTGGAAGAGCCATCTTGGACTTTCCGGTGATGCAGCCATTCCTAATGCCAAGAGAACAGAGGGTACTACTGCAATTCCAAACATTGTCCTCCACCTGACAACACCAATAAAAAGAGTAAAGTTAAAGCAGATAGAGATGAGTAAGAGATCATGAAAATTCATATTTGTAGACAGAAAGGATTTCATAATACTGATACATGTATAAGAACAATACTCCTAAAGCTCTTAAACAGGGTTTGACCAGTATTAACAAAAGTTTGAAAAACTTATCCTCTTTCAGTATATTATCCTTTGTAAGAACGATGGAACCGATACTAGAGATGAACGGAATAAATTTTGTGTTGGAAGGAGCTTACACAAATACAAACTCATGCACTGACGCCCACATACACAAACATGTGTGCATGGGCACATAAACAAATTGGTACACAAAGGAGACAAAAGGTGACAAGATGAATTACCATAAGGGATTTGCTGCTAGAGGTAATCCAGCCACCAGAGCTCCAAGAATCCCAATACATATAAAAAGCTGGTTTACAGATCCAAGCGCACCACGAATTTCAGTTGGAGAAATCTGCCCATTAGAATATAGCATTCGTCAGGGTACAGTTTATCCTAAAATGCCAAGTAAGCCAGAGTGGTAATGTGTAAACATGCATAGTACCTCAGATATATAAAGTGGGACAATAGAAGATGTGATCCCAATTCCAATTCCAGCAAGCAACCGGCCAACTATCATTGTTTGCACACTCTGGGCTGTGGCACTGAAATATTAAAGAAAAATTATATATTAGGTTCAAACATCCATATCAATAATTACTGCCTCATACTTGATGGCAAAAGACAGACCATAAGAATGCTCCAATTGCTAGAGGAATTGCATCTAATTGAAAAGTCTTAGTTCTGCCAAACTTGTCAGCCAAAGCTCCACCAGTAAATGATCCAACTGTGGCACCAGCTAGTAGGGTGCTAACCACCCACCCTGCAGAAGTTGTAATAGTGTAAAAACAATGAACTATACCATCTTGAAAGCAAAGAGCATGAGAAAATTAATTGCATAAAAACTTAAAATGCATCGAGGCTTTGGAGTATTGAAAACACCTTTGTTTTTTGCAAAACCAGTATAGTAATGGACTACATATTCCTTCCTTAAACTTGCAGTGTAGTTATCAAGCAATGGGAATACAGTAAAAAAGATAAGCAGGAAAACAAAACAACATGGCTCCTTATTTAGCTGGTTTCCAAAGATAAAATCAACCAAATAGTGGACTTGCCTTGTAATACCGCATTTTCAGCAATACCAAGATCCTTGGATAGGTACTCAAGAGCACCGTTTACCACCCTGCAGGAAATACAGACATATCCCAGAGTAAGCTTGAAAACTATTGATATTTCACTGAACAACTGTAAACAGGACGTCATGATTTGCATACACATCCTGTAACCAACTGCAACACAATATCGTACATCATATGCACAACCTAAATGATTCGGTACGGAAACTGATACACAATGGAGAAGTCCAGAATAAATAGCGGAGAATCTCTTTTCGTCATCAAATTAAACCGTACCCCAAATGATAACCAAATAAAATGGCTCCAAGACAAGCAACTCCAACATATGGCAACACTGTTCCAGAAGACTTCTCCTGAGGCTTGGAGGGAATAAGATTTTCAACATCGTCATCTGCATTAATACAGAGGAGTTCACAATCATTGGGAAAGATACTATATTCCAATAGAATTCACCATTTGATTCTCCAAAGCTGATTAAGAGGGTAATGAACGAACCCGAAGCGCGAGCCTGGACCGATCTGGGTTTCAAATTGGACATGGGAATCCCTTCGAAGCCTGTTCTAAGACCGGCAAGCTTGGCTCCCATAACTGCAGAACTGAGGTTCAAGCCGCCGCCACGGCAAGTGGTCCTATTTGCAATGCACAGATTTCTTGTTCTATTTCTCAATTCACCAAAACCCAACACCCTTTTCTGGTTTTGGACCCCAAAGCCTAAGTTGCCCTTTACTGAACCATGAGTTGAAGCTTGCATTTTTACCTGCTGAGCAATAATACCCACATTGCCGAAAAAGTCAAAACAGTAAAAACCCATTTAAAATTGAACCCCATCACACTCAAAGAATCCATCTTTTTTTGATTATATAACCCATTTCACTGCAAATATCTATACAGTTAGGGTACTGCCAGTGAAGAACAAGTGAAACAGAGCATATGAAAGGAAACCCACTTTACTCTTAATTGATTCGCAACAATGCGAAAAATCCAAAGATGATCTCAGAAATAAATATAAGAAGACTGTGAATTGATTACCAAATTGAAACCGACGATGATCAGCAGAAACGATCGAGCACTCTGTGTAGCAGTGATTTAGCGAGAGACAACAGTATTGAGAAGTCCGCTGAAAATGAGTTGAAAAAGAGGAAGCACTGATCGCGTAACAGTTCACTTGCAAACAACAAAGCCGGTGGAGATTTCAAGCTTTCAACACTGTTTACTCATATATAATATTCTCCAAAATCCCGATATTTTTCCGTCGATTTTCGGCAAGATGAAATATTTAGTAATATTGGAAAATCAATTTTCGGGACTTTATTGGCAGGAGAAAATGAGTTGGAAAGACTTTTTATTTTTAATTTTCCATTTTTGGGATGATAATTACAAGGGGATTGTGGATTAGATTTGGTTGCGTTGGAGTTGTCGCAGATTGCACGTGGGGACAGAGGCCTCTATTTTAGAACTGATAGAAATATTCACATTCGAAGTCAAATACATCAAAAAGTTATGACGGGTGATCATCCCAGTCAAAAGGACAACCATGCATCAAAGCAAACGCATCGATAACATGGGCTGCTTGTCTTCATTACGAGAACGAGCAGCAAAGACATAACAAAGCTCCTCAAAACTGCTCGTCTAAACTCAAGATGTCAAAAATAATTCCATCAATTTCAGAGATACCTGGGGATGAACCTACTAGCATATCTAAGGGCCTCTGAATCTAAATCGAATTCTACCATCCGATAGCGAGCTTCTTACTAGATGCAATCCACCAACCGCCCCTGCGCGTATCAACCGCCCATCAAGCCTCCGCACTATCTATCTAAAACCTCATCCTGATGTTGAACTCTACCATATACTCAGGTGTATGCCATTTGGTGGGCACAAGCCCATCACTGATCGGGCGCTTAGGCCGCTCATTCACACAAGGTTTCGCTGCCCGCAATGCATGAGTAAGTTCAGCTTGTTGGCAAAATAAAACCGTAGACCCTAGCCAAATAAAATGGGGAAATTATCTAAAATGGCCCAAGTGGCCAACTTGGGTGCTAAAATGGCCACCGGGCAGCGGTCTGATCTTCGCTAGGCAAATTGGTATAGTGAATTTCCAAATAACCCCTGCAACTAAGAACCCTTGTAGAAGTACCGTATTGTGTCTGTAGTCTTCCATAGTGTAAGTGTAGTCTGTCATAGGTTATCGTAGTGTAGTCGTAGTCCAGCGAAGAGAAAAACATATAACTTTTCAAAATTTGCAATGAAACCCCTAATATTTAAAGATGGTAGCAGCAGCGCAGTGTGAGCGTAGTCCTTTTCAGAAAGAACGAACGCACGCACCTCTGGTTCTTTTTCTGTCGATCGAATAATCAATCTCGCTCTCTCAATCGTCGGCCAGAATTGAGAAGATTAGTTGGAGTGGAGGATATAACATTGAACTTTTGGCAAGTTGGGGTGCATATTGAGTCGAAAACGAAGCGTACAGTAGGCAATGAACTGGAATCCTAGAATTTCAATTTGTGCATAAAGAGGTCAAATTGATCAAATTGGCATAACTTGCATGTGATTTTGTGATGGGTATAATTTGTGGTACATGAATGTGATTGTAGTCCTCTTCAGAAAGAACGAACGCACCTCTGGTTCTCTTTCTCTCTCGATCGAAAAATCAATATCGCTCTCTCTATCAGCGGCTAGAACTGAGAAGATTAGTTGGAGTGGAGGATACAACATTGAAGCTTTGGTGAGTTGGGGTCCAGATTGAATCGAAAACAAAGCGTACTGTAGGTAATGAACTGGCACCCTAGAATTTGATTTTGTTTAGAAACTGTGAAATTGATCCAATTGGCATAAATTGCATGTGTTTTTGTGATGGGTATAATTTGTGGTAAACGTATGTGCGGCTTGGGAATCTGAATTTGATGTCGACCTTTTTGTTGGGTTTGCAATCTGCCATATTATGCTATCTGTTGAAGGATTGTTTGTAATGGATTTGCGTTAGAAATAGTTGGTTATATTATGACGGGTTTTGAGTATGCAAATACAGCTCACATTGTCACTTATGTCATTGATTATGTTACAACTTTGAATAAATGGAGGTAGGGATTAAGGTTTCAGAGTTTTGCATGCTTTGTTTGTCTGCCTATCCAGTAATCTGGTGCAAATGGAATGTTTTAATTAATGGTATTTCCTTTGCAGTGATGGATAGGGGTTACAGTTTACATGTACTAGAGGGCGGAGGAGTGCCTACAATTGTACAACGGTATTGTGCACCACATAAGTGCATACCTCTGCTCAGACATAATGAGGAGGTGTTCAACAAGTTCTGCAGGTTGGCAATGAGGGGGGTTATTTTAAAATAAATCTCTCTTCTTTAACAAATAGCATAAACAGAATCACACAGATGACCAGTCACTGATGTGATGACTTTGACAGATTACTTTGAATTGTTTTGATCTTATCAGAAGTTCAAGAAGATTAATCACTTGGAAAATATAACTTGTGAATGCTTGTGAGTTGTTCAATCACACACGAATGCTATGCCAACTTAGGTCCCCAAAATAGATTTAGTGAAGATGAAATCTGCGGGCTATCCACAACTACAACCTATTCAAATCCAGCGGTTCTAATGCAGCAGTTATAGGATGATCAGTCACTCAGTTTTGTCCAGATTGTATTTCATGTCAAGTTGGTGCATAATTAAATCTAATTTTAAGATTAGTCAACTTGTTAACAATTCAAAGAGATAGACACAGAGTTTTGGTACTCGGAAAAACCCCAAATGGGTAAAAAATCGGGGGTCTATCAGAAGACCGGCCTTCCACTATGAAATGGCAAAAGATGCCCAATACAAGATTTCAACCAAGCTCAATATCTAATGTACCTATCTTAGATGCAGCGGTCTCTTGTGCGGCTTCTTCTCAATCACTTCACCTTCAGCGGATGCTTGCTTGGTCAACAAGCTATACGGACATACACATGTATTCCTATACCGTGGCACCTTTAAATGAATGCAATGATGATATATGACCAGTCACCGACAGATTTCCAGAAAGCTACAGAGCTTCAGTAAATCTGGCAACAACTGTGTTTGCTGCAGCTAGTCACAAAACTGTGCAGCAACCAACCAAGGTCAATGACCTCTAAACTCAACCTAGTCTACTAACATGCATGAACATGGGAGACTAAGAATGCACAAACCTATTTCGACTCAAAGTGTATGAACTTTAAAACAAACCGAACTAAGAAAGATGAACCTTCTTCCAAAGTTAGCTTAATGTATTTTTCTAAGAAAAACAACTTTGAAACAAGATTCAAATGCTAGCAATCCTCACTATCTTATGATGACACTATATGAGTGAACTACGCACTCAAGAGTACATGGAAGAACTGGAAAGGAAAATTGCAGCCAACAAAGGTGAGAGCTTTTCAAAATATTTATGAACTTTAAACTTGAAAACCCCCCAAAAAAAGAAAGATGCACAAGTTGGTCTTTTATAGCCTAAGACTCATATGAGATGTGTGGGTGAGAAAAGGTCAAAATAAAATATTTAATCCACTCATCAAAGACATGGGCAGTTGCAAAAGTGAGGGAGATTATGTGTTAACCCGGGTAAAGGCATGCATGGGCTGACAGAACATGTAAGTGACTGGTCGTGAACAGTAACTGGGTAAAGGCATGCATGGGCTGACAGAAAGCATGGTAGTGACTAATCGTGAACAGTACCGGGTAGAGACATGCATGGGCCGACAGAAAATCATGCTAATGACAGATTATGAACAGTAATTATGCTTAAAAACACACTCAACATACTTATGGATAAAAGTATGGTTTTGCAATATTTGTTTGTGAAATTATGAAAACCTAATAATACCCTAAATGTGTGTGAACATTTGTGACTAGGGCTAAACCAACTCGACCATGCACAATCAAAACATATTCAAAGACTCAACAATTATGTATGCAAACAAGTGTAATTTGACCGGTTTTGAGCAATGTTGATATTCATATCTTCAACTTCACTTGATCTTCATCCTATAGCTATGTTCTAATTGAGCTTGTGATGACAAGTGAATTTTACAAAGTTTTTGATCAAGGAAAGCCAATTACATAAAACCTACAAGTTCAAAAGTAGCGTTTTCGGCAAGTTTGAAGAGTTGGATAAGATGAATTGACAGCAGCCTCTCATACATGCACTGATGGCCCGCAAGGTGATTGGTCCTAGTTTGAATCCTATTGAAGGCCCTAGTTTTCTAATCAACAACCAAGTCCTTAAGTTTACAATTCAACAATTTGCATTAATTACTGGGCTCAATGGTGGGGAGTTGCCGGATAGTGGAAGTGAAGTGAAATATGGTAGTTTTGAAGAACACGTACTTTAAGGATATGAACAAAGTTCGAATATCTGAACTAGAAGCAGCCTTTAAAGGTTGTTCGGTGGCAGAAGACAAATACAAGTTAGGGCTTGTGTTCTTTGCAGAAGGTTGTGTTATTGGCAGGGCCGGCCCTGAGCAGAGTTGGGTGAGACAATCGTCTCGGGCCCTAAACCGAAAAAAAAAATTTATATATGTTATATCTAATATATAGTTGTAGGCCTTTTATTTTACATTGAAAGCTTCCTGGTGTAGTGGTAAGTTATTGTGTATGTAACTTTCATGACCCAAGTTAACTTTCATGACCCAAGTTCAATTCTTTTTGGGGCCATTTTCTAGTGTTTTCTTTTGTTTTTTTAAACTTTCTATTTTGAAGGCCTTTTTTTCCCTTTTTCATTAAGGTATTCTTCTCCCAAATTAAGTAGGTTTCCTTTTACTAAGTTGAATATATTTCCTTACATGAAAAGGATTAAAACCGTATTATAAAAACCATTGAGTACTTCATCTACATAATTGATCAAGCTCATACATCACTGAAGAGTAGATTTGAGCAATTCCAGTTATATGAACAGATTTTTGGATTTTTGTTTAATTTAAAGAAGTTCACATCTGCGGACGAGGGTAGGTTGAAGAGCTATTGTGCCAATCTTGAAAGGTTTCTAACACATGGAGAGCATTTGGATGTTGATGGGAATGATTTATTTCTAGAGTTGATAATCTTGAAAGAAACTTTGCCCAAAGAAATTAAAGGGGCAATGGGAGTGCTGAATTATTTGAAACAAATGGGGGATTTTCTTCCCAAATGCATGATTGCTTATAGGATTTTGCTGACAATACCGTTTACAGTTGCTTCTGCAGAAAGAAGCTTTTCAAAGTTGAAGTTGGTCAAGTCCTACCTTCGTTCTACTTTGTCACAAGAACGATTGAATGGGTTAGCAATATTATCAATTGAGAAAGATTTTGTAGAACAACTAGACTATGTAGATTTAATTAGTACATTTGCATCTAAAAACACAAGGCGAATAAGATTTATGTAACTTTTTATGCAAGTATCAAGTGAAAATGTATAGCTTTTTCTTTCTATTGTATTCATTTTTGTAAGCCAAAAAAGAGGTAGAAAATAATTTTTTATAACATTTTATTGTAACATATAATGAATGAAGAGTCAAAAATATTTAAAGCCCCATTTGAGAGTTCGTCTTGGGCCCCTGAAATCTCAGGGCCGGCCCTGGTTATTGGGAAGGGAACCAACCGGTTTCATTAACTTGGAGTATTTGAGCCTTGTTGAGAACATACAAGCGTGGAATAATTATCCCTGGGGTACTGTCTTGTGGGAGTATACAAAAGATTCTCTTTTAAGGGTGCTTGATCGTGCCCTATTTGAAGGTCAAAGAAAAGAAGCAGGAAGAGGAAAAGAATACAGTGGGGGAAATAAGTGAAACAAGCAAGGGAGACTGGAAGGGAAGAAAAAGAAGTAAGGGAGAGGGGAAACTTGATGAAGTAGAGGGGATAATTGAGGAAGAAGAGGGAAGACATGAGGCAATTGTTGGTAGCATGCAGAAGAAGTATAAGCTGCGGGGATTTTCCTTTGCTTTTCAGGTAAGGCAATAATACGTGTAAATATTTCACGGTGTAGGTTGTCTACATACCTTGTATGTGATTACATTTTGAATGACAATGAACATAACTTTTTATTTGTATTCTTTTGTAGTATGAATAAAGTCGTTGTAGGGTTTGTAGGCATATTGTTCATGTATTTACAATGGAAATATGAAAAAATTATATGATGATATTGATTACTTATTGTGCTGGGGATTGTAGGCATGGGCTTATGAACTTTTCCCAACTCTGCGAACGAAGTTTGGACTTGTACACAAAGCGAGCAAAGTTGGGCGGCCACGGCCGTTAAATTGGGTTCCCACGAAGTGTGGTGATAATTTTCAGTCTTTATAAAAATTTGTTCTGTTTAAATCAGGTATGTGTATCATTGTCCACACGCTGTGTACTATGGAAAGATGTATATGCTTTGTATTGTTGTAGGAGGAAGGTATGTATATGTGACTTATATGAATAATATGTGAATGCACGTTGAATTGGAAGTCATTAGGCCAACAGAGGAAGTAAATGAGAGTTACTGGCATTGGGGAACACTTGAGGAAGCTGCATCTGTTCCACCTTTTGTTGGAGGAGAGGTACCAGATTTGGAAATTTTAGAAGGCATGGACATAGGTCAATTGCAATGACAGATGACAAATGTTGTAAGGAGCTTGCAAATGGTGATGGATGAGAACGCCATGTTGAAATCAACTGTTGCAGCCTTGAAGCAAGAAGTGTTAGCGTGTCAGGGAGAATTGGCGGAAGTGAAGAAGTTGGTGAATGTTGCGCCAGATGCACACATTAACTTCACAAAATCTGTCCCCGCACCAGCAGACCCTCAACCGCCACTATTTACATCTCCATTGTCTGGTTGTAGTCCATTTCCTACTCCATGATCAATGACCAAGGCGTGTTCGATGGCAGTATGACACCTACTGTTACCCTTAAACCTTAACTATAGTTAACTATATTTGCACTATGGTCGCCCTATAGTAAACGTGTTGTACTGAATGTTTCCCAACCTTACCAAATGGCTATGGATTCACTATGCTAGCACTATAGGATACTTATTTGCACTATGGTAGCCCTACAAGTGAAATTATTGATCTGAATGTTTCCCAACCTTGTCAAATGACTATGGATTCACTATTCTAGCACTATATGGTACTATATTTGCACTATGTTCGCCCTATAGTGAAATTGTTGTACTTTGTACATGCTAGCTGAGGAATAATAGGTATGAAATGTATGTGTACATTACAGAAACAAATATAGTATGGAACACATAACAACCATGGATCATTTATTATATAATACAGTGACTGCCTACATTACACATCGGGCATGGCAGTGCAATAGCAACATCACCAACATGTAGTGCCCACCGCAAAAAGATTCCCTGATGCAACAACCAAATACTACAGACGCACCACACACTTATTACCCAAAAAAGTATCGAGGTACAATGATTGGTCTACCACACACACAGTGACCAAAGAAAATACCGCGACGCAGAGTACTATCATTGTACTAATATCCTACACATTATACGGACTAGGGAAATGTAACTACCGCATGTGGGCAGTAGCCGATTACCTTCCCATACCCTACTTGGTCGAGGATCTCGCATCTTCCTCAGAACAAACTGTACGCTTGTTTGTTGTAACATCAAGAAAAAGGTCGCAGCCTGTTGCATGAGATGCTGCAAGTTCATCCTTGAATGTTTTGGATTATTTGAAGTAGTAAATCGCTTCTTCTTTTGCGTCTTCCAATTGGATTTCAAGTTCCTTCAGCTTGGCTGCTCGACTCTGTGCCAATAATGTCACTTCAAGCTCTTCGAAAGTAGCCTTTGCTACCTTCATCTTTAGTTCGTCCATGAATTCGCCATGGACGAGTGCCTTCGTTCTCCACCATTTACTGGTTTCCTGCAGATATTGAAGGGCCTTCTTCACATCTTCTATTATCTCTAGTGGATCATGCAAATCCCCTTCTTCAGATACCCCCACAGACTTCATAAACAAGGGATTGTCAATAAGGACCGGATTGTTGGAAAAGGGCTTTCCCATGGAAAATCACCCTCAAAACGAGGATCATTATTGGGTGGCTTTAAAAATTGAATGAGGTTATTAAACTCAGACATGGTGTTTGCTTATACAAGGGTTTCTCACTTGGGAACTCTGTTCACAACACGAAGAATAACCATCTGCTAGGTAGCCCCTTCTAAATAATGATGGATCCTGCATGCCATAACCACTGACAATATAGGGGCCCACACTTAACAATATCTAAATGTTCTACAATATTTATTAATATATGTGAACTGTACATGGACTAGAGTTGAAATAAAATGCATATATATATGTAGGGCTCGTTTGGCACACATGTTAGGACTGGACATGATTGTATCCTGGGATTAGCTCGGACTGGACTGGACTGGCTTATGCCGAACTGAGTCCTGACCCATGTTTGGTGATGCATTGGACTAAAAAGTTATCCTGTCAAAATAGTGATGACCTAAAATTCAAATGCACATTACTTGAAGCCTAAACTAACATGATTCTCATAAAAGAACATGCAGTGACACCTAAATCTAGCCAAAGCTTAAGAAAACCCGGTTTCTTAAGCCAAACACTACATCTTTACAAGCTATGGACTCAAAGTAACAATAATTCCACAATCATTTCACATGGCCAAGCATAAAATAACAGCTGCCGAAAAGTACTAATCAAACAAGCTATGCATTCCATCCATGGATAATATAAAGCATAATATTAAGATGATAATGAATTATCACAAAAAATTAATTTTGAGAAACGGCAGACATCTCAGTTTACTCAAATGAGTAAAAGATTCACTACTTCAACAGTCAAAAGGAACAGAATTCAATAGCACCAAAATGTTGAGAGCCAGTTGCAACATCCACTACTAATTCAAAAGGAAAAAACACTCCAAGCATCATATATTTTAGTTCACTACTTAAACAAGTTCATCCTTCAAAGCTAAAGTGGCGCGGGAAGAATCATCTCTTCTACTATTGCTTGACTTCAGCTTTCTTCTTCTGCCAGAGTCAGTCGAGACCACTATCAGCCTCTCTCTGAAAATAAAAAAGAGGGAAAACAAATTAGCATTGCAACTAACAGTCCGCCAAATTGTAAACGTCCAAACCATTTTAACACAACACACATCCTCCTAAAAAAAAACGACTCAAACCGAAACCAACCAGCTCAACGACCCAATCTAAATAAAACCATAGAGATGGAAGCGGTGTTTAGAAAATTCACTTGGAATACACCAAAGCTATGAGCCTATGCTTATTCGGTGTTTAGTTCAAAGAGCAGTTCTTTAAGAACCATTCATCACATTTACTTTACTACTCTAGTCCTATGAAACCATAGAGATGTTCAACAATCAAAACACCCAAATAAAAAACTGTAAAAGTTAATTCCACTAATAAGGCAGAGGTGAATTTGTTAAACTGCATTCGACTACTTTCTTCTCTTGTGAACTGATCAGCAAACCAAGTTAGATGCATACAAGATCAAAACAGACAACACTCCAGTCTCCAATCACAATCATGCAACAACAATGAAACACATTTCACTATAAGAATATAGTAAAAGAATGTTCTTCACCGAAGAAAATGTCACATTTCAATCGTTCAAACTATCACTACCCGAGTTCTAGAAAAATATACCAGACAAAATAGAAGTTGGGTTTTCGATTTCTGGGAAGCCAAACAAGAAAAAACTGATTCAATCTGATCAATCTTTTCCAACTTTTTTCAACAGCCAAACAGATATACGATTAAAAACTCAAAACTTTCAACAAATCAAAACATGCATGCATTATCAAATGGACATTAATAAAATAATGATGAGAAGTACATGATGAGAAGAACCCAGATGCTAAAAACCTACAATTTGGTGATGATTAAGACTAAGAAACCAGACTCACTAAATTCAACACAAATCCCAGAAAAACTCATCCAATTGAAATCCAAATCGAAACTGAAAATGAAAATCCAAAATCCAAATTGCAGATCCAAATCCAAATAAAAAATCCAAATTGAAATCCACAATCAAAATCGAATTGATACCAATGGGTTTGTTGGAGGAGACGGTGAGGTTGGGCGAGCGGAACGGCGAGCAGTGACGAAGGCGAGATGGGCGAGCGGCACGGCGAAGCGACGACGAAGGCGAGATGGGCGAGCGACGAAGAAGATGAGGGCATGCTAATTAGCGAGCTGCTCGAGCAGCTCGCTATTTTGGGCAAGATAAGCCCATAAAAATGGAAACACAGGTGCTAAATAGCACCATTTAATTAGTCCCAACTTACACCAAACGTGGGACACTGGACTAATTTTTATTAGTCTAGTCCAGTCCTAACCAATGAAGGGTACCAAACAAGCCCGTAGTGTTCATACAGTACTAAGGACAAATATATGAGTCCACTATTTTGTCGTGTGGAACCCTAAAGGCAGAGGGCATATTTTATTATTTGGCGGGAATTTGAGGTCCATAGTGCGAGTGCAGTGTACAATAGTACACAAATTGGTGGGAACTTATCCTAAAAATCCGTGTAGTATAGCTAGCCTGATCACCTCACCATATATAATTCATTTAATATGCATTTGTTTTCCCCAACAACCCCCATATCTGTTGCAGCGTTTTTTTGGAAAAAATTAAGCAAACCACCAACTCCCCTGCAATAACTCTGATTAGCATTCATGGCACCCAAACCCTGTCAGCCTTCAAGTCCCATATCATCCATCGGTAGCTCGGGCCTTACTTTTCTAGGAGATGCAAGTGGAGTGGTAGTTAATTCTATTACCCAAGCCAACCCCGCTGGCCACAAACAAAAAGGGTGTCACAAAAACTGTATCTGAATTGGAATTGCTGATTGCGTGTCAGATGCTCTGATGTGGAAGACTCTCCATGAGCGTACTGTGGTACATATAGTGGAGGACCAAAAAAGGTTAGCACTTTTTCGAAAACGCACTATTCGTAAACCATATAACGCACGGATGAATCTACAAGGCATTAAATCTGTGACAGTAAAGCTTGAAGTAGTCCCCAACAAGCATATTGTGGAGTGCCTCCAATCTGATGACATGAGTAAGGAGAAAATGGAGTCCCTTCAATTGGGGTTTGATAGTGCTAGAGCGTTTTACAAAATCATGGCCCCTGAAGGTCAATGGAAAGACTTCACTGTTGTAGGTGCAATGAATATCATGAAGGGTGGGTGTCGTTGAACAATTGTTGTGTTATGGCAAAAATTTTTGCTTGCTTG
Organism: Spiraea crenata; assembly: GCA_033992175.1. Classification (NCBI taxonomy): domain Eukaryota; kingdom Viridiplantae; phylum Streptophyta; class Magnoliopsida; order Rosales; family Rosaceae; genus Spiraea; species Spiraea crenata. The sequence continues at coordinate 349,030 of JAVBHV010000081.1, read as the reverse complement.
TGATGTGTAAAAGTTATGGAGTTATCTGGATGTTTGTAAGCAGGGGCAGAGCTACATGGGTTGAGGTGTTGCAGGGGCATCCCCTCAACTTTTACACTACTATAGATTACTAGTATTTGAATGTGACAAGTTTTCACCTTAGTGCAGTTGGTTGCACACTCGTATGTTATGATTCAGGTTGGAGGTTCGATCCACCACATGTCAACTCATTTATTTTTCAATTCCTTTTCTTTTCTCATGGTCTAAATAAAGTTTTGAACATAGGTCACAAATAAACAACAGTATGGAACCTAACCATTAAAAAATACTTGTTTTATAATGATTTATTGTGTTGTTTTGTTATATAGAGACAACAAAAACTGAAAAATTAGCTGCTAACTTAAATGAAAATTATTCACGTTTGTGTCCACACCGCAAAAGGGTTGAAAATTGGCCAATGAAGAAGGGTTGAAAATTTTTGGCATACCCTACTACAACTTTCTGGCTCCGCCACTGTTTGTAAGATATGATGTCTGGGAAGGTTTGATGGTATTGTAATTGTTGCTGTGTCATCATGTTTGTGAGTAATGAAGTTGGTAAAGCTTTTGTGGTATTGTATGTAATGTGTAATTTTTTGTTGTGTCATCATGTTTGTAAGTTATGAAGTTTGTAAAAGTGTGATGGTATTGTATTTAATGAATAATGGTTTGCTTTCTAATCGAGACATTGTTATTTTCAGTTTTCAATTGCCTCATTGTGGTTGCCAGTTAGCACTTACCGTTTTCAATATGACTCGCTTTCATTGTCCCTCCTAGTAAGCCCGTAGTGCGCATAGTTTCTCATAGTCCCTCATAGTCTTTTGGATCCAGAATTGTTGTTCATAGTCACTCATAGTACGCCCATAGTGCGTCCATAGTCACTCATAGTACGCCCATAGTGCGTCCATAGTTCCTCATAGTCTGTCATAGTATTTCGTTTACAGAATTGTTGTAATTTACCAAAGCGTTCATAGTCCCTCACAGTACGCCCATAGTGCGTCCATAGTGCCTATAGTCTGTCGTAGTCTTTCATTTACAGAATTGTTGTAATTTACCAAAGCGTTCATAGTCCCTTATAGTACGCCCATAGTGCGTCCATAGTTCCCCATAGTCCGGCGTAGTCTTTCGTTTACAGAATTGTTGTAATTTACCAAAGCGTTCATAGTCCCTCATAGTATGTCCATAGTGCTTCCATAGTGCCTCATAGTCCCTCGTAGTCTTTCGGTTCCAGAATTGTTGTAATTTACCAAAGCGTTCATAGTCACTCATAGTACGCACATAGTGCTTCCATAGTTCCTCATAGTCCGTCATAGTCTTTCGGTTACATAATTGTAGTAATTTATCAACGCGTTCAGATAGTATGCCCATAGTGTGTCCAGAGTTCCGCATAATGCCTCATAGTCTTTCAGTTACATTGTTGTTATAAATATCCATCTTTCATAGTATGCATGTAGTGCATCCATAATTCCTCATAGTGCGTCAAAGTCTTTAGGTTACATAATTGTTTTCAATCTATCGGGTTCAGAGTCTCTTATAGTGCATCCATAGTGCGTCTGTAGTGCTTTATAATGTTCACATAGTGAGTTCATTTTTCCTCTTAGTGTGTTACTAGTTTTTTTTCACTAACAATCACAGTAGCACAATCGGGATATGTTCACATACAACTTATAGAATCACATAAAGCATTTATATTTTCGCATAGGGCGGGCATAGTCCAACTAAAACATAAAAACCTAACATGTTTAAATGATGAAATACAACTTTCATTACACAAAAGTCACGACTGTACAGAGGTGATGCCAATCAATAAACGAAAAAGTTCATTGCCCTACAAACAGCTAATGTGTGCTTGTAAGGAAGTTGTTCCAAGTCAAACTTCCTGCAAGTGCACGTCTTGACGAATAAGTTTATTCCCCATCTGTATCCCCATCACTAACATAATATACATGTTGTTCAAGCCGTACAACAGTCATTCCAGAGGCAGCTCGCTTTCTTTTGAGTAATTTGTGCTCTGCTAATTTAGGGCACAATTGGGATGTACATTTCTTTGCTTTTGCCACAGGTTCTGCAAACTAGTGCTGCAACACACTCCGTATCTGCTCAACCAGCTGTTGCACGGGAAAAAGTCATGCATGACGGAGCATTCTGTTCACGGACTCCACAATGTTTGTGGTCATTACATTATACCTTCTAGCAGCACAATGAGCACGAGACCACTTCATAATTCGTATATCAAGAACATACTTTTGCACATCTGGATCTGTAATTTGGCGAAAATGGCTATCAAACTCGGCAATACGATATGACTTACAAGCACAATCAAAACAGTACAACGCATGATCATACTTCTTCATCCTAAACTTATATTTCATGTTACTTTTTAGGTGATAATAACACAACCTGTGGAAAGCTCTATCAAACACCTTTGCAAAGGCTGTAGCAATTACCTGTTTTTGATCAGAGACGATCACAAGTTTAGGGCCATCACCAATCACTTCCGCCGGCTTTCGGAAAAACCATAACCATGATTCCTCATTCTCCATATTAGCAATGCTGAATGCAACCATAAGAACACATGAGATTAATACATCCCACTTACCTCCAACAGCTCTTGTAGTCTTAAACATGTTCAATAAACTTCTTGTTAATTATGCCCCAAAGTGTGGACTGGAGTGGCTCAATGATTTCCTAATTCTGTTAATACAGTACCTCATAGGACAAAAAGAAGGGTCAATAGTGAATAGCAGTAGAGACTCTAGAGAGTAAAGGAATTTCTTAGCCTGAATAGAAACATAAGACAAAGAAAATGAAGAAACGAAATATGCAACCGAATTGGAACTGCATGTGTACTGAGAAATAACCATCACTAGGATCCCAAAATGATCTCCGAGCAACAAGTCCATCAATTCTAGCTTTGACAACAAAACACTGTTGTGTGAGAGCAACAAAAGGAACCCACATCCTCATCAATCACCTCCCAGCTGAAACATAAACAACTTGTGCAGATGAGTAATCTCATATTCATAGTTCATTACGTATTGAAAACCCATGGATATCAGATATAATCCACATCATCATACAGCTAGTACGAATTTATCAACATGAAGATTTCTGTGATACCAAAATTGTAGTACTAATAATGATGTTTGCCTTAGAATCGTATCTAGTTTTATAGAAATATGATAACTACTTTGGTGCTCGGAGTTGAATCCCAAATTAAATGATAAACTCCATCCGGCCAGTTGGATACTTGAACTTTGGGGTTGAACGATCCTACTTAACGATAAGAAGAAAACTGCATTAGTGCTTCAGTTGAATGTTATATACGTATAACTGACACTAGCAAGACCCTATCAGAATTTCGGAAACCATTACAAGGAACAGAGTCTGATTCAGTTAAAGCCAGTCAGAAATTCCAGAGTAGAAAATTTATAGCTGATCCACTAGAATCAGCAAAGTTCAAAAACCAAACCTCTTTCAAATGGCAGCATACTTCTCATTTTCACATGCAGACTTATAAACATGTGGCAAGTAAAACACTTTGCAACTTTAAGAACCTGAGAATTTAACAAAACACTGATTTTTTGGAACATGCATGAGCATCGTAAAAGTTGTCTGTGAGTAGAAAAGAAAATGATGCTTGATATTAACTTCGTTGTGCGAATAAAAGAGACAAGTTACCACAATTTCTACCCTTCAAAAGCGCATTGCTTTTGTGCAGAGATGAACATCAGTGGTTGCATGTCAAAAATTTGTAAGGATCAGATATACATGCAATATAGGTCATCACAGGAAAATAAACTTCTCAAAAACCCTTATCAGACAGAAGATAAACCTGTTCGTTACTCATCCATACTTTATTAGGTATGGAGATGGAAGATGGAGAGAATTGAGATGGAGATGGAGAATCGACCATGGACGTTTGGAAAGAGCAAAGGAAGTTGGGGAATCTGGGTTTTTAAGGGGCAATCCCATGTAGTGAAGCGTAAGTTAAGAGGGTAAACCCTCAATAAATGGCTGACATTGTGGATAATATTCATAAATTTACAAAATTAAACATCACAAAAAACATAACAGTCCATTCGGTTACCAACAGGTTTTGGATCCGGGGGGACCTGGGCTGGTTCTCGGAATTTTTTGGCCAAAAATTGGCATGCCCAGCCCATGCAGCAAAATCTATAACCAAAAATAGCATCAGGTCCAGGAAAATATCTGCAACACATGGAGATAAGAAGAAAATGTACATATAGAAACGAGATGAGAGACAAGATGAATAAAACAGAGAAAAATAACAGAAGACCCTGAGTTAACTTGAGCACGAAGTTGGAAGATAGGCCCATGCCCACCAGGTCTTGAAATGTCAAAAGGAGGCAACATTAGAGAATTCAAGAAACAGAAACATTCGAGTCCTTAGCTAAGTATTTCTACCTATACCAGTGGATTAGCTCGATACTTCACTAAGACAGCTCTAGACATGCCTATGACCCTTGTTTAAAAGTTTAAATAAAATTCCTAGATCTTATCTTAAAACCATTTTAAGGAGCTTTTAATAAATCACCCTAGTGATGAGTAGTTATGTAAACAAAATGGTAGAGCTTGGGTTTCAGTGTTTGAGTATTTGAAGAAAATAAAGAAAGAAAGGTAAATGCTTTTCATTGATGGCTGCTGTAATGCATACATGGTGTTATTTATACTATATCAAACCCTAAAGTTTGGCTGATGTAGCATTTACAGCTGGAATAGTACTACTAACGGCTCCCTCTTGCCAGGCGACAAGAAGAACATTCTGGAATAGTGAAAACGAGCTGGGCCGAAGCATGGGCTTTAGAGGGTATGCTTATTGGGTGAGAATGGGCCTAGTCCAGTATTCTCATCACAAAAAATATACTTTGCCCCCCAAATGTTACCAAATAAAGGCCAAAACTTCTTAATTCAGGGACTAATCTGCTTCATTCAGGGCCAACGCAATTTAGAACCAAACAAAACACAGTTTTCCTATCTAACATTGTGTACATTTTACATAATTCTATCGACACCAAATAGCTTGAAGTAATTGGGTATTGCTGCATTTATCCAATACCAGCTTTTATTCCCACAGAACAAATAATACAAATTAAATTTATACTTAGGACACAAGCGAAGAGGAGCCAGATTGTTAATTTCCATCCTTTAACTACAGGATACATTTCCAAATTACAAAGCACTTATTCATGGCACTAACGTCATCCCTACCCTAGTTAGACGGGAAACAATCTTAATGCAAGCATGGTATGAATCTTACCTTCATGTCAAAAGCCAAAATTTGCTGCACTAGCTCCATTACATAAACAATTTCCATTTAGAATAAACTTCTATGAGTTTCCATACATAATAGGATATAAGAAAAAATTTTTCCTAATAAATAAAGACAGAGAACTCTGTAACTGTAGATAATATTGAAAAAGAAACCTACAAGAAAAATTAAGAAAAAGGAAAAAGAACCATGCCTTGCTTTCAGTAAGGCATTGCTTTCAATTTGGTGTTTCCACTCAGAAAACAGTTTTGGGACAAACATCATGAGTACAAAGATGCAAAGTCTAATAACTTAATTCTTAAAACCTAAAAAGAAAAACTAGGTATCCAAACATACAATTGTAAAAGACAAAGTGACTACTCTTTATAGCAACAGAGGCCATTACTCTTCAGAGACAATTAACTTGAATCATGTTCCTTGAGGGGAACCATGTAGCATGCTGTGCAAGTACAGTTACAGTTGATATCTTGATGACAACTTAAACACACTGTTCATCGTCAACAAAATAGGACTTCAAGAACACCAACATTTAAAACAAAATAATAGTTCAAAAAAAAGCAATAGCAACAAATTAACCACGAAAATGCAATCAGAGATTTGAAATTCATGTACTTCCCTTGCTGTTGAATACTATCTCAGAAATAGCTCCCTCATATATCTCATCACATGCAATAGTGACGGAAAATTAAGAAACTATTGGGCAGAAGAAATCTTCAGATTAGGGTCCACGTAGCAAACCCCAACAAGTTGAGATTACAGCTTCGTTAGATTAAGTTGAATATAAATATAAGTACAGGTTGATAAAAGACAAACCATAACAAGGACTGACAGTTTAGCCCGACTAGATAAGATAACAAACATCGTTTCTATCTGGCATCCAGACACTCAAGGACGTGTACTTACCAAGTGAAAAAAAGAGAGTAAGAAAGCACTTTTCTTTACATCATAGGAAAACTACAAGCAGACAGTAAAACAACCTTGATTTGTCTGTACATCTCCCTATACAGATCTGGATTAAGTTATCTCGTGACATGGTGCTCAGTGCGAGCTTTCTTTATTGACACCTGTGTATAAAACCCAATCACTAGTATGGATTAAAATGCCTTAATCCATTGCTTGCGTCAGAGAAAGCAGTCATTTCAACACGAAAAATAAAGCGCTTGGAAGAAAAGACCTTGATATCACAAGTTCAGCTCAACTGTGAACAAAACGGGCTTAATTCCCAAAACATGTGGTTTGATTTGTTCCTATGTATCCAAAAGTTCAACCGCAAATTTCATTGCTTCTAAGATCTAATTTATCAATTTAGACTGAAAATTATAATTGAATGTCATTCTTCTAAATCAACACATCCAAACTTTAATTTTACTTCAAATTTCATTGCTTCTAAGATCTAATTTATCAATTTAGACTGAAAATTTTAATTGAATGTCATTCTTCTAAATCATCACATCCAAACTTTAATTTTACTTCAAAAGTACTTGGTCGTCATCAAGACCTAAAGTTATAAATATGCTCCACATTAGAATTCTGTCTAACACAGAAAAGTTACCATCATTTATGCCCTTGACAATCACAGTGTAGAGGTGCTGAGATGGACCTCAACGACCAACATCAGCTGCATGTCAGAAACTAGAAAGAATCAGATAAGCATGCAAAAGTAATCTTCTCAAGCGCACTTTTAGACCAAAGGTATAACAATAAATATACCAGTACAATCTGGTTACCAACATATTCTTGAACCTACGGACATAAGCTGGCTTGGAACTTTTTGACCAAAAATTGGTCAACAATCCAGCTCATCCGAGTATTCCAGTCAGGATGCCCAAACCTATGCAGCAAAAGTGAAAACCAAAATAGCATATGATCAAGGGTGGTATCCAACAACATGGAGATAAGAAGAAAATGTAAACACTGGGAAATCATAAGAGAGACAAGCAGAAGAAGAGAGTGAAAATTCAAACTGTACCTTAGAGCCCCCCTATTGTTTGATATGCAAATAATATTAGTTTTCACAAAATCATGAAAGCAACTTATGCACAAGAGTTTTTAAGATAAGGAGAAGCAACTGATGCGCAAGATTTTTTAAGATAAGGAGAAGGCATGATATGAGAATTTTTGCACAAATCCTAAGCTTGAATTTTAGATATAAATACTTTATGGTCATGCAAGGCAGACACACTAAACTGATATCTGGCAACAGTAACAGTACAAAGCATCCTTAAAAGTAAAGTTTCATCTTATTTAGGTACAGCAAACAACCATAGATAAAAATAATATAAAGCTTGGAACTTGACTCTAAAACGAAAAGACCCGCAAAAAACTCTAAATCTGATTTTTATCATTTGGAGAATAAAACTTGCGTCTTAAACCTCTTACAAGAGTTTTTAAGCTACGGTTAGCAGCCTACCAGCCTATCTCGATAGAAGAGAGTACAACAGAAGACAAGGGCAGACGAGATATTGAACGGCTTGAAGGGACAGGTAAGAGGCAGACCGATTTCACCTACCAGGCACAGGACTTACTGGTTTAACAAGCTACCATTTCTAGAATGCAAACTACGTTCTTTTCTTTGCCAAGTGGTTTTAATTTTCTTCATTATCCCAAAAACTCATCATCCCCAACCGTTAAAAACTTTGAAGAAATTAATAAGATAAGGTTTACATGAATACATTTCTTCTTAATTTCTTCAAAATTTTCCCCTAGATCTTATTTTAAAACCTTTCTAAGGAAATTTTAATAAACCATATTCCTGAGTAGTCATGTAAATGAATGTACTTCTTCCCCCAAAACTTCTTAAATTTGTACTATCACCATGCTCAGGTAACAGATCTTTGTCTATGACCTGGCATTGGTCAAACCATCAGTTCCAGGTAGAAAATGGGAAGGATAATAGAAATTTCTGACAAAAAAAATAGTAAAGCTATATACATAAACTTACCTCTATTAAGAGGTCGATAGCTTCAGGTCCGTATTATGCTGAAAAAAAAAGAAGAAATTAATTAAAACCAAACCAAGGACAGTTATCCTATATAACGATGTGTACATTTTACAAATTTTTATTGACACCAAAAGGCTTGAAGTACATCATGAGTCTACAAAAATTTCTTTGTACAATGTCTCATAATCAGCTTCAAGCTGTAGTTAGGTTTGCTGCATTTAACTACTTCGGCTCACATATTCATGCTTTTATTCCATACAAGAAGCACAACTTTGTACTTCAGGGCGGAATCTGCCCAGCTTGCTGAGCTGGTTATGAAGAGACAAGCCTTTAAAATTTGTACTATCACCACTCAAGTAACAGATACAGGTCTACAACCTGGGACTGGTAAAACCATGAGTTCCAGAAAGAAAATGGGAAGGAGAATAGTAAAGCTATACATATGAACTTACCTCCATTACGAGGTTGACAGCTTCAGGTTCTGCATTATGCTGCAAAGCAAAAGAAATTCATTAGAACCAACCCAAACACAGTTGTCCTATCTAACATTGTGTACATTTACAGATTGTTATTGACACCAAATGACTTTCAGTACATCATGAGTCTGCGTATAAATTCTTTGTACATCTCATAATCAGCTTGAAGCTGTAATTAGGTTTGCTGCATTTAACTACTTAGTGTCACATATTCATGCTTTTATTTCAGACAAGAAGCCCAACATCATATTTGAGGGTCAAATCTGCTTACCTTGCTGAGCTGGTTATGCAGAGACGAGTCCTCTTAAAATTTGTACTGTCACCATGCTCAAGTAACAGATAAGGATCTACGACCTCGCATTGGTCAAACCATCAAGTCGAGAAAGAAACTGGAAAGGCTAATAGGAACTTCTGACAAAAGAATAGTAAAGCTATACATATAAACTTACCTCCATTAAGAGATCGACAACTTCAGGTTCTGCGTTATGCCGCAAAGCAAAAGAAATTAATTATAACCAAGCCAAACACAGTTGATGTATCTAACATTGTATACATTTTTTACAGATTTTTATTGGAACCCAAATGGCTTGAAGCACATCATGAGTCTGCATAATTTCTAACATTGTGTACATTTTTACTGATTTCTAACACCAAATGGCTTGAAGTACATCCTGAGTCCGCATAATATTCTTTGTACAGTGTGTTACAATCAGCTACAAGGGAAGAACCATGCCTTGCTTTCAGTAAGGCATTGCTTTCAATAAGGCATTGCTTTCAATTTGGTGTTTTGACTCAGAAAACAGTTTTGGGACAAACATCATGAGTACAGATATGCAAAGTCTAATAACGTAATTCTTAAAACCTATGCAGAAAAACCAGGCATCCAAACATACAACTATCAAAGAAAAAGTGACAACTCTTTATAGCAACAAAGGCTATTACTCTTCAGAGACAATAACTTGAATCGTGTTTCTTGAGGGGAACCATGTAGCATGCTGTGCAACTACATCCATAGTTGATATACTGGCCAACTTGATGACAACTTAAATGCTTTGTCTTTCTTGTCAGTCCATTGTCAACAAAATAGGATTTCAAGAACAGCAACATCTAAAATAAATAATAGTTCAAAAACAGCACTAGCAACAAATTAACCATGAAAATGCAATCAGAGATTAGAAACCTTTTTAAGGAAATTTTAATAAACCATAAACCATACTCCTGAGTAGTCATGAAGATTACCATAAACAAGTTCTCACAAAATTCTGTTTCCAGCCTTTCACATGACGCTAATGAATTACGAGGGTATAAAGGACGCATACCAGATAAAACACAGTGGTCTACCCTTGTTCCATATTCTTAAAATGGCAGTTTCCTAAGGACACAACTGGAGGCATCTGATGGAAGTGTCATCAGCTTCTCCAGCACAACTGACATTTTTAACTTAATAAACTTTACAAAACATCAGGAATTCACAAAATAACACATGTAGGAGAAAATAACATAGGTGTAGACCTTACCTTCATGTGCAAAGCCAAAAGTTGCTGCACTAGCTCCATTACATAAACAATTTCCAATTAGAATAAACTCCTATGTGTCTCCATACAAAATAGGATATAAGAAAAAGTTTTTACCAAAAAAAAAAAAAGACAGAGAAACTCTGTAACTGCAGACAATATTGAAAAAGAAACCTACAAGAAAACTTAAGAAAAAGAACGAGGCCTTGCTTTCAGTAAGGCATTGCTTTCAATTTGGTGTTTTGACTAAGAAATCAGATTTGGGACAAACATAATGCATTGCTTTCAATTTGGTGTTTTGACTCAGAAAACAGTTTTGGACAAACATCATGACTACATATATGCAAAGTCTAATAACTTATTTCTTAAAACCTAAACAGAAAAACTAGGCATCCAAACATACAACTATCAAAGACAAAGTGACAACTCTTTATAGCAACATAGGCTATTACTCTCCAGAGACAATAACTTGAATCGTGTTTCTTGAGGGGAACCATGTAGCATGCTGTGCAACTACATTTATAGTTGATATACTGGCCAACTTGATGACAACTAAATGCTGTGTCTTTCTTGTCAGTCCATTGTCAACAAAATAGGATTTCAAGAACAGCAACATCTAAAATAAATAATAGTTCAAAAACAGCACTAGCAACAAATTAACCATAAAAATACAATCAGAGATTCGAAACCATTTTAAGGAAATTTTAATAAACCATAAACCATACTCCTGAGTAGTCGTCTAAACGAATACACTCCAAAAGTGTTCCCAAATAAGGACCAAAACTTCTTAAATGCAGGATTTAATCTGCTGACTAGCTGAGCTGGTTAGGTAGAGACAAGAAGCACAACTTCGTAATGCGGGGTCGAATTTGCTTACCTTGAGCTGATTATGTAGAGACAAGTCCTCTTAAAATTTGTACTATCATTATGCTCAAGTAATAGATAAAGGTCTATGACCTGGCAATAGTCGAACCATCAGTTCCAATAGATAATGGGAAGGATAATAGAAATTTATGACAAAAGGTTAGTAAAGCTATACGCATAAACTTACCTCCATTAAGAGGTCAACCACTTCAGGTTCCGCATTATGCTGAAAAATAAATAAATAATTAAAACCAAAACAGAAGCACCACTGTGTAATTCAGGTCCGAATCGGCTTACCTTGCTGAGCTGGTTATAATCAGCTTCAAGCTGTAGTTAAGTTTGCTGCATTTAACTACTTCGTCTCACATATTCATGCTTTTATTTCAGACTAGAAGCACAACTTTGTAATTCAGGGCCGAATCTGCTTACCTTGCTAAGCTGGTTATGTAGAGACAAGTCTTTAAAATTTCTACTATCACCATGCTCAAGTAACAGATAGAGGTCTACAATCTGGCATTGGTAAAACCATCAGTTCCAGAAAGAAAATGGGAAGGCTAATTGGAATTTCTGAGAAAAGAATAGTAAAGCTATACATATAAACTTGCCTCCATTAAGAGGTCGACAACTTCAGATTCTGCGTTATGCTACACCACAAAATAAATTAACTAGAACCAAGCCAAATGGCTCGAAGTACATCGTGAGTCAGCATAAAATTCTTTGTACAGTGTCTCATAATCAGCGTCAACCTGTAATTAGGTTTGCTGCATTTAACTACTTGGTCTCACATATTCATGCTTTTATCTCCACCGGACAGAGAATGCTAACTAAATTCATATTTCAAACACAAGCGCACAGGAGCCTGATTATTCATTTGCATCCCAAGTATAGACGCATTTCCAAATTACCAAGTATTTATTCAATGCACTAACTTCATCCTCATCCTAGTGAGACAGGAAAGAATCTTAATGCAAGCATGCTATGAATCTTACCTTGATGTGAAAACTTACAATTTGTTGCAATAAATAAACAATTTCTATCCTAAATAAACTCCTAAGAGACTTCGTACATAATAGGATAAAAATAGACCACATTTTAACTCAAGACAGAATAACTATAAAGCAACTATAGGGAATATTGAAAAGAAAAATAACCTAAAAGAAAACTGAAGAAAAAGAAAATGAAACAGGTATTGCTTTCAACTGGATGTTTGTGACTTAGAAAACAGTTAGGACTAACATCATGACTTCAGTCAGAGGGGCAAAGTAACTTAATTCTTAAAAGCTAATCATAAAAACTAGGCATCCCAACATACTAATGTAAAAGACAAAGTGACTACTCTTTATAGCAACATACACTATTACTCTTCAGAAACTATAACTTGAATTGTGTTTCTTGAGGGAACCATGTAGCATGCTGTTCAAGTATTGTTACAGTTGAAATACTGGCCAACTTGATGACAACTTAAACACTCTATCCTTCTTGTCTGTCCACCATCAACAAAATAAGATTTCAAGAACAGCAATATCTAAAATAAAATAAGAGTTCAAAAATAGCAATAGCGACAAATTAACCATGAAAATCATAAACAATACAAAGCACAAACCAGTACAGAGAAACCTTTTAGAACTAGATGCAGAACCTTCATATTTTTCAGCTAACTTGACAGCAATTTCTTTTGAGACGAAACCAAGTGCATCTGCATAAAACCACCTCGCACCAATAAGTGGAAATAGTGGACGCGACTATATATAAGTGAAATTCAGACCTGCAAGACATTATGAAATCAGAGATGCAATATAGATATCATCACCATGGCTAAGAGGTGCATGCCCAAGAAATAACCTGCAATAAATGAACTACACACTTACAAACATATAATAGAAACATTTTCACTCAACAGGTGAGATATTGGAAGCACATAGTGGCTAGTGGTCATAGGATACATATGTCCAATTTATCTAGGTAGAATGTGCTTACTGCATATTTTTAAAGAACGAATGTTTAGTGTGACCCCTACGATCTATAGAAGCATAACCGTGCCATAAAATGGCATCTCATTCATTCCTGAGAGAATCTAGCATACCTAAAATGTAATGATCAATCTTTGAACAAATTCTCTCCGAAGCCTACTTCAAATATCTCATTCATATGCAATAGTTTTTGTCAGAAGAAATCTTTCACTCATTAACCAAGTAAATGATGCTGTGGTATATTAGCAATTCATGAAGATCTTACAGTGGAATGAAAATCCTGAAATGATTCACAGCAGCTTCTCCAGGTTCTTCTTCAAAAATGCATATTAAGTATATGCTACAAACCAATAACAAACCGAAAGATATTACGAAATAACAAGGCAAAGCAGAGTTGTCTCCACATTAAAACCATTAAATCATTCCAACATTCATCATGTATTATCTGACAAATGATAGGTACACTATCTCAGAATTTCAATCTAAATATTCCCGTGTGTAAAAAATTTTTGACGTTGGTAAATGAATGAAAACTTATATTTGAAAACTTATTTGACGTATACTCCTAACTAGCTTCTCTCTCCAGCAGAGAAAAGCTTACCTCTCACTAGTTATAGATATGATTCCTATAGGGCAATTGCACAACGAACTCCTAACTAGCTTCTCTCTCCAGCAGAGAAAATCTTACCTCTCACTAGTTATATATATGAAATTATTTAGTAAACTACAATTTTTAAATTCAATGTACAAAGGAATGGTGTAGTGGTCACCTCCGCACGAAACTCAGCAATTCCTCATTTAGTAAACTCATTGACATTATAACGCAATGACAGAAAAGTCAGCTCCTCTAGTCTTCTCATATTCTTGCCTCAGCTAGTTTATGTACCTGTCTGAGGAGAGCTAGCAGGACAGGGTGCTTGACAAAACGTAACTAGGAGTATACCAACAATACAAGACGCCACTAAAACGCTCGACTTGTTTGTCCACCACTCTCTATCTAGACATGTGCATCACTCTATCTAGACATCGATTAGAATATTTCGTGACATGGTGCTCTGTGCACGCCTTCAGCTTTGAATCATGTCTACCAAACCTAACCCATAGTATGATTTATAATACCTTCACTATTGTGTGCATGCATGTAGTTCTTCCTCCATCCAACTGCTTGCTGCTACTTAGTTGCCTGGTTTTCCGCAGCTACAATGGGAGTCCCATTTGCATTTTTTCAGGTTGGTTTCTCTACAAAAGTCATGTTACGTGTACAATGAAGACATCAGCAAGTGTGTATAAAAATGCAGATCTGTACCAGAGAAAGTGAAATATACCAACCTGTTCACATTATTTGGTTTGCCATTTTCAGTTTTTTGTTGCCAGTAGATGACTTTTTGGCTTCATTGCTGGCGGGTTTCTATTGATTGTAGATAACTTTTCAGCTATCTGGGGCTCACAGGTTTTGGGCAAGCGTACCACAAAAGCTTGCAACCATTACTATAAAACACACAAAAAAGAATTACACATGTTGTCATCGTGTGTACCACCAATTAGCTTTGGCCAGTGATCAATATTCAAAGAAGGAAAGAAATATACCTAGTAGCATCAATATACATATGGGCAAATGATCCATTAGAAGTGACATGGAGCACGGGTGAATATTTAGTACCTCATAAGACGAAAGAAGGGTCCATATCAATGTAGTGAATAGCAATAGAGAGTGATGATACTTCTTAGCCTGGTTAGATAAAAATAGATATGCAACCAAATTGGAAATGCATACGTAGCGAGAAATAACCTTCCCTAGTATAATATAATGATCTCCATGCGATAAGCCACCAATTCTAGCCATGACAGAAAAATGCTGCAGTGTGCGAGTATCAATCACCTCCTCAGTCCTGAAATGCAAACAATTAGCTTTGGCCAGTGATCAATATTCAAAGAAGAAAAGAAATATACCAAGTAGCATCAATATTCATATGGGCAAATGATCCATGCAAAGTGACATGGAGAATGGGTGAATATTTAGTACCTCATAAGACGAAAAGAAGGGTGCATATCAATGTAGTGAATAGCAGTAGAGAGTGATGAAACTTCTTAGCCTGGTTAGACAAAAATAGATATGCAACCAAATTGGGAATGCATATGTAGCGAGAAATAACCTTCCCTAGCATAACATAATGATCTCCATACAATAAGCCACCAATTCCAGCCATGACAGAAAATTGCTGCAGTGTGCGAGCATGAATCACCTCCTCAGTCCTGAAATCTAAGCACCTTCTTGTGCGGATTAGTGATCTCGTATTTATAGTTCATTAATACGAATTGAAAAACTATAGACATCGAATATTAACCAAATCATGCAGCTAGTACAAAGTTTATCAACATGACAGCCTCCTTCTGGAATCACCTAAAGGTTGACAAAGTAGTAAGAAAGTGTATATTTGACAGAAACAAGAATGACGGAACTAATTTTCCTTAGTAAAAAGTTAATTTTTATAGATGAATCTACTGTTCTTGCAATTTGATGTCACAATTGGATAATGTCCTAGGCAATGAAGAACAAATTTGAAATAAAAGAATGATATAAAGATTTGCTGATCGTACAACTCTGAAATAGGGAGCCATACAAGATATGTACAAAAGAGCCAAGTCAAATCCAAAACACACGGACAAAGAGCAGATATATAGAAAGATTTAAACTGAAGGATAAATTTACAACGATATATATAGTACTAATCAGTACCCTAGAGGATTGAGCACCCGCCCAATGTTAAAGGAATGATAGGGACTCTTTGTGAGAATTTTGTTAAAGAATAATTCCAATCATGTGATAGAATTTGAAAACTAATCTCATGTATATCTTAATCCAAACTAGCTGATACTGATGAAATGCAAAACCTTAAAAATTCTAGGTATGAGATAAAATTATTCAGTAAACAAGAATTCATTCAACGTACATTAGAATTAATGTAAAAGGAATGGTGTAGTAGTTACCACCTCCAGATATTCAGCAATTCTGCCTCAGCTCATCTAGACACACCAACAGAGAAGGGAATCACTTGTTAACATTAGAAAGAAATGACAGAGAAGGTCAGATCATCTAGTAAACTCATATATGCGTCAGCAGGTTCTCACAAAATGAAGATCTGTCTTAGAGAAAGTGAAATATACCATTATTTGCTCTATTTGGTTTGGCATTTTCAGTTTCTGCAGACAGTAGAATTTTTTGCTTCAGTGCTGATGACTTTTGAACTGTCCGGTGCTGATGGGTTTCTGCTCATGGCTACCACTAAAGCTTGCAACCAGTAACACAAAACACGAAAAAAAAGAATTAAACATGTTGACGTGGTCGTGTATAACAATAATTAGCAGTTCAAGACAAACCGTGTCACAATTACCTATTACTCCAGTAATATTGCTCTACTCAAACATGTTGCCGAGTATCAGCTGCCTATCCCAGGCCATTATCCTTGCTTGCCCATAACTAATTTCGGGGCTTCCAACATCTGCAATAAATATCACGATCCAGTGAGCTCAACATATACCGAAATCATAACTAATATTTCAAATTAAAGAAATAACTTCTTGTTCTGTGCTCGTGTCACCATCATTTCTTCTTGTAGCTTAGAAGTACCCATTACTCTCACAGAACAAACTTGGGCGGATGTTTCAAACTCAGGCACCTTATGCCTTGCCAAGGTTAGTCGGGGCTCCATCTTACTGGAAACAACATCTACCTCGGTAACAAACAGAAGAAACAGAATAAAAAAGGATATAAAAAATATGCAACCAAATTGAAACTGCATATGTAGCGAGAATAGAATTGAAAAACTACAGATATCATATATTAAGCACATCGAGCAGCTTGTACAAATTTACCAACATGAAGTATACCAACATTTTCTTAGATGGAACTAACCAGCCAACATCTCCATGACAGCCTCCTTCTGGATTCGCCTATAAGTTGACAATGCCATAAGCTTTTGTAATTTTACCCCTTATTTAGACAAAAACAGAGATAGATCAGTGGTTTGGCCGTCTTACAATTGCAGGACAAAACCTTCCCAACTGAATAAACAAAAACAGACTTGAGGTCAACGATCCTCTCCAGTGGAACCACCAGCTTCGGCCATCTCGGATCCATAGCATACTCTATTTCCTCCATATCAGCCTCCTATATAAACCCAATCAAACTATCAAATAAACCTCAAACTATCAAATAAACCTAGAAAACAAAAAGAGTATATTAAATTACATTATGGAAGTAGATTCAAAATCTTGACATTCTTCAGGGCAACTTCGTCAAGTTTTTCTTAAAAAAGAGTATCCTGCAAAAGTTTTAACAAACCTTAGTTAATTACAAAATGAAAAGCATGGCAGAGATGCATGTGGATTAAAACAATAAAATTAAGTTAAATTAAACTAACATTCTTCATGATTCTGATATAAAGGATAGGCACTCTTTTTGAGAATTTCAATATCAAATCCTTATCACATGATAAATTCCTTTGTGATGCTACAGGATTGAAAACTTATCGAATGGATAGAAAATCCGGATGGTAGGCTCTCAGCTTTGCGACATAGCAAAGATTTCCAGAAATGATACAACGCAAAAATTCAGAGGAATTAGAGAGGGAGCACAACAGAAATAATATTATGTAGTTAACAAGACTGTACCGCGGAATGGAGTAGAATTGACCTCCTCTAGGAGTTTCGAAAATTGCTCTTACACAAGCAGAGAAGGCAATCACGTGTTAATGTTATAATAGAATGACAGAAAAGGTCACCCATCAAATAAACCATATTCCTGCCTCAGCAAATTTATGTACCTGTCTGAGGGTTAGCATGACCAGGTGCTTGACAGACAGACTGAACTGCGAAAAGAAATTTGAACAAATTAGAGCAGAATACCAAGTCGAGTTCTTCTCTTACCCATAGAGAATAGAACATGCTCAGCCAAACCATCTACAAACAAAAACAAATAAGATAACTCATATTTATTTTTTGTTTCTGACCTATCAAGTTTGGATGCTAATTTACAAGCCTTAAGCATATTTGGAGACAGAGAAGTGTGCACAACACCATTCAATTCTAAACACTTCAAGTAAAAAAATACTCCACCAATCACCGCTCTAATTGGCTCCAAAAGCCTAAGCAGAGAACAATACGCTGCCAACCACCCGGCCTGGCAAATCCCTAATTTTCAAGGTCCGATCTTGATTTGATTTTTTCCTCAATAAAATTTCAATTTCTGAACTTTGGACATTATTTTTTTATGGAATTTGCAGGTGAAAGATGTGATCAACAAGGAAGACGAGCTTCCAATTTACAAAAAAGGAGATATGATAATGAAGCAGGTGGTGAAGGTGAGGACCAAAGGTTGTGGCTGCTTGCTCATTGGCAGGTGGTGAAGGTGATGAGCAAAGGTTGGAGCTGCTTGCTCATCGAGACATTCCCCAACGGCTATCTACGGTGGACGCTCAAGGTCAGCGGTGAAGCGATCTTCAACCTCTCTGCCCATTTTCATCTGTAAATGAGTTTAGGAAGCAGAGGGATGCGCGTTGGGCTTTGGGGGTGTGGTTTTCTCTCTCGTCAACCCCACATACCTCCAACTGCTCTTGTAGTCAGAAACATGTTCCATTAACTTCTTTTCTTGTTGATTGTGCTCCCAAAGTGTTGACTGGAGTAGCTCAATGATTTCCAAATTATGTTCATTATGTACCTCATGACACGAAAAGAAGGGTGATGAGTCAATAGCAGTAGAGACTCTAGAGAGAGAGAAACATAAGACAAAGAAAATGAACAAACGAGATATGCAACCGAATTTGAACTGCACATGTACTGAGAAAAAACCTTCACCAGTATCCCAAAATTATCTCTGTGCAACAAGTCCATTAATTCCAGCTTTGACAAAAAACGTTGTTGTGTGCGAGCAACGGAAGGAACCCACATACTCAACAATCACCTCCGAGTCCTGAAACAATAACACCTTGTGCAGATGAATATTCTCATATTCACAGTTCATTATTATTGAAAACCCATGGATATCAGATATAATCCAAGCCGAAATTTATCAACATGAAGATTTCTGTGATACTGAAATTGTAGTACTAACAATGATGACTGCCTTAGAATCATATTAGTTTTATGGAAATGCGATAACTACTTTGGTGCACTAGTTGAATCCTAAATTAAATGATCAACTCCATCCGGTCAGCTGGATACTTCAACTTGGGGTTGATCCTACTTAACTGCAAGAGGAAAACTGCGTTAGTACTTGGGTTGAATGTTATATACATATAACTGACACTAGCAAGACCCTATCAGAATTTTGGAAATCATTACATGGAACATATTCCGGTTCAATTAAAGCCAGTCGGACATCCCAGAGTAACAATTTTATAGCTGATCCACTAGAATCAACAAAGCTCATAACGAAACCACTTTCTTCTCATTTTCATGTGCAGACTTATAAACATGTGGCAAGAAGTGAACACATTGCAACTTTAAGAACCTGAGAATTTAATGAAACGCTGAATCTCTGGAACATTCTTGAGCATTGTAAAATTCTCTCTTTGTAGAAAAGAAAATGATGCTTGATATCAACTTCTTTGTACAGTATAATTCTGCATGAACAAAACAGACAAGTTATCATCATTTTTTCCATTGAAAAGCACAGTGCTTTTGTGCCAAGGTGGACCTCAGTCGCTGCATATCAGAAACATGTAAGGATCAGATATACAAGCAATATAGGTCTTATCACAGAAAAATAGTCTTCCCAAAAAACCCTTATCAGAAAGAAGTATAACTGTTTGTTACCCATCCATAAATATATTAGAAGTGGAGATGGAAGGTGGAGAGAATTGAGATTGAGATGAAGAATCAGCCATGGAGGTTTGGAAACATAGAGGAAAAGAACTTGGGAAATTTTAGTTTTTCAGGGGTAATTCCATGTAGTGAAGCATAAGCTAAGAGGGTAAACACTCAATAAATGGCTGACATTATGGTTAATATGCATAAATGTACAAAATCAAACATCACAAAAAAATATAACAGTCCTTCCGGTTACCAACAGGTTCTGGATCCTGGGGACCAGAGCTGGTTCTTGGAACTGTGACCGAAAATTGGCCAACTGTCCTGTTATTCCAGGTATTTCAGGTATTTCGGTTCGCATGTCCAGCCCTATGCAACAAAATCTATAACCAAAATAGCATCGAGTCCAGGAATAAATCTACTACACACGGTGATAAGAAGAAAATGTACACAAGGAAATGAAAGGAGAGACAAGCACAATAAAAGAGAGAAATAACAAAAGACCCTGAATTACCTAGAATACAAAGTTGGAAGACAGGCCACCATGTCTTGAAATGTCAAAAGGGTAAGGGCAACACTAAGAACTCAAGAAACAAGTTCAAGTACATAGGTGGGTGTTTGTACCTATACCAATGGATTAGTTCGATACTTCAGTAAGACAGCTCTAGACATGCATATGACCCTTGTTTTATAATTTAAATACAATTTGCAGATCTTATCTTAAAACATTTTTAAGGAAATTTTAATCAACCAAACTACCAAGTAGTTATGTAAACGAATATCCTTCTCCACCCTATATGTTACCAAATAAGGGCCAACACTTTTAATTCAAGGACTAATTTGCTTACCTTGCTGAGTAGGTTAAGTAGAGGCAAAAGGCACAACTTCGTAATTCACGGTCAAATCTGCTTGCCTTGTTGAGCTGGTTATGTAGAGACAAGTCCTAAAATTTATCACCATGCTCGAGTAACAGATCTTTGACCTGGCATTGGTCAAACCACCAGTTCCAGAAAGAAAAGGGAAGGATAATAGAATTTTCTGACAACAGAATCGTAAAGCTACACATTTCCTGATTGTTAATTTCCATCCCTAATTAGAGGACACATTTCCAAATTACCAAGTACTTATTCAATGCACAAACTCCATCCCCACCCTTGTTAGACGGGAAAGAACTTTTATGCAAGCATAGTATGAATCTTACCTTCATGTGAAAAGCCCCAAGTTGCTACACTAGATGCAGTACATGAACAATTTCCATTTAGAATAAACTCCTAGGAGTCGCCATACATAATAGGATAAGAGAAAACGTTTTAAAGAAAAAAAGAGAAACTATGTAACTGTAGACAATACTGAAAAAGAAACCGAAAAGAAAACTAAAGAAAAAGAAAAAGAAACAGGCCTTGCTTACAGTAAGGCATTGCTTTCAATAAGGCATTGCTGTCAATTTTGTGTTTTGACTCAGCAAACAGTTTTGCGACAAACATCATGTGTACAGAGATGCAAAGTCTAATAACTTAATTCTTAAAACCTACAAGAAAAAATAGGCATCAAAACATCATCCAAACATACAAATATAAAAGACAAAGTG
This sequence comes from Spiraea crenata, assembly GCA_033992175.1. NCBI lineage: Eukaryota > Viridiplantae > Streptophyta > Magnoliopsida > Rosales > Rosaceae > Spiraea > Spiraea crenata. The sequence goes on along the minus strand of JAVBHV010000081.1, from coordinate 327,560 downwards.
GCTGCTCTTTATAGCGACTCAGGCTTTGACTCTCCAGAGACTATAACTTAAATCGTGTTTCTTGAGGAGAACCATGTAGCATGCTGTGCAAGTACAGTTACAGTTGATATATTTGCCAACTTGATGACAACTTAAAAGCTCCATCAACAAAATAAGATTTCAAGAACAGCAACATCTAAAACAAAATAAGAGTTCAAAAACAGCAATAGCAACAAATTAACCACGAAAATAAGAAACAATACAAAGCACAAACTGGTACGGAGAAACCTTTTAGAACTAGATGTAGAACCTCCATATTTTTCAGCTACCTTAACAACAATTTCTTTTGAGACGAAACCGAGTGCATCTGTGTAAAACAACCTCCCACCAATAAGTGGAAATAGTGGTTACGCGACTATATAAATAAATTTCTGAGCAGCAAAACATTATGAAATCAGAGATGTAATAAAGATATCATCACCATAGCTGAGACGTGCATGCCAAAGAAATAATCTGCAATAAATGAACTATTAATCTGCAATAAATGAACTATATACTTCCAGTATATCATCTCCGTGGGAGTACTTATCAATTTGCGCAAGTCCAGAGGCAACATCACGCAGAAAAATTGTAACCTTTCATGCAGAATAACAAAAACAAGCTCTTACAAAATATTGTTTCCAACTTTTCACATGGTGCTAATGAATTACCAGGGTATAAAGGATGCATATGAGATAAAACGCCCCACTGTCATCATCCTCTGCAATTATCTCATGATCATGGTCATAACTTTCCCTGCAGAGAATTGTAAATGTCAAACACAATAGTATCAATAATACTGTAATTGTCAATTCCTATCCATAACAATACACGAGCAATAAAATGATAGTCATGTCAGTGGGAGTACTTATCAACTTGCGCAAGTCCAGAGGCAACAACACGCAGCAATAAATGAGTATCCTGCAAAACATTAACAAACCTTAGTTAATTACAAAATGAAAAGCATGGCAGAGATGCATCTGAATCAAAAAAATATCAAATACCTATCAGACGATCAATTCCTTTGCGATGCTACAGGATTGAAAACTTATCTGATAGATATAAGATCCGGATAGTAGGGACTCGGCTTCGTCACCTAGCGAAGATTGCCATAAATGATACAACACAAAAATTCAGAGGAACTAGAGGGCAGCACAACAGAAATAATATTATGTAGTAAAATAGACTGTACAGCAGAATGGAGTAGAATTTACCTCCTCCAGGAATTTCGAAATTCCTCATCTTTATGCCTCAGCTCATTTAGCTACACAAACAAGAAGGCAATCACGTGTTTATATTATAACGGACTGACAGAAAAGGTCACCCATCAAATAAAGCATATTATTGCCTCAGCAAATTTATGTACCTGTCTGAGGGTCAGCATGACCAGGTGCTTGAAGGACTGATTGACCTGCGAAAACAAGTTTAAACAAATTAGAGCAGAATACCAAGTCGAGCTCTTCTCTTACCCATAGAGAATAGAACATGCTCAGCCAAACCATCTACAAACAAAAACAAATAAGATAACTCATATTTATTATTTGTTTCTGACGTATCAAGTTTGGATGCTAGTTTACAAGCCTTAAGCATATTTTGAGACAGAGAAGTGTGCACAACTCCATTCAATTCTAAACACTTCAAGTAAAAACAATACTCCACCAACCACCGCTCTAATCGGCTCCAAAAGCCTGGTTTTCTCTCCCGTCAACCCCACATACCTCCAACAGCTCGTGTAGTCTGAAACATGTTCCATAAACTTCTTTTCTTGTTCATTGTGCTCCCAAAGTGTTGACTGGAGTGGCTCAATGATTTCCAAATTCTGTTATTCAGTACCTTATAAGACAAAAGAAAGGTGAATAGTGAATAGGAGTAGAGACTATAGAGAGGAATGGAATTTCTTAGCCTGAATAGAAACATAAGACAAAGAAAATAAACAAACGAGATATGCAACTGAATTTGAACTGCACATGTACCGGGAAATAAATTTCACTAGTATCCCAAAATGATCTTCATGCAACAAGTCCATCAATTCCAGCTTTGACAAAAAACGTTGTTGTGTGCGAGCAACAACAGGAACCCACATCCTCATCAATCACCTCCCAGTCCTGAAACAATAACACCCTGTGCAGATGAGTATTCTCATATTCATAATTCATTAAGTATTGAAAACCCATGGGTATCAGATATTATCCACATCATATAGCTAGTACAAATTTATCAACATGAAGATTTCCGTGATACTGAAATTGTAGAACTAACAATGATGACGGCCTTAGAATCATATCTAGTTTTATGGAAATACGATAACTACTTTGGTGCTCCAAGTTGAATCCCAAATTAAAGGATCAACTCCATCCAGTCAGTTGGATACTTGAACTTGGGGTTGAATGATCCTACTTAACAGCAAGAAAAAAACTGCATTAGTACTTGGGTTGAATATTATTTACATATAACTAACACTAGCAAGACCCTATCAGAATTTCGGAAATCGTTACAAGGAACAGATTCTGATTCAATTAAAGTCAGTCGGACATTCCAGAACAACAACTTTATAGCTGATCCACTAGTTAGACAGGAAAGAACTTTTACTCAAGCATGGTATGAATCTTACCTTGATGTGAAAAGCCACAATTTGCTGCGCTAGATCCATTACATGAACAATTTCTATTTAAAATAAACTCCTATGAGTCGCCATACAGAATAGGATATAAGAAAACGCTTTTACTTAAAAAAAAAAAAAGACAGAGAAACTGTGTAACTGTAGTTAATACAGAAAAAGAAACCGACAAGAAAACTTTAGAAAAAAAAAAAAAAAAACAGGCCTTGCTTTCAGTAATGCATTGCTTTCAGTTTGGTGTTTAGAGTCAGAAAATAGTTTTGAGACAAACATCATGAGTACAGAAATGCAAAGTCTAATAACTTAATTCTTAAAACCTAAACAGAAAAACTAGCCATCCAAACATACAAATACAAAAGACAAAGTGACTGCTCTTTATAACTAACGCTTTTACTCTTCAGGGACAAAAACTTAAATCGTGTTTCTTGAGGAGAACAATGTAGCATGCAATGCAAGTATAGTTAGAGTTGATATATTGGCCAACTTGATGACAACTTAAAAGCTCTGTCCTTCGTGTCAGTCCATCATCAACAAAATAAGATTTCAAGAACAGCAACATCTAAAACAAAATAAGAGTTCAAAAACAGCAATAGCAACAAATTAACCATGAAAATCAGAAACAATACAAAGCACAAACTGGTACGGAGAAACCTTTTAGAACTAGATGTAGAACCTCCATATCTTTCATCTAACTTGACAACAATTTCTTTTGAGATGAAACTGAGTGCATCTGCGTAAAACAACCTCCCACCAATAAGTAGAAATAGTGGTTAAGCGACTATATATAAATAAATTTCTGAGCAGCAAAACATTATGAAGTCAGAGATGTAATAAAGATATCATCACCATAGCTGAGAGGTGCATGGGAAGGAAATAATCTGCAATAAATGAACTATACACTTACAGTATATCATCTCCGTGGGAGTACTTATCAATTTGCGCAAGTCCAGAGGCAACAGCACGCAGCAAAGTTGTAACCTTTCATGCAGAATAACAAAAACAAGCTCTCACAAAATGTTGTTTGCAACTTTTCACATGGTGCTAATGAATTACCAGGGTAGAAAGGATGCATATGAGATAAAACGCTCCACTGTCATCATCCTCTGCAACTATCTCATGATCATGGTCATAACTTTCCCTGCAGAGAATTGTAAATGTCAAAGACAATAGTATCAATAATACTGTAACTGTCAATTCCTATCCATAACAATACACCAGCAATAAAATGATAGTCATGTCAGTGGGAGTACTTATCAACTTGCGCAAATCCAGAGGCAACAGCACGCAGCAAAATTTGGAACCTGTCATGAAGTATTATAAAGCTGGAAGGCACACTCATCTGGTCTTCAAATATTAAACGGTAAAGAAAACAAAAAAGAATTCAAGGAGCCAAAAACTTGAAGTCCTTAAGTATGTGCTTGTACCTATACCAGTGGATTACTTTAATACTTCAATGAGGCAGCTGGTTTAAATTTGAATACATTTTTGTGTCACTAATTTCTTTAAAGTTCTTCTCCTAAATCAAATCTTAAAATGTTCATTTATTAAACCAAAAGAAAATGAGTTTACCTGTCCCCCCAATGTGTATCGAGAAAAGGACCACAACTTCCTAATTTAGGGCATAATACCTTGCTGCGATGATGAAGTGGAGACAAGGACCACAACTTGTACTATGAACAAGGTCCGAACCAAATCTTGTACTGGCATAAGTCAAACGATCAATTCTGGAATGAAAAAGGGAAGGATACAAAGATTTTTCAGGCAAAAGAATACTAAAAAACTCTACATATAATCTTACCTCTATTAGGAGTTCAGCTTCAGAATTATGCAAACATCAACTCGATCACAGCCTTCTCCTGGAATTGCCTAAGGTTGACAAAACCATAAGCTTTTTATTCTTGCCGCATATTTAGACAAAAAGGATCAGTAAACGGTGGTTTGCCTGTCCAACAATTAGTATTTCAAGACAAAGCATGTCCCATTTACCTTAATTCCTGTAAAATTGCTCCTCAAACAATGTTATGGTGAACGGTGGTAATTATTTAGAGGTATCCTTGGTTGTGCATAACTAATGGCGAGGCGTCCAGCATCTGGAATAACACGATCCAGTGAGAGTTCATCGGACAGAGACTCCCATCATAACAAACAGTTAATAATTACATAATTACCTTCTTGTTCATCGCTCATGTCGCCATCTTAATTGAAACAAATAGTTAATAATTAAAGAATTGCCTTCTTGTTAGCATGAGCTTCATCTTAATTGAAACAGCATCCACCTAGGTAACCAACAGAAAAAACAGAATAAAAAAAGGACATAAAAGAACTCAAAGAAATCAACTATCATTGATATTGGGAAAAACTTCTTTACATGTGAAATAGAACCACCAATCTGAGGCATTGATTAGTCTCTGGTATTTAATTGGAACCTATTATTCAACATGTCTGCCATTAAGGCGAACATACACCTTTAGGCAGGTACGAACATACATGTTTATGTCATCCTTATAGATATAAGCAGTTAAAGAGCTAAGATTGAAACTGCTAATAGTATGACCAAGCATTTTGAGGGGACAACAAAATGCATGTTAAGCTAAATGTCCAAATGCAACTAACCATATGTGTAGGACAACAGTAAAACTTACCTGTGTAGTTCTTCCTCCTTCCAACTGCATGCTGCTACTTAATTGCCTGGTTTTCCTCAGCTACAATGGGAGTCCCACTTGCATTTTTTCAGGATGGTTTATCTACAAAAGTAATCTTACGTTTACACTGAAGACATCAGCAAGTTTGTATAAATATGCAGATCTGTACCAGAGAAAGTGAAAATACCAACCTTTTCACATTATTTGGTTTGCCATTTTCAGTTTTTGTTGCCCGTAGATGACATTTTGGCTTCACTGCTGGTGGGTTTCTGTTGGTTGTAGATAACTTTTCAGCTATCTGGTGCTCACGGGTTTCTGGCCAAGCATACCACAAAAGCTCGCAACCATTAATATAAAACACACAAAAAAGAATTACACCAGATATCAATAGTCAAAGAAGGAAAGAAATAGTACCTAGTAGCATCAATATACATATGGGCAAATGATCCATTTAAAGTGACATGGAGGATGGGTGAATATTTAGTACCTCATCAGACGAAAAGAAGGGATATGCAAGCAAATTGAAACTGCATATGTAGCGAGATATAACCTTCCCAAGTATAACAAAATGATCTCCATGCAATAAGCCATCAATTCCAACCATGACAGAAAAACGCTGCAGTGTGCGAGCAACATAAAGGAACCTGCATCCTCATCAATCACCTCCTCAGTCCTGAAATGTAAACACCTTCTTATGCAGATGAGTGATCTTGTATTCATAGTTCATTAATACGAATTGAAAAACTATAGACATCGGATATTAACCGAATCATGCAGCTAGTACAAAGTTTATCAACATGAAGCATACTAGCAATTTTTGGCTGGAATTCAACGGCCAACATCTCCATGACAGCCTCCTTCTGGAATCGCCTAAAGGTTGACAAAGTAGTAAGAAAGAGTATACTCAACAGAGACAAGAAATACGGAACTAATTTTCCTCAATTGGTCTATCATAATGTCTTATACTTCAACGCAATGAAGAACAAATTTGAGATGAAAGAATGATATAAAGACTTGCTGATCATACAACTCTGAAATTGAGAGCCATACATGATGTATACGAAAGAATGTCTCGTTTTTGCCTCAGCAGGTTCTCACAAAATGAAGATCTGTATTAGAGAAAGTGAAATATACCAACCTTTGCACGATTTGGTTTGGCATTTTCAGTTTCCACGGAGTAGAATTTTAGGCTTCAGTGCTGATAACTTTTGAACTGTCTGGTGCTGATGGGTTTCTGATCATCCTTACCACCAAAGCTTGCAACCAGTAACAGAAAGAACGGAAAAAAGAATTAAACGTGTTGACGTGGTCGTGCATCCCAATAATTAGCAGTTCAAACAAACCGTGTCGCAATTACCTATTACTCCAGTAAAATTGCTCTACGCAAACAATTCGATGGCGAATGATGGTAATTATTTAGAAGTACCCAGCTGCTTCCCAGGCCATTATCCTTGCTTGTCCATAACTAATTCCAGGGCTTCCAGCATCTGCAATAAATAACACAATCCAGTGAGCTCAACATGCACCGAAATCATAACTAATATTTAAAAATAAAGAAATAACTTCTTGTTCAGTGCTCATGTCATTTCTTCTTGTAGCTCAAAAGTACTCATTACTCTCACAGAGCAAACTTGGTCGGATGTTTCAAACTCAGGCACCTTAGGCCTTGCCAAGGTTAGTTGGGGCTCCGTCTTAGTGGAAACAACATCTACCTCAGTCACAAAACGAAGATACCGAATATAAAAGGATATAAGAAGATATGCAACCAAATTGGAACTGCATATGTAGCGAGAAATAACCTTCCCTAGTATCAGAAAATGATCTCCGTGCAATAAGCCACGAATTCCATCCTTGACAGCAAAACGCGACTGTGTGCGAGCAACAAAAGAAACCCGCATCCTCATCAATGACTTCCCGTATCCTGAAACATAGACGCCTTCTTGTGCAGATGAGTGACATCACCTTCATAAATCATTGAATAGAACTCAAAAACTATAGATATCGTATATTAAGCTCATGAAGCAGCTAGTGCAAATTTACAAACATGAAGTATACCAACATTTTCTTAGATGGAACTCGTCAGCCAACATCTCCATGACAGCCTCCTTCTGGAATCGCCTATAAGTTGACAAAGTCATAAGATTTTTAATTTTGCCCTTTATTCAGACAAAACAGAGATTGATCAGTCATTTGCCCATCCAAATTACAATTGCAGCACAAAACGTAACTAGGAGTATACCAACAATTACCAATTCAAGCCAAGGCATCCCAACTGAATAAACAGAAACGTACTTGGGGTCAACAATCCTCTCTAATGGAACCACCAGCTTTGGCCGTCTCGAATACATAGCACACTCTATTTCCTCCATATCAGCCTCCTGCATAAACCTAATCAAACTATCAAACCAAAAACCCAGAAAACATAAAGAGTATACTAAATTAGATTATGGAAGTGGATTCAAAATCTTGACATTCTCCAAAGCATTAACAAACCCTAGTTAATTACAGAAGAAAAGCATGGCAGAGATAAATGTGCATTAAAACAATAAAATTAAGTTAAATTAAACTAACATTCTTCATGATTCTAAGATAATGATAGGCACACTTTCTGAGAATTTCAATATCAAATCCCTATCACATGATAAATTCCTTTGCGATGCTACAGGATTGAAAACTTATCTTATGGATACAAAATTCAGATGGTAGGGACTCTGCTTCGTCGCCTAGCAAACATTTCCATAAATCATAACAAAAAATCAGAGTAATTAGAGAGAGTGCGCAACAAAAATATTATTATGTAGTAAACTACTGTACATCGGAATGGGGTAGAATTTACCTCCTCCTGGAATTCAGAAATTCCTCACATATTTGCCTCAGCTCATTTAGCTGCACAAACAGAGAAGGCACTGACGTGTTCATATTATAAAAGAATGACAGAAAAGGTTACCCATCAACTAAACCATATTCCTGCCTCAGCAAATTTATGTACCTGTATGAGGGTTAGCTAGACCAGGTGCTAGACGGACTGATTGACCTGCGAAAACAAGTTGAAAAAAATTAGAGCAGAATACCAAGTCGAGCAATTCTCTTACCCATAGAGAATAGAAAGCCAAAACATCTACAAACAAAAACAAATAAGATAACTCATATTTATTATTTGTTTCTGACCTATCAAGTTTGGATGCTAATTTACAAGCCTTAAGCATATTTTCAGTGTAATGGAACATACCTCCAACAACTCTTTTCCAGCCTACATACCTCCGACAACTCTTGTATTCTGAAACAGGTTCCATTAACTTCTTTTTTTGTTGATTGTGCTCCCAAAGTGTTGACTGGAGTGGCTCAATGATTTCCAAATGCTGTTATTTCAGTACCTCACAAGACAAAAAAAGAAAAGGTAAATAATGAATAGCAGTATAGACTCTATAGAGTAATGGAATTTCTTAGCCTGAATAGAAACATAAGACAAAGAAAATGAACAAACGAGATATCCAACCGAATTTGAACTGGACATGTACTGGGAAATAACCTTCACTAGTATCCCAAAATGATCTCCGTGCAACAAGTCCATCAATTCCAGCTTTGGCAACAAAACGTTGTTGTGCGCAAGCTACAAAACCCACATCCTCGTCAATCACCTCATAGTCCTGAAACAATAGCTCCTTGTGCAGATGAGTATTCTCATATTCATAGGTCATTAAGTATTCAAAACACATGGATATCAGATATTATCCGCATCATACAGCAAGTACAAATTGATCATGATGAAGATTTCTGTGATATTGAAATTGTAGTACTAACAATGATGACTACCTTAGAATCATATCTACTTGTATGGAAATACGATAACTACTTTGGTGCTCCGAGTTGAATCCCAAATTAAATGATCAACTCCATCCGGTCAGTTGGATACTTGAACTTGGGGTTGAATGATCCTACTTAACTGCAAGAAGAAAACTGCATTAGTACTTAGCTTGAATGTTATATACATATAACTGACACTAGCAATACCCTATCAAAATTTCGGAAATCATTGCAAGGACCAGGTTTTGATTCAATTAAAGCCAGTCGGACATTCCAGAGTAACAACTTTATGGCTGATCCACTGGAATCAGCAAAGTTCACAACGAAACCACTTTCAAATGGCAGCATACTTCTCATTTTCACATACAGACTTGTAAATATGTGGCAAGAAGAAATTACCTTGCAACTTTAAGGACCTGAGAATTTAACAAAACACTGATTTTTTGGAACATGCTTGAACATCATAAAATTCGGTGTACAGAAAAGAAAATGATGATTGATATCAACTTCTTTGTACAGTAAAATTATGCGTGAATCAAAGAGAAGTTAATATATTATTTTTGCCCTTGGAAAGCGTAGTGCTTTGGTGCCAAGATGAACCTCAGTGGCTGCATGTCAGAAACCTGTACGGATCAGATCATGCAATATAGGTCTCATCACAGGAAAATAATCTTCTCAAAAACCCTTATCAGACAGAAGAAACTGTTTATTACTCATCCATACTTCATTAGGGGTGGAGATGGAAGATGGAGAGAATTGAGATGGAGATGGAGCCATGGCAGTTTGGAAAGATAGAGGAAGAGGGACTGGGAAATTTGGGTTTTTCAGGGGTAATTCCTTGTAGTGAAGCGCAAGCTAAGACGGTAAACACTCAATAAATGGCTGACATTATGGCTAATATGCATAAATATACAAAATTAGACATCACAAAAAAATTTAACAGCCCTTCCGGTTACTCCGGGTATTTCAGTCCGCATGCGCAGCCCTATGCAACAAAATCTATAACCAAAATAACATTGAGTCCAGGAACAAGTCTGCAACACATGGAGATACGAAGAAAATGTACACAAGGAAATGAGAGGAGAGACAAGCAGAATAATTGCGAGAGAAATAACCGAAGACCCTGAATTAACTAGAGGCCACCAGGTCTTGAAATGTCAAAAGGGTAAAGGCAACACTCAGAACTCAAGAAACAAAAAGGTTCAAGTCTTTAGGTAGGTATTTGTACCTGTACCAATGGATTAGTTCGATACTTCACTAAGACAGCTCTAGACATGCCTATGATCCTTGTTTTAAAATTTAAATACAATTCCTATATCTTTTTAAGGAACTTTTAATAAACCGCACTACAGAGTAGTTACGGAACAAATATACTTCTCCCCCGTAAATGTTACCAAATAAGGGCCAAAAAATTTAATTCAGGGACTTATCTGCTTACCTTGCTGAGCTTGTTAGGTAGAGACAAGAAGCACAACCTTGGAATTCAGGGTCAAATCTGCTTACCTTGCTGAGCTGGTTATTAGAGACAAGTCCTCGAAAATTTTATCACCATGCCCAAGAAATAGATCAAGGTTTTCAACCTGGCATTGGCCAAACCATCAGTTCCAGAAAGAAAAAGGGACGGATCTTCTAAAAAAAGAATTGTAAAGCTATACATATAATCTTACCTCCATTAAGAGGTCGACAGCATCAGGTTCTGGATTATGCTGCAAAGCATAATATGCTGCCAAGCATAAGAAAGTAATTAGAACCAAACCAAACACAGTTGTCCTATCTAACATTGTATACATTTTACAAATTTCTATTGACACCAAATGGCTTGAAGTACACCATGAGTGGCTCTGCTGCATAAACTTCTTTGTACAATGTCTACTTCAAGTTGTAATTAGGTATTCCTGCATTTACGCAACTGCAGCTTTTATTCCCACACAACGGATAATACAAATTAAATTTAAACTTTGAACACCAGCGAAGAGGAGCCTGCTTGTTAATTTACATCCCTAACTAGAGGACACATTTCCAAAATACCAAGTACTTATTCAATGCAGTAACATCATCCCTACCCTGTTAGACGGGAAACAATTTTAACACAAGCATGGTGTTAGTCGGAAAACAGTTTTGGGACAAATATCATGAGTACAGAGATGCAAAATATAATAACTTAATTCGTAAAACCTAAACAGAAAAACTAGGCATACAAACATACAAATATAAAAAAAACACAGTTAGTGCTCTTTATAGCAACTGAGGCTTTTACTCTTCAGAGTCTATAACTTGAATTGTGTTTCTTAAGGAGAACCGTGTAGCATGCTCTGGAAGTACAGTTACAGTTGATCTACTGGTCAACTTGATTACAACTTAAAAGCTCTGTCCTTCCTGTCAGTCCATCATCAACAAAATAAGATTTCAAGAACAGCAGCATCTAAAACAAAATAAGAGTTCAAAAACAGCAATAGCAACAAATTAACCACGAAAATCAGAAACAATACAACGCACAAACTAGTACGGACAAACCTTTTAGAACTAGATGTAGAACCTCCATCTTTTTCAGCTAACTTGACAACATCTTCTTTTAAGACGAAACCGAGTGCATGTGCGTAAAACAACCTCGCACTAATAAGTGGAAATAGTGGCTACGCGACTATATATAAATATATTTCAGAGCTGCAAAACAATATGAAATCACAGATGTAATATAGTAATCTTAGCTAAGAAGTGCATGTGCAGGAAATAACCTGCAATAACTGAACTATAAACTTGCAGAATATCATCTCCGTGGGAGAACTTATCGATTTGCGTAAGTCCAGAGGCAACAGCACACAGCAAAATTGTAACCTTTCATGCAGAATAACAAAAACAAGCTCTCACAAAATGTTGTTTCCAACTTTCCATATGGTGCTAATGAATTACCAGGGTATAAATAAAGTACGCATATGAGATAAAACACAGTGGTCTTCGACTATTCCTTATTCTTAAGACCACCACTGGAGGCATCTAATGGGACTGTCATCAGCTGAACCTACACAACTGGCATTTTTAATATTAAAAACTCTACAAAACATCATGAATTCACAAAATAACATATGTATGAATCTTACCTTCATGTGAAAAGTCAAAAGTTGCTGCACTAGCTCCATTACATAAACAATTTCCATTTGGTGAAACTTCTTAGCCTGGTTAAACAAAAATAGATATGCAACCAAATTGGAAATGCATATGTAGCGAGAAATAACCTTCCCTAGTATAACATGATGATCTCCATGCAATAGGCCACCAATTCTAGCCATGACAGAAAAATGCTGCAGTGTGCGAGTATCAATCACCTCCTCAGTCGTGAAATGTGAGCACCTTCTTGTGCGGATTAGTGATATCCTATTTATAGTTCATTAATACGAATTGAAAAACTATAGACATCAAATATTAACCAAATCATGCAGCTAGTACAAAGTTTATCAACATGACAGCCTCCTTCTGGAATCACCTAAAGGTTGACAAAGTAGTAAGAAAGTGTATACTTGACAGAAACCAGAATGACGGAACTAATTTTCCTCAGTAAAAAGTTAATTTTTATAGATGAATCTACTGTTCTTGCAATTTGATGTCACAATTGGATAATGTCCTAGGCAATGAAGAACAAATCTGAAATAGGGAGCCATACATAATATGTACAAAAGAGCCAAGTCAAATCCAAAACACACGGACAAAGAGCAGATATATAGAAAGATTTAAACTGAAGGATAAATTTAAAACGATATGTAATAGTACTAATCAGTCCCCTAGAGGATTGAGCACCCGCCCAATGTAAAAGGAATGACAGGGACTCTTTGTGAGAATTTTGTAAAAGAATAATTCCAATCACGTGATAGAATTTGAAAACTAATCTCATGTATATCTTAATCCAAACTAGCTGATGAAATGCTATACCTTAAAAATTCTAGGTATGAGATAAAATTATTCAGTAAACTAGAATCCATTCAACGTACATTAGAATTAATGTAAAAGGAATGCTGTAGCAGTTACCACCTCCAGATATTCAGCAATTCTGCCTCAGCTCATCTAGACACACCAACAGAGAAGGGAATCACTTGTTAACATTACAAAGCAATGACAGAGAAGGTCAGATATTCAGTAAACTCATATTTCCGTCAGCAGGTTCTCACAAAATGAAGATCTGTATTAGAGAAAGTGAAATATACCATTATATGCACTATTTGGTTTGGCATTTTCAGTTTCCGCGGACAGTAGAATTTTTTGCTTCAGTGCTGATGACTATTGAACTGTCCGGTGCTGATGGGTTTCTGATCATGCCTACCACCAAGGCTTGCAACCAATAATACAAAACACGAAAGAAGGAATTAAACATGTTGTCGTGGTCATGTATAACAATAATTAGCAGTTCAAGACAAACCGTGTCGCAATTACCTTTTACTCCAGTAAAATTGCTCTGCTCAAACATGTTGTCGAGTATCAGCTGCTTATCCCAGGCCATTATCCTTGCTTGCCCATAACTAATTCCCGGGCTTCCAGCATCTGCAATAAATATCACGATCCAGTGAGCTCAACATATACCGAAATCATAACTAATATTTCAAAATTAAAGAAATAACTTCTTGTTCTGTGCTCGTGTCACCATCATTTCTTCTTGTAGATTAGAAGTACCCATTACTCTCACAGCACAAACTTGGTCGGATGTTTCAAACTCAGGCACCTTACGCCTTGCCAAGGTTAGTCGGGGCTCCATCTTAGTGGAAACAACATCTACGTCAGTAACAAACAGAAGAAACTGAATAAAAAAGGATATAAAAAATATGCAACCAAATTGGAACTGCACATGTAGCGAGAATAGAATTGAAAAAATATAGATATCATATATTAAGCACATCGAGCAGCTTGTATAAATTTACCAACATGAAGTATACCAACATTTTCATAGATGGAACTAACCAGCCAACATCTCCATGACAGCCTCCTTCTGGATTCGCCTATACGTTGACAAAGCCATAAGCTTTTTTAATTTTGCCCCTTATTTAGACAAAAACAGAGATAGATCAGTGGTTTAGCCGTCTTACAATTGCAGGACAAAACCTTCCCAACTGAATAAACAAAAACAGACTTGAGGTCAACGATCCTCTCCAGTGGAACCACCAGCTTTGGCCATCTCGGATCCATAGCATACTCTATTTCCTCCGTATCAGCCTCCTGTATAAACCCAATCAAACTATCAAATAAACCTAGAAAACAAAAAGAGTATATTAAACTACATAATGGAAGTAGATTCAAAATCTTGACATTCTCCAGGGCAGCTTCATCAAGTTTTTCTTAAAAAAGAGTATCCTGCAAAAGTTTTAACAAACCTTAGTTAATTACAAAATGAAAAGCATGGCAGAGATGCATGTGCATTAAAACAATAAAATTAAGTTAAATTAAACTAACATTCTTCATGATTCTGATATAAAGGATAGGCACTCTTGTTGAGAATTTCAATATCAAATCCCTATCACATGATAAATTCCTTTGTGATACTACAGGATTGAAAACTTATCGGATGGATATAAAATCCGGATGGTAGGCTCTCAGCTTCATCGCATAGCAAAGATTTCCAGAAATGATACAACGCAAAAATTCAGAGGAATTAGAGAGGGAGCACAACAGAAATAATATTATGTAGTTAACAAGACTGTACAGCGGAATGGAGTAGAATTGACCTCCTCCAGGAATTCCGAAATTGCTCATCTATTTGCCTCAGCTCATCTAGCTACGCAAACAGAGTAGACAAGCACGTGTTAATATTATAACAGAATGACAGAAAAGGTCGCTACTTTGGTGCACTAGTTGAATCCCAAATTAAGTGATCAACTCCATCTGGTCAGTTGGATACTTCAACTTGGGGTTGATCCTACTTAACTGCAAGAGGAAAACTGCATTAGTACTTAGGTTGAATTTTATATACATATAACTGACACTAGCAAGACCCTATCAGAATTTTGGAAATCATTACAAGGAACATATTCCGATTCAATTAATGCCAGTCGAACATCCCAGAGTAACAATTTTATAGCTGATCCACTAGAATCAACAAAGTTCATAACGAAACCACTTTCAAATGGTAGCATACTTCTCATTTTCATGTGCAGACTTATAAACATGTGGCAAGAACTGAACAAATTGCAACTTTATGAGTAGTTTTGCTGCATAATACAATGTCCACTTCCAATTCAATATTGCTGCATTTATCCAATTCCAGCTTTTATTCCCACAGAATAACTAATACAAATTAAATTTAACCTTTGAACAGGAGCGCAAAGGAGCCTGGTTGTTAATTTCCATCCCTAACTAGAGGACACATTTCCAAATTACCAAGTACTTATTCAATGCACGAACTCCATCCCTCCCCGTGTTAGACGGGAATGAACTTTTACGCAAGCATGGTATGAATCTGACCTTCATGTGAAAAGCCACAAGTTGCTGCCCTAGATGCATTACATGAACAATTTCCATTTAGAATAAACTCCTTGGAGTCGCCATACAGAATAGGATACGAGAAAATGTTTTAAAGAAAAACAGAGAAACTCTGTAACTGTAGACAATACTAAAAAATAAACCTAAAAGAAAACTAAAGAAAAAGAAAAAGAAACAGGCCTTGCTTTCAGTAAGGCATTGCTTTCAATAAGGCATTGCTGTCAATTTCATGTTTTGACTCAGAAAACAGTTTTGCGACAAACATCATGAGTACAAAGATGCAAAGTCTAATAACTTAATTCTTAAAACCTACAAGAAAAACTAGGCATCAAAACATCATCCAAACATACAAATATAAAAGACAAAGTGACTGCTCTTATAAGCAACTGAGGCTTGTACTCTTGAGAGACTATAACTTAAATTGTGTTTCTTGAACCATGTAGCATCCTGTGCAAGTACAGTTACAGTTGATATATTGGCCAACTTGATGACAACTTAAAAGCTCTGTCCTTCCTGTCAGTCCATCATCAACAAAATAAGAGTTCAAAAACAGCATCAGCACCAAATTAACCACAAAAATCAGAAACAATACAAACCACAAACTCGTACGGTGAAACCTTTTAGAACTCGATGTAGAACCTTCATCTTCTTCAGTTAACTTGACAACAATTTATTTTGAGATGAATAGTGGTTACGCGACGATATATAAATAAATTTCAGAGCTGCAAAACATTATGAAATCAGAGATGTGAAAAAGATATCAACACCATAGCTGAGAGGTGCATGCCCAGGAAATAATCTACAATAAATGAACTATACACTTACAGGATATCATCTCCATGGGACTACTTATCAATTTGCGCAAGTCCAGAGGCAACAGCACGCAACAAAATTGTAACCTTTCATGCAGAATAACAAAAACAAGCTCTCCCAAAATGTTGTTTCCAACTTTTCAGATGATGCTAATGAACTACCTGGGTATAAATGACGCATATGAGATAAAACCCAGTAATCTTCCATGATTCCTTAAGACCCACCACTGAAGGCATGTGATGGGACTGCCATCAGCTTAACCTGCACAACTGACATTTTTAATATTCAAAACTCTACAAAACATCATGAATTCATAAAATAACACATGGAGGAGAAAATAACATATGTATGAGTCTTACCTTCATGTGAAAAGTCAAAAGTTGCTGCACTAGCTCCATTACACAAACAATTTCCACTTATAATAAACTCAATTTCCATTCTTAATAAACTCCTATGAACCTCCTTACACAACAGGATAAAGCTTGGAGCATGCCACAAGGGTGAAAAAAACCCAAGAAGGAAAATAGGGAAAATAGGGAAGATATAAACGGTGTATAGAACCTCCTATTATGAGCCTAGCAGCCTAGTATGCCAAGTAAATAGAGCTGGAAAAGACGGAAACCCTGAATTAGTACAAAGCTCAACGGCACTCACACCTAGTCTTCAAATGTAAAACGGTAAAGGGAACAAAAAGGAATTAAAGAAGCACAAATGTTCAAATCCTTAGGTATGTGCTTGTACCTATATCAGTGGATTAGTTTACTACTTCACTGAGGCAGCTCTAGACATGCCTACGACTCTGGGTTTTAAATTTTAACACAATTTGTCTCACTAATTTTTTTAAAGTTCTTCTCCTAAATCAAATCTTTAAATCTTCATTTATTAAACCATACTGTTGACTAGTCATGAAAAGGAGTCTACCTCTCCCCCCAAAGTGTAACCAGACAAGGACCACAACTTCCTAATTCAGGTATAATACCTTGCAGCAATGATTAGGTAGAGGCAGGGACCACACCTTGTACTATCAACATGCTCAAGTAACAAATCAAGGCCTTCAACTGGCATAAGTCAAAGGATCTATCATGAAAAGAGAAGGGCAAGGACACAACATGAATTCAGAGATGCCAATGTCTAGAAACTTAATCCTGAAAACCTAAACCGAAAAAAATATACATCCCAAAACTAGGCATCCCAACATACTACTGTAAAAGAGAGAGTGACCTACTCTACAAAGCAACAGAGGCTATTACTCTTCAGAAGGTCAGGCTCCTAAGTATCACTTTTAGAAATTGAAACGTGTTTCTTGAGGGGAACCATATACCTTTCCTGTAACGCCTGATTCAGCCGGAAAAGCAATCAGATGCAAAAAGAATATGTATGTGTATTTAAAAAAAATATTTAAAACACAAGAATACAACAAGCAAGGGTAAAATAACATTGACTTAACTTAGAGTATTGTTCATGATATCCTGCAATGCCCCACTGTCATCATCCTCTGCAACTATCTCATGATCATGGTCATAACTAAGACCCTGCAAGAATTACAAATGTGTCAAACGAATAATATTAGTGATACTGCACAACTGACATTTGTAACACAAAAAACTCTACAGAACATCAAGAATTAACAAAATAACACATGTACAAGAAAATAAGAACAGTATGGATCTTACCTTCACGTGAAAAGTCAGAAGTTGCTGCACTAGCTTTGTTACACAAACAATTTCCATTTAGAATAAACTACTACGAGACTATATACATAGTTGTAGAAAAGTAGAACACATGTGGACTAAAAAAAAGACAGAGAAACTATGAAAATTGAAAAAGAAACATAAAAGAAAACCTAAGAAAAGTCAATGAAAAATGCATTGCTTAGTTATGACTCAGAAAACTGTTTTGGGGGAACAGCATGAATTCAGAGATGCAAACTGTAGAAACTTAATCCATAAAACCTATACTGAAAAACTATGTATCCCAACATACTAATACAAAAGTGAAACTGATCTACTCTTTATAGTAGCAGAGGCTATTACTCATTAGAAAGTGGGGCTCCTACAAACCACATCCAGAACTTGAAACATGTTTCTTGAGGGGAACCATGTACCTCAGGTGTAACGCATGATTTAGTCTGGAAGCAATGAGATGCAAAAAGTAAGATTCAGATAGCAGACTGATACATAAACTAGTATATAAGAAATACAAAAGCGAAGGTACAAGTAGCATAAAATGCAATCAGAGACCAAATTCAAGTACTTTCCTTGCTAAAAAGAAGTGCGGGTTGGTATTCAGACAGTTCATAAAGACAGATAGATTCACCCGACAAGGATGCTCAAGGGTGTGTACTTAATGAGCTTGAATAAAAGAGTAAGGACGCACTTTTGTAAACATCAGGGGAAAAATACAAGAAACCACTAAAACAGCCTTGACTTGTTTGTGCATCACTCTATCTAGACATCGATTAGAATATTTCGTGACAACTCTGTTCATGCATTCAGCTTTGAATCCTGTGTACAAAACCCGACCCATAGTATGATTTATAATACCTTCACTATTTTGTGCTCCAACCTGTAGAATTGGTTAGTCTCTCGCACTTGAAGCTATTCACCATTGAGACGAACAGTGCTGCAGGTTGAAGAGCTAAGATTGAAACTTATACTAGTATGACCAATTTTGACTTGTGGAGCAATGTTTGGGATCAGGAATTGAGAATCTGCAATGTGAGGGGCCAAAATGACGCAGGTTAAGCTGTATGTCCAGTAACTAAGCATATGTCCAGTACAAAAGTAAAAGTTACCTGTCTAGTTCTTCCTCAGTCCAACTACTCCTCGCTTTCCTAAGCTCCAATAGGAGTCCCAGTTGCATTTTCCAAGTTCCAGAAGTTCATGTTTCGTGTACAATCAAGACATCATCACCCTTGATTCTTTCAGATAACTCCCAGCAACTTTCTAACGTTTGAACCCATAGCATGAGCTAAATTTCTAATATTACAAAAATCAACAACCATGAAAAAAAGAATATTGCTTTCACCAATTTACCTGGTGATAATTTTGAGTTCAACTTTTCGTTTGGAAAAATATCTTAGAGCTCTTTCCAAGTAGATTTTGACATTTTATAGCACAACATAGAGAACAAGAAGTTTGCATTGACCAATTTAGATGCTTTAGTAATTACATAGAAGAGAAGATTGAGAATATGGAGCAAACAGAATAGAATTCAAGAAGGAACAAAAAGTTCTCAGGTATGTGCTTGTACTTACACCAGTTGATTAGTTCAAAACTTCACAGAGATAGCTCCAGACATGCCTCTGACTTTGGTTTTAAAATGTGAATACATTTTGTCTCATTAATTTCTTTAAAGTTCTTCTCCCACATCAAATCTTAAAATTTTCATTTAATAAACCAATCTCCTGACTAGTCATGAAAAAGAATGTACCTCTTCCCCAAAAGTGTTAGACAAGGTCCACAACTTCCTAATTCAGGGTATAATATCTTCCGGAATGAAAAGGAGAAGGATACAAAGATTTTTTTTTTTCTGCCAAAAGAATACTTAAAAACAGTACATATCATCTTACCTATGTTAAGAGTTCAGGTTCAGAATTATGCAAACATCAACTCGATCACAGTCTTCTCCTGGAATCGCCTAAAGTTGACAAAGCCATAAGCTTTTGAATCTTGCCTCTTATTTAGACAAAAAAGGAGACGGATTAGTAAACGGTGATTTGCCCATCCAACAATTAGCATTTCAGGACAAAGCATGTCCCATTCACCTATCCTCAAACAATGTTACGGCAAATAGCAGTAATTATTTAGAGGTACCCAGCAGTTTATTTCAGGCCAAATATCCTTGCTTGTGCATAATGATGGCGGGCTTCCAGCATCTGTAACAAAAGGATCCAGTGTGAGATCATCTGATAGAGATCGAAATCATAACAAATAAGTAATAATACAGAATTACCTTCCTGTTCATTGCTCATGCCGCCATCTTTTCTTCTTCTAGGCCTTGTCAAGTTTAGTCTAGGCTTCATCTTAATTGAAACAGCATCCACCTTGGTAACAAACAGAAGAAACTGAATAATAACAGGACATAAAAAGAACCCAAGGAAATCAACTATCATTGATACTAGGAAAAGCTTCTTTACATGTGAAATAGAACCCCAACCTGCGGCATTGATTAGTCTGTGGTATTTGATTGGAACCTATTCATCATGTCTGCCATTGAGATGAACATACACCTTTCACAGGTTTGTGAGCATACACCTTTCTGTCCTCCCTGTTAAAAATAAGCAGTTAAAGAGCTAACATTGAAACTGCTACTAGTATGACCCATTGTTTGGGATCTGCGATGAAGAATCTGCATTTTTAGTGGGACAAAATAATGCATCTCAAGCTAAATGTCCAAATGTAACTAACCATATGTGTAGTACAAAAGTAAAGCTTACCAATGTAGTACTTCCTCCGTCCAATTGCTTGCAGCTGCTTAATTGCCTGGTTTTCCTCAGCTTCAATGGGAGTCCCATTTGCATTTTTTCAGGTAGGTTTCTCAACAAAAGTCATGTTACATGTACAATAAAGACATCAGCATGTTTGCATAAAAATGCGAATCTGTACCAGAGAAAGTGAAATATACCAACCTTTTCACATTATTTGGTTTGCCATTTTCAGTTAGATGACATTTTGGCTTCACTGCTGGCGGGTTTCTTTTGATTGTAGATAACTTTTCAGCTATCTGGCGCTCACGGGTTTCTGGCCAAGCGTACCACAAAAGCTCGCAACCATTAATATAAAACACACAAAAAAGAGTTAAACATGTTGTTGTCATTGTGTATACCAACAATTACCTTTGGCTAGTGATCAATATTCAAAGAAGGAAAGAGATAGTACCTAGTAGCCTCAATATTCATATGGGCAAATGATCCTTTAAAAGTGACCTGGAGAATGGGTGAATATTATCTTACAAATTCTAGATGTGAGATGAAATTATTCAGTACACTAGAATCCATTCAACCTACATTGGAATTAATGTAAAAGGAATGGCGTAGCAGTTACCACCTCCAGAAATTCAGCAATTCTGCCTTAGCTCATCTACCCACACCAACAGAGAAGGGAATCACTTGTTAACATTAGAAAGCAATGACAGAGACGGTCAGATCATCTAGTAAACTAATTTTTGCCTTAGTAGGTTTAAACAAAAATGAAGATCTGTATTAAAGAGTGAAATATACCAAACTTTGCACTATTTGGTCTGGCATTTTCGGTTTCCATTGACAGTAGAATTTTTGGCTTCAGTGCTGATGACTTTTGAACTGTCTGGTGCTGATGGGTTTCAGTTCATGCTTACCACCAAAGCTTGCAGCCATTAAACAAAACATGAAAAAAAGAATTAAACAAAATCAAAAACCCAGAAAACAAAAAAAGTATATCAAATTACATTATGGAAGTACATTCAAAATCTTGACATTCTCCTGGGCGGCTTCATCAAGTTTTTCTTCAAAATTGAGTATCCTGCAAAGCATTAACAAACCTTAGTTAATTAAAAAATGAAAAGCATTGCAGAGTTGCATCTGCATTAAAACAAGTAAATTAGTTAAATTAAACTAACATTCTCCATGATTCTCAGATACATGATAGGCACTCTTTTTGATAATTTCAATATCAATGCCCTATCAGACGATAAATTCCTTTGCAATGATACAGAATTGAAAACTTATCTGATGGATATAAAATCCAGATGGTAGGGACTCAGCTTCGTCGCCTAGCAAAGATTTCCATAAATGAAACAACACAAAAATTCAGAGGAATTAGAGAGGGAGATCAGCAGAAATAATATTATCTAGTAAACTAGACTATACAGCGGAAAAGAGTAGAATTTACCTCCTCCAGGAATTCCGAAATTCCTCATCTATTTGCCTCAGCTCATCTAGCTACACAAACAGAGAAGGCAATTACGTGTCAATATTATAACGGAATGACAGAAAAGGTCAGCCATCTAATAAACCAAATTCATGCCTCAGGTAATTTATGTACCTATCTATCTAAGGAGGCTAGCATGACCAGATGCTTAACCGACTGATTGACCTGTGAAAACAAGTTTAAAAAAATTAGAGCAGAATACCAAGTCGGGCTTTTCTCTTACCCATAGAGAATAGAACATGCTCAGCCAAACCATCCACAAACAAACAAGTTTATTATTTGTTTCTGACCTACCTATCGAGTTTCGATGCTAATTTACAAGCCTTAAGCATATATACAGACATAGAAGTATGCACAAAACCATTGAATTCTAAACACTTCAGTTTAAAACAATGGCACCACACTAGAATGATTAATATCTTGGACAAATTGTCCAACTCTCCTGCCTTCCGAGCTAATAAAAACTATGGATTTAGGATAGGATATTACCACATGATGCAGCTAGTACAAAGTTACCAACATGAAGTATAGTATACCAACAATTTCTTAAATGGGACTCAACGGCAAACATCTCCATGACATCCCCCTTCTGGAATCGCCTAAAGGTTGACAAAGCCATAAGCTTGTTAATCTTGCGCCCTATTTAAGACAAAAAAGAAGATTGATCAGTAAACAGTGGTTCAAAAACCCTAAATTAAAAATCAGACGCAGAAACCCTAGACTAAAAAAATCAAACGCAAAGAGCACAATCGGGGCAGAGAACTCTCGCCGATCATCATCGCTGCCGTGGTTCAGTTGGACTCCGATTAAATGTTTGGGAATTCCCGAGGAATTGGCGAGATAGCGCCACCGCCTAACAAAAGCAAACATATTCCAAGCGAGTACCCGAATTCAGACAAGAAATCAACAAATCGTCAATCAAAAATCAATAGCAAAATAACACAATGGGACAGAGCGGAATCGCTCGACTTTACGGTTGTCGCCGTCGCCGTCGCTCTCGGGCGGAGAACTCGTACATTTCGTCGATCACCATCGCCGCCCGCTGCGGTTCAGAGGATTCCGACGCCTCAGACATTTCGAGAAATTAGGGTTTGGTGTTTGGGAATTTCACGGAATGAGAGAGAGAGAGAGAGAGAGAGAGAGAGAGAGAGAGAGAGAGAGAGATTAGGGTTTGGTGTTTGGGAATTTCAGAGGGATTAACAAACCCAAAATCAAAAATAAATACCAGAATGGGTCTGAGCGGAATCGCTCGACTTTTCACTCGTCGCCGTCGCCGTCGCTCTGGGGCGGAGAACTCGTACGTTTCGTCGATCATCAAGGCCGCCCGCTGGGGTTCGGTTGGATTCCGACGCCTCATACATTGCGAGAAATTAGGGTTTGGTGTTTGGGAATTTCAGCGAAATTAGGGAGAGAGAAAGGTATAGAGAGAGGGAAGGAGGAGAGAGAGTTCGCTTGGTGTTTGGGAATTTCGGAGGGATTAACACACCGTAAATCAAAAATCAATCTTAAATACCAGTATGGGTCCGAACGGAATCGCTCGACTTTTCACTCGTCGCCGTCACCGTCGTTCTCGGGCGGAGAACTCGTACTTTTCGTCGATCATCATTGCCGCCTGGTGGGGTTCAGTTGGATTCCGACGCCTCAGACATTGCGAGAAATTAGGGTTTGGGAATTTCAGCGGAATTAGGGAGAGAGAATGCTAGAGAGAGAAAAAGGTAGAGAGAGGGAGAGAGAAAAAAAGGTAGAGAGAGAGAGAGAGAGAGAGAGAGAAAGAGAGAATTGAAATTTGAAAGTGGGAGTAAGAGAGAGCGGGATATAAGAGAGGAAAAGCAACGGTTATATTTTTTTGCCGACTTGGGGAGAAAAAATCTGGAGACTTCGGATGACTTAGGGGATAAGGATGTAGCTACAACGGTCTGACTATCTGTTGACCGCTTGACTCTGTGACTTCTTTTAGGCGATGTCGTTTCAATCAGGGTTGAAAAATCGCCGAAATCATCAGAAAATCGAGATGAGATTTTGGCAGTATAGACTGATCGACGCCCAACTGGTCTAAGGAGAAGACGAATTCCCGCGCCTTTGGTTTACACACGAGGAAGAAGATGAAGTTCAAATTCAGACGGAACGACGTCGTATGCTTTCTTTAGCGTGGGCGCGTGCGGTTTTTCCAAGCGTCCTTTATGGCCTGTTTTTTGAACGCAGCAGGCCCAGTTGTAACACCAAATAGCCCAAGTAATAGATAAGCACAGCCCAAATTCAAGCGTCCTGTATGAAGTGCCCGCCACTGAGCGCCGCCACGATGGGAGGAGAGCTTCCAGCCAAGGCGGAGCAGCTGCGTCAAAATTCTGCAAACCGAAACTTATTCTGGGTACAATCCAAAAACTCATCTTCCTAAACTATTGAAATGGATTCTTGTTGTTATCTTTTGTAATTTGCAGTTATGGGCAAGAAGTGTTCTCCGACGACGACGGCTTTCTATTCGACGATATTGGGTTCGGAAATGTGACTGTCGTCGGCAACCATGCATGTGTAACAGATACTATCACCTATGAGCTACTAGCACTCGGTGCCAGCTGGGTTTCATTTGGTATTTGTCCGGAAAATCTCCACCCCCTTGGAAATGTTGATAGATCATCTGTGTTAGCCTTCAGTAAACTCTTGTGTTGTTATAAGGATGTTTTCATATGGCTCATAGCAGTAGAACAGGACTCTTGTAACCACTGCATTGTAGTATACATATACACGACCTCTTCATTTGAACGCTTTCTAGGTTTAGAGGATAAGGGTTTCTGGTGTTTTGCCTTTGATATGTTAGTCATCGTTTATCGGAAATTCTATCCATCTCAATAAACCTGCAATGACTTTCAATTCATAGAATGAAGATGAACAAGAAAGGCAGACAAAAGAAATGTAAGAGTAGAGGCAGAGAGTAGGTCGAGAGATAAAATATCTTTTGCTTATGGTACTTGCTGTGCTGCTCTTCAATTGATTAATTTCAAATGTTTAGGAGAGTCTCCAAAGACAGCAAAAACAGATTGATCTCTGCCATACATGTGGCAGCAATGTAAGTTCCATTCCATGTTAATTTACCAATGTGTGGATGTAGAAGAGGATGGTGAGACTTGCTTTGCAGCAAATAGAAAGTCGGAACTATTTTTCATTAAGTTTTTTGAGCCTCTATCATGTATGTCACATGACTTGAATCGGTACTAGAGGAGGCACCTCATTTAGTCCTAATTTCCATAATGTTTCCATAAGTCATGTATATGTTGTGATGACTTGTTGAACCATATTTATTACACTGTGAATTCGGATAATATGTATCCAATTATAAGTTCAACATAACTTAATTAAATTATTTGCACATGGGACATAAATAATGCATAACATAGGCATATATAGGACATATGAGAGAACAAGACACTATACCCTCAATTATTTTAACGGTACAGTGCATGCTTGACGTAGGGCATAGTAGCATGTGGTCACAAATGATCTTGTTTGCGACTTGTCATCCAATATGAGGGGATAGGTGAGTGGCCGATGTGAAAGACGTGGTGAGAATTTGCAGTTGTTCCAATCCTTGCTTCGGAGATTCAGCTTCCCCCAACACCTTCACAATAGCACTACCAACAATCACCCCATCAGCTCCCCACTCCGCTACCTTTCTCAAATGCTCCGGCTTCGACAGCCCAAAACCAACCGCTATAGGCTTGTTTGTTGCCTCCTTAACTTCCCGTAATAGTGTCACAACTTGTTCGTTCACCGTTTCACGTGCGCCGGTAGTTCCCACTGCGCTCACCAGGTACACAAATCCTTCCGACGCTTCGACGATCTCCCTCATTTGATCTTTAGGCGTAATTGGTGTGGTTAATAGCACAAATTCGAGCTTCTTACTCATAGCTTCCTTTCTCAAGAGTTTGGTCTCTTCGAATGGAGCATCTGGAACCACGAGCCCGTGTACCCCAGCGTCCGCAATTTTGGACATGAAACTCTCGACGCCGTGCTTAATGATCGGGTTATAATACGAAAACAGAACAATGGGGCAAGACAACTGGGGCACCACCTCCTTCAGCATCGAAACAATTGCATCGAGATTCGTCCCTCCTGCCAAGGAACGTTTAACCGAGGCCTGTATGACTGGACCGTCTAGTAATGGGCTCGTGCAGGGCACGCCTAATTCGATCACATCCGATCCACAAGAATCGAGGACCTTCAATGCTTGGGCGGTGGTTGCAAGATCAGGATCGCCGGCAGTGATGTAGGGGATGAACGCCACTTTTCCTTGGTCGTTCAATCTTCTGAAAGTTTCGGAGAGGTTGGTGGTAGTCGTGATCGTAGCAGCCATCTTGGGTTATGAGTATTTTCTTGCAAGCATGGGTTTTAAGTTGAAGAAAGCCAACCAGTATACTAGATCTAGTATTTGATAAGGGGAGAAAGCCAACTTGTGTGGTGCCTTACAATATATATTTGTCTGTTTATATGTAGGAATCCAAGAAATTCTGTTTTTTAGTAATTAAGAAACAGTTTCGAACTTAACAGATGGATAACGTGAAACGTACAGTTTTCTTAAAACATCTTTCAGATGAAGCATTTGGAGGTCCACAACTGTGCTTGTGCGGAGAAAAATTAAAGCATTAGGAAGTAATTTTTTATGGGAGTAACTCAAATAAACAGTTGTAATGTTTGCGAGAACACAGTCTTGCACTTTCTTTGAAATTTTGAAGGAATAACTCGTTAACTACATGTCAATGAAAAGAGAAAAGAGAAAAGAGAAAATATGTTATATACCATAGATAACAAATTTTGAACGCAATGCCCAATTAATCTACTTTTACCCATGGCCACACTACTCTGCTTTCACACAAAAAACAGTGTGGTGCTTTGTCACGTGACAATTACGAACTGGGTGTTATTGAAACGTGAAACATTTGGGGTCCGCAGGCAGATGTGTTTGTGGGCAACGTCTATAGTCCAACAGGTGGACTGGTCCGCTTCCTTTTTATAATGAATCTAGACCATTGGATCGATATATTTTTAGATAACTTAATCTATACCATTAAAAAAATTTGAACAAGTAACCTGGAACAACAGGTTACACATATTTTCTAATAAAAAAATATATTTGACCCTAAAATTATTGTATTTTCTCACTAGGAATGTTGGTTTTGAACAAAGGGGTCATGTTGTCGATCACATCTTCTATTCATGTATGAGCATCACCCAATTGAAAATTATTTAAGCCACTCTAGCAATTTCAAAGTACTTAGGGGCATGGGGCTCTTTTCGGTAGGGTCTTTGTTTTGCTGAGAATAATTGATACAATATGTGTGATTATATGAAAATCATCATGAGTTGTATGTGGTATTGAAACAATTTTATTGAGATATGCAACTTCCACTATTTGGCATCGCTTCATATACTAATTGGCATCACGTCATATAGAAATTGGATTATGGTTGTGCTATTGGATCTTGTGCATGCAATTCTCGATTCCAGATTGACAATTTCATACCGAATCGGTTTTCCTACCTTCATATATTGTTTCTCATACAAATTTTCATGTAAAACAAAAACTTCTCAAAATTCAAAAAACTCAATTTGTTATGAGATGGATCCATTTACTACTTATTGAGACGCGATGACTTAAAACTAGTAAACTTGGTCTCCTTGTAGTGCTAAATAAAAACTTTACTATCTTTAGTATCTCATTACCATATTTTTCAACCAAATACATCACAAAAGAGGTACATGAAACCAAAAGCTTTTAAAGTACAACTTTATGGTACCGATTTACTAGATTTTGGACTAAATTACTTCTCATAGGTTATGTAAAGATAATGAAGTTGTAAAATTCAAAAAAGTGAAATATACAATGAAATGGATTTGTTTACTACTTATTGGGATGTGGTGACCTAAAACTAGTAACTAGTAAAGCGGATCCTTAAATTAGTAAATAAAACAATTTACTTTCATAAGGACACCTTTACTATATTTTGGACCAAATACATCACAAAAGGGGTACATAGAACCAAAAGGTTGTAGCGTACAACTTTACGGTATCGAATTACTAGTTTTTGCACTAAATTACTTCTCATTGGTAATGTAAAGACAGTGAAGTGGTAAAATTCACAAAAAAAAAATAAATAAATAAATAAATTTACAATGAAATGGATTGGTTTACTGCTTATTGGGATGTAGTAACCTAAAACTAGTAAAGTGGATCCTTATAGTAGTAAATAAAGAAATTTACTATCATAAGGACATCATTACTATATTTTGGACCAAATACATCACAAAAGGTTGTAACGTACAATTTTATGGTACCGATTTACTAGATTTTGGACTAAATTACTTCTCATATAGGTTATGTAAAGATAGTGAAGTTGTAAAATTCAAAAAAAGTAAAATTTACAATGAAATAGATTTGTTTACTACTTATTGGGATGTGGTGACTAAAACTAGTAAAGCAGATCCTTAAAGTAGTAAATGAAGAAGTTTACTATCATAAGGACATCATTACTATATTTTAGATCAAATACGTCACAAAAGGGGTACATAGAACCAAAAGGTTATAACGTACAACTTTATGGTATTTATTTACTAGATTTACTATGAATTAGATATTTACTACATATTGAGGACGAGATGACTTAAGAGTAGTAAAGAGTAGGGGTGGGCAAAATATCCCGAAAATCCCGAATCCCGAATTCCCGTCCCGAATTATCCCGTCCCGTTCGGGATTAATTTCAAAATTAGCTTATCCCGTCCCGTCCCGATTTAATTTTTTCGGGACGGGACGGGATGAGAAATTTCTATCCCGAAATCCCGTCCCGTCCCGTATAGTATGCATGGTATTAAATAAATAATAAAAACCCCTTAAGTGTCACCATTTTATTGGCTCAAAAACAATTGTATACTAAAAAAATATGTACCTCATCACATGTAAGATTGTACATATCATTTGAACTCCGTTTTACTTGAGATTTTGGAAGGAGTCAGTTTCACATGTTTACTTATGATCTGCAAATTTTCGACTCCATCTCATGAGGGGTTGAATTTTGGTGAATTTTACAAAAGCGGTCGACGCCCAGTTTTTTATTTGTGTAATAATCTGTTTTTGGTTTCTTTTGGTGAACATATCATTTGAACTCCGTTTTACTTGAGATTTTGGAAGGAGTCAGTTTCACATGTTTACTTATGATCTGCAAATTTTCGACTCCGTCTCATGAGGGGTTGAATTTTGGTGAATTTTACAAAAAGAGTCGACACCCAGTTTTTTATTTGTGTAATAATCTGTTTTGGTTTCTTTTGGTGAAGTGCTCTTAGCATATTTAGATAGATTTTGATTTATCATATTTGGGTTAGCTTGTTTAGTTTGAAGTTGATAAATTTTTTATAGGATAATCCCGTCCCGTCCCGAACCCGTCCCGATTAAATTCGGGACGGGACGGGACGGGACTAATTCTTAAAAACGTTTATCCCGTCCCGTCCCGTCCCGTTTCAAATAATCGGGACCGGGACGGGATGAAGGTCATCCCGTCCCATCCCGTCCCGTGCCCACCCCGAGGGTCCTTGAAGTAATAAATAAAAAACTTTCTTATTCTAAGGACGTCAATTACCATGTCCTAACGACGTTTAGGACATTGTAGTCATACCTTAATCCAATGGACTCATTCATAGCATATTATCTCAATAATATAAAAGCCGTGTTCATGAATGAATAAATACTTGCCCTTTTATATATAGTTGAGTTGTTTATAATATTATAAAATATTTGGCTTTTAGGGTACAACTCCAACAACTTTGGCACGAATTACCTCTGAAGAATACAATAACGTAGTAAAATTAACAATAATGTAGTGAATTAAAAGTTCTATTATCATAAGAACCTTGATTACCATGCATGTTCTCTAATTGCCAAACAGTGGTTGGGAATTGCATTTCGAGAATGCAATTGTATGTTTGTGTTACTGCAATTTCATTTCAAATTGCAATTGAAGGTTACGAAGAAAATTCTCATTTCTCAAAGAATACATATATCCAAAAAACTTGGTACTTGATAAAAATTTAGTAAGGGACAACTCTAAAGCCCGAAAGAAAACTCAGATACCGGTGTAAAATTGCTTATGTGATATTATGAAAAAACAAAATCCATGTTTGAAGGTGTAAAATTACTTAGATTATGGTACCAAGGGGGAACTTTGAACATAGAAAAATTGACTAGTTCCATTTGAATTGGTATAGAAAAATGCGTAGACTATCCTAAACGCTATATAGCCAAAAATAAATAAATAAATAGATATGTAGAACAAAATTTAAGAGATGGTAAATGAAGTGCATGGAAATCAGAATTTTTAAGGTTCTGCTTTATTAGATGTTAGATATGAATACTCTTGAAAGATAGAGTAGTGGGTCATATAGATAGACTTGTAAATTGCTACAAGGCAAGAAGACATCTAGAGGATTGCATATTTAGGCTTGTTAATTAATCTTTGCAAGGGCTTTGGGGTTTAGCAAGATACTCAATAAAATCACCTATAGTGTGTATGTAGTCATATACATTTAATACTTCTCTATGTACGTTCAAAATCGTATGAATAATATGAAATTTTTTCTAGCAAAATATCTATAAATTAGGTGAGAATACTGAAAACTAATATTAGGAAAACTTGAAACTAGAGATCCATAGTACTAGAAAAGAAGGAGGTGATATTGATCAAAAAAGAAAAGAAGGAGGTGAAGAACGCGACCAATACACCTTCAGTTGGAAACCATGTTCAAAATGTCTAGTTGGAGTGTTATACTTGTTGACCTGTTAAACAGGTTTTATTTTAATCTTTAATTTTTGAAGAAGCATTTGCAAAGCACATGATTCATTAAAAAAAAGAGGCGGATCGGTCCACCTGGTGGACTGTAGAATTTTGGTTTTTGGTGGGTGGTGTGGGTTTGTTGTGGAAGGTTTTATTTTGTTGTTTGTTTTTGGTAAGTGTTTGTTTTTTTTTTTTGTTTTTGTTGTGGTGAGGGTGGGGGAGAATTTTTTTTTTGGGTGGGGTTTTTTTTTTTTTTTTTTTTTTTTTTTTTTTTTGGGATTGTTTTTTTTTTTTGTTTTTTTTTTTGTTTTTGTTGGTGTGAGTGTTTTTTGTTGGTGTGGGTATTTTTTTTTTTTTTTTTTTCTTGGGGCTCCCCAAAAAAAAATTTTTTTTTTTTCTTTTCCCGAGGGGGGTCGGGTTCCTCATTTGCAGCCCGTGGTTGTGGATGTTTTTTTTTTGTGTTGTTGAATTTATTTTTTTTTTTTTTTTTTTTTTTTTGGTTTTTTTGTTATTTTTGTGGGTATATTTTTTTTTTAAAATTGTTTAGAGTTTATTTGACCCCAATAGAGGTCGGGTACTCGATGGTCGGGTACCCCAACTCGATCAGGTCGGGTCAGGTTGGGATGGGCTGAACCCAACACTATTGGGCTTCAAAATTGGGATCTCTTCACAACACCTTGCCCAGCCTACACTACAATTCCCAACCAAATTTCACCTTCTTCACTCCAAAATTCAATCTCTTCAACATGCCTGTAACTTTCATAGTACCCAAAAACATATAAATTCGAATTATTGAAACCCTAAGCTAATTGATTAAACCATCAACTCAAAAATCCAATCAGTAAAAACCCCAAAACCCATGAACAAACTCCATACCATCCATTTCCTCAGCAATCAAACACAAATTAAAAAGGACATAAGTGTATGCTCATTGCAAGAAACCCATCCAGATTGACAGACCCAAAAACACAAACTTTTCCTCTTCTTCTCCCAGAACCAACAAAATCATGGTGCACATTGTTTCAACTCAAGCCTATGGTTACAGAGAAGAAGACAAAAAATTAGTTAAGCATAGTAAGACCCAAATAGTAGTGACAGTAAAGATTATAATTTGAAAAAAAAAATACAATGAATTGAGGGAAACTCATTCACCTAAGCATGCTTGAAAAATAAACAAATGCTACTCCCAAAATTATGGAAAACTACAAAAAAAAAAAATGATGATCATGTCACGAAGGAAGATCTCAATCCTTATTTGAAAGTCTGCAAATAAACATGGAGGTATGAAACATCGAACCCAACATGCAAGATATGAAATACGCTACTGATTTACCAACCAATTTGAAGATTCTGACTTGGTGAATTTGTGGAAACCTCTGAATCCAATTCCAAGAAATTGTGGGAAACCTTCAATCTGTTCCAATTCGAAAATATCAGAAACCCAAAAATCATCAGAAAACAATCAAAAAGGGGGAAAATTGAAGTGCAAAAACCGACGTACATCGAGGGACAAAACGAACAATGCCGTTTGTGTGTGGGTGGGAAGCGGCTAGAATGTAGGGGAAGAAGGCGTGGGTGAAGGAGAAGTCGGAGTCAACGACGAGGCTGCACTAGGCTCGGTGGGCGACGGGTGGACCCATTTCTTGGCGGAGATGGGTGGATGGAGGCATAATCTAGGGAGAAAATGATAGGGTTGAGTCGGGTTTGTTCTTTTTGTATATATAAACCTAAATTTTATATATATATATATATATATATATATATATATATTTAGGTCGGGTCAGTTACCACGATCTGGTTTCAAACTTCAACTCGAACCCAAACCCTATAATTATCGGGTCAGGTAAAAAAACCCAACTGTTCTGGTCAGGTCGAAGTTGGGTCGGATAAAATTGGGATCGGGAACTGGTCGGGGGTCTAGTTGGGTCGGGTTTGTCGGGTCTTTTTCCCACTCCTAACTAATCTTAGCGCATGGGATGAGACAACACTTAATTGAATACTAATTGCAAGCATAAGTCAAAGATACTGTTTTTAGGTCAATGATATTGTTTGGTAATAGATGAATAATGAACTATCATGAAAATGAGGAAGTTAATTACCTTGTTATGTAGTAGAGTATTAACTCCGTGCAAATGCAAATATATGATTACTATGCAAGAGAATTATAGTATTCTTATAGTACTGTTATTTATTATTATATTTCATAGTGGTTCGGACAACAAATAAAAAAAATGCTAATTTTAGAAATGAAAAGGCTAACGTTTAGAAATGAAAAGGCTAGCGGTAAGAAGTTATCCAAAAGTGCTTATTTTGGACAGTTTTCCTTTTTCTTTTTGGTTGCATGGAGGCCAAAGCCCAAGGATAACAAACGAAGGACTACCCTACTGCGTACTGCCCTCTCATGGGCTTTCCCTAAGGCTATGTTCGGTTTAGGTGCTTTCCCTAAGGAATAAAACCTCTATTTCCATGTTTGGAAAAAAGAGAATGGGATTAAGATAGGGGCATTTCCACCAAATTCAAACCATATAGAGGCATTTCCTTAGGGATTTCCACGAAATTCAAACCATTACTGTACCAAAATTTCGGTAACCAAAGTTTAAGGTATGTTATTGGTTTGGTTTGGTATTGGTACAAACCAAATTCTTATTCATGAGTTTAATCTATATGTATTGTACAAAATCTAAGTTTCACAATCCATACTTTTAATTCACCATGTTCAACTTAAATTCAACCTACTAAAACTTTAAAATTCATGCTTCCCAACAACCAAATAATAATGTACATATTTCAAATTCATATGCAACCCAAATAATCTCAAATAATACAAACAACTCAAGAGGTTTTTTTATGTAAAATAAATAGTAAAGGCATCAACGTATTACAATACAAATTCTTATATGATGATATCTTCAATGATTTATGTATGTGGAGCGTATGCACTTGAACTTCCAAGTTGATTTAAAGAAACTGCCATTTTTTGCAACATATAAAAAAATATCATTCGAATAGAAATTTGGTAGCCGTCGGTTGCTCTAGAAGTCATTGAAGAGTGTGAAGAGAATAGGGACCGAGAGAGAGTGATGGGATTAGGTATTTAGGGTTATATTTATAAAACCTTATATATATAATTAAGTATTTGGTATACCATGGTTTTGACTAACCTCTACCACAAACCGTATTGAAAAATTTGGGTGATGTCCGATTTTATATAGGTGATGTCGACTAAGAATAGTCTACCCTATTCCTCTTGAACTCAAGAAATGAACATCGTTAAACTTTAGTAGCCTATTACACTTCATGCAGAAACGCACTGTTTCATCATAGGAATGAGATAAAATTAGTGTGTTAACACAAATGAACCAGGTCTAACCAGTTTGCCTATTGATGCATAATAGTTCGTTTTTGGCTGATACTTTATTTCTCTTTTCTTTTTCCATTAATATTAACAATGAATGGGGGAATGTTGGTTCATTTTTAATATTAATTGGATTTTTATTAGCATTATTAGTGGGAATTAACTTGGAGTTAGTGCTGAATTAAAGTGGAGTCTTTTGGCCTTTCTTTTCCTACAACATTTGTAACCTATCACTTATTTAGAGACCTTTATTTCACGATGTTACTACCCTATTAAACTCATTGGGTAGTTGGGTGGTCTTAGTAGCCTATAAATAGAGGTCTCCTTCATCTTTTGTAAATAATCTGATATATATTTTTATTCCTATATTTCTTGTCTTCTGTTTTACTTATCGGCCAAAGAAAGGTGTTCTTGTGGTGGAGCTTTGGACTCATTCTCTTATGCAGATAGGCATGAGTGATACAATAATTTAGTTGGGCTGTTGTATCCAGGACGGGATAAGTCAAGAGATATATTGCTGCAACGGTGGGCTTGAATCTCCTTAAAAAGAGTGAAATATCTGCACCTGAGCCTGATTGTCTATGTGCTTCTTGGAAGAAGAGATTATGTTTTTATTTGTAATTTCTTTGTAATTCACCAACAGATACATATACGTTAGAAATCATGAAAACTGCGCTTTATAGTATTAAACCCGATGGTTTACAATGTCATTTTCATTAGTCTTTACCATTACCTGACAAGCCCCACCCCAAAAATGTGGGGCCCAGGGGGTGCGGCCATCACCCGGACAAGGTGACAAAGCCTTGACCAACAGAAGCAGACAAACAAGTAACGAAAGTACAAGTCGGGCCAAAGCCCAATAAATAAAAACAACCACAGTGTACCAGATCGTCTAACATCAGAAGTATAAAGTTACACAATAGTAGCCCGAAGGCGGAATAAAAACAGCAGAAAACGTGCACAACTCTGACAAAACGCTGACGACAAAGAGATTCCTACTCTTTGTAGACAGAACAGAGCTATCATGAGTCTTGCCGCTCGTCACGGTGGTGCTCAACAGTATCAGGTCCTGAGGGGGCACAAAAATAAAGGTGAGTGGACAGGGAAAATAAATGTCAATGTAAAACACAGTTTAAACATTTATCAGTAATAGTAATAACCCCCACAGTTAAAAACCAGTAGCAGAAGCCTATACTACAATGATCATACAGCAGAGCAGAAGTACAGTGGAATCACGAGAGGCAAACCTGTGCAATGTAATAATATAAATCTACGACCGATATCTAATCCGACAAGGGGAATCTATCCCCAATACCGGTGTGTAGGGCAAGGGGAATCTAACCCCAATGCCTGGACATTTAATGCGAGGAACCCACTGGGAATCTAACCAGGAGTTCACAGATATGCTAGCAACTGTACTAAAAAACAATATGCATATAATCCATCAATTTCATTTATAAGCAAATATATATCATGCTTAAACAACGATTTAAACCATAACTCGTCCACTCATAGGGATACCAGGCGATCGTCGTCATCGTCGTCAACCGGGTCAGCTTGATGTCGTTGTTCCCTGAGAGTCTGTTCACCTAACAGTTCGAATGAACGATCGTTAGACAACTGAACGTTTTACTAAAAAACCTAATTCTCCTTGTTTTGCTCGATTGGGGTTTAACCATATCTTGGATGGCAAAACGGAGCATTCCATTGCATTCGGAACGTCGAAAACCCAAAAAATAGTGGTCGGTCAAACCTGGTCAATGTCGGTCAACATTGACCTGACAGTCAACGGAACGCTGTTCACTTTAACGACGGCTGACGGTCGGCGTATGCTGATGTCAGCACTCCGGCGCTGACGTCGCTGTCGCCGGAAACAAGGAATTTTCTGGTGACTATTACCGATTTTCCGGAGAGCCTTTAACCTTCATTTCTCAACCATTTTCAACGAATTTTATATCTAAATCTATCTACTCAATCCCAGGAGTTCAATGGTACAACTTTTAGAACTCACCGTCGAGTAGTTTGGCCGGAAAAAAACTAGAAAGGCGTCGGATTCCGATGAGCTTGTTGACGGCGATCCGCTGGGTCTCCGACGACTATCCTTAGTGTTCTGAGATTGCGGGGACGAGAGGATGATGAAGCAGACGGACATTGGTCCGATCGGTGGTCGGAGCGGGGAGTTCGATGGCGAGAAGATGGCGGCTTGGGGTTTCGATTTTGGCTTTGTCGACGATGTTCCACGCCATTGTTGGAGTTGAAACTTCTTGGAGGGGATGTTGGGGATGAGAGGAGGACGTTTAGGGCATCGAAATCTCCAATCCGTGGCCGGAAAATGAAAAACGGCGGCAAGCTTGGGTGGACCGCGGTTCTGGTTTGAGCGCGGGTTTAGTTTCCCTTTTGGGAAACTGGCAGAACCGGGTTTTGAATTAACCATAAAAATATCTTCCCCACAAACGTCCAATCCCAAGCTGCCACGTGGCACTTCTCAACCACACACTTGCAACCACCACCATAGTGATCAGGAATCACTAGGTTTTAGCCCCGGAAACGCGAAGAATCGGAGTTGGCGAGAGCTTAATGGAAGCCGAAGTTTCACGGCGTGATTCCGGCGAACTCCGGCCAAAGTAAGTCCCGAAACCTTGTTTAATCGATTCCTTGGTTTCCGTAGATGCGTTTTGATAAAAAAAATTGTGAAAAATGGTTGAGAAATGAAGAAATGGGAGTTTTTGGTTCTCGCTGTCGCCGTCGCCGTCGCCGACCACTAAACTTAGTGGATTCCGTAAGACTTAACGGAATCCATCAGTTAATTAACGGTTGCTGTTAGTCGTTAACATCATTGTCAGAATCTGAAATATTCCCTCCAAATTAGGAATATTCTGTCAGAATCTGGAATATCCAGTTGGATTTAACAGATTCCGTTAGTCAACCATTGACCTTAGTCAAACTGTTGACCGACATTGACCAACCACTTTTTCGAAGCTTTTCCGCGTTCCGGATTCGATGGCGAACTCCGTTTCGCCATTTGAAACACGCATCTGTTTTGTGCAAATTAAAGGAGAATTAGGGTTTTACATTAATTCTACGTTTTATTAATCTTTGGTTATTTGAAACTATTAGGCGAGCAAACTCCCGGAAACCAGTGCCACTGAGCAGACCCAATAGACGAGGACGACGACGACCGCACAAGAAAGGGTGTTTTTGAAAATGATGTGTCCTGACATCCCGGCGGGGTTCGAGTCCTAACTGCCCTATTATCGGCATGCGTTCAAGTCCCCTTGCCCATTTAAATCACGGGCGTAGATTTATCTTATTATGTTGTGTAGGTTTGCCTCATGTGACTAACTAATGTACGTATTGGCTGTATATGTAGTATAGTAGTATAGTCGTATACCACTGGTTTTCGACAGAGGGGGTTATTAGCAAATGTTTGAAACTGCGTTTTACATTGATTTATTTTTTTTTTTTCCATCCACTCACCCTTGTTTTTGCGCCCCCTCAGGATATAGGCCTGAACCACACCACAGAGATGACTGAGGCTTCCAGATAGTTCTGTTTCCATCCGCAAAGACTAGAGACTCTTTGTCATCTGTCTTCAATCAGGTTGTTGAATTATTCCGCCCTTGGGCAGTATTGGTTGTGTTTGTTTCCCTTCCGCTGTTAGATGCTCTGATACTTTGTGGTTGTTGTAATAACAGGCTACGACCCCGACATGTTATATTTGCGTCTTTCGTTTGTCGTTTGTCCTTTATTGGTTGGTCAAGGCTTTGTCACCATGTTGAGGTGATGGCCGCACCTCTCGAGACCTACTTTTGGGGATGGGGTGTGTCATGTTTTGGAAAGTAGTCAAAATTAAGTCAAAACCCATCCAAACCCAACATTACGTAAACTTGATTATATCTCGGGCTGTTTTAGGTAGTGGCCTTGCTAACCACCCCCAACCAGACTTCTAGCCTGACTATATATTATATATATTTGATTCAATTTAGTTGGGTTGTCATAGATTTTTAAGATCTTATATGAATTACATTGTGCTATACTCAGTGGTGGATCCAAGGGTGGTCCTCGGTGGTGCCGAGACCTAAAGATCTGAAAACCTCCATGAATTCCTTTTGGAAGAAGGAGGCGCAAAAGAAAAGAAGAGGGCACAGTGCAAGCAGGACCACCAAAAGTCCTCAAAACCTCCATGGATAAGAAGAAGACATAACACGGCGGCGATGGATGAAGAATTGGCCAGGAAGGAGGCCGCTGGCGTGTTTTTTTTTTTTTTGAAATAAGGTTTGGAGAAGATGAAAACTTTTTGGGCTGAAAAGTTGTCCTAGAAAACTACATTACACACTAACTCATAACTAACTTTTTGCCCATGACTTTCCAAAATAGAAGACTTTTATAATAAAAAAGAAAAAACAAATGGAAGCCCAATTGTGCGTGTATGTAAGTTAAACAAACCTAACCCTACATCCTCCATTAGCCACAACAAGACAAAATTTGGGACCCCCAGTTTTCAATTTATTTCTTGGCTTTCTGGTGTCTCCGCCGCCTCTTTACCGCAATAGCCGTGTTTGCCTCTTTTCGGCCCGGGTCGGGCAGTAAGGGTATTTGGTCCTACTTCGAGTTAGATGCGCAAGCGTGCCACCACCAAGCCACGAGTTTGGCTTGGATGGAAATGGATAGGTTGGGTTGATGATAATGCGCGTATGTTTGACTTCTAATCAAGAGATTGTGCGGCCAAGCAAGGAACCTCCTCTTGGCCTAGGTTCTTTCACCACCTTGGGGTCAAGGCTTTGAATGAACAACCAATTGATAGTGAATTGAAATGAAGATTGAAGATAAACGAAAAGGGATTTAGAATAAGTGCAAGTAAAGGATTGCTTCTATAAGAAATTAAAAGGACAAGTGCATAGAATAAAGTGCGTAAACGTAAAGAATTGAAAGACGTTGTGTGAATTAAAATGCGTAATCGTAAATAATTGGAAAATGGTGTGTGAAGTAAACTAGATTAACAAAGACAATAAAAGTTAACTAAGACTTGTATTGAAATTAATTGAAAGACAATAACAAGAACTTAAACTAGATTAGGGCGGTGAAAAGTAAAGATAATGATATGACCCGTCCCAAAAATTTTCCCAAAATATCGTGAAATGACCAAAATGCCCTTGGATGGTCAAACGTTGACTTTGTGAACAGCAGGAACTTACATATTTGATATTGGACTCGATGCGAAGAGCTCAACGATACGAGCGCGTCCGCGAAGACGGAATTGAATTTCGAGCTGTATCGGAACCGTAACGGACGAAGAATGGTTATGGGTTGTGAGTGGGCTGCCACATGGCAGCGTTTGTGTGGTTGTTGGGGTGATATTTTGGGAAGTCGGTGGAACCAGGTTTTAAAACCCGAACCAGCCCAAGTTTCCCAAAAGGGAAACCCGCACTCGCCCCAAAACCGCCGAAACTTCCCACCGCCATCCACCTTTCGCCGGCGACGGATCGGGCCGGCGACCACCTGCATCTCCTTCCCCTCGCCGAGACGAAGTCGGAGCACCAAGGATCGGAGTCAAAAGCCATCGGGAACGCCGGCAACTAGCTCAATGGAATCCGCGACTTTCCGGCGTATTTTCCGGCTGATTCCGGCGATGGTGAGTCACGAAAACCCCATTTTTGAGTTCCTCTCGTTCCGGAATCTAGGGATTTTCCGGCCGGCGCGGCGGTGCTGACGTCTGCGACACGTGTGATGCCACGTCAGAGCCACGTGGACGCTGAGTCAGCACCACGTCAGCACTGTGTCAGTGCCACATCAGCACGCCGGTGCTGACGTCAACAGTCGTTGACCGGCGTTGACCGATGTTGACCAGGGTTGACCGACCACTTTGCCGAGTGGAAACGACGTTCCGGATCCAATGGCGAACTCTGTTTTGCCATTCGAGATACGGTTATACCTTGATTGAGCAAAACAAGGAAAAGTAGGGTTTCTCGGTTATTCGTTATGTTTCGTTTATTAACTTTGGATTATTGGGATTGTTAGGTGATCATATCCCGAGGAGCCAGCATAACCGAATTGTTCCTGCAGAGGAGGACGATGACGACGATCGCCCAGTGTCACTGTGAGTGGATGGGTTTTGGTTTTAAATGTGTTTGAGTGTGCTATGTTTTCGTATATTTATATTCGTAGGTATTTATGCTTATAAAATGGTTATGCTGGTAGCTATGGCTATTGTTGGTTAATTGTTGTTGGGAGGTTGATGGGTATGTTTGTTTGATATTAGTACTATTAGTGGCACACTAGTTGGATCGGGAG
The DNA here is from genome assembly GCA_033992175.1 of Spiraea crenata. NCBI lineage: Eukaryota > Viridiplantae > Streptophyta > Magnoliopsida > Rosales > Rosaceae > Spiraea > Spiraea crenata. The sequence goes on along the minus strand of JAVBHV010000081.1, from coordinate 286,839 downwards.
GTATGGCCTCGTCCAATAGATTAAAGTCGGGTGATATGGCCCTCGACCACACATTATATCTTGGACGGGTGATATGGCCCTCGTTCATGAGAGGTATATCTTGGACGGGTGATATGGCCCTCGTTCATGAGAAGTATGTCTCGGTCGGGTGATATGGCCCTCAACCACACTTTATATCTTGGACGGGTGATATGGCCCTCATCGAGATCACGTTGTAGTTTTGGGATTGGTTTGTGTGTGTAGGTTTGCCTCGTGTGTTAGTTACTATACGTGTTGGCTGGGTTGAGGTATGGTATTATTTTACTATCTGTTTTGACAGAGGGGGTTATTGGCATATGTGTTAAACGTTTTTCACTGACTTCTTTTTCCGTCCACTCACCTTTGTTTGCGCCCCCTCAGGATTTGATTCTGAAGTGCATCACCGAGACGACTGAGATCTGCCAATAGCTCTATTTCCATCAACGAAGAGTAGGAGTTCTTCGTTGTCCTTCAGGCAAGTTGCTGTTAAGCTGTACAGCTATTTGTTTCGCCCTTGAGGCTGTTGTAGTTGTGTTGTTTCCTTCCGCTGTAGATCTCTGATATTTTATTGTATTCTTTTTCTTCCGTTTTTGTCGTTTTTTGTTGTTTAAGGTTTCGTCACTCTTTTGGGGGTGATGGCCACACTCCCAAGCCCCACTATTTGGATCGGGGTGTGTCAGATAATCTAGAGCAAGAATAAAAACCAGACTTAGAATTACATTACAGTACTCCTATGATAGGAAATGAAAGATAAGGAAAAGTAGGACTTTGTGTGTTGTGTTTGCGGGGGGGCCTCTTCTCTTCTCCATCTGATGGTATTTATAGGGCTGCCTCAACCCTAGAGTTGGGCCATTGATTGGCCCGGGTCAACTCTGTTCAAAAACCTTCCAAGTCTGGACCTGATTGCTTAAGACTTGATGACTAATTGCTCTGAGTCCAGCCTAGTTTGCACATCCTTCCTTCATGGGCTAAGGTGATCATTGACACGTGATTTCTTCCCTTATCAAACCTCGTGACGAGTGGACCTCCAGCCTTGCAAATCTGATCAGTTGTAATGTCACCTCGAAGATTGGGACTTGATTGCGTGGTGAGAGGACTTCGTCATAACTTCTCTTGATTTTCGCCCAACGATCCTAATTTAGTTGATGGGTTTTGGGCCATTAGGCCTCAAGTTTGACGGCTTTCTGAGCTTTCATCTCTTCAAGACCTTCAGCTTTCGCTTCTACAAGACTGTCAGCCTTCTCTTCTTCAAGGCCGTCATCCTTCGCTTCTTCAAGGCCGTCAACCTTCTAGGCCTTCAGCCTTCTAGCCTTTTAATCTTCAATGTCTCTTCTTTTAGGCCTCCTAGAAATTGTCTTGAGGGCCACTTCTTCTAGGCCTCCTAGAAATATTATCCAGGCCACTTCTTCAAGGTCACTCAAGGATTGCCTTGAGGGCCACTCATTCTAGGCCCCTTCAAGGCCTCTTCTTCAAGGCCCTTAAGGACTTGGCTTACAAAGTCACCCTAGGGCTTGATCTTTATGGTCTTGCCTTTAAGGCCACTATACTTCTATGCTCCTTAGAAATTACCTTCAAGGCCTCTAACAACTCGTCTCCAGGCTGCTTGGGAATTTCCTTTAGGGCCACTACGAACTTGCCTCTAAGGCCTTTCATTGTTGGACCTGCTTCCAAGTCGAACCCATTAAGGCAATGTGCTTGAAATCTTACAAGGCCCTTCCAGCCTGAGTTAAACTTAGAACCAAATACGCTTATCGAATAACGTCGTTTAGAAGCATACTTTGACCCGTTTAGGCTCCAAACTTGACCGTTTATGACCCGGTCCAAACACGCCGCCCATATACAATCAACTTTGTATGTAAGTTTCAAAGTTCACCCTACTTTTTGCAATTTCTATTCATGAAACTTTGTTGATTGTAACTGAGCATGGTTTTTGTGTTAGTAGTATGAATTATGTGAATGTGATTAACTAGTTAGGCTCGAATAGTTTTGATTAATTTATATGATATTTTTGTATGTGTCTAGATTAAAATTATGGAAAAATATTTCAAGAGACTTCACCCAATTATTACTTTAGATAGTCTGGGTAGTTCAACTTCAAGCTCAAATGAAAAAGTGTTAGATGATGTTTTGGCTAATCTTCAAAGAGATCCTAGACTAAGAATTCCAATTTTGGATTATAGTCCTAACATTCAAGATCAAATTCGAAGAGCATATCTACAAAATGGACCATGCCAACCTAATCTTGGTGATAAATTCCCTCGTACTATGATTTCATGAAAGCCTAGGCGCTTTAATAAAGATTGGTATGATCAGTTTGATTGGTTAGAGTATAGTATCTCGAAAGACTCCGCGTTTTGTCTTCATTGCTATCTCTTTAAGTCTAAGGCCACCCGAATGCCTGATGATCTTTGCATCACAGAGAGAGTCTATAGGAATTGGAAAACATGGGGTAAAATCATTTTTGATAGTCTTGCAAAAGTGGTGGGGAAAGGACTTCATAGAGCATATAACTATGTCTACTTGCTGCTTACATAGGCATTAGTTCTATCAGTTGCAACTGCATTAGTGGAGAGAACATTTTCTGCTATGAATATTGTGAAAACTCAACTTCGTAACAAAATAGGAGATCAATGGTTGAGTGATAGCTTAGTTGTTTACATTGAAAAAACTGTTTTCTCTTGTATTGAAAATGAGGGTATAATGCAACGTTTTCAAAACATGTCGAACCATCGGTGCCCTTTGCGTTGCTTTTCTTTCAATTTTAAAAGGTATTTTTTATCAAAAATTTTTATAGACATAATAAATTAGGACCACCCAATTTTTGGGTCGTAGATCCGCCATTGGCTATACCAAGTGTAAAGGAAGATAATATGTGTTACTACATATGTCGACTGCCTTGGTGGTGGTAGTGCTCGTCTTCCACGCACCTAGTTTCCAATCGTTGTTGGTAGTTGCCCCGGAATATATGCGAATGCTATTGCTAGAACACATCAAGTCTTTACTCTTTAAGCTTCCTTTCATACAAGTTGAAGAGAGCTAGCGTGGCGTCTAAGATTTCTTCTCCAAATTTTTATCTTATTCTGAGGGAGGAATAGCATGTTGAAATCATTTTGGACGAAAACTTGAAATTTTCCGTAATTTGAAATTTTAGCCCTTGGCTTTGGTACCACAGCCTCGAGGATGTTTTCAACGGAAAAAAGAGTATTATGCCCGACAGAGCAACCTAAATCTGCAATGCGAAAAGTGTTTGAAGATAACAATTATCTCATGGTTTTCCGCAATAGCCTAGGAGTTCTTTGGCAGCATCCACAACTCCTAGGCAGATGGTCGATATTGAAAAAAGCCCAGACCAAGCGCAATAGGGCAACAAAGCCCCCGAAGGCACAAAACCAGTACACATGGGAAGATGTTGCGTGCAATTATTGTCCAATTCAAGATGTTTCACGTTTAAAATGGCATGCACTAATTGTCCACCCAACTTGTTTGGAATAATATTTCACATATGGTCACATCAAATGTTAGTAGTCCTCCACTACTTCTCAAGATAAAGAGACGAAATTGACGCGCCCTTTCAGCTTTTTGAGTTTGACCACGAGAAAAACATCCCACGACTGGGCAATTTGAAGTGTTGAAGTCATTTACGCGCCTAGACTAGCAGTTTTGATTCCTAGCTATTAATTTGATTCCTTGTACTTTTGATTCCTTGTATTAAGTCGTGACAGGGCGGACCGTATTAGGGCCAAGTCGTGACATGGCCGACCGTCGTGACAGTGCCTGAGAGGATAATGGCCCCACCCTTACCTTACCTGCTTTGTTTTATAAAACTCGTTATAAACTCGTTCAACTCGTGGGGATAATGGAGGTGAGTGCAACTTAAAATCGTGACTCACCCCCACATTAACTCGAATGCACATCCTTATCAAAAATTTGCTATCGTTCAAAATAGCATGATACTATTATCTAGAATATTTAACATTCCATGAAATATAATCACACGTTTACATGTATGGAAACAATATTTTTGCTTAGTTTATAGCAGCTTTTGATTCAAGTTTGTCACAAATCAAGTATTTGAATTTACTCATTACCATCTGTAATAGATTAAAGTTGGATTTGTATAAGATTAGAAAGGGCCAAACCGCTGCTGGGGTGAATCAATCCATTTACTTCCTCTATCCATATCCTTCTATATATCTCAGCTCGTAATTAAGTCCATGCAAAAATTCTTCTGTTTTTTTTTTTTTCCCCTTTCAATCTGTTTGAATTACTATCAATTTGTAAGATAATTCAACATGTAAGATAAATACGTACTCGTACGGCAAGCGTGTCTTATCTCTTCTCTCTTCCTCGCTTTTTACTTACAAAGAAGCACACATGCATTTGTCGCCTTCCAAATGTTGCACGCTTAAATTTAAGGTTGGCACGCAATTATTCTTCACCACACTTCTGAGGAATTCTTACAGACATAGGGTCACATCCAGTGCTAGTAGATCGGGCGGGACCAGGAATGAAAAATCCACCCCTAGGTCCCATGGTATACCAATTCCCAGAATATTTTTTTTTACCAAAATATCCTCAAAAGCATCCCATTTTATAAAAAAGTAGAGGTATAATGGTAAAATTAGTATATTTTATTAGGATAATGACCTTTAAAGACAAACTAGATCCCTTAATTTTATGGTAGGACAACAAAACAAACTCATGTGCACAGTGTCGGAGGCACTAAGGGACCAGCGGGGTCCGGTGCCCCACCTCAATTTATTTTTAGGGTAATTAGCCAATTTGCCCCCTTAACTTGTACCTTACTTTCGATTTACCCCCTAAACTTGCACTTTGAAAAATTAACCCCCTTAACTTGTATTTTTAGCCAATTTCCCCCCCTTCCGTCTAAAATTAACCTAATTCCATCAAATTGAGTTACGTAACCTATACGTGATGGGCATCTTGTCGTGTTTCTTGCTCTTTTTCTTCGTCAACTTCTTCTTGAGACCGACAAAGCCATCAATGGCATCGACGTACTTCAACCCAATTAATAGCATATAAATGTCTTGATGATGGTGAATGACGTAAAAAACTCTTCACATGTAAGTTACATGAGTGTATTTAACGGAAAATTAGATGAGAGTATGTTAATTTTGACTGCAAGGGGGGAAATTAACTAAAAATGCAAGTTAAGGGGGTTAATTTTCCAAAGTGCAAGTTAAGGGGGCAAATCAAAACTAAGGTACAAGTTGAGGGGGCAAATTGACTAAATACCCTTATTTTTTTTTTTTTTTTTTTTTTTTTTTTTTTTTTTTTTTTTTTTTTTTTTTTTTTGTGTGTTTTTGTGTCCTTTTGTTTTTTTTTTTTTTTTTTTTTTTTACTTTTTTTTTTTTTTTTTTCTTTTTGTTATGCTTGGAGTGCCCCCGCTCACTAAATTTCCTAACTCCGCCACTGCATGTGCACCCCCTCTCAAAAATCAAGCTCACAAAAATAGTTGCCAACACAAAAACAATTTTTGCTAACACAGAAACACTTTGTGTCACATAGAAACCGTTCATGCCAACACATAAACAGTTTGTGTCCCACAAAAACAGTTCATACTAACACAGAACAGTTCATGTCAACACAAAAGCAGTTCATGATAATACAGAAATAGTTCATGCCAACACATAAATAGTTCATGCCAATGCAGAAACAGTTGTACCAACACATTAAGATTCAGTGTTAGTTCAAATGGGTTTTACAAAACTCAATCAAAACTGAAAATAAGTTGTGGGCATTGTATATCTTGAAGAAAAAACAGTAGATTAACACCTTACTTGCCCTTGGGGTGGCAGGATTTTGATCGGAATCGGTCGATTTTACCGGAAAATATTGAAAAATGTTGATGTCTCGTTTTTCTTCTATACTAGTTTTCAGGTTGCGATCTTAGTATCAATAGAAAATGGAGATCGATATGAGTCTAAGCAGCTGACCTCGCGTCAATTAAACTATGAATGAAAGAGTTATGATTCAAACAATTTTATGGAAGTTTTGAGACAAAAATTGAAAGAAACGAGTAGAAGGAAGAATAGCTGTGCGTGAAAAAAAAAAAAAAAAAAAAAAAAACCAATGCAATTATGCCACATGTCTTTTTGTCCTTGAAGGATACATAAAAATTCCATGTCATATGATATAAAGAGTGGTTATTCTATGGACTAGGGTGTCATTATTTATACCCTCATTTTTAGTTAATGCATCACATTCACTACATATTAATTTTTTTGTTATACAAAATATATTAATGTACCCCAAATATTACCCAAAATACCCTTAATAATAAAATAAACTCAATCTAGTAAATTAGCAATAGCTGGCCGTTGAGCAATCCTCTGTGGGCAACACGTTTCGTTCCCAATGGCGCACCTTTCTTTTTCCTTGCAATCTTCTTCTCTGCTACTTTCCACCTAATCGATCAAAAGAAAGAGCTTGCGATGCAAGGTCCTACAATAGCTATAGCTTTTCTTTTTCTTTTTTGAGAAATAATTTGTAAAATAGGCGCCTTAAAAGCAAAGATGGGACTTAATTTTATGTGTGGCATCCAATTGGGGGTTAGTAGCCGGTACATATATCAAAGATTTCATCAAACTAACTACCGTGAAAAGCAGCACGCCATCCAATCACGCTGCATGTGCGGAAAAACAAACTTTGCACAATCGCCTAATCGATCGAAAGAAAAGGCTTGCAAGGTCCTACAATAGATGTCTTTTCTTTATTTCTTTTGAGAAATCATTTGTAAAATAGGCGCCCAAGTGAGATGCCCAAGATAAAAGGGAAGATGAGACTTATACTTTCTGTAGGGGGACAAAGATTCAATTGGGCGTTGAAAGCCCAGTCTTTCTTCGGTTCCGAGGTGCTTTAGAATCCACCAAAATTTTTGTCTTGCTACAGTGACACTACAGTAACTTTATGCTACATTAAAGTTACTGTAGCAAGGAAAAAAATGGTGGATTCTAAAGCTCCTCGGAACTGAAGAAAAATGGTTGAAAGCCGGTATGTATATCAAAGACTTCACCAAACTAACTACCTTGCAAAGCAACACGCCACCCAATCACTTTGCCTGTGCGAACAAAAAACTTTGCTTAACCAACTTTAGCAGTTCCCTCCTAATAGATTGAAAGAGATGACTTGCGAGGTCCTACAATAGCTATTGTTTTTTCTTTATTTCTTTTGAGAAATCATTTGTAAAACAAAGTTCCAATTGGGATTGGCAACCGGTAGATCAAAGACTTTGCCAAACTGACTACTTTGCAAAGCAACAGGCCTCTCAATCACGCTGCAGGTGCGAACAAACAAACTTTGCACAACTACCTTTAGCAGTTCTGCCTAATTGATGGAAAAAGAGGGCTTGCAAAGTCCTGCATGCTATGGCCTTTCTTATTTCTTTTGAGAAATCATTTGTAGAATAGGCTCCCAAGTGAGATGCCCAAGATAAAAGGAAAGATGGGCCGGTATGTACGTCAAAGACTTCATCAAATTAACTACCTTGCAAAGCAACACGCCACCCAATCACGTTGTACGAACAAATAAACTTTGCACAACCAGTTTTAGCAGTTCCGCCTAATCGATCGAAAGAGAGGGCTTGGGAGGTCCTACAATAGCTATAGCTTTTCTTTATTTATTTTGAGAAATCATTTGTACAATAGGCAACCAAGTGAGATACCCAAGATAAAAGGAAAGATGGCGCTTATACTTTTTGCTTTGAGTTCTCTTTCTTTTATGGTAAACTGGAATTTGCTTAATATCATCAAAGAGTGTGATTATTCATGAATTTATTAGTTAGGGTTTGAAGAGTTAAAGAAAATGAACTTGAGAAGGAGGTTGAATGCCATAAGTTTTATAATTGGGCTGTAAGCTCATAAACAAATTTTACAGTACAAAAATATTTATCTTTATTGGTAATTTTAGATAAGATTAAAATAATATTTTCCTATTAAAAACTAAATTGGGGTGCATTCACTAAAAACTAGGGTGTAAATAAAATTTCTCTTTCTAATTCCAACACAAATTATTTCATCTATATTTTCATTCCCATTTAACATAAACAAACAACGGAATTCAATTTTTATTCCCATTTCAATCCCCTATTCCCAGTACTTATATTCGTATTACTTCTTTTCCACGAACCAAAGAACAAGGAATCTCACCTTCTTTCATAAACCTCACATGTAAACATCAACTATGACTGTACAAATGTTTCACGCGCTACCTTAAAAGAAAATGGCAATTTATAATTACGTATATGTCAAGTTTCAAAATAATACATATATTTTTTTTCTTATATTCTAGTACCTTTTGTTTTTAAAACCTTGTAAAATTAAGGAAAACTAATAAAAGACCCCTAGGTAAAAATCCCTAGTATATTAAATCCCAACTTGTTTTCAGATTTTTTTAGGTCCCTAGATTAATAATTTTATTTTAGAAAATAGGTAGTTTTATTAGATAGGATTCTCTCTCCATTCTCATATCTTCTGCCCCATATTCTCCCGTCTGTGCTCCAAAATCCCAGACTGCCTTTCTTCCTCCCTCCATCATAACTGCACCAGCCCTTCGCAGTCGTCGTCGTCGATGCACCCGCCTCCACGCCTCCCTCCGACTACCTCCCTCCAAAATCCCAAAAACCTAGCCGCCTCCCTCCTTCGCCACTCACCTTTAAAGACCGTCGGCATAGTCGAATTGGGCCTTGACCGAGCGAATTGTTGATGTAGAAGAAGCTAATGGAAGAGGGCGACGATAAACGCTTGTTTTCATCACCCATTGATCGAGTTCTGGTATGCCTGACGGGCTGAATTTAGGTTTCCAGCGCGATGATTCGCCAAGGCTAGGTTTTCATTATTTTCGCATATTAGATTGGTTTTCAGCACTTCTGGACTATAATTGTTGTGTTGAATCTGAGTGGGGGTGACGTAATTGCAATTTTCTTGGATCGGAATTGTTTCTTTGTTGATGCCTTATGCTGAAGATTTGAAGGTGTACAATTGCACTACACTGCATTTTTTGTCTTCTTTGTCGAAGCCTTATACTGAAGATTTGAGGTGTACAATTGCAGTACACTGCAATTGCCTTCTTCTTTGCCAAAGCCTTATATTGAAGTTATGAAGGTGTACAATTGCAGTATATTGCAATTGTCTGCTTTACCAAAGCTTTATATTACATGTGTACAATTACAACATTGTGTAATTGTTGTTTAAAGAGTTAAAGGAACCTTCTCAAAAAAAATAAAAAATAAAAAGAGTTAAAGGAATTTGTTAAAAAAGATAAGTTTTGAAAACATTTGATTGGTTAAAAAGGAATCTAGGGGCCTAAAACTATAAAAATTTTAAGTTGGGATTTATTATAACTGGAAATTAGTGTTTAGGGACCTAAAAATTAATGCCTCGTAAAATTATTCTGTCATTAATGAAACTGTTCATTTCTTGGTTAAATACTGACGTGGGACCCACATCTCAATAAAAAAACAAATATATATTTTTGAATGTCACGGGGCCCGTGCCATTTCTTGTCCTAGTGAAAATTATGCAGTCAAAACAAAAAAGTAATCCATACCCTCTATATATATGTATTGTGAGTGATCACACCTCAATAACCACCACACGAAGACCACAGAGAGAAGATATCAAACCTTAGTGTTCGCTCGTACTGTTTCTTTCCTTTTTCAAATGGCTATTTTTCATAAAGCTTCTGGTTTTCTTCAACTTAAGAAACCTGATCAGAACCCGTTTCTTGTCTCAAAACCTCAAAACATTAATGGCCCTTCCTATAAAAGAGTCATAAAGCCAATGGCTACTCTCACCATCACCCGCCATAACCCTACACCTACCACCACAACCACCACCACCACCATCAATCTCTCCCAAACCTTCACAAAATTGAAGGCCAAAGGCAAAGTGGCATTTATCCCCTACATCACAGCCGGCGATCCTGATCTTACCACCACTGCACAAGCATTAAAAGTCCTCGATTCTTGTGGATCGGACATGATCGAGTTAGGCGTGCCCTACTCGGATCCAGTACTAGACGGTCCAGTTATACAAGCCTCAGCCAAACGTTCCTTGGCAAGAGGGACGAATGTCGACTCGATTGTTTTGATGTTGAAGGAGGTGGTGCCGCAATTGTCTTGCCCCATTGTTCTATTTTCGTATTATAACCCGATTATTCAACACGGTACTGAGAGATTCATGTCCAAAATTAGGGACGCGGGAGTCCACGGGCTTGTGGTCCCCGATGCTCCTTTTGAAGAGGCGAAATGTTTGCGAAATGAAGCCATGAGGAAAAAGATTGAGTGTGTACTACTAACCACACCAACTACTCCAACAGATCGGATGAGAGACATCGTCGAAGCATCCGAAGGATTTGTGTACCTAGTGAGCTCGGTGGGAGTCACCGGTGCTCGGGAATCGGTGAACGAACAAGTCCCGACACTATTAAGGGAAGTTAAGGAGGCAACAAACAAGCCCGTCGCAGTTGGTTTCGGGCTGTCGAAGCCGGAACATGTGAAGAAGGTAGCCGAGTGGGGAGCTGATGGTGTGATTGTCGGTAGTGCCATTGTGAAGGTGTTGGGGGAAGCTGAATCTCCTCAGCAAGGATTGAAACAACTTGAAACGTTCACCAAGTCTTTCATATCTGCACTCAATACTGAATGAGGAAAATCAAAACATGCTCATTTTCTTGTAATTAATTACCACATGCTACTTAATTGCCCTACGTCACGTGTGTATACGTAACTTAGTACCTAGTAAATATTGTTTGTGGTAGTAAATGTCACAAAGTACGTATATCAGTATTAATATCTGATGGTTTTATCATCTTATTAAATGTGCATGGGATACTGATAAAAACTGAATTTTCAATACAAGCCGTATGTCTATTGGCTACAGCCAATGAGATTCTTATGTTTGATTGATACTTTGCAAAAACGATCTCAAGCAAGTTTTAAAATATCTACTAAACAATTCCTCAGCGGTAGGCCTACCCTCATCGTACGACAGGTGCGTCACTTGACTTGTCACTTCTGTCTCCTCGTTTACTTGGAAACACACATGCATGTCTTCTTCTAAATGTTTCACGTTTCAATCTAACTAGGAATGGTGCCCACGCCTTGCCGCGGGACTAAAAGCTCAATAAGAGTATTTGTGTATATATGCATATAGAGTGGTTAAAAAACTTGTATACCAGAAAAAAAATATATGTACATAATATAGTATTCACGTACATACAGACACCTAAGTGTGGCAGAATGTGTTCTATGGGAATTATTTGGCTCTATTTAAAACTTCACAACAATAAATAAGAATTTAAAATTGGATTTGCAGGCAGTACAAATTGCTATCAAAGAGTAGAAAGTGAATTGAGGGAAAAATATAAATGTTCAAAACTACCATCACCGACTAATAATACCCTGCTCCCAAATTCTCAAGCATGTCCAACAAAACCTGAAACAAATCAACCAAAACCCAACATTAACATCACACAAATAAAAGGGTTATTCTCAAAACAATTGTTCAATTTCAACTTTAACTGAAACCTAAAAGATTTCATCATAAAATTTTCAAAACATAGTAGGTGGAGTTTAAGTTTAAGTTCAAATAACAATTCCACATACCAATTTTACAGAACAAAGAGAAACAATTTTTACCTTGGTGATTTCAACATTGTTGGTAAATCCAAACTTTGGGATCAATTTCCTATTTGGGGACTTTTCGAGCATGCCTAACTTGCATAGGAGCACCTGAATCGCAACCTCACATCAATTGACAACGCAATATCGAAAATTTGAGCAAACCCAAATCAATTAAGCAAGGAAAGATACTCAAATAATCCGAAACAAATCAAAGTATTAGCTCCATGCTTTCCTAAAGTTTATGCATTATGGTTCTGATAGTAAATTACATCTGCAGGACCTGTATAAGCAACATGAACCAAAATGCAACCCAATAGCCAATACAAACCGACAATTGTATTCAAGGAGAAATTTTCTTAATTTCATACTAATTTTTTGCCTTCAATTCCAGCTAGATAACTAAATATTAACTGTAAGACACTAAAGCTGAGTGAGCTATACTGAAAGAAGAATCTTTTACTACATGAAATCAAAAATTGAAATTCGATAACTGCCTAAACTAAATCCACCATCACAAATCACAATAAAATCTTGCAAATAATCACAAAAATAGCGAAGAAGGTAGCATATCAATCTGATTTCATACAACAAAATTGAAACAAAGTGATTGAAGACGGTGCTGGCACTAATACTTGAAATTTCAGCTCCAAATAGCCCATTTGCATTCTCTGAAATAAAGATTTGAAGTTATAGAAAGGTTGACAAATCTGCACCTGCAAAACCCACAATTGAACTCGTTTTGTGAAAATGAATGAGAATATGCAAAACCCACAATTCAATTCGTCTTGTGAAAATGAAAATCATCAAAATTGAATACCTTGAAAGCTATATATTCATGGGTTTTGCCGCGGCGAAGAAATTTCTGCTTCCTCAACTCAACTCCTACAATCAAATAAAAAATAATTCAACCAAATATATAAAACTTGAATCAGAAAACAACAAAAGAAAGAGATCTGGATAAGTTGAATTCAGTGAATTTTAGGAGAAACTGTACATGAGATAAGTGAAAGAGTTGATTTTTGTCAAAACTTGAACAACACCTCCGCTTCGATTGAAACTGCTGACACAAAAGAATCAAGACTGTAAGCGAAATTGTTAATTTTGTCACAAAAGGAAACAAAAAACCGTAAGAATTTAGGAAGAGAGCTCAACAAATAGGTCCATCAGACTGAAAGCCATCCAAAAGCAAGAAAGCGAGAGAGAGATATGGCGGGTGAGATCTGAAGCAGGGGAGACCAATTGGAAAAACCCATCAGGAGCATGTGAAGACCAAGGGCAGGCAAATGGATAAATCAAAAGCCAACAGTGAAGGCGTCGACCACACAGCTTTCCCAAAAAATATCTCCTAACCAAATCGAAAACCTGGTTTCATTTGCTCTCTCTACACCCCCAACCATCTCCCTGGCGAGCGCGGTTCTGCACAGACGGAAGACACCAAGTCAACAAAAGTGGAGGGCAGAAGTGTCCGACCACTGTGGAAGAAAATGTTGACAGAACAAAACCGAGGGCATAAACGTCCACACACTGTTATTTGTACAGTGCTTTTTATTCACCTTTAGTACATATAGAATTTGGCAATGCAATTATTCTCCACCCATTTCCTAGGATTTCGAAGAAGTCTTATATATATATATAGGGAGAGGATCATGGGACACACTATTTTGACACATCATGTGAAACATCCCTTCTACATATTACAAAATCAATGGACAAGAAGGGATGTTTCACATGATGTGTCAAAATAGTGTGTTATGGGAACCGGACCTATATATATATATATATGTTAAATTTGTACGTCCGCGGCTTCTGAAGATAAGTGCATGTACTTGTTCTTAGGTTCATTGAGTTATTTTTAACAATGAAATTTAGAGGTAGATAAAATATTATTAGTTTATTTTCTTTTTAAAAAATTATTTTTAGCAATGAGATAACTAAAGGATTCAAAGGTCACTAAGAGAACCAAAAGGCTTGAGGGGTGGTCACAGTTAGCTCTTAGGAAGCTCTTTATCCTCCCCTTTTGTGGTTCCCATGCCAAATTTGTCAAGTCCACATCCAAGCCTTTCTCAACCACTAAAAATGAGTGACTTAGCCAAATAGCCCTTTAATTCTTTTATTGCTAAAGATGGTCTTATAAATCCTTTTATGTTTGCATCTACAAGTGCGGTCTCATTTATTGCTAAATATGACCGTATAAGTCCTTTTATGTCTGCATCTACAAGTGTGGTATGCTTTTTGTACATGTTTTTGGACTTACTTGTGGGTTTCAGAATGACATATCTATACTATTATAAAATAAGTGTGATTTTAAACTACTGTATCAAATGCATGAAACGGCATCCTTGTATGATATTAAAGTATCAACAATATATAAAGCTTCCTCGTGAATATGCTGCATGATGCAGATAGATATCTTTTGGATTATGAACGGGTGTCTTTTGGACTATGACTTAGCCGTAGGATGAGCAGTCGTAATTCACAAAAATTTGGTGAAAATTTCTATGAACCAATATTTCTTATGTGAAATAGGCCGCCCACGGAATTCTCGAAATGAATTTTGTTCAAGTGGGTTGGCACAGATAGGCCATGCGCCCAACTAGATATGCATGCATGAGTGCTCTAGAGAGCTGCCCTACCTCCACACTTATAGGTGAATCCATTAAGTGCGCACTGCAATCAAACACACCACCTAATATGGGCTATGGTATTCACTAAGAACGTATGTTCAACCTCAATGTCGCAGTCTTGCACGATCTGCACCATAGGGTTAGACTCTCAAACATAATATTTGATAGTGCACGCCCGATCAAGAAGTGATCTTACCCATATGATATAACCCCAATCTCAAGAAGCTTCTTCACAATATTGTGTCATAGGCTATATGATATGCTAAAAATAGCACACAACTTAACCCTGCAATATATTGTCAAGATGTAGTATAGAGTAAGCAAGGATCGTTCATTGCCAGAGATTGAGGGTACACATGCAATTCACGTTAACAGAAGAAATGTAAGAAGTAATAGTAAAACAGATGACAATTAGGGGGGTTTCAGAGTTTATCAATGCAAAGGTAAATAAAGCAACGAATTTGAGTTGAGAAAACAGATGAAAAAAGCCGTTAGGAACTCAGTAATCCACCACCAATTATGATCAAAACAAGTCGTGTCACCTAAATCCAATTACTGTGCCATGAGAATGAATATGCCAAGAACATATCATAAAGCAATCAATGTCCGTATTTTACTTCCCAGAATTACTTAGTCTAGGTGAACGCACGCTAGCCAAGCCTATTGAACATCAAGGTATAGAACGCTATCCTATCAACAACAGATTCAAATCATTAAGCATACATGGAAGTTTGATAGATTATAAGACCCACACTAGTATAGAACGCTATCTAGCATGCAAATCCCAATTATTTGACTTAACTATTGTCCTATAGTTGTCGCTACTTATGAATTAAGATCACAAAATGATTAGGTGAGTTGTTATCTTAAATCTAGCTTCAGTTACATGCAACAGTTGCAAGTATGCATCCTTAAAACAATAACACATAATATATATTTGTAATCCAAAGTCAAACAATCATTCTCACACATCAAACATAGAAGTCGAATTTAGATGAACATGCTTAAAGGTTTATCACATAATTGGGACTTCAAACTTCGCCCCTAGCAAAAGGTAACTAGCTAGACATAGTTTTGAATCCATAATCAAGAGAATGAAGAATTTAGGGTTACAAGGAAAGAAAAACTAAGGAAGGTGATGAAGATGGTTAGGGAAGCCACTGATGCACGTCTTTGAGAGCTCCAAGGACGCAAGGCAGCGTCAAAAAGAAGGTAGCAGCAGCTGGGAACTGTGGATGAAACGGTTCTTCCTTCAGACGATGAGAAATCAAAAACCAATTAGGACTAGAGAAGAAGAACGACTTTTCTGAAGAGAAGGGTGTATTAGGCCTCCAAGGGCGTGCTTTTATAGGCAAAGGATCAGCAAAGAGTCCTACTTTTCGTGGGAAATATTAATGACCTCCTTTGACTGACTTTCCTATTTTGACTAGGACTTTCCCTTAATTTGGTCTTCTTTTCCTCAACTGATTAGGCCAATATTGTGCAAATCTTGAGCCAATTCAACCCATATAAGTTCTAAATTCGTCTAAAGTGCTCCTCAAGTCTTCAGATTTCGATCGGGCCATGAAACGGGCTTGGTCAGTTTTCGGTCAAACCGTACACTGGTTAGTAAAACGTGCATAGAGGGAGGCCGGGGGGCCGGGGTTAGTTAGACGTAGCGGACGGCGCGTGGTTTCCTTTCTTTCCTTTTCCTTTTTTTTTTTTTTTTTTTTTTTTTTTTTTTTTTTTTTTTTGTTTTTTTTTTTTTTTTTTTTTTTTTTTTTTTGTTGTTTTTTTTTTTTTTTTTTTTTTTTCTCCTCCCCCCTCCTTCTTTTTTTAATAAAAAAATAAAAAAAAAAAAAAAAAAAAAAAGAAGAAGATTTTTATTAGTGGGGGAGGAAAGCGAAGAAAAAGTATTGTATAAATATCATCACTCTATTCTTTCTTCTGTTTTGTGGTGTGTCTTTTTCTTTATATATATTACAACAACGGGCGTATTTTGTCTCTTTTTTTTTTCTTTTTTTTTTTTTTTTCTGTAGATCGTTGCACAACAAATAGTTAGAGGATTTAATCTCAAAATAGTTTTAAAGCTCAAGTGCATTGGCATACACACGGAATATAACATAATGACCATGTTTGGGCCCGATTTGTGCCAATTGGACCAAGTACATTATTGGGCCTGAGTGCAGTAGTTAATGTAGGGCCTTCTAATGGCCAAAGCCCAGTAGGAGGCGGATTGATGATGAAAGAATCCCATGTTTGGAAGGAGATCAGCTTGATTTCGGCAGCTAGGGTTTTGGTAAGAGATTGGGAAAGTATTTCCCATGGGCCGAAGGAGATCAAGTTCAAATCAAGGAGGATTCTCAAGAAACCCAACTTAGGGAGGATTTCGGCAGAAGGAAGAAGACTTCTTCAACTAGGAGAAAGATTGCTTGCCGCCCAAGTCAGAGCCCGGTCCACGAAGTGTTCACTATATAAGCAAGGGTCCTGCATCAAGGAAAAGATCCCCGATCCCTCAACACAAATCCCTAAAAAGATTTAGCCGCAAGGCACCAGATTTCGCCGCAAGGCAACCAGATTTCGCCGCAAGGCACCGACGCAGAAGACGGTCACGAGCACCAGACTTCCAAGGGACGATCACGAGTATCGCTTCCGGACGTAGCCGATCACGAGTATCGTGCTTTTACGACGACGCAGAGACTAGGCCGATCTAGTTCTCCTTCACCCGCAACCGACGCGCATCCCGGTTGTATTTATCTTTACTTTAATTTGCTTTGTTCTTCAGTTCAATGAGGATTTTAATCCTTAACTATCAGTGTAGCACTTTCAATTATTAATAAAGTCCTTTATCGCCCAAAGGCAAAAAAGAACTCTTGTCTAGACTTACTCTTGCATGTCCCCTGTCTAGCACAATCGTTTGGCGAGAGGTCAAAGACGCGCAATCACCCATTCACAAGTCCAATAGACCGCGACGGTGCTATTGGTGGCACGCCCGCGCATTCAAGAAAGTAAGATTTCCTTACGTGGAAATTAGGGTCAACATAATTGGCACGCCCGGTGGGATTAAAAGTGCTACGCCTCCTCCATGGCGAATCAGGAGCATACCCCCGCTGGATCCAATGCTTCTGGAAGATCCCGAAGTCGATCTCCTGCATCACCATCATCGGCTACGCGCGACGAGTTGATGACGGCCATCAGCAATATGGCCCAGACACAAGACGACTTCAGACAAAGCTTGAACCAGACGTTGCAGTACAGTACAAACCAAGCCGAAGCTGCGCAAGCTCTCTTCATGGAGAGTCAGAAAAACATCGAGAATCAGAACCGATCCATCGAGCTGCTGTTGCTATCTCTCTCAGGGAACAAGAAGGACTTTGAGAGATCCATGAAGGAAGGATTCACAGAGATGGAAAGCAAGGTTTCTGACCGACTTGCACAACAGCTGGAGAAAGCTAAAGGAATGGCCGCTGCTTCCCAAGTAGGCGAAGATCGCCCACCTCCCAATACCGATAATGGGAAAACAAAGGTCGGCGATAAAGAAGCCATGCCCAACCTCACGTTCGGCTCGATGGCTAAACCATCATTCGGTATACTTTCATCGGCCCAGAACAAATTAGGGGCCACAGGAAGCACATCGGCGACAAGGCATACTCTTCAACATGAGGTCACCTACGACCATCAAACGCCTGTCAAACCACTTATCGAGACTCAGTCAGGAAAGATGCCGTACCATCCAATTAAACGGCTGGAGCAGACACCTGATTGGGATAAGTGGAACACCAAAGGGGCCAGCAGCAATGGCCCAAAGATCGATCCACCACAGATGTCTGCATCGAAATCTTCCACATCTGATGGAGCCGTCTCCCACATTAACCTTGAGGACGAAGTCAAGAGACGAGTCGACGAAAGAGCTGCACAACAAGCAAGGGTGTGGGAAGAACGCATGCAGAAAGTAGAAAACGAATTCTACACAACAACAGGGAAACCAAGGCCAACCGGTGGCCGACCAAAGTATCGCAAACCGTACCCTGACTATATAGATGCTTTGGAGTTCCCTAAAGGGTTCAAAGTCCCATCTTTTTCACTGTTCTCAGGGGAAGAGAAAAGGGCTTCAACCGTGGAACACATTGGCCGATTCACCAGCCAATGCTTGCTCCTGGAAGGTCCATATGAAAATTTGAAGTTACGTTTATTCGGAAGCTCACTATCCGGATCAGCGTTTACATGGTACTCCAATCTGGAGCCAGGATCTATCACCTCATGGGACATGATGGAAGAAGAATTCCACAAACAGTTTTACCGAGTGGAGCAAGAAGTCACCATCACAGATCTTTCTGAGTGCAAACAGAAGGAGACCGAATCCACCGAAGACTTCATTGCGCGATTCAGGAAACTACGGATGAAGTGTCGCATGCCCATGGAGGAGAAATACGCCATCGATATGGCGAAGAAAGCATTGCGATACCCGCTGAAGACCCACTTCAGCGAGGTCGAATTCCTTGATTTGCAAGATATTGTGCATAGAGGCACGAGGTATGAGAAGATGCTTGCAGAAGAGAAAGCTTCGAGTCGCGGCAATCTTATCAAGCCGCCCACAGCTAAAGTGAGCCAGTTGGAGCTCGAGAGCTACACTGAGGAAGAAACGCCATACTTTGAGGTGGCCGCTGCCGAGATGGTTCCCATCAAGAAGCCTATAGTTTTGAAATCTATGGTGAGAGCCAACCGAAATCAGCGACCTGCAGCACCAACTGGGGGCATGGCTTACAACAAACCCTACGCACCAAAGGAGTATCCGTTCGATATCTCCCACAGTGATCAGATGTTCGACGAGCTGTTAGCATCCGGAGCGTTCGAATACAAAGATGGAATCAACTTGCCTAAACCAGAAGACTTAAAGGGCAAGGCATATTGTAAATTCCACAATTCCTGGAGCCATTCGACCAACAACTGCAACGGTTTCAGGGAATATGTCATGGAGCAGATCGCTCAAGGGAAGGTCATGTGGGACAAACCGGTCATGAAAGTTGATTCACAGCCGTTTCCGGTCAATCACGTGGGAGTGCAGGGTGTTGGAAAGACTCAACGGCGACTTACCATTGATGTCGGCTACAATAATGCACGAGATACAATGCAAAGAGAAACCTCCCGGATGGCGGAAACATCAAGACCGAAAGCCTCGATTGTGGCTGGAGTGGTCCTCTGTAGCCGATGTAAATGCAAATGTGATTTAGAGTTCCCCGAATCGGCCACTGTTCTGGATGAACAAATTGTGAAGGAGGAGGAAGACCGCACGAAGGAAGCGCTCAAGTCGTCTCCGAAACACTATGGGCCACATAGTCCGAGAAATCCTCCACCAAAAAGCAATGTGTTCAAGAGGTTAGGAGAACTGCAGAAGAGTCCTCGCAAAGAAACGTCAGCGAGACCAGGGGCCAGATCACCAGGCAGGCCAATAAGGGACTCATCCCCCAAGAAAGCTATCTTCCACAGGCTTGGGGGCATAAAGAGAGAAAGACCATGCAGTTCATCGCCGAGTAAGGAACGTCTGGAGAAAGAAAAGTCTGGAGACCTAAAGAAAAATTGCCAGAAGATGTGGCCGACACGGCCAAAGCTCCACCGCCGATGGTCAAGAGACCCAGAAGAGATCCAACTTTGGAAGAAATAAGGCCGACAGTCATTAAAGACGGCCAATGGTATTTCGTTGGAAAGAATGGGAAGCCAGCAGGAAAGGTGACTAGTTCCCAGCGCAGAAGACTCCAGCGACAGTACGCCATAGCCAAAAGAATGGCGGAAAGTCCGACACCAGAAAAGGGGCATACGTCAGATGCAACGGAAAACACCTCAACACTTGACCAACCGGTCAATGCAGTAGAATTGTTTCAATGGAAACGAAGGTCAGCAGCAGGTAAAGCTCCCGGAATCATCATCCAGGAACCGTCGGCAAGGTCGAGGCTAGTCAGAGAAACGGTAACGATTTCCACAAGCAAAGGGAAGGAAGTCATTCAGCCAGAACCAGTGGACGAAGATGAAAACGACACATTCCAGGAACTCCTGCTGGCAGCCACGACAAAGAGGCAGGATCTTCCACTACTCAGACGAGCGATGCGCCCATGGAGGATAATTCCGAACCAATCAACGAAAGCAAGGGGCCAGGCCCAATCCATGTCATGTCCAAAGGTCAGGAAAGCGATAGACGACAGAGATTGGTCAGAAACCGAGAGTGATGAAGAACCCTTCACACTAGGGTCTTTCCAGGTAAACATGGTACATTTGCTATCGTCTGTCCACAGGAACACGAATTCGCAGGTAGTCAACCATGTAGAAGAAGTGTTTCCAAAGAAGAGCCAGTCATTCGGATCGCTGACAAGGACCAGGGGCCCAATACCAGCTCCGAGATCATTCAGTTTCCCCCAACAGGCAATCAGCTTTCGACATTCCAACAAGGGATATGGCCGATCACTTGCGGCCACTTTATGTCCTCGCTCATATCCAAGGGGTCCCATTTGCCAAGGTCATGGTAGACGGCGGAGCGGCGGTCAACATCCTACCATCCAAGCAGCTCAAACGCCTCGGAAAGACCGCCAAGGACCTGTACAAGACGGAATACACGGTGTCCAACTTCGCAGGGGGCATAACCGCTACACAGGGCATCATCACCCTGGACGTGACCATCGGCAGCAAAACCATCACTGTGGCTTTCTTTGTGGTCGACACCAAGTCTTCATATTCCGCATTGTTGGGAAGAGATTGGATCCACCAGAATTTGTGCGTACCTTCCACTCTCCATCAACAACTCGCCATCTGGGACGAAATTCAGGAACGTTGGGAGTTGGTAGCGGCCGATGCACGGCCATTCTTACCATCAGCCGACCACGTCGATGCACATTACTACTTGGATGACAATACTAAACCTTTCATCGTGTCAGAGTTTGACCAGAACGGCCGCCCCATAGGGGAGACGGCCCGCAGACTCATCGCCACAGGATTGTTGGGGAGTGAGGATGACCTTGATCGGCCATTCTTGCTCAAACGACAAAGAACCCATGGATAACACGCCACCCGAAGTGGCGAACCACTCAGCAGTCATAAGGTCTCTCATCACCCGACTGCTGAGGTATTGGAGCGAAAAGAAGGTCATAGGCCAATCAATGGCTATCAATATGGCAGAATTTATACATGAATCAGACTGGCCAGAAGATGAGATTCCGAAGCAACTGAAGAAGACTTAGAATTCGAGCCAAGAGAACTCGAAGATTCACCTCCCGAAGTGCGGGATCCGCTTGAAGAAATCAACCTGGGTACACCAGGAAGACCCGCGGCCAACATTCATCAGTGGCTTATTGGGTGAACCTTTGCGTTCACAAATCATCGAGGTTCTTCAAGAGTACCGCACTTGTTTTGCATGGCATTATTCTGAAATGCCAGGACTCGAACAGACGGCTAGTAGAACATCGTCTACCTATCAAAGAAGGATATCGGCCTGTGCAGCAGGCACCGCGGAGAATGACAAGGGAGACGGAGTTCAAAGTCAAGGAAGAAATAGAGCGGTTACACACAGCCGGATTCATCCGACCAGCCAGATACGTGGAATGGTTGTCCAGGATCGTTCCAGATGGCTAAAAAAGACACAGGGGCCGTCCGAGTTTGCATCGACTACAGGAATCTCAACGAGGCTACCCCAAAAGATGAGTACCCGATGCCTATGGCTGATATGTTAATAGACGGGGCGGCCAAACACCAGATCATGTCATTCATGGACGGAAACGCCGGTTACAATCAGATACTACTCGCCGAAGAAGACACGCACAAAACGGCTTTCCGTTGCCCTGGCCACACAGGCGCCTTTGAGTACGTAGTGATGCCGTTTGGATTGAAAAATGCAGGTGCAACATACCAAAGGGCAATGAACCATATCTTCCATGACATGATCGGGCACAATCTCGAAGTCTACATCGACGATGTAGTCATCAAGTCCAAACAGAAAGATTCTCATATAGCCGATCTGCGGCAAGCATTTGAGAGAATGAAACGGCATGGTTTGAAGATGAACCCCAAGAAGTGTGCGTTTGGAGTGCAAGCAGGAAGTTTCTTAGGCTTCCTGATACACCACAGAGGCATTGAGATCAGCCAAAACCGAGCAAAGGCCATCATCGAGGCCCCACCACCGAAGAACAAGAAACAGCTCCAAAGCTTTTTAGGAAAAATCAATTTCCTTCGGCGTTTTGTGCCCAACTCGGCGGGAAAGCTCCAACCTTTCTCCACGTTGTTAAAGCTCAAAGCAGACGAGGAATTCAGGTGGGAGACAGAACATCAACAGGCGTTTGTCGCCATCAAGCAATACCTCACCAATCCTCCGGCATTGATGCCGCCGCGGAAGGGCATCCCACTCAAGTTATATGTATCGGCTGCAGAAGCATCAATCGGCGTCTTACTTGCTCAAGACAACGAACAAGCAAAAGAGCAGGCCATCTACTACCTCAATCGCCGACTCACCCCAGTGGAGATACGCTACACACCAATCGAGAAACACTGCTTAGCTCTGTATTTTGCCGCCGTCAAACTACGACACTACTTACTTCCAAACGATGTCCTAGTTATATCCAAGACAGACTTGATAAAATACATGTTATCAAGGCCTGTCTTGAGGGGCCGACTAGGGAAATGGATGCTAGGACTTTCAGAGTTTTCGCTGAAGTATGTTCCACAGAAGTCAGTCAAAGGCCAGGCAGTGGCCGATTTCCTGGCAGATCACCCATCGTTGGAGATAGAGGTAGACGAAACAGCAGAAGCAGACGTGGCGCAAGTAGAAATAACTCCTCACGGCTTGCAGTTCGGAACAGGGAGAACACCGCTGGATAAGCGCGAATATTGGAAGGAAAAGTGGCCGATATGGAACAAGGCGATGCGACAGCAGATCAACCAACTTGAGGTGACCCCTAGGGGGCAAAATCCGAAAATCGCGACCATATCTTTCACTCCATGGCAACTGTACTTCGATGGATCGCGTACTGACCAGGCCGCTGGGGCGGGAGTCGTCCTCATTGACCCGCACGGAGCTAGGCATGCATTCTCTTTCCAACTAGATTTTGAGAGCACAAACAATCGGGCAGAATACGAAGCTCTCATCATCGGCCTCGAGATGCTATTAGAGATGGGAGTCAAGCATGTTGAAGTCAAAGGCGATTCCCAGCTAGTAATCAAGCAGATCCTTGGGGAATACAAGTGCAGAGACCCGAACATGGCAGCCTACTTTGTGGCAGCCAGGAACCTCATCGAAGACTTCGAGGACGTGGGGGCAGAATACATTCCCCGAGATGAGAATTGGGCGGCCAACGAAATGGCCCAGGTTGCAACCGGAATCCAGCTACTCGACGAGGAAGACGAACGCATCATCTTGGTCCGACGCAAGGCGTTACCATCAATATTGGATAGAGGAATGGACCTGGAAATTATGTCTACCGAACTAGAAGAAGACGATTGGCGAACGCCAATAATAAACTACTTATCCAATCCCGGTATTCCCACCGACCGTAAACTTAGAGCGGTGGCCACCAACTACGTCCTTTGGAACGACGAGCTATTCAGAAGGACAGGAGATGAAATTCTTCTACGCTGTTTAGGGAAGAACGAACAAATGAGGGTGATGGCTGAAGTGCACGAAGGGATGTGCGGAGCACACCAAGCAGGGAAAAAGATGCGCTGGTTACTCAGGAGATATGGTTACCATTGGCCAACTATAGTGCCCGATTGTTTGCGGTATGCCAAAGGATGCGAGGCCTGCCAGAAGCATGGCAACGTACAGCAAGCACCAGCGGTACCGTTAAATCCGGTGGTGAAGCCATGGCCATTCAGAGGATGGGCGATTGATTTTGTTGGGAAGATTTCACCACCCTCTTCCAAGAGACATACATTCATTATCATAGCAACTGACTACTTCACCAAATGGGTGGAAGCCGCACCTCTCAAGAGCATCGCCTCAGAGGAGGTCGTCCATTTTCTCAAAAGCAACATCATCCACCGATTCGGTGTCCCAGAGACTATCACTACAGACAATGGAACTTCGTTCGTGTCAGACGAAGTACAACGCCTGGGCGATGCGTATAAAGTCAAGATGTTGCAATCCACCCCGTATTTCCCACAAGCAAATGGCCAAGCCGAGGCCAGCAATAAAGTAATCATCAACATGGTGAAGAAACACCTGGAAGACAACCCGAGAGAATGGCATGAAAAGTTGTCTGAGGTACTTTGGGCATATCGAACTTCCAAGAGAACCGCGACTGGAACATCGCCCTATGCTCTAGTATTCGGCCACGACGCAGTTCTTCCAATGGAAATCAACGTAAGGTCGTTGAGACTCGCGCGGCAGCATGGTTTATATACCGACGAATACACGGAGGCGATGATGCAAGAAGTGGAAGACCTAGACAACATCCGGATGGAAGCTCTGAACCGAACGATGGCCGGGAAGCACGCAGTAGCGCGAGCATACAATAAGAGAGTCCGGGATAAAGCATTCCAAGAGGGAGAACTAGTTTGGAGAGTATTGCTACCACTCGGATCACATGTTCCAGGGTATGGAAAGTGGAGCCCAACATGGGAAGGACCGTTTGTAGTTCACAAAGTGCTGGGGAAAGGCGCGTACAGATTAAAAGATCGCGACGGAGACCTCCATGAACTACCCATCAACGGCAAATGGCTTAAAAAATTCTACCCGACTCTATGGGACGCTACTGGAATCTCTATCACTACGGGGTCGCCGACGGAAACGAGTGAACCAGGAAAGACTTCAAGTAGAATGGCCAGTTAGTGGCCCCCAACCTTGTAGAAAAGTTCAAAAGTTCAGCCATTTAGTGGCAGAAACGCATGTTTAGATAGGAATTTTCAAGTGTAAAAGGCCAATGCATTGGCCAAAGCAATCGTTCATCGGCTCCGGGCCTCCGGCCGATCCGATGAACGAATGATTGAAGTTTCGAGGCCATTCAGTGGCATAAGGAAGATGCAAAGTTGTACAAAGTAATGATCAATATAAAAGCCAGAACAGTGGTTGCAAAAGTTGTTCATTAAGATGCTTAAAAGTACAAGTTCATATTTCTTTTACAATTTGATTTGGTCGATTAAGCTAATAAGGAAGAGACGGTTGACTTCATTCTGCTGCTGGGCTTGCCACAACTTCCACTCCTTGTACTCAAAACGGTCTCGCCTGGCTTCTTGATCAGAGATGGACGATTTCAATGCACAGGCATCGGACAGTTGCTGAGATTTCTCCGCCACAAGCAAGTCGTACTCACGACGTTTAGCCGCCAATTGTTGCTCTAGGGCGTTGATCTCTTCTTGTTTTGCAGCCAGACGCGCCTCCAAGTCCTGACCTTGCTGGATTTTCTGCGCCAGGAGAGACCTATTGTTCTGAAGAGCCGAAAGTTCTGCACGATCATGTTCCACATCCTGAAGAGACGAGCAGTCCTTTCTAGGCCATGGAAAGAGGTGGCAATACACTCCTGAAAGCACGTGGCGAAGGTAGCGTCAATAAGGTGTCGGTCAGACAGCTGCTCCAGGGCTGGCTGAGACTCTGAAGTGAAGCTTCATCAATCATGCCAGAACGCGCCCACCCCTGAAGATATCTTAGCTCGTTCGCAGCAGAAGGGGATAGGGGCGCAGGAGTAGTAGAAGATGACGGCTGCAAATTCGCCAACAGGCTGGCGAAGGAAGAAGCAGATGGGCCAGCTGGGATCTCAACCTGTCAAAGATAGAACCAAGGGTTAAACTCAACCAATTTCCCAGCATGTCATATGGCCACAACAGATTGAAACAACGAAAGTTAGTACCTGAGCAGCAGAAGGCACAGGTAGATCTGCATCCATAGCCGCTTGGGGAGCTGCACCAGTTGGCGAGGCCACATCTTCAGGAGGATCCACACCAACAACCTGGATAAAAGAAGTTTAGCTGAAGGTGTTCAAATTCCAGAGGAAATGTGCGAATAGGGGTAGGAAGATAGATCACCTCTTCGGCCTCAAACGGTTGGGTGGTTTCAGCGTTTCCAGCCTCCTCAGTGGCTACTTCCTCCACCATTGGTTCATCAACCACATCCACAAACTGAAACTATCACCCAGTTTTTCTCAGAAACAGGAATAAAGAGAGGAGGTAGATTTTCTATTAAAATAATTAGAAGAACTAACCTCAGCAGAAGGAGAAGAGTTGGACGGTACCCAGGGCTGACCAGCGGCCTCTTCGTGGCCTTCTTCTTCTTCAGTTCCATCTTCCACTTCATGATCACCCTCTTGTTTTCCGTCTCCGCCACTTCCAGTTTCATCCTGTGAATGTAAGTAAAAGAAGTTTACAAGAGTTCATCAAGATACTGGAAGAAAAGAATAAAAAGTGAAAATTTGGAATACTCACCTCATCATCATCGTCCACAACGACGACTGGTGGGGATTCAGCATCCGTCCGACACGGCCGTTTGGAAGGACCAGCTTCATCTTCCCCATCAGAGGCACGCCTTCTCCTAAGGCCTGGCCACCTCCTGTTGGCCACAGCTTTCCCTGACCAAAGATGTACAAGATATGTTAGTATCAGAAGATGTTCTAATTCTGGTAGAAGCAAGAAACAGGGAAGTAATACTTACTGCGCATGCCAGGCCGCACCGGAGCAGAGGAGCCAGTAGCCTCCGCCGTCGCCGCAGCAGGAGCATCTCCAACAGGCGCTTCATCAGGCAAAATTGTGGCCAGAGGAGGGATATCAAACACCACCTCCTCAAATGTTTCTTCTTCAGCAGCAGTAGGGGACGCTCCCCTGTGAGAACCGGCTGCAGAGCTTTCTGCTGTAGTGGGAGAAGGGGGGTGTCCATCAGGGCCAAAATCTGCAAAGGAACACAAGGATATGAGTACAGAAACCACTTAAAGAGGAAAGAAAGCAAACATTTAGTACAGTGGAAGACTTACTCATCCTAGCCTCCTTCATCAAGTAGGAGTCTTTGTCCGCATCGTCCATGATCGGTAGAGGAAAGCGACAGTCTTTGAAGATTCGCGTATACGCTCTGTCCCACTTCCGAGCAAAGATATATGCAGCCTTGGGATTCCACCAAGTAGAGAACTCCCTTGTGGCCGACGAGCTTACCACAAAACCTTCAGGAAGGCGCACCGACCGTTTTAGCTTCCTGCTCGCCTTGGCCACCTTAGACAAAGCTTTAGTGGCAGAAAATTCGTCGTCATCCTTGTCCAGCCGACGCCAGGACGACAAGAAGTTGAGGCTGTGGAAGAAGGGCGCGGCAAGGCATTGCACTAACCCAAACCGGCGTGCAAAAAGATTGGGGGAGTATACCTCAACCCCACTGTGGTAGGTGACGTGGCCGCGATTTTGGATTCCCCAGGGAGATCCCTGGTAGAAATGCAGCTGGCTCTAATCTGCCGCCAGACCTTTGCCTCCTTGCTGTCGGCTGGCTCCGCACCGCAGAAGATGGTGCTGGGGGTGAAGAATGGGTAGTGGCGTTTTACAGTTACCATCCACCGATCGTGAGGGAGATGGGTGAGCGTGGAAAAATAGGCCAAGCATTCTTGAGCGCTTGACTGACGGCAGAGGTGGGAGAGACCGAGTCCCATTGCAGCGCTGGGATTGATCCGACTGGGATCGCTGAGGGCTGAACTGGGGGAAGTAGACTCGCAGCCAAGTCTGGAACATCCAAGCTGGCCCAGTGCAGACCCACTTGATGGGGTTGGTGGAGGTCATGGTATGCAGGCCGCGATACAAATAGGCCAGCACTAGTTGCCCCAGCGCTAAGTTGTCACCGTTGTGCAGCATCCGCGCCAAGGGAATCCATTCTTTCGTCGGTTTCTTCTGGCTGCAGCAGAGAAGAAACTTGGAGATGAAGTAGAGCAGGAAACTCATGTGCTCATGGTCTCCTGGTGCTTCGTATTCGAACTCCATTGGGCCGGTATATTTGACGCCCAAGGATGGCATCTCGTCGGCCGGCAGAATCGGCCTCATCCCAGAATATTTCAACGTCGTCCAATTACGAACGACGATGCTAGATGGATCGAAAGGAACTTCTTCCGAACCGTCCTCAAGTTCAACCCGCATGTTGGCCCGGATATCGATGCCGTGTGGCCGAAGGCCGAAGATAGCGGCCATGTCCAGAAGAGTGATGGACATGGGACCCACCGGAAGGTCGAGGGTGTTGGTCGCCGAATTCCAGAAGCAGAGAGCCGCCGCCACCAGACCATCGTCCTTCACGATTTTATTTTTAGACATCTGGATAAGGTCCCAGATGCCAGAAGTTTTCCATCTGTTACCGAAGATGGGCTCAAGGCGAACGATCCAGGATTGCCATTCGTCGTCGAGAGTTAGGCCACCCAGGAAGGGAAACCGACCAGTCGCCGAAGGAGAGGGAGCGTTGGAGATAGCCGTATTCTGCTTGCGCCGGCCAGTCGGAGAATGGACGGAGAGATTCAGGTATCGGCCCGGTGAAGGATGGGCCCAGTGACCATTCACCGTTAGGAAGCTCAACGAGCCGATCCTCGTCAACGACGGTGCCGTCACGAATCAGAATTTCCTTCCGGGTGTTGTGATATTTGTGCATGGTGTCGGCGTCGGTGTGAGAGACATCAAAGGAGCGGATTCCCCTGGGGAACTGGTAAAGGGTGGTGACTCCGGCAGTAGAGGTGAACGAAGCTGGAATGGAAGACATTGTCGAGAGGCAGGTTTTTCTGGGAAGGTTTTTGAGAAGAAGAAGGGAGTTCTTTTGATTATGAGAGCGGAAGAAATCTTTGAAGGTTTGAAAGCAGTAAGGACAAATTTCTGAAAAGGAAGATATTTAAAGAGGATTTTGGCGCAGTGACAATTAATGCGACGTGAAGGCGAAACGTCAAACGGGCGAGAAGTATGGAAAAAGTGCTTTTTGTCTCGGAAGAACCGAGTAATCATGTAAAAGTGGAAGAGTTTTCCCACTCTCCCACTAAATCAGGCACAGTTATCCAAGAGACATGGGCTGAGGTGTCGCCCATGCAGCCGATTTTGGAGGAAAGTGCGCGAATCACACGCGAGCAACGCGCGAGTTACACGCTGGCAGTAGGCGAACAGTTTAAGTCCCATCGGTTCTGGGCCTCTGGCCGAACCGATGTAACTTAGGGGGCATTGTTTGGGCCCGATTTGTGCCAATTGGACCAAGTACATTATTGGGCCTGAGTGCAGTAGTTAATGTAGGGCCTTCTAATGGCCAAAGCCCAGTAGGAGGCGGATTGATGATGAAAGAATCCCATGTTTGGAAGGAGATCAGCTTGATTTCGGCAGCTAGGGTTTTGGTAAGAGATTGGGAAAGTATTTCCCATGGGCCGAAGGAGATCAAGTTCAAATCAAGGAGGATTCTCAAGAAACCCAACTTAGGGAGGATTTCGGCAGAAGGAAGAAGACTTCTTCAACTAAGAGAAAGATTGCTTGCCGCCCAAGTCAGAGCCCGGTCCACGAAGTGTTCACTATATAAGCAAGGGTCCTGCATCAAGGAAAAGATCCCCGATCCCTCAAACACAAATCCCTAAAAAGATTTAGCCGAAAGGCACCAGATTTCGCCGCAAGGCACCCAGATTTCGCCGCAAGGCACCGACGCAGAAGAAAGGTCACGAGTACCGGACTTCCAAGGGACGATCACGAGTATCGCTTCCGGACGCATAAGCCGATCACGAGTATCAGGCTCCTACGACGACGCAGAGACTAGGCCGATCTAGTTCTCTTTCACAAGCAGCCGACGCGCATCCCGGTTGTATTTATCTTTACTTTCATTTGCTTTGTACTTCAATTCAATAAGGATTCTAGTCCTTGACTATCGTTGTAGCACTTTGAATTATAATAAAGTCCTTTATCGCCCAAAGGCAAAAAAGAACTCTAGTCTAGACTTACTCTTGCATGTCCCCTGTCTAGCACAATCGTTTGGCGAGAGGTCAAAGACGCGCAATCATCCACATTCAAGTCCAATAGACCATTGCGGTGCTATTGGTGGCACGCCCGCGCACTCAAGAAAGTAAGGTTTCCTTACGTGGAAATTAGGGTCAACAGACCACTAAATAATAGCTCATATATATAACTCGAGGTACGTCTCAAGTTTTGGCAATTAGAGACACCCTGCAATGGTCTAGTGAACTCGGAAGTGTACCTACTCAATCTATCAACTGCAAAGGTTACTCGTTAATACAAATTTAGCTATAAACAAATATTCATGGTACACTTACTCCTTTAACTTCCACTTCGATTAATGGCAAGTAACAATCACCGATTTCTCTGCATAGACAAAGGATCTCCACCAAAGTTTTCAGCACCAAGTCACTCGTCATAATCAATTTCACCATGACAGCAATTGAATGAAAAATGATATCAAGACTATCTAAGCTTGATTCGCATGATACAAAGTATACATAGTTTGTACGAAAACAAAATTCCACACATGAGGTGCTCTATGTATGTCAACAAGAATTCCACAAACAAGGCAGGGAGGACAACCCCCACAGTTGAAGTAAATGCAGCATTTCCAAAATATCTAACCCCAACAACAAAATGCATGGAATGCGTATCATAAAAGTAATATATCATACAATGAGTAAGTCAAATGGCACCCAAGATCACACGGTGCATGTATAAATGAATGTCGCCTCCACAATTCTAAAATATATCATGAAATGTATCACGTTATGTTCACTCACGAAAGAATTAACTCAACTTATCAGGGATTTGGGCTCTAGGATACACTGCATGGTGCCCGAATTTCAAATGATGCTATGATGAATATGGCGTAGTAAAACCGTGAATCCCCGCAAACTTAAAAAGAAGTCTCAATAATTACTCAAAATAAAGTACAATGAACAACACCTAGTCAATTCTTGTAAAGACAGATCAAACTTATGCTTGTAACACAGATCAAACTTATTCCATGTTCTTCCCCGGAGAATTGGAAGATTAAACTCCTTACCCAATATTTACCTTAAGTTCCAGATTTGACCACCCATATATCTACTCTTAAAGTTATCTCAAAATCATTCTGATGAATAGAAACATGTAATAAGCACATAAACGAATTCTCAGACCAATGAGACTAATGAGTTGTCAGCAAATAATACACCATTGATATAGACATAAAGATCATATATTAAATAGGCACTTCATCACCCCCACAAGTGAAAGGTTCTATAAATTAATATGTTATATACTTAAGTTGTCGAATAGAGTTTTGGAGTGTTGTTACATACCTGAACACCGTCGCCAACTTTGAAAATTGACATGATAAGATAAAATGTAAGAAATAGACGATAACAGCTTAAAGAACATGCTAATAACAATTAGCAAAAGGGAGTAAAAAGATTTGTGGCATAGCAAATTAGGGAACCCCAATAAATTAAGGGAAATCTCAAAACATATTTGATGAGGTTCCAGTCAAGATAAATCTAAGTTCTCGTGCGTGTTTAAACGGATGATCATAAAGAAAGAACATCTAACAAAGAATTACCAAAAGAGATGTAAATTGATTAAGTGGGGCAGAGAACGGTAAAAGTGGGAGAGTTGATTCCAAATCTCGGTTATAACTGTACACAGTGATCCTAAGGCAACCGAATAAAAGTTTCAAATTTCATATATCAAAAACCGTCAAGAACATGAATCTAATAACTAGCTAGGAAAGTAATTGCAAATCAAAATGATGTCAATTTCATACCAATAAATAGCTCTACTTTGATCAAGCACTCCTCGATCGAGTACAATTAAAGGTAAGTTGACATCTCCTGGAGGATCTAAAGGTTGAAACCTTACTTCGCATTTTTCAACAGCATTGCTCCAATATTTACGCGATGGTGCCTTCCCCGGAAATAACACAAGAATTTCCTCAAGTACATTAATATTCCACAATAGTATGTCATAAATAATATTCGCCCATGCCTTTGACTGCCACACTACTCAAACAATTAGTATTACTTGAAACACCAAATGGCAATAATATGTGCAAGAAGACAATTCTTAAGTTTGAAAAATAATGATTGGAAAGCACTTATCCATGCCAAACACATCTGGTATTGATGCGGACTCTGATGTAATTCTGATGGTAAAAGTGAAATGAGACAATTGCCTTGTGACAACTAAGCTGCAGGAACACATCTCATTTTCTTCTCATGATTCAAACTTTCGTATCGAAGGAGAGGCGGTGAAAGTCGTGAACAACCAAATCTACTCTTAAGATTGTTAACGTTGGAGTTTTAGGTTATGGATGCTTTTTTTCCTGCAGACAAACACAAGACAACAATTAGGAAATAAACTACTAAAAGTGAAAGAATAAGCTTAGAGGGGAGAAAGAGGAGATGCTTTTTGATGGAGAAACCAGAAGAACTTAGATAGGTCGTGTAGAGAC
The DNA here is from genome assembly GCA_033992175.1 of Spiraea crenata. NCBI lineage: Eukaryota > Viridiplantae > Streptophyta > Magnoliopsida > Rosales > Rosaceae > Spiraea > Spiraea crenata. The sequence continues at coordinate 254,210 of JAVBHV010000081.1, read as the reverse complement.
AAAAGCCACGGAAAGTCTAATCTCAAAAGCCATATATATGTTTCAACAATCAAACTCATTTGTCAGTACATCAAAATTTCCTCTATTTCAGCCAAACGAAAAGTAAACAGTCCAATAGAGTTGCGGCTCCATATTTTGCATTTAGCAAACAATATAACCAACCAACTAACCAATATATTTTAGGCAACGATTATAGTGTTGAAGGGGCCGACAGATACATTGTAGGCGACAACCTCGACAACTTTAGGAGTACGAGAAGAATGAAGGGAGGGAATGATGGCTAAAATGGGTCAATTTAGCCGGAATAGGGAAATTGGCTAAAAAAAATCAAGTTAAGAGGGCTAATTTTTGTTAATGTACAGTAAATTGAATAAATCAAAAGTGACATAAAAAATAAGAGGGTATTTTAGTTAATTACTCTTTACATAACTATTGCTTACTTCTGCCTATTTAGATCTCGATATAGTGACTTATCATTTTAGAAGGATTGTAAAAACATTTGGTTAGCCGTGAAGGATGGTGGAGTAGTGAGTTAATTACAATATGTTAAACTTTGATCCATAAGATCGTAACTAAAACATATGTATCATAACTAAAACTTACAAATAAATTAAATTTAAAACACATAATAAATTTCATGTTTAAAATTTACATACGCATTGGCTGTGCTGAATTGCTAATACCATGTCGGAAATCTCGATATTTTGAGTTCATAAACGTTGCATGAAGGACATATTATACGGGTTTACAGTAAGAGATTCACTATTAAACACAATTAATAGTGAAACTGAACAATCTGAGGACTGTAAATGACTTTGGAGAGTGCATTACGTGTAAACAACGTCAAAACACGGCATATCCGTTCTCCTTCGGATGATTGAACTCAAACTTTCATCTTTACTTATTGTTGAGTTCAGTCGTCCGATAGAGGACTTGAGCATGTGATTTGGGGTTGTTTACATGTCATACACTATCTAAATTCAATTACAGTCCTCGGATCGCTCAGTTTCACAGTTATTATATATTTAACAGTAAATTTGTTACTTTGGCCCTTACTAGTTTCTTCGATAGGTCCATTTCAGAGGAACTAGGTCGGGCCCAACTCATGAATGCGTATTGTAACTTGGGCCAACCAAACCTACTTCTGAAAGCCAACGCAACCAATAACAAAAAAAAATCTGGTTTTCGCTTCTGCCTTCTTGAATCGGATAAAATCTTCAGAATTTAACTATAGCGCTCTCTCCGTCTGCAAAACCATAAAAAATTCCGAGCTCTCCCGCTGCTTTCCAACTTCCTCACAAATTTACAGCCAGGTTCGATTTTAGCTTATGTATATTTGTCGTAATTTCGTTCCTGCATTGTTCATTTCATTCCTTTTGTTGTTTCTGCACTTTATACAAGTTTGTTTCCCCGACAAAACATGTTTGGCGGCTGAGAAAATGGCGGAGAAGAGAAATTACTTTATATCTTGATACTGAGCATGCACAACTTCGCAGTCAACTCTAAACCCAGCTTGTCTTTTTGTTCTTTTTCTTTGAAATTATATTAACTTGTCCTGGAGATGCAGCAATTGTAGGGAACAAGAACAGATAAAGCTGAGAATTTTGCCACCCGAAATACTATAAAAGATTGAAACTTGACTACGGGCGGGACTTAATTTTTTCAAATGAACAAAAACCATGCACTTGTGATGTGTAATCTGCCCAAAAATCTACTGTGTACTGATGTCCTGTGCAACCCATAGATCCATCAGTCGATTCAAGTTCTTATCTTGTTCATAACAAACTGTTCTTTAGCCTGGAGTTGAGATTGTGGATAGGTTGAAATTAAGCTGTCCATTCATACAATGAGCATCTTGTATGATTGAATTTTGGTCTGTGTGCAGGATTATATCTTTCCCAACATTATGCGTATGCTTTTTACTTTTCTGGTTCATCAAAACTATGTGGGTTTTATTGGTCGGATGGGAAATGGTAGTTTTTCAATTTGATGGGACCGAGTTGTGTAATTACTGTTTTCTCTTTTTGTGTTTCTTCAACTATAGGACAATCAGTCATTTGCAGGACATGAATTTTTTAGCTGAACCCTCATCTTTGATTTATGAGAGCTATATCTGTTCTTTCTTGGTTTATTTGATTTTATAGTTGATTTCTTAGGTGTCGATAAGTGGTTTTTTGGTTTTTCCGGAATTGTTTGTAAGTTTTGGGGAAAATGAAAGCTTGGTATGGGTGACATTCTATCAAATATATATATATATATATATGGGAGAGGATCAAGGGACACACCCTTTTCACAAACACTCTTTCTTGGCCGTTGGATCGGCAACTTTTTGTGGGACCCATTGATAATGGGTCCAATCCAACGGCCAAGAAAGAGTGTTTTGAAAAGGGTGTGTCCCTTGAACCGGACCCTATATATATATATATATATATATTCCTTCCCAACTTTAGTATGTAAGTTCAAGCCCGCCAACTTTCGAGCTCTGGTTACTCCACTAGCGAATTGGAAGTTCCTTCAAGCTCATTACTGCCCTATATCTAATCTTGTATTTTATCCTCCTCTTGTGCATGTAGGTCAATGTGGTATGCTGTCTCTGCCCCAAACTATTGCATATCGTTTCCAAAGAGACCTTGTAGTCCTCGTGTTTTCAGAAAGTATTCAATTCCAAGTAGTTTTCGTGTGCAAGCTTCTTTACCAGAAAATAGCAATGGTGTTAAAGTGGAGTACACTCCTTGGCTGATTGTAGGGTTGGGTAACCCTGGAAATAAGTACCATGGCACAAGGCACAATGTAATGCCTATCAAGTTGATTGTTTAGGTTGAGTGTCATTTCATTACTTTTGCTTTGCCTTATGTGGGTTTTGTATACCAGATTGGATTTGAGATGATTGATAATATTGCTAAAACACAAGGCATTGTGATGAATACCATTCAATCAAAGGCCTTGATTGGAATAGGTGGGTCTTCAGTTGCCTTTTAAATGGTTTGATCTGTGTTTCCTACTTCCATATTCCCATGTGTACTGTTATTCATCAGATTTCTTTGCGTGATCAGTACAGGTTCCATTGGAGAAGTACCAATTTTGTTGGTGAAGCCTCAGGCATACATGAATTATAGTGGGGAATCGGTTTGTTCTTATCATATGTGTTTTCTTTCTTCTGTCAATTTACACTTGATTAAGTGTTTTATGCTATGGCCTATGATACTTTCCTCTTACTTGGAAGTTAGAACCTAAACTCTGTTACATCCCAATGTGGATCATTCGGTAATCTGTTCTTGACATATCATTAAAGTGAGAGTCGATTAGTCAAATCTGTTGCTCTTATTGGAAGATACAGATGAACTTGAAAATAAGCCTTCATTTAGAAGGCATAGTCAGCCTTCAGGGTGATGATTAATTCGCTCCTGAGGTTTCTTTCAGAGTTAATTACAATCATTTTCCATCCACGCATAATTAGATGATTAATGACATTTTCTAGCTAATGAAGCCTTATCCTTATACTATTCTTATAAATTTATTTGGCAAAGTGAAGCAGTATGAGTTAGCAATGCGACTATTTTCATCAATATCTTTGCTTTTATGTCTGTGTCCGTCTGTATATCTCATTTTCTTTATTGAATATGTGGATGTGAATGTAAGTTTAGGTATCTTTAGGTTATTCTTCTTGTCAATGATTATCCTTTTATTATTGTAAAGGTCGGACCACTTGCGGCATACTATCAAGTACCCCTACGTCATATTTTATTGGTATGCACTTTTGCATCAGTTTACACTTTATAAGAAAATAAATCTCTCTTTAAAATCAAGTTCAATGTCCTATTACCTGCCGGATCGATTTGTAGGTTTATGATGAGATGAGCTTACCAAACGGTGTTTTGAGGATTCAGCCGAAAGGAGGGCATGGCTATCACAATGGGTATGTTTGAAATTACATTTGAATGTTTATTTCATATGATTTATTTTCACTTGCCTATATTTCGTGTATTATTCAAACAAAGGAAAACTAGTTTGACAGTTAATCTCTCAAGCACTGCATAAAGCTTGTTTGCTTGACTATCGACTTAGATTTGAACATTCTAATACTAACAACTTACCAAATGAGGTGGCTTCTGGAGCAGTTACAGTTTCGTTTAATATTTTCCTGTCTGTCAGTAGAATTCCTAAATTTACTGAGTGCTCACATTCCTCAATGATACAGTTTTAAATTTACATTTTTCTTCAAGAACTTATGCTGTGACAGAACGTGTACATGTGCTATGATTTCTTTTTTGTCCTTTGCTTCTATATTTTCTGGTACTGCTTTGGTCTTGCTTATTTCCTAGAGTATCAAGGAGCAATGCTACTAGATTCAGTTACAGTTTTATTAGTGCCACTGTCTGTAGTAGAAGTACAGCACGGGCTTTGGGGTTCTTAGTTTTGGCTCAGTGGCAAGCAAATGAAGAAAGTGCACTTCCTTTTTTAATCTAAAGATTCTGAGCTAGATATTAAGGGAACAAACTGATTCTTGATAAGAAAACTTGGAAATCTCCTTTCTTGGTCTCGCATACTTACGAATTTGCAAGCTCACTGTTTGTACAAAAACCATGGCATTTCTGTGGGGTGATGTATGTATGATTCTTGATATATTTGTAAAACCATTATTCTTTTTATTTGTCATTTTGTTAGTATCCCTGGTTCTGGTTTAACCAGTGTTTGGTTTACCCATGAAGAAGGGAGCAGAAGACAATAGTAGAACTAATCTCGATACTTCTCATACAACAGCTGAGATTTGGACAAAAAACTGGCTCATAGAGACAAATGTGACCAAAAATAGGGAAGAGAGGGGAGTGGGGATGGGGATGGTACTAATCATCTGTCTAAACATACTGATCTATGTGATATAGTATAGAAAAAAAACAAGATTGATTATAAATATGCCACTTGCTCCCACTATCACATCTCAATTTTATTTTTTTTTTAATAATTGCTTTCTTTTTGATATAGTGTAAGAAGCGTAATGGGCCATCTGGACAACTGCCGTGAATTTCCTCGGCTGTGTATAGGTTTGCTTCTTAACTCGAGTGCTATATTCATGCAATAATTAGGTTGGTCTAGATGCAAAAGGTCTATACTTTCCTTATTTGGTACATAAAAAGAGAAGGAACAATGTTTGCAGGTATTGGAAATCCACCTGGAACTATGGACATGAAAGCTTATCTTTTACAGAGATTCAGTACAGAGGAGAGACATCAGGTATATGATCGTTTTCAACATTTTATGTGGTTAGAGATGTTAACAGAGTCCTGATACATATGCTGTCTGTATCTGCTGTGTTGCCGGAGCTGTGTTTTTGACATGCTGTTACAAGTTTGCTCTCATAACTATTTGATAATAAGTAAAACAACTTGGATGAGTTTAAAATCAAGTATAACCAACCATGAGAGATGCATGCTAACCGATTTCAAAGATTTATCAATTAAAAGTTAGAGATCACAATTTTTTGTGATTGGTAATAGCTGACTTGGGGTCTATTGGAAAATTCTACAATCATAGTAGCATTGGTGCCCAAATCATTGGTTGCCTCTGTGGTGTAGACACACACAACCGCACCGACAGACACCCACACACATTGGTTACACAAATACAGTGCCTGTTTATTTCAATAGTGTGAATTTCAACCTGCTATATTAAAACCATGATTGTTATTCATATGTCTCTGGACAGATTGATGCAGCAATGGATCAAGGGGTAGAAGCTGTAAGGACCCTGGTGCTGAATGGATTTGACCAGACTATCACTAGTTTTAATTTGAAGCAGAAATATAAATATCACAAAGTGTAATATGGACAGATAGAGGGTACTTAGAGAACACAAGAGATCAATTACATTATGTAACTTATTATTTGAAATAGGAAGTGAGTTTTCCCTGTAATATATTAATTACAGTTTTGTAACTTGTATCGTCTTAATCGCTTGGGTTTAGTCTGTTAAGCCATTACAATTATTCACCGAGATTTTCAATCTGTACGGAAACAACAAAATACATTTGGGCTATCGACAATTCTAGGCTCACCTAGCTCAAGCAAACCTATCAGCACATTGTAATGAAGGATTCCTCTTATTTTTCCGGTCGGAGGAAGGCTCTCATTTTGTAATTAATTCAATTGTCCAGTTTTTTCACTGTTTGATACACTCGTTAACTTGCAAGAGGGAATCAGAAACAAAGTTCGGGAATGAGAATCGGAAATGGGAATCGGATACTCAAGTCCCCCTTGGGAATACAATTCTCAGTCCTTGGGGTGTTTTTGCCCTTAAATTAGAGTAGGACAGATTAAATTTTGATTCCTAAGTAGGTTAGTAAACGTAGGATAACTATGGAATCAGAATGATTCCCAGTGATTCACATTCCTTCCATTCTCATTCCCTGTAAATAAACGAGCCCGTCAAGTGGGCGAGTACTGACGCTAAACATCGGTGATTGGTCTACTAATTCGTCTGCAATAATAGCTAGACAATTATAGCAAAATCATGAGGGGTGCATCATGCATGTAACTTAATCATAATTCAGGGTTTCGCTATTGTTCTAATGGGTTTTGCATTTCACAATATTGTGGTGGCTAGCTACAAGTTTGGATTCACAATCTCATCTAAATAACAATAAATAGTAGATTTTATATATCTCTATTGGTGCCACGAAAAACAATGTAACATTGATACATATGTGATTGCTTAATCATTAATACATTATGAAATTTACATGCATCGACGACTTAAAATAATTTATACTCACTAACATGCATTGGCTACTTACAATCAATTATACTTACTAACATTTATACTCACTAACATGCATTGCTCAAACACCAAATTGTGATTGACATAATCGAGTAACATCATTGACTATAAGTTGTTCAGTCAAGCAATATTTTCACTAGGGCTGACTTTCTTCTCATGTAGGCTTCAATATTAATGGACTTCCAAGTGGAAAGCTCACGAGTGTCCGCCTTTGCAAGCAGCTTTGTGGATACCGTCCAATTAAGATCCTAAAAGCAATTTACTTACCCAAACAAAAAAACAATTTCCTAAAAGTCAAATCGTATCCAATGGCCTATGACTCCAAATGGAGAAGATCCAACGGCTGTAACAAAACACCATCATGAAAATATCACAACATCAGACAGTGGATATGGAATCCGACGAGATTATTTTGAAAAAAGGGAAACCAAAAGGTACCGACCCAAAATCAGAACGTTGGAAAGCAAGAAAAAAGAGCAAACAGGGTCATCCAATTTTTTGACCGTTGGAAAATCCCCAATCTTTAATTGCAAAGTAAGCAAAACAAAACACCGCCCAAACGAAACTAGAAAAGCCATTATTAAACCCAAAACCCAAAACAAAATCTCTGCAAAAAACAAAACAGATTGGGACCTCAAAATCCTCAACAATGACAGAAGCTAACGGCTATCTGCAACAAACCCATCAATCAAACCCTGCTTTTCAATCGCTCTTCCAAGCCCTCGACCCAGTCTCTCTGATTCTCGCCCAGAACCCACAGCCAGATCAATCGCCGGTGACCCTCCGGCTCGCCACCGAGAGCTTCGTCATGGAGCGAGGGCCCAGATACAAAGCCTACTCGGAGCTGCGAGAAAGGAAGCTCCGAATGAAGTACCTCCGACCCGATGAGCCCGAAGAACCCGAATTGAAGCCGACCCCTTTGAAGAAACAAGTCCGATTTCACGCCAATCCGGCCAATTCGCGAAAAGGGTCGTCGGTCGTTGCCCAATCGGTGCCCGATTTCTCGGCGGTACTGCGGAAGGAGAATCGGAAGCCCCCGCCGCCGTCGAGGCTGCCGTCGCTGCAGGAGATGACTCCGCCGGCGAAGACATGGTCGAAATCGAACGGTGGGGGTTTGTCGAATTCGAGGGGGAGTAAGTCGGCCAGCGCTGGGGAGAAGAGGTACAACAATGACGGCGGAGGCGGAGGCGGAGGAGGGTTTATGGCGCGTAAGAGCTACGCGAGTATCGAGGAATTGAAGGGGTTGTCTTTTGCCGCTGCTAATGCTATTAGCGGCGAAAACAGGGGAGGAAGGAATGCCAATGGGAGAGCTTTGCCCAAGAAGGTTTTGGGCTACAGGCAGTTTTGAAATTCTTTTGCTCCTTTTGGAATTCATTATTTGTTTGCTGAATAATGAATGAATTGATGTTGGATTTAGGGCTTTTTCTGGATCATGGTTTTTGGTTGAGAATTTGATTGCCACTTGCTTAATTCTTTTGTTTTTTTCAAGGTAGAGATTGTAAAGTTCATGGATGTAACTAATATCTGAGTTTGGGATTTTCAGTGGGTTATGATAAAGTGATGGATTGTTTCTAATTACACTTGAGCTCTATAGCGATTCAAGATTTCTTTTCCTTTGATCTCTGTTGGTTTTGATGTTAAGTATTATGTTACTAAATACTGCAAATTCTCAGTTCAAGATTATCATCAAGTCAGAGTTGTCAAACAACTGTTCCCTGTTGCAGATAATTTTCAACACTAACCTAATTTGATTTTGATGTTGGTTCACTCTTGGGATGGTGGTGATTATTTTGGATCCACCCCTGCTTTTTCTCCTTCATTGCCGCCCGACCTTGTATCCATCCACCTCTTAGTTGACTAAATATTCCGTATAAATGACATAATCAGGTCCCTTCAAATTCTAAATCATCATTTACTAACTGCTGCAAATTTTTGACCGGGTTGAATTTGGTCATCAAGTCAGAGTGGCACCGAAGTGTAATCAAGAGGTGCCTCTAATACTTTTGATTGGTTTATCCTTGAGACCTCTAGGAGGTGGCTCTGCAGGTTTCGGTTTTCTGATTTCTATTTTCATTGTGACCTGACTGGTTTTTAGTCCTCTCTCATTAGTGTTAGGTTTATGTATCTTAATCTGTTGGCCAGATTTGATTTTCTTTTGCTTTTGCTTTTTTACGAGCTCTAGGTTCTCATCTGCTCAATGAGGTATGGAGTTTACAAGTTTTATAGGGTTTGGTTTTAAAGTTCTCTTTTTTTTTTTTTGACGAAAGCAGAAGATGCATTAATGAAATTATGAGTATAGCGTAACAACAATCACAATCTGCTATGCACGGCTATTTGTAACTATTTATCCTACTCAATAAGGTCACCTTAATCGGAACTAGGCTCCCAAGGCCAACCAAAGGAGGGTTACATGAGCCCTTAAGTTATTGTGCTCTCTAGACGCCCACTGCCCTATTTAGCAGCCGGAGGCTCGGTCGGAATCGAGTCCTCCACTAGAACTATAATAGGCGCCTTAAAACAAGCCCAGTACCCAACCCACAAATATAGCCAACCCAACTCAGACACAACACGCACATGTGGATTGGGTTGAACCTTGCACATGCTTGGGTCGAGTCGAAAGCAAGTGATGTCAGGCGGGTGCCCTGAGGGGAGAGAATGGCAGTGGCGGATCGGAAAAGAGTAGAGGTAGTGGCCTAGGCCTAGATGAGGAGAGCATAGGCGCGCAAACGCTATTAAGTAGGGAAGAGCACCTAGACAGAGGCAGATCTGGCCCTGAAACTGATTCTAAGTAGGGTAAACCCCAACCAGATCATCAAATCGAGGCAACTAGGAAACCATGGGGCCTAGGGAGCAAAATCTCGTACATAATTACTTGTAATATCAAACAGTGCACCTTCGTATGATGAGTGTACTTTATTTTCTTATTTCTCGTTATGAAGTTGACGTTTAATGCTGCATCAAAAACTATGTTTTCTTTGTTTATCGAAGCTATAAAAAAAAAAAACAAAGGTCAGCGTGGCACAACTTTCTTGCTCTAACCGTGTTTCCTCCACCACCAACCCTACCCCTGTCTGATTTATGTTTTTATGTGATTGATTTGTTTTTGGTAGTAAGGAAGGGCACCTCCAATTAAATTTTCACTTGAAAGGTCTGTACTTAAAAAAAATTAAACATACAATCAGTGCTCATCTACAAATTCTAATAACTTATATTAAACTACAGCTTCCATTGATTTGTACAAAAGAATACAACTTTCATGGTTTTACAAGCATCTAGCATGGCTAATAATAGGAACTAAAAAAGGTAGAAGAACTACATGACATTCAAAAGAAGCCCAGCCTGCACTGACAAAGCTCTATCACAACTTCGTTAACCAAACTCTGCAGAATGTCCCTGTCAATCTGAGAACCCGTCTCAAAGGCTTCTATATCAAAATCTGTCCACTTTCCCAGAGAATGGCTCATTTCCCATTCTATTATCTCATCAGGAACCATTCCCACCAAATGCTTCCACTTCTGAATCTCCTCTTCAACCTCACGAATCATCAAGTTATGGTTCATGCATTTGGGGAATGTTTTCCAAAATCTAAATCCAGAACTACAGTATCGGCCATACTTCGAGTCTAAATACTCTATAGCACTGTCGAAAAGGAACTCACTAAGTTTAATCCCTTCTTTGGTGTCCCCCAAATCACTAAACACATTAGAACTTATCATCAAGCTGCTGGCAATATTTTCCAGATCAAAAAGTAAGGGACAGATAAAAAGACCTTCGATTGCATCCATATTATGCAGAGTCACATCTCCAAACAATAGTTCAGCATTCAAGATAACTTCATTTGCATGGGTGAGCCTGCCTCCTCTCAATCTCCCCACACCAGCATCGATGCTATGTAATATCCTAGATATTTTATTGAAAAGAGTATTCACCATCTCAACACCAGTCTTCTTTCTGTCCACTGAAGTGGCAGATTCTCCAAGATCAGCGTAATATCCCAGTGGTTGCAACTGATCATCTGAGTAATCCACCGAGTGAGGGTATACATACCTATGCTCTGTAATTTGAAAACCAGCACATTTTAGCAGAGTTAAAAGGACATCTAAGCAGCAGAAATCCTGTGGCATATTCTAGCATGGCATATTATGAATATGTTGTTGTCTTATAATTTTTATTATTCTTCAAATACTCTACCTGAGCTATCGTCCAGACTACTAGAAGAGAATGAAGCTTCCAGAACAGATCCAGGGCTCAGATATTCACCATCGCGAAACATTCCAGCTGACCTATCTATCTTTCCTTGAGCCTGGAGAAAGACCAACTGAGTTAAGAAATATGTACAAAAGCACTTTTTCTTCAATTGCAACAGGAAATTGGAAATTATTAGAATTACCAACTGGCGACAGATTCATGTTAACCATAAGGTTAGCACCTTAACAGAGACTGACAATAATTCAGGTCTTCCAAGAGAACATAATGATGAGGTGAAAGGAAACATGTATATACTAACGTTCCAACAGAATGCCAATGGAGCATTAACATCTATGATATTTTAGCAGAAACTTAATAAGAAAAAGTTGGAGGCGTGATGCATGGAGCATATATAAGGGACTCACAGTGATGCAAACTGACATAGGTAACCCTTCTGCAAAAACTATCCAACTTGGAAAATGCCCAACTAACTTCCATCAATATCCACAACTTTTCATGGGGGTGTTGGATGTATAGGCCAACTCTAATAGACAGTTATATATGCCTCAGAAACACATCAAATTTGAAATATCACTAAAATAATTAGCCTAGTACTACATTATCCATATTATGATTCGCAATCATGTATCTATACCGCACTTCCTAAAAGTTACCATATTAGACAGATAAAAGTAGCAAATTATTTTAATTATATGAGAATAAATCCATGATCATAAAGTTATTTGCTATTTGGATTATTGTCAGATTTTGTTATATCAGTGGAAAGCAAAAAACCCAAAACTTTGAAATACCGGTACCTCACGCGAATATTTCCTATCTAGTTCAAAAGGAATGAGTAGGGACAGAATGGCAAATCAAAAAATAAAGAGAACTTACAGGAGATGATGCCATATGCGTACTAGCCATTTGCCCATCACGGTCCGTAGTCAAGGCAGTTATTAGTTCTTGGAGAATGATAGCCGTGGACTTCTTGGAGGAAGCACCTGTTGCCATGTCATCATCTTCTTGAGAAGCAAGCTCCCTAAACTTTTGTTCCAGAAAGGCACCAATAGAATCTCCGGTCAAGGGCAATGGTTTTCGTATAGAGGTGTTGTGGCCATTGTCCATGATTGTAGCCTCCATGTCTGCTGAAATTCCAGTCATGTTCCTGATAGGGGAATTAAATGTAAATGATATAACATCAGTGTCCTTGCATCCATTAGGTCTGTTTCTTTGACCAGCTAATTTACTTTTAGCAGAAGTGTTGTTCATCAACTGCGAACCATTTCCTAATCCCTTTGCAGTTTGTGCATCAAGCTGAACATTCCCATGTCTTTTTGCAGTTGAACTAACAAAACTATTATTTTCAGTTTGGCCACTAACATTGCTCATCCTCCTTTTTCGTACTGTGGTCCTTAACTGTGATGGGTAATCATCTTTCCCAGTAAAGGGTTTCCTCTCTGTGTCATATTTAGAATCGGTAACTTTGGTAGGAACCCTCGGTTGGGCACGACCACTCAGATTTCGGTTCAAGGCAACAAAGTCTTTGGTCCCTCTAACAGAAGTTGCAGATGATGAGGCTCTTCTGCTATCAAGATTATTTAGTTTCAATCTGGGTGGAATTCTTTCCCCTTCTAGTGACATACGATGCTGCATCTGAGACCTGCTCTTTGAAGTCATAAAAGATGATTCTTTGTTCTGAGGCTTGTATTGTTGACTGGATGGAAACTGCCATGAAGCTTGGCCTTCTGGAGGCGCATATTTCCTTTCCGTAACAGGTTGAGCAAAGGATCGTATTCCCTTTTGACCAGAAACTGATAATGGCTGACTCGCGATTCCCTGGAAATTTGCATCCTTTTCCTGCCCAAAGGAGGATACGGACGATCTAAGCTTAGTTTGTTCAGCTACCAGCAAAGAGCCATCAGTAACATTTGAAACAAAGGAAGGGAAAGCACGTTGTTGTTCCTCTTGATTTGATCTTAAGTCCACCACATCTACCAAATTACCACAGCTTTTGCATGAAGTCTGGCTCATCAGAGCATGGGGTGCACCAGCATTATAACATGCTTGCTTAGAAAACTCCGGTGATTGAACAGCTGTTCCATCTATCACAACCTCATCCATAGAAGGATAATGAAAAGAACCTGAGTAAGTGAGAGCAGATTTTGCTCTATTCGTAGACTGCAGTCCAGGTTCCAAAATTCTAGTTGCAGCATCAATCAACCGAGAGGTTCGGGACGCATTTTTCCCAGAGGGAATCCGTGGACCCTTCATAGGAGGAGTGAGCCTCGGGTGATGTTTTCTCGAGCGTGACAAAACGCTCTTAATCTGAAATGCCTCGGCTCCAAACCTAGTAACTGCCCTTTTATCACACTGTCCCATTTTCTGCAGCTTCTGAGGCCTTGATTCGGGCTTTGCGCTTCCATTCTCTAAATTCAACTCTTCTCTATCTGAACCAATCTTGCTATTCACAAATGCCTTCTCTCTACTGTCACAAGCATCAGTAATTGAACTTTTTTTCGGCTTCTCACGGGCAGCAGGCATAGATTCAAGACCCATTAGCCTCGCAACCAAACTCGGAGCTCGCAGTTCATGTTTATGCTCAGAATCAACGCTACGGTTCACATTTTTCTTCATACTTGGGAAACCCCCACTGTTCTCATCAGCAATCTATTCCATTCACACATACAAACCCACCATACCCAAACACAAATACCAACGTTAAAAACAATCAAACCCACCAAGAAATCCATAACAACAACAACAAGAAACCAACTCCAAAACAGAAAGCATAATGCATACCAAATGAAGCTTGGGAGCAGGCATCTTCTCATCTCTAAACTTCTTAGAAACATGTTTTGCACGAGCTGATGCATTAAAGTAACACAAAATGTCAGAAAACAATTCATTTTGAGCTTCTCCTTTTGTCGGAGAAGAAATTAAGATAAGCTTATAAAGAAGAGCAATGCATCTCCACATGAATGGACAAAATGGGAATACTGACATGGAGGGAGCAGTTTCCTGGAGAATAGCTTCTTCTTGGCGAATCTGCGGTTCCAATCAAAGAGCTGGAAGAAAATGCCAGCACAACCACCCGGCCTCTGCGTGGTCTTCTTCTCCACTATTGCCAAAGACGGCGCCGTTTTCTCTGAACTATCATCCATTTCTCTTCTCCACTACCACTAAAGAAAACCTCAAAAAAAAAAAAAAAACCTGTCTTTCGAACCCGAAGACTCAAATCTCTACAAAATCCTCCAAACCCACTTCTCCATTGTCAAAATAACCCATTTTCTCCAACCCCATTTTCTCAAAGCCCCAATTTTTATTCCTGAAAAGTCCCAAAAATGAGAAGAAACCCGGAAGAGGAGGATTCACTCTCCGTACAATAATTGGACTCCTGAAGTAAGTAAAGAACAAAAAGGCACGCGAACAAGTGTTCAAGTTGCAGAGCCACGAAAGCGACGCTTCACCAGCAAAACGACGACGCTTTTTCTACACCTCTGCACGCAATGCACAGCGAAAAAGTAGCAGACTCTGCCAGTAAAACGGAATAGCAGCGACCATGAAAAGGGCCGAAAGGAAAAGCATCATTCTTTCATTCATTCATTCATACGACGCGTCGTATTTGGTCGCGAGGAGCTCGAGGAGGCTGTTCGTCTCTGCCATTTCTTCAGAGGAATCCAAATCCAAACACTTTATGCTGCAAAAAGAGGGTTTGGGCTTGTCAAGAAGTGACAGTGGCGTGTGCGCAGGATAAGCACAGGAGGACACCAGTGTACACCCCAGGCGCACTGTAGAGCGTCGTAGCGGTCAACAACAAACAGAGCGCGAATAATTAAAATATTATTTTTAAGTGTGCTTTAGGTGGGTGGGACCCGATTGGACAGGGTTGTTCTCCACAGGGTTGTTTTCCACCGGACCTTAAAATCGGTCTTTAAAACCGGTCATTGAGAGCTGTTGGATTTTGATCGAAGGGCTGTAGAAGAAAGCAATTTTTTCGGTGGCCCCATCAATCTGCATCAAATGGCCTGTCCGGTTTTTGTCTCTACCGGACCGACCAGTAGAGAGCAAATCTGCTAGATTAGATTAGATTAGACATGGGAAACAGGAAATGAGGAGATTTGTGTGTTGAGAATTGAGATGTCGTTGGGTGTACGTCGTCTGTCTGCTATCATGCCGCGCTGTAGCCATTTTTCTTCAATTCGTGGATGCAGTGGGTGAAGTCACGGATTTAGTGTTTTTTGATGTTTTTATTACAAGGAGATTGCTTTAATTTAATTTCTGCATGATTAAGCTGTGTGTTTTGGACTACAAGTGTCAATGTGAAATGATTGACAAATGAAGGTTGAGTCTTGTTCTTTGCTTTGATCAATCTTTTGAGCCCGCTTTCGTAGCTATTCTAAGTGTGAGCTAATGTGTACTTGTAGAAACTGAGTTCCCTTGATTAAGTGGTGAATACACGAGTACAAATATGTAGTGTACACCCTTGCTTGGAGCGCAAGGCAAGACATAAATACATAAAGGTACAACTGGGATTCTAAGGATCCTAACTAAGGTAGGAGAGCCGGCTGGATCTTTGGGCTGGAGAGATTGTCGCTAACACCCCCCGTCAAACGGGACAGCACTGGACGAACAAGTTTGCAGCCAAGAAGATGATGACGGGACTTATGAAGTGCCTTGGTAAGAAGATTAGCCGGCTGATCAATGGAGGGAACAAAGCATACACGATGACTGCCGAGAGCTACTTTTTCACGAACAAAATGGTAATCAAGCTCAAAATGTTTAGTGCGGGCATGGAAAACCGGATTAGAGGCCATGTACGTTGCACTGAGGTTGTCACAGTAAAGCAGCACAGGGAACCGTTGTGGAACACCGAGATCATAAAGGAGATAGCTTAACCAAGTAGTCTCGGCACAAGCATGAGCAAGAGCACGATATTCGGATTCTACGCTGGACCAAGCTATCGTGGGCTGCTTTTTGGAGGACCAGGAGATCAGGTTTATGCCAAGATAGACGAGGTAGCCTGTGGTGGAGCGCCGAGTATCGGGGCAGCCAGCCCAGTCGGCATCCTAATAGGCAGATAGTTGAAGCGGATGAGGTTAGGGCCGAAATACCAAACCGTGATTGAGAGTACCTTTAATGTAGCGAAGTATACGCTTGACAGGAACCAAATGAGGAGCTCGTGGGTGACTCATATATTGGGCAACAGAGTTCACGGCATACGAGATGTCGGGACGAGTGATGGTTAAATATTGGAGGCAGCCAACGAGCTCACGGAACTCAGTGGGATTGGTGAGAGCAGCACCATCAGTGAGTGAGAGGTTCGCCTTGGTAGACATTGGTATAGAGGCGGGTTTGTTGTGCTCAAGGTGATGTTTGGTGAGGATGTCATAAGCGTACTTCACTTGTGTAATATGGAGACCGGCGTGAGAAGAATGAGGAGCCACTTGGAGACCAAGAAATTAACTCAAGGGACCAAGATCTTTGATATCGAACCCACGACCAAGGGCGGCAATGAAACTTTGAAGAAGATGTGCATGACTACCGTGACAATGATGTCGTCGACGTAAAGCAGCAGATAGATAGTGTAGGGGCCGTGCTGAAAGATGAAAAGGGACGGATCAGCAGTGCTGTGACGGAACTCGGCAGACAAGAGAAAGGTACTAATGCGATGAAACCATGCTCGCGGAGCTTGTTTGAGTCCGTATAAAGCCTTATGGAGTTTGCAGTCATAAGAGGGACGAGTGGGGTCGACAAAGCCGGGAGGTTGAGACATGTAGACGTCCTCATTCAAGTAACCATGAAGGAAGGCATTCTTAATGTCGAGTAGACGAAGAGGCCACTTTCGAGAGACTGCAACACTCAAAACAGTCCGAATAGTGGCGGGTTTGACGACGGGGCTGAACGTCTCACCATAATCTATGCCTTGTTGTTGATGAAAGCCCTTGGCAACTAGACGGGCCTTGTGACATTCGATAGACCCATCCGAGTTGCGCTTGATACGAAACACCCATTTGCAACCAACGGTATTTTGATCACGAAATGGAGGAACGAGAGACCAAGTTTGGTTTTTGAGGAGAGCATTGACTTCCTCAGTCATGGCATTGCACCATTCTGCACTCTTGTTGGCCTGAGAGAAACAAGTAGGTTCCATGTGGGCGAAGGTCGTAAGAAGAGCCTTGGGAATGGGGTACCGAATGGTACCATCAGTACGCGTCTTCGGTTGAGAGATGTCGGCACGAGAGCGAGTGAGCATAGGATGTGAGGGAGCCGGTGCAGCTGGAGGTGCAGACGGTTCAACCAGAGCAAGGGAGCTGGGAAGGGTCGGCAGCTGTGCAGGGGTGCAGCAATAGAGGCAGGGCTGTGGATGCGCAAAGACAGCGGAGTTGGGGGCTCCGAAGAGTGGTCGGTGAGTGGATCCAGCGAAGGTGGAGGTGGGCTCGGCAGGAGGGCCTGCGGAGGTGAGAGCGGTGACTCAAGAGGAGCATCGGCAGGTTGGTCCAGCGAGGATGGAGGTGGGCTCGGCAGGAGGGCCTGCGGAGGTGCGCTGGGGCTCGAAAGGGGGTGGATTTCGAGCGGAACACGAGGAACAGCAGTGGTCGGAACCTGCAAGTTTCTGTAAGGAAAGGCAGTTTCATTAAACAAAACATGACAGGAGACATACACGACCAGTGGTGGGATCGAGGCAGCGATACCCTTTGTGGTGGGGACTGTAACCTAAGAAAACACACTCAATACTACGACTAGAGAGTTTGGCGGACACATAGGGGCCAAGGTGAGGAAAACAAGAACAACCAAAGACACGAAGAGAAGAGTACGAGGGAGGACGTTGATGGAGACGCATGAAGGGGGTATCCCAATTGAGAACAGGAGTGGGGAGAATGTTAATAAGATGGACAGCGGTAAGGGCAGCTTCAACCCAAAGGTGGTGAGGAAGATGAGCTGTGTGAAGGAGGGTACGAACCATAGTGGCGATGTGGCGATGTTTACGTTCTTGAAGCCCATTTTGTTGGGGAGTATGGGGGCAAGAGAAGCGTGTTGAATACCCAATGATTGGCAAAAGTGAGAGAAGGCATGATTGACATATTCAGTGCCATTGTCGCTTTGAAGGAATTTGATGGACCCCTGAAAAACATTGCGGATCATAGCGACTAGGGTTTGGAAGTGAGTAAGAACTTCGGACTTACGTCGCATAGGGTAAATCCATGAGTATCAAGAGTATTCATCGGTAAAAAGAACATAGTATTTGTAACCACTAACAGAGGAATCAGGAGACATCCACACATCACTATGAATAAGATAAAAGAGAGAAGGTGCAAAATCTTTATTAGAATGAAAAGGCAGTTGATGGGATTTGCTAAGAGCACATCCATTACAAAATAAATTGGAAGAAAGTTTAGAGCCTAAGGAAGACCCGAGATGAGCTAGGACGGAGGACGACGGATGACCAAGACGATTATGCCAGAGAGACGAATGAGCGGTAGCGAGAGCATGAGGAACGGGAGCGGAAGAGGTGGTGGACAGGTGGAGTGGATAGAGACCATCTTTACATGGGCCCTGAAACAAGAGATGACCAGTTCGTAAGCAGTAAATTTGGTAAAAGTTAGGGGCAAAAAAAAAGTAGACCTTGTTATCTTGAGTAAAATGAGCAACAGAAAGTAAATTTTGGCGAATGGAAGGAAGACGGAAAACATTAAGCAGAGAGAATTTAGAGGAACCAAGAGAGAGGGGGAGTGTACCCGTATGGGAAATTGGCATAGAATCGCCATTACCCATATACACATTATGTGGCGCCGGTGTCGGGGTACCAGGTGGGATCGCCGGAGTAGTGAGAGCCAGCAAAGGGGGCTGCAACAAGGCCTTGAAAACGGTGAGGGCATTGGGCCGGGGCATGCTGACTGGAATGGCGGTTAGGGCACCAGTTAGGGTTGGGGCCGAGAAGACCGGGAGACCAGGCAGGCCGAGAGGCCCATTGCTGTGGGAACGAGGGCTGCTGTGAGTAGGGGGGAGCCGGCGTGTACTGAGAGGACTGTTGCGGCTGAGAGGGAGAGCGCTGCTAGTTGCGGTTGCCATTGTTGGAGTTGCCATTGTTGGAGCTGCGACCGTTGTTGTTGTTGTTGTTGCGGGAGCCAGAGTACCGGGAGTCGCGAGAATCACGAGTGTCCCGGTTGTCACGCTGGGTGCGGCGATTATCAGAGGAGGGAGGGCCAGAACGAGTGTAGTAGACAGCGGCATGAGGGGCAGGAGCAACAGAGCCATCCGAGGTTCCTACTTTCTGAGCATCGAAAGCAAGGATGTGAGCCCGAAGCTCGATGAAGTCCGAAAGAGGAGGGTTTTGAGTGAGGGTGGTGTTGAGCATGAGGTAGTCCGCACCAAGGCCATTGAGAGTGTACATGACAAGGTCTTCGTCAGGGACAGGTTTGTTGATGGAAACAAGCGAGTCAGTAAGGGACTTGGCATGACGAAGGTACTCGTCGACGGTCTTTGTGCCTTTAGTGAGACCGAGAAGCTGAAACTTGAGGGTAGTGGCGTTGGCAACAGAACGCTGAGCAAAGTGACGGGAAAGGCAAACCCAGATCTCCTTGGCTGTATCAAAACCCACGGTGAGGGAGGACACAGATTCGATGAGGGTGGTGGTGATGAGGCTAATGGTGAGTTGATCCTGCTGAAACCAGGTGGCATAGGCGGGGTTAGGGATGCTGACCGGAGGAGAAGCGGGAGTGTTGGGGTCTTTGGAAGGGGTGGAAGAAAGGATGGTGGTGGGGGGAGAGGGGTGAGAACCATAAATGAATTTCCAAAGGCCTTGACCAAAAGGTAGGGTTTAACTTGGCGTAACCAAGTCAAATAGTTAGACTCGGTGAGCTTGTCAAAGTGAGCAGTATTTGGGGTGGGAAAGTGAGGAGTGGAGGAGGATGAGGAGGTGGCAGCCATGGACACAGGAGAGAATCGAAAATTTTGGAGAGAGATTTCCTAGACCTAGGCTGATATGTAGAAACTGAGTTCCCTTGATTAAGTGGTGAATACACTAAGTACAAATATGTAGTGTACGCCCTTTCTTGGAGCGCAAGGCAAGACATAAATACATAAAGGTACAACTGGGATTCTAAGGATCCTAACTAAGGTAGGAGAGTCGGCTGGATCTTTGGGCTGGAGAGATTGTCGCTAACAGTACTGATGGTTAAGATAGGCGATACATTGAGCTAATTAACGGTTTGAACCTATTGAAGATTGAGAATTAAATGCTATTGAAGATTACTGAGTAGGTAATGTACAAAATATGTATCATGATTTTTAGCTAGTTGGTCTGTGTTATTTGTTTTATGATGTGCGATTGTTGATTCACGTTCTTTCTATAGTTGTGGTGGGAGTTGTATTTGTTTTAATGAGTTTGAAAGACTTGCATTTTTTAAGAATCATAGAAGATTATTACATTGTTATAATTTCATATTATCCTTGTTCTAGGATATGGAAAGATGTATAAGTGAATAGGAGAATCTTCTCTGGGATTTATATCTGTTTTTTGATATCAGCAGATGCACCTCGTCTTGTTAAGTTTCTCCTTTGTAGGCATTGCTTGGCCTTGGCTGTGCCGCATCAAGGGTGGGCATCCACGAAGAGATATGATCCTTTCGAGGCCATGATTTCTAAACATTTACAAGTAGTAGAAGATTAATGAAATTCTCTAGAGGCTTTTGAGATCGTGGAATTGAACTAGAGGTGACAAGTATGCGGAATTGCTACAGTGGTGTATTTGGAATGCATATTTATGTCATATTCAAATTTCGAGCTTTTTTATGTAAATTGAAGATTGATTGGTTGATAATTTGATTCAACTCTATAAGTTTTCGAGAATTTGGGGTTTTTAGTGTGGAACTATGATCTTGAACACTGAAAATTATGCTAATGCACATAAGCATTGAGGTTAAGTTGAGATGAGCCGTAACATTTTGTTTGTCCCTAATATCATTTGACTATAGATTCGTCAAAAACTTGATGAGGCTCCCTTGTCTATCTTGCCACTTTTTATCTCTCTCATATACAATGATATGCTAACGCTCATCTCTAAACTCAATTTCACTAGGAATTTTTCAATGAATGCGGACATGTGTCATGCTGTCATTGGTGATGAACTTTGATTCCTGGCTTGTTAACCGTCACGTGTAACTTTCTCATTGGTCTATGCAATCCCCTATTTTTAAGGCTAGTAACTTCTTCCTAATGAGTCATCTCAACCTAAGGTCTTCGTCGTCGCACTCGTAATTATGAGCTCTACAACTTTCGTGAAGGGCTCAAATTCGGAATTCAGCACGATAATTCGGAAACCCCTAGATTTATTTTCAACCACCGATTGTCATTTTCGGTTATGATGATACCCATACCCCTATCATCCACATGTCACTCGCATGAAGCACCACATAGGCTACTTTCCCCCACATGGAGACCAATCAGACTGTCCACTTGGAAAACATCCATCGGACAAGTGAGGCTTGAGGCATCTTCACCTCCTCTATAAAAGGAGACCACTCTCCTAGCTCAAGGGGCTCTCTCTCTCTCTCTCTCTCTCTCTCTCTCTCTCTCTCTCTCTCTCTCTCTCTCTCCCAGTATACACCCTCGCTGCCTAACCATTATACCCACATCCGCATTACGCTGACTTAAGCATCGGAGGATTTTACCGGTGCCTTCGATACTTATCCTTCATGTGCAGGTATCCTAAGGATGGCAACCGGACTTGGCCATACACCCTCACTCAGAGCTAGCCTCCTAGCTCCCCGTAGCATGCATCCGTCTGACTCGGACCCCTTCACATTGACCGTTGACCTAAACCATTTTTAGACATCAACAGCTTACGCTCCGTTCTCCTCATCGAATCTCTTTTTTTTTCAATTTTTTTTTTGCAAAAAACACAACTGTTGAGCTAATGCAGAAATATGAACTATTCTGATCATTGATATCGCGTTTCAATTTTCGAGATTACTGAAAGTATGAGCGTACATTATGTAATTTCTATAAACTTTATAAACTCCAAGCTATATTTTCCCTAATCGTGAAAATCGAAACAAATTATCAACGATCCAAACAGTTTATCTTCCCTCATCCACTCAATGGTCGTGTTTTCACAAAATAAAATCTGGAAAAAAAAAAAAGAAGGAGACTCCGTGAGGAGAACCGAGTATAAGCTTAAACGACAACCGACAACCGAAAATAAATCTAAGGGTTTTCAAATTATCATGGCAAATTCTGAGTCTGAGCTTGTGTGAAAGTCGTAGACCTCATCATTACGAGCGCGATGGCGAAGGCCTTAGGTCTGTATGACTCCTTACGAAGAAGTTACGAGGCTTGAAACTAGGTTATGAATTGGCCAATGAGAGAATTACACGTGGCTGTCTATGTTCATCTCCGACGAAGGGGTTCCGACCATCTTTTACCCGAAACAAACCCAGAAATATCATCTTGTTATCACCGGGAACACAATCCCACAAACCACGATGCCCAACTCAGAGCGAGTCGCCGCCATCGAGAGAAAACAAAACTTGCAGAACTCGCCGGTGAGTTTCCCACCTATTCTAGCGGAGATGAGTCTCTAAAGTTGGTGAATTTGATTCGTTGGGACAATTAAATGTTGTAAGACCCAAGAATCGCGCGAATCACAACAGTTTTGAAGGAGATCAGAAAATCTGTCGATCGCCGGTAAAATTCCAACAACCGACATCTTTTTTATCTGATGATTTTAATAGAACCCAAGCACAAGCCCATATACAGAAGCACACGAAGCCCAAAAAAACAAATAGAGACCACATGCTAAGCCCAATACATAACAAATGGGTATTTAAAGTACAATACAAGCTTCTAGAGAGGAATGAACTCCTCTTGAACTGTTCGTTTTCTGTTTGGTTGAGCTGCACCACCGAAATCGAGGTTCCGAACTGAATCTCTATCATAGAGCAATCGAACATCGAACGGTTCGGAGAGGTTTATCATAGAGTGGAGGTGGAGAAGTTGAGGTAGATATTGGATTTGGAGAAGCAGAGTTTGCAATTCGCGAATGAATGATGGAGACAATGAGGATCTTCACGGATATGCAGGACAGCTGTAGCGGATCAATCTTCAGGTGATTGTGAACAATTGGAAGAGTTTTCTTCAACATTTTATACCCTAACCCAATAAAAACTTTACTCTTCAGATATGAACACATTCGTGTGTTTGATATGTTTTGTTATGTGAAAAATTGTAAAGGAAAAGAGAGATGTTTGGCGGCAGCACCTTATATTGGCTTCGTTGTTTAGTTTGGGCATAAAAACCTAGAATATACTTATTACTCCTTTTGCCCCCTGCAGCTCATTTTTTGGGAATTTTTGCCATTTTTCCGTTAAGTTAACGGAACCGTTAACTTTGCTGATGTGAATGTCAACTTCAATAAATGTGGGTCCCACATATATACAAATCCGAAGAAAAAAAATTGAATTTATTTTTTAATTTTTTTCCTCGAGCTATTGATTCTTTCGCCTTTGCAGGGAGATCCTCCAAGACTCGTCTCTCCGATCACCTCGACATGGCGGTCGACGACTCCGAGCCATGTCGCTCTGCAAAAGCTATGATATTATACCAGGAATCTCCTTCCGCGGCGACGTCGAAGCCGAGGCTCAATAAAGAATCGACTTCTCCAAAACATACTAACTGGAGACAATTCCGGCGGCGTAGAACACCATAACCAATATGAGCACCCAAGGCATCAAAATGAACCCGATGAAGAACGTCACCAATCCGCACATCATCAGCGCCATCGAAATCCCCATCATCAGAAACGCGAACCCTGCCAGGGATATCTGCATCGCAGCCATCGGGGGTCGCCTCAACTGAACCGAAGTTGACGAGGACGACGACAACGACTACGAAACCACTGCCGAATGATCGGAGAATTGAACCAACGTTGGTGACGACCAGAGGAGGTTCAGAATCAGGGCCGAGAGCTCGTAGAAAACCCTAGATTGCTGGTCCTGCTGATACTACTGCCTTCGCATCATCTTCTTTTTTTTTTCTTTAGAAAATTAGGGTTGTCAAAATTGGGGATTCCTGATACAGACGAAATTAACATCGAAGCTTGAAGCTTTCATCAAAATAACTAATGACATCGGAGCACAGAGGAACTCGATGCTCATATCTCTAAAGGTCCTATCAAATTTCGCATCCAAA
Source organism: Spiraea crenata (assembly GCA_033992175.1). Lineage (NCBI taxonomy): Eukaryota > Viridiplantae > Streptophyta > Magnoliopsida > Rosales > Rosaceae > Spiraea > Spiraea crenata. Next base: position 230,057 of record JAVBHV010000081.1, on the reverse strand, counting down.
TTGAAATTCTAAACAACAATAATCTACCTTTATGAACTATTGAGTTGGGATGAGATGTCTGCTAAAGCAGTTCTTTCAATGTTAAGCCTATCTTGTTCACTACTTTTGCAGAGCGGCGTGGCTCGGAGTCGTCGGCGGCCATGTTGAGGCGATAGGAGAGACGGGTTTTGGAGGATTTTTTGGGAAAGGCGAAGTGACACACCCCGACCTGAGAGTGATTATGGCCCAAAAGTGATTTCATTTGAGTTTACTAAACACTTTTTTGCCCGAAAATTTTCACGAAATCACTTTTGGGCTATCATCACTTTCGTGAAAGCAATGACAAACGGAGCCTAAGTGTCACCTTATGTTGGCATTCAACATCGATTGTCACCTTTTCTTGAAATCCCCATTATTTGCTTGTATATTTGTCTATGTTGCATGGATACAACACTTTGGTATCGAATCTCATGTCGGATACAACAATTTGGATACAACACTCGGACACACTCAGATACGCGGATCGAGCCGTATCCATTACAGGCAAATCTCAACTACAATTGATTGTTCTCCTTACCTCACCTCGATTTTTACCAAACAAAGAAATTAATAGACGGTGAAAAAATATAACCCCCATTAATTTCTCTGTTTAATCATGACTAAAAGATCTTCAATTCAATTGATTTTTTTTTTGTAGATATGAATTTCAATTAATGTATTAGGAGGTGAACGGTTCAGATTGAGAAATTTGGATGTCGAACATGGACAAACGAGAAATTATATATAAACTTGTGTCCACTGAATGGTCCTATTAACGAATTAGGTAAATGACATAGGTAATCAATTATGACATTTTCTATATACAAATTGTACATCCAATAAACATCCAAGTTAACCCACCAAAACATATTTATGCATTATGTGCCAATTTTACCCAAGGTAGCTCCCATCTAGTCCTTTCTAGCCTCCACCACCACCGACATCACATCTCCTTTTTATCTTTATCTCTCCTCCTATGTCCCTATCGAGCTTTGATAAACTATAGCCAGAACTTGGAGTCATGCATCTGTCTACAAGCTTGTTGGTTGTTGATTCTTTGGATAAATTTGGATTTCCATTTAATGAGTGAACTTGCATGCCCCTTGAGTACAAAGTTGTAGCTTCTCATAGTTCTACTCTAGTTCATAGACTAAGACAAAAAAAGAAGAGGGAAACGAGAAAATCCAAACATGTCACAATATCCAAATGTGTGAGCAAAGACCAAATGTTGCAGAAAAATGGAAGAACAGCATGTGGGGTAACTAAGAAAAACAATGGCTACCTTGTCTTTTGGCCCCCCAAAGCATGTGGGTTGAATTATACACATGCCATGTTACTTGTCCCTCCCCTCATGCACCTCTCTTTTCTTGAAGCTCTTTGGTACTGTTTTGTCTAACAAACAAAATCACCTCTAGATTAATTACAAACCACATACAAATTAAGAATAGACAATCAAAAATGAAAAAGTGTCAATTTTTCTTACTCTTATCTTTGCCATTGGAAAAGATTAATCCAAAACCAAAGAGATTGGCTGTGGGAACATTCAATACAGGAGTAATTGGAACTCCATTGCCATATGATCCATATTGGCCCTTCTTCAATGGAGGCTTCTGATAACTACCCATTGAAGCAGAAGAATTAGATTGTGATGAAGACGAGTAGAGTTTCTTGGAAGCGGATTTTGGCTTCTGATTGTGACCCTCTTTCGGAAATAGTGATCGCTTCACACTTGATGAAGAACCTGTTGAATTGCTTCTTGACAAAAGTGGCAATGGACATAAACTACTGCCATATCCGCTGCCACAGCTACTGCTTCTCTTGAAACCCCAAAATGACTTAGAGCTCTGCTTCTCATCGGTCTCATTACTACTCGTAATCTTGATCGCTTTCGCGGTATTTGTGTTTCGTTCACGCTGATTAACAGCTGGTGTTGTTGGCATTGGAGAATGATATTGAGGAGTTTGACGGTGATCCAATTTTGGCTGAGCAGCAGATAACTTTTGCTTGATCACTGTAGGGATCATTTTGCCATCGGAAAAGAGCTCGTCTGCGGAGGAAGACTCCTGCTCGAAGCTCTCGCGTACGCAGAAATCAAACTCCATGCTTGAACTAATCAAACTTCTTGATGATGATGAAGAATCGGATCTCATGGGATGGTTTTGGTGGACATGTTCCCCTGCTTCTGCAACATCAGATTGGCAAAGATCATAAGAGAATGAAATTCTTGGGCTCACTCCCAAGCTGGAGTTTTCTGAACAGAGCTCGATTGTCATTGTCTCTCAACTTTGAATTCACTAGGATCCCACAAAACCAATAGAACCCAGAAATCAGTTTTGAAGGAAAAAGCTGGGACACTAGATTTAGAAGGGTTTCAAGCCTAACGAATACTAGGCATTAAGAAAATCTGAGGAGTGCCATAGGGAACAGAGGGTTGAGTGCAGAGTGGGGAATTGAATTTAACCACAGAAAAAGTGGTTAACTTATTATGGGAATTTGGATTTGTGGTCGTTGGGGAGGGAGATTGAATTCTGAGTTCAAGGGGAAGTTGAAGATTCGCTGTTTGATGGTTTGGAGAAGAATGCTCTGAATTCAAAGACAAAGTCGTTGGTTGACAGTTTTGGTGTGTTTCGAGTTTTTAGAGGGAGATGAAAGGCAGGTAAGGCCCGGCCTCGGTGGAAGTGGTTGACAGTGTAAAATTATTCTGTTGCTGTCTTCTAACAGGTAGGCCATGTTTCTGGTGACGTGGGGAAGGGGGTCCATTTGGATATGGACAGAACAATTCAGGTACTTTGGACGGAGAAAAGTATTTCTCAACTTTGCATGATCTGCATTATCCGTTGATTTTATAAGTCATCTTGTAAATGTCATATATGCAAGAGATTAATTAGATATGATAATGTTTATTCATCTAAATGTACAAAAATAAATAATCGATACGTAATGAAAATTCTACTTTTACTGGTCAATTATCCCATATAATTGGATAATTAAACAATAGTACATCCGAGTGCCCTTTCTATAAATCTTCTTTACATGATTATTGATAATGGGTTCAGATCAAATACGTAGGATGAAAGTGATTATTGATAATGGGTTCAGATCAAATACTGGTCAATTACCACATTTTTTCCTTTGTTCTTTTGAAGATTTTCCTTGGCAGCTTACCAAATGAGAGAAGAATGGAGGTTGAGGAGAAAGTAAACCCATTAAAAACAGAGCCACGCTAAACAACATAGTTATTGGGGATGTTGGGGCTTTTATAGATAACAACTTTTTTTCTTCTTGGGGAGGTGGAGGAGGTAGGGGGTTTCGAAACTTCACCATGTTTCGAGATTTTAACTTCACATGTTACCAAATTCTGTTTTAGAAGCAAAGGTAAATGTGATATAGGTCCTGATCATCAATCTTTCTGCATAAATGTGATACTAGTTGGCAGTTGGCTTGAGACCTACAGGTTTAAAAGTCTAAGTCTAAGGTAGACTTTGCCGAGCAAAGTCTGGACGCAAAAAAGACAGAAGCAAAGTCTACTGCCAAATTCTAGCAGGTCGTCTTTGAAGGAGGTTGTTGCAACTTACAATTTACGTAGCTGTTTTTGGCTATCGTTTATAGGCTTGTACTTTTATTGGCTAGGAGGATGCAGTTGAATCGTTGGATACCAATAGAGGATCATTCATAACAGTTATGATGTGGGCGTCTGTAGTTGTCTACGGCTTTTAGCCACCTTGTTAATAGAGTGGGTGCAGACCGTGTGGTACTGTTGCAATTCATCTAATGTAGTAGTGAATTCAGAATAACTCCTTCCCGATGTGTTAATAAACGTACACAATTCAGCAAATGAAATAGTTCAAATGGTTATATTTCATTCTCGTACCAAATAACACAAGTAGAGGAACCGATCCATCGCCGCACCAATCCTATTACGTACCTTTATGTTTGTGGAACTCAGCTGTGCAAGTCCTCATCTATACTTGGCCACAGCTCTATTAGGGTACACATTGTGAATTATTGGTGCATTTGGGTTTCGAGGCCTAGGCGTCTTTTTATTCTGTTGCTTCTTTTAGGTTTTGCTCACATGGCCAGTGGCCAAAACTGGAAAGTAAAGTATGATAAAGAAATTATTAAAGTCATGTTCTACCTTTTAACAAAGAAAAGGCAATATCCGTTTCCCTTTTTCTTGATCGATGTTTCTTGGATAACAAAGCACTTGAAAAGCATGAAGGGATTGCTGAGCTAATTTGCTGCCCTAGATGACCAATCAAAGAGTGGATAAGTCAGTTTTGTTATTCATTAATTATAATGCTATTTTTGAGTAAAATGCGGGAAGACAATGAAAATTATGTCATATAGGGAAGGAGGCAACGGTTCAACAACCAAACGTAATAGAGCAGAACTAATCTAACGGGTCTGCAGCAAATTCCTTTGGGAAGACAATGAAAATTATGTCATATAGGGAAGGAGGTAACGGTTCAACAACCAACGTAAATAGAGCAGATCTAAACTAACGGGTCTGCAGCAAATTCCTTTTGCAGGAGATCGTGACACATGTCTTGTTACCATTCACGTTACCACATTGGCGTGGGACACGTTTCTCCTTCAAGATATGCGATGAATGAGTATTTATGAAGGCAATGATAAGATCTTCCGTCGACGTTTTGAAGCAGTCTCTTAAAATGATAGAACGGAAAACACTTATGCACCGTCTAGTAATATTTTTGTAGTGCATATTTGCAGTTTGTATTCATAATATAAAAACGATAAAATGAATCTGACATTTATGAGATTTTAAAAATATGTTTAGAGTATAATAACAGTAAAATATTTTAAGAAAACAAATACAGTGAAAACGTGACTGATAGAAGTATATAAAAAATTACCATTAACATATAAAACCAGCCCCACTTCCCGTAACCTCCCTTCTCTTCCATTCTCTCTGCAAAACTCACCTCCATTATTTTCACCCAAAGCTGAATCGAAGTAGTTGTTGCTTTCTTTTTGGGCGTCGGTGATGAGCTTAGAGAGGCGGTAGGAGGGGATGGCGGCAAGGATGGAGACGGTGGCGAGGGAGACGTCAGGGTCGGGGAAGTCGAGATCGGTGAGAATGTCAGTGCAAACAGTGTCCCAGCGGGTTGGTATACACAGTGTCCTAGAGGTCGGCAGTGAGGCGGGTGGAGCGGACGAGGTCGAAGGTGAGCTTTTTGCAGACGCAGAGGCAGGGAAGGAGATGATCTCCTCAACGACGGAATTGGCGATGACAGACATGTCACGACAGGCTGCGGATTGCTGGAGGGCTTCGAGGAGGGCACCAGACTGGTGGAGGGCGTCATTGGAGCGGAAGTCTGCTTGGATCTGGGTGAATAGTATGTCCATTTAGACCCAACCCGAATATCAACTCGGGTTCGATCTGAACTGGGTTTTAGGGTTGGGGTTTTTGCTTCTCGAGTAGAAAGAAATGGCAGTGGTGGTAAAATCAAAGGATTATGGAATTGCCGGTTCAGTTGGTTAGGCAACAACCATAGTTCATTGGTCAATGAGTGAATTGAGTTCGTTTGAAAATTATTTTCAAACATCCCCTTCCATTGTTTTCATTATCATAAAACGTGTCTGGTGGTTGCTATCAGGTGGCATTTTCGGTATATGGTAGCTGCCAACTGGTGGCGATTTTCGATCGGTGGTGAATTTATGTTAGTGATGGGTTTGATGGTGCTTCGGCTGAGATGGTTTGAGTTTGTCACTGTTCATATGAATCTGCATTCTCTAGAAATGGTGGGAACGTCAATTTGACGTTTTTCACATTTACAATGTAAAAACCAAATTCATTTTCAGAATTCATTTTTGATATTTTCATGGGTGTTTTCATCACATGTACAACGAACGCAAATATGGCCATTTTTGCACCTGGAAAATGAAGATGGGGCTTTGAAAATGTTATCGAACGCCCCCTTACTCATCAGGACTTAGTTTTCAATGTGAGAAAAGGTGGGATTTCAAAGCTCGGATCAACTAAAATAGGCGGTTTATTTGCTCGACTTGCAGCTCCATGGGCATCGGTATTCTAGCTAAGTGATTAGGAAGCATATGGTCTTCCAACTCTATTCTAACTACCAAATAGCTATCGGCTAGTAGTATTTCTCTTCCAAAGTGTTGGAAGATGCCCCAAGTTCTAATCCTACATCCCTTCATAAACTAGAAATACAAATCCTGAATAACCATAGTGAACCTAATTAGTAGCAAACTCAAGAGTCAATAATCTAAGTGACCTTTGTATCGATGTGAAACCCTCGAATCTGAAGGACAAGTACAGAGTTTGGCTAGGGATGACAATGTTCAACACCACAAGGGTAGTTTGGCGGGTTTGCAAAGGCAAAATAAATGGGTGGCAATGAAAAAAGCCAGAGTTCGAGACAGATGCTTGGGTTGGCATCCAAGGGTCAGCACACTTTCTAACTCATTTGCATCTACTCATTCTTTCGTAAGCAATTTATCCTCAAACAGTCTATTAGCAATTTAGGCACTCCAGAAGTTTGTTATCTGTTCTAGAGGACAAAACTAATCAATATGAATACTTTGTAGAATGTTCTCAGAACTATTCTAAAATACAAAACAAACTTCATGGGGCAAAAATAATCAAAATGAGATTCCAGGGCATACAAATCCTAACCAAAGCCTAACCAAATTTTCTGTAGGCAAACAAAGTCAATTATCCACATGCATAAGACTCAATGCTTCTACTTTGTCTCTAACCTGTTTTAAGAAACATGTTTCTCCAAAAATGCCTTTGCTAGATTGCTGAAACCGACACTCACTGCCTCAGCTGCAGCATATCTCTTCATGACATCAACTACCTCAGGCTTTATGATGTCCTCCTTATTAGATGTGTTGCATAGATAATACAGTGACCCAATTGCATAATTCACCTAACAGTCAATTAAGTTTTCAAACATTATGCATCTATGGAAAAACAAATTTTCCAAACAAAATAAGAAGCATCAAGAATCATATTGATATACCAACATATTAGCTGTTGGATAAGTAATTTGAAATACAGACATTATTTGAGTTTTTCTTAAGATAAATGAAATTCAGAGTCATATTTGCTTAGTTCAACGTTCTTCCTATTCTATAAGACTAACGAAGGTCCATATTAATTGTCTTACTGAAATTTTCCTCCTATTTCATAAGGACACTACCGGGTCCAAATTTTGAATCTATCCAGGAACTGAAGGGGAACGAATGAGAACTACAAGGCAATAAAACACACATGAACTACTCCATAAACGAAAGAAGAAGAAGAATAACTGAAAAGCTGTTCACAGACAGCAGCACACCAATACAAGTTTCTACTTACAGTGTTTCTAACTGGGCTTGATAAACACTGAATAACAAGAGGGATCCCACCACACTGAGTGACAATCGCAGCATTTGCTGGATCTGCATTTTAGAATGTAGAAGATAAAATAAGAACACAACTCTAACGCACGCATAGTGTTGGCCACTAACTAGATGGCTATATTAAGAAAAAAAAATCAGCTGACCAGTGTATAAAGGCACCGTAAGGAATAAAACAGGTAGACTTACCAGCAGAGCAATTGCAGATCCCTCCTAAACCAAATTCAACCAGCTTCTCATTCGGTTCTGTTATGCAGTCCACAAAAAGTTCCACCACATTGAGCTGTTTGTAATCTTCAAATTCGTATCAGACCAAAAGGGTTGTGATATACATTTAAATTCACTTCTAAAGCCAAACCAAACCAACATTGCACTAGCCAAAAACGAAACGCCTATCAAAACACATATTGAATACCTGGCGCAAGAAGGCATAGTTGTAAGGATCATAAGCAAAGTTCGCCAAATTAGCAACAATTTTCTCTTTTGTCTCTGTACAGAAAGAACCATAAGATGAATTAGTTGCCCTTGACAATTCTAACAGAGTACCCCACGTAATCTGTCGGATATACAAACTTAGTGACGCTCAGGAAACAAAGGAATGAAGCCATTGTGCATTTCGATAAGCAAATCTTAAGCAACAAGTCATGTATATATTATCCACAAGCTCCCAATGTACAAGAAAGACGCTTGGATATGCTACTAACAAATCAAACCAAAATTTTGCATGCCCATGTTGAAATTACTGCTGCAAGTGACCAATCGAACCCAAAATAAAGAACTAACATGGAACACAGAAACAATATACGGAAACTAAAGAGCTACAACATGCATGCCTTCATCATCGGTTGCGTTCTGAAATTGAGAGACCAATTCCTGAAGAAAAAAAAACAAGAACAAGGAAGTGTAGGCCTTATTAGTGCAATTATACTAATAGAAAATAAAGCATGAGGAAATTAGAAAGTCTTGTAGGGCCATATACCTGAAGGTATTGAAGCCTTGGAGTTCCAGATTTTCCTGTTCGCTCTTCTTGCCTCCGGTCATTGGTAAACATTATATAGGGGTGGCGCTCCGCCGGGTGGGGGACCAATTCGGGGTTGCGACGGGGTTAGGCGACGGCGGAGGGCGGGGGAGAATTTGGCCGGAGATGGGAGATTGGGGAAAAAAGAACTGCGCGAAACATGAACTTGGGTCGATGAAGTTTTCTTTGTGGCAAGAGAAACAGAGAAGAGAGAGAAAGATACGAACAGAAGAAAGGAGAGGCAGGCGGAGGGGGTGGTTGCGGTGTCGGACTCCGGCGGTGGGGGACGTAAACGGCGAGCGAGAGAGATTATCGGGTTTGCTAGGTGTAAAAGGGTACTATTGGGCTTTTTAGGGTGCTTAAAATACTTCTGGTTGAACTGGATATTTTAGGCTTAAACTAGAGTGGGACCTGAATCGAATCCGATTAAACTGGATTAAAATCAAAGAAGAGATCAAAGTATAAATATTTATTGGATTATCCGAATTCAATTAATTTAATTTGATTCATAATTTGAATTCGAATTTTACGATCGTATATCAAACAATTCTATGGCTATTAAGATATTAAAATAAGTGAGTAAACATAAGTTCTCTAAAATAAAAACGTATACAACCCGTATTATCTATAATGAAATTCATGACATATCATTAAATCACAACACATATTGTTCATTCAAAATAAATTACACTACTTCATTAATTCTATTAAGTGTTCCATGGTGAACTTCCCTATAGATGAGCTTCGACAAAAATAAGGATTTTCTTCTGCTGAGTTGGCCTTGGCATGTTCTGCAAACTTTTCAATTCTATGTTGGCTTTTTAACCACCTGTGTTTCCTTCATAAATTCTACGCCAATAATATGTGTAAACTAATCAAATAAAATGTAATTTATATTATTTTAGATCAATTCGAATTGGATCAAATTTTATGACACCTTAAAACTCGAATTAATGTGGTTTGGATCTCAAATTTTGACTGCTTTAATCAATTTGAATTTTGTTTCAAATTTTTCAATTCAGATTGACTCAGTTCTTGAGTTCTTGGTTTAAAACGCCCGCCTCTAGTTTAAGCTGAAATTTTCAAAAAAAGAAAAGATCAAGAAGGACAAAGTCACCCAATCATAATCCAGCTTACCAAATGTTGGTGAAGACTGCTGCTTCTACGTTTCTACCTGACCAATGATAAAATACGACCGAGTATAATATTGGGGCTCTTTACAAAAAGGGACTGGACAAACAAACGAGTAGAGAAAGGGACAAAAGGCCACCCACTTTTTCGCTGTCTTTTTTCCTGCAGTTTCTCTTGCATTTTGCCAAAAACTCCGACCCAACTGTTGTCTGAGATTTCTGGGCGTCTCAGAAGTCTTCAATTCGGCCTTTTTTTGTGTGTGTAGCATAGCATAGAGAGAGTATAAGCAATGCCGAATTGGGAGTTGAAGAGCTGCTGCAAGCATGACCAAGTCGTCTTTTTAGCGACCATCGCAGTCTTCACCGTCGTGATCCTCGCGGTACGCCTACTTTGTCTTCCCATGCTATTACAGAAACTAAGGATTTGGTCCGGTGGTATATTTGTTTTAGTTGTCTTGGCAGTAAAGCAGGTTGACTTGACTAGATATTTGCATTTTTTGGCTTATTGGTGTTGATTTTCATGGTTCTAGGCCAACTGCAATAGCCCTAACTTTAATTTCCAGATGAGTTTTCGTGGTAGTTGGTTTTATTGGGGAAGTTATGCGAATTAGCCTAGTAAAACAATCAGGTTCTATGTGGAAGATTAGGATTTATGGAGAGGGTTGGATCTTGATAACTTTTGTAGAATCCCAAGTAAAAGTTTGTTTGTCCTAAGGTAAAATGTCTAACCTTTTACAAGATTTTTCGTGCGTGAAGCTATTTTCCGAGTATTTGTTTTTCCATAGAAAACCTTACTGTCTCTTTGGAAATGATCATAGGGAAGAAAATTTCTAGTTTTTAACTTTTATGGTCAAGCTTGAGTTGAAAGGTGTTGAATTGATATTCGAAAGTTAGAACCCATGCCTAAAGTCTAAACAAGAGGAGTTAGAGATGAGGGCAAGATGAAAACAGTTAACCACCAAGATGGTTTGGTCATGTGTAACTATTGACTCTGGTCTATAACACTGTTGACAACGCACTTAGAAGATTTGGACCGTTCTGAGTTCTGTTTTAGGCTGCGAGGAGGGATTTTAGAGTACGGGGGCAAGGATATGAATATAGCATGAGAATGAACAGTTCACTTAATCTTTTGTTTCAAGATGTGTAGGGAAACCTTGTTATGTTGGCTAGCTTTAGTTTGCCTTTCTATGTATCTTTTGGGTCTATTGCATAAATGACATAGTATTTACTTGATCCGGTTTCCTTTTGATCTGAGAGCTTTTTCTTATTGTTGAAGCTGTGGAGGACATTTCTACTCACACCTTTTAAGCTCATTACAGTATTCTTGCATGAAGCAAGTCATGCAGTTGCTTGCATACTCACATGTGGCAAGGTTAGAAGAAGTTCTTTCTTGTTTTGGTTTTCAGTTCTCTTTGGTGCTTAAATGATCTGATGGGATGGTGTAGAGGAACTAATGTTGCTTTCTTGAACAGATATCTGCATTCAAAGAGTCCTTATCAAAATTTTGGTCCTTTGTTTTAAAAGTTGTTTGGTTGCTGTTTGAAAGCTGTAATACTCAGTTTATTTAATACATGTAATTCCAATTCATTAGGTCTACTTGATTAAAACCTTCCATCATTAGCCAAGAATGTTTTCTAGAAAATTCAGTTTAGTAGATCAACAAAATTGTGTTTCTCCTTGGCATATCATAGTGTTCCTATATGTTCCAACTTGACAATACACAAGCACATATGTCTAACTTGCTAAAATATTCCATTTCATTAGGTTTCCTATGGGGAAGTACAGTCTCAATCGCATATTTCTAATTTCAATTTGATTTTCAGGTTGAGGGTATTGAGGTTCACGGAAATGAGGGTGGGCTCACAAAAACACGTGGTGGTCAATATTGGTTGATCTTACCTGCAGGATGTAATGCACCATTGTCCATATATTTTAATTTTCATCGCAATCTACCTTATGTTTGTCAGTTGTTGTGGGACATTAGTTATTGCCTTAGATGGAAGCAATTTTGCAAGTTTTCAGTATGATATTGTTCCACAGGTTCATATTTAATTCCTCATTTTATCACACACATATTTGATATCTACTAGCTAGTTCCTCTCAAAAATTTGTTATACTTCACCTTGGGTGTGTGCATGTCTAAGTGCTTAGTATCTGATATGGGCCAAGTAGTGTGTGTTGGCACCATACATGGCATCTGATGCTAAAAAAGCACTCTTTAGAAGTTCTTGTCGGTTTTTATTTCGTGCAACCTGGTATATATGAAAAACACAAAGGCTATAAACTGTTTGCTTTTGGTCTTATTTAAAATTCATATTCCATATGATCTGATCTAGATGCACATGTAATCTAAATTGCTTTCTGCATGCAGATCTAGGGTCATCGTTCTGGGGAATGGCTTTGATACTTGCGTCCACAAATCTCTTAACTGCTAGAATTGCTGCTGCTTGTTTAGGTGTTGCTCTTCTTGTTGTACTTTTTGTGGCAAAAAATGTAAGAGATTTATGCATATTCTTACTCGTATTCAGTAAAAATACACACACAATAGTGTTAGGCCATTCTTAGAGTCTTTGGTTTGAGCTTTCAGGAATTTAGTTTCTTATCTCTTGCGTTCTAAATTCTTTTGTGTCCTAAATTCTTTTGTGTTATGCAGTGGACACTGCGAGGACTTTGTATTGGTTAGTATGGTGCATTCCCAAATGATTTTTAATTATCCACATGCTTGCATGCATTATTGATTATCGTCAATGAGTCTTTCAGGATTCATTGTATTCCTGGCTGTAATTTGGCTTCTTCAAGAAAAAACAAAAGTCCGTATTCTTCGCTACGTCATTCTCTTCATTGGTATGTTCTTATCTCTTTAAATATTTACATTCTGAGATATTGTTCTTCCTATAAGTGCATCCTTGTCACCTCCCTGTGTGGGAAAGAGAAATTATTTTTTTTACAGTTGTATATATGATGAACTTGAAAGTCGCTTATACTTTGAGTTGTAATTGCAGGTGTGATGAACAGTCTGTTTTCAGTTTACGGTATTCTCCATGATCCATTTTGACATATAAATATTCTATTTATTCTATTCTGGACTTCCAAATCAGAGGTTTCATAACACGTAAATGTAATTGTCACAGATATCTATGATGACTTGATATCTAGAAGAGTCAACTCCAGTGATGCTGAAAAGTTTGCAGAAGTTTGTCCTTGCTGTACTGGTATCGGCTGGGGAGTGATATGGTATGCCTGGTAGCCTGAGAAGAATACAAATAACAAAAACAACATGAAACTACAAAACGTAATCATACTGATGTAATAACATAAACCTCTTTTTGCAGGGGAGTGATATCGTTTGTATTTCTCTCTGCATCTGTGTACCTAGGGCTCGTCATTTTATCTTGAGGTACGAGCTGCTTCTTCATTATTTTGATCTACATAGTTTATATATGGTGAGGTTTTGACAAATAATAATATGATAACCTATTTGAAACTTGGCCAAATCGTGTTAAAAGTTGGTTTGCTTTACTTAGATGTTCAGTTCGTCCTTGTAGCTTTTTCCTTACATATTTTCCTTATGTTTTATTTTGGTTTCTCTTTAGTCTAATCCCATAATTGAATTAGTTTTAACGTCCATGTACAACACATCTTCTCATTCGAAAACCTATTTGGAAGGAGTTTTGTCTCATTTAACGGCTGAGGCTAATGGTGCAACTGAAAAGGAACTAGAAGGGAAAAAAAATGCAACAAAAACGCTACAGGAATGAAAGTGAACGTTTACAGTGACTATCAGTACACTTCAGCCTTCAAAATTCTCTTAAAATGCATTAGCCTAACATAAATACCGTGTGGATACTCTATGCATATTCTACTTTATTCTGCTGAACAGATGATTATGGTTAGGTTTCGAACCATTGTGTCTGGGCGGCTATTTTTCTGAGTGGTTTGAGAAGAATACATATTTTTATAGAGAATGCGCTGAAACCTCTTCCTTTCAGGAAATATAGTGAAATTTATTAAGATTGAATATCATTCCACAACTTTTGTGTATTCTCTAAAGTCAATCATTCAAGGATTGATCTGGAAATGATCATTTTATTTGGTAGTTACACAAGTACCCTCATGTTCTATGTTTGTATTCCTTGTGTCCAACTTTCATGGGTTAAGCACAGCGCATTTGGAACTAACTGTCAATATGGGAAGAGTGCACATTGTCTCTATTGACTATGTACCTAGAACCTCCTCCTGGAATAAGTAATCAAATATATCGACATTCGGGTTATCATCTCATCTAAGTAGTTATTCCATTTGGTTACTTGGAAATTGTTACTAGCATATATAACAGAAATTGGTAGTAAAGTTTTCTAGACGGTCATCTAATTGTCCCTTTTATTGTGTAATAAAATTGTTTGCCTTGTCAATTTTTAAATTATTGTTCCTGCTGAAACTTAAAGCTTAGAGCTAAAGTTATGAAGAAAATGGAAATTAATACAATTTTGAATTGGAGTGTCATGCGACAACTCCAGCAGTTTGTTATTTTTCTTTCCAGTGACATTCCGATTATTATAGAAGAAATTTGATTTTAGTGATTTAGTCCTTTCAGCACATCGTACAGTAATTTTGATTACATAAACTGTTAATTATTCTAGCGTCAAGGAAAACTGTACAAATAAGACCAGCTATAATAGTAGTGCATCTTAACGCTGTACAGGGAGCTCACAAGAGCTGAGGGCTAGCTACTACAGCAAAGAAATTTTTGTTTCTACAAAATATTCGGAAAAACCCAAAAGTAGTCAAAAGATTTGCAATCAAGTTCTCTTGAATACTAGATTTGTGCTTTGGTTAGCATGTCGAAAATGAGAGTGGATGCAATGTGATCTGGAGTATGGGGGTTTCCTTTCCTCAAGGAAAACTTTCAAATATAGTAGCATTATTCTTGGTTAACTTAGCAAAACTTTGATGTTATTTCCCGGATAATATATGCTCTAATCCTCTCAAGTTCTACTATTTTCAGGTTGAAGAGATTTGGGATTGGTTTTCTCGATATGACAGGGCGTGTCAGCTATCACTTATTCTTTTCGTAAATCTCCATTGAGAGTAATTAGTCTTTAAAGCATTTTAGCCACACTTCATTCTTTCAACCCTTTTGATTCTGGGTTACTTCTTGTGATAAATATTGTATAGAAAAGTTTGCGTTACTGTTGTTATACTCTTGACAGAGCCTAAAGGTGATTCAAATAAATTGGTATGAAGTTTCACAGGTCGGAACCTCAAACTCCACCTTTGTACAGGATCGTGAACTAGTCTAGTACAATCTGAAATTGAATATTGCCGAATTACTGGCTGTATCGTCTGTATTAATATTGTGTAGATTTACTTCATTGGTGGTCCGGGTTTAATCCGTAGTGTCCTCTTTTGCCATGCTCCTGATTGCCTGAGTACATACCTAGTAAGCCAAGGGTTGAGTTCAGATGACAAAAGAGGTGATTTCCTTCAGAATTCAAGAGTGCAAATTCCTGGCACACTTTCTTATTTGTTCCGTTTTGAAGAATGTATTTCTGTTGGGAAACCGAACCTTTTTAATTCATGTTCATCTACCCATCCTTTGTGTTTTCGTCCATTCGAGAATTACTCTTCTATGTGAAGCTGGTGATTCAATCTCAAGTTCATTTGATAAAATGAGTTGAAAATATACGTAATATTGCGTATTCTAAATGTTCAAGTCTGGTTGTATGAGGCACCAAAAACATAACAAGAAATTCAAGGAGAACTCATAATTAGAGCGAGTGCGCCCAAATCCTAAGAGAACTTGGAGAGAAGTGGCGCGTACACAATTTACTTGAAGAGATCTAGGTATCGGTGACCCTAATTGGATGAGATGCTCTAATGCTGTGTTGTTGTTGACCTTGCAAGTGGAGCGCATGTAAAGCATGTAAAATACTCAAAGACAATATTGACTTTGGAAGATTAGATAAACATGACAAAAGATTTAACTAGGCCCACAAATTTCTCTTACGGTATCATATCCGAAGTCTGAAAGTGTAAGGACGATGTATTACTACCCATCGATCTAGAAATGAGAAATGGAAAAAGCTTTAATACCATGCTATAATACAGATGCATATATTCGCTTGAATGGATAAAAATAATCACAGATAGTCTTTCTTTTCCCAAACTATAATATCGCAATCCTACTTTCTTATCTCTATGGATTGCAATTAAGCACATGCTCTCCAACTGGCCTGCATATAGAATACATATGCTAAAATTGAATAAAAAACTTTATCAGATCAAATTTTGTGTACAAATACGTTCATGATATAGAATTAGGGCTACTAGCTAGTTACCCAGAAGAAAATAAGAGAAATCCATATGTTCTTAGACAAAACTACTGATCCATTTGCCATACATTTGTTAACCAACGACTGGGGGCTTTAGGTGGATCTACACCAATCCTGTGTACGTCGTTCGGACTAATTACATTATTACAAATCTTCATTCTTGATCACTCCTGGTCATCAGTTATCCGAAAGATTATTTGCATTTCTTGAATCCGGAGATGTATAGGTTCGAAGGTGAGAAGAAAGCCATAATGCTTTGCTTTGATATCATATAATGTGAGGATTGTTTTCTCTTTAGCAAATCGACCAGTAGACATTCCATAGCTAGTGCTAGATTAATACGTGTCTGCTGAATGAAGAAGAAATTCCATTGACCCTTCGGACAAGGAATGAGTCGATCGATCCATGATACAGCAACCAATCACTAATATTCTCGAAACAAAGAATACCATGATTTGCAATTTGGCAGAAAGAAAGGGGTAAAAGTTTTTGCCACGGTTTTTTTATATATGTTTAGTTAAGCTAATTCAACTGTGTTTGATCGAGACATTACTAGAGATGGCAAAAATCTCCACTCATATAGGTATCCCAGGTATTCTCCCCTAATGGGGCGGGTATAAAGGAGCTAAATATGGGTGAAGGCGGGTATGGAGATTCTTAAAATCCTCTTGATGAGTATAGAGCGGGTATCTGGTATTATTATCCCCCAACCTGAACCCAACCTAGTTATATATTGCAAACATGTTAGTGAGTCATTCATATGGGTCTTGCTATTGCTGCTGCTCAATGTCTCTGTTTTTTTTTTTTGTTAATTATGCAAATATGAAGATGAATAAAAATATTTAATAGATTATGATTGTTTATGGAATTTTATTGTTAATATTGTCTTTTTTTTTTTCTATACAGGGTGGGTATGGAGGCGGGTATGTGGATATCTGATTGAAAATTAATGGGTATGTATGCGGGTAAGAAGGTGAAAATCACAAATAGGATATGTATGCAGGTGGTACCCCCGGCCCCGATTCAACCCATTACCATCCCTAGACAATATCTAGAAAGAACCCTAGCTATAGCCATATACATATATTCTTGAGAGATCGGATTCCATCTTAATTTTCGAAAGCAACTCCAATTAAGCTTCTCTATAAAAACCTTAGCGAAGGTTGGTGTCAACTATGTAGATCTCTAGTGAAGTCTTATTAAGGAGAGGGCTCCAACTTCCCTCAAGGGCTTCCAATATTCCTTGTTACTCTTACTAACATCAAGTATATGGGAATGTTGGGGGCCTGCGAGGGACGTTGAAGTCTTGCTCCTCCTCCTTTGCCGTGGCATGCCCAGTTATAGTTTTCTTACTTTTCATTCTTGATGCAAATTTCGTACGTGAAAATCTTGTGGCTAACACTTTGAGAAAGTTATATGGCTGATGCTTGCGTTCCATTTCATTGTGATTTCATCGTGGAAGCAGGCGAAATAGACAGAAGGTAAAATGGTTTCTTTATGACCTTGCTTTTCTAACCCAAAAAAAAAGTACATTTACGCTATATATTCATGATTTTTTATCAAAAGTGATGTGCATATCAATATGAACTTAGGCTGAAGAACATAGTCAGCCTCAGCCCAGGTCGTAAACTTGATAAAACCATAACCATTACACCTCATTTTTAAAAACAATTCCCCACTAATGAGGTATTAATTATAAATTGAGGTGTAAATAAAATTTTCCTAAAACAATTCCCATTATAATTTTTTTTTTTTTTTTTTTTTTTTTTTTTTTTTTTTTTTTTTTTTTTTTCCTTTTTTTCTTTTTTTTCCCTTTTTTTGTTTTTTTTTTTTTTTTATTGTTTTTTATTTTTTATTGTGATATCAACTCATTGGCTAACACAACTTTCATATTCAACCCACCTATCCTAGTCAGCATAGAAAAATGAAAAATTATGAATATTAAGTTGACTATTTTATTATGAAATTACAACCATTGCCCTCAAGAATTTTTCATGATAACGTTTTAATTCTTAATATCGGTAGTAAATTACAGAAGCTGTTTTCCGATTTGAATTCAAATTGGGAATATGTCTATAAATATGTAGTGCAAGTTTGGGGTGGGTGGGTGGGGGGGGGGGTGATAGCTGCGTGGTAGTTCTGGTCATGGAGGAAAAACAAAGGAGGGATGTGGTCTTGTGTAGACGGTGGGTTCTCACATGAAGGTAGTTTATACTTTTGGGGTTTGTGTGGGTGGATGGAGGATGGGATGGGGTGGTGCGTTGGTGGCGGTGGTAGTTTTGGTTTTCTAAGTCTCTTATTATTTTGAGATTAATGGTTCTCCCCGTCAAGTCTGGTTCTGTAGGGGGAGGTGGTGGTGATGGTGGTTCAATTGAAAGGTTGTAGTTTGTAACTAATTTATTGGCAAAGTATCATACCTAATATATAGGTGTTTAATTGATCATGATAACAAGGAGAAATTCTATCGACAATTGCCAGGCATCCTTATGCTTACATTCAAAGACGAGTATGTGTGGATTCAATTCAATGTACTTTTGAGAATATAAATTTTTTTACCTAATTACAAGGTGATTTGGATTCATGCCTAATGAATAGGTAAAATTTCATTCAAATATTTATTTATATATATATATATATATATTTTTTTTTTTATATTTTTTTGTCTGTTCTTTCTTATATATATTTTTCAAATTTCAAATGAAAAAACTTCAGAAATAGGTATTTTTACCTAATAGTGAGGTATTTAGAAAAAGAAATGGTTTTTTTATGTGGGTATTTATTCATGCCTAGTGAATAGGTAAGATAAAAACTTGTAAAAGATAGGTATTTTTACCTAATTGTAAGGTAATTTGGATTATCATTAACATAAAATAAAAACTATAAGATACGTAATCTTTCATTAAAAAAAAATCACAAGATAGCTCCGTTGCATCTTTTTTTTCTTTGTCAGAATTTTTCATCTCAAGGGTAGAGATCACAATTAAATGACATAAATTAATGTCCTTAATGTTTAAATTCATTACCAACACGTTACCAAAAGTGATACTTACCAAAAACACTGTTCTCAAAAGGGTAAAACAGGCATGAAATCAAATAGAAAATATTAATAAACAATTTTTATGACTCATCACTTCAGAAATGGAAAGTTTCTTACGTGGACAAATGATGAAAGTTAAATTAAAAGTTTTAGGACTTTTCGTAAAAATGATCATTTTGGTGGGCTAAAATCACATTTTCTTTTTATAAAATAAAATGAAGGACAAAATATTTTGTTCATATTAGCAATTTACCATATTGTTACTCATCTTTCATTTATTATAATAGAATCATAGTTTATTCGGAAACCAAAATTGTTCTCTAAACTTCTCTCTTGCCTCAATTATGTTCCCTTTTTTTTTATAGACCAATCTCATATGCATTAAACATGGTTTTCCTATTATTTCCATATGGGAATTTTTATCAGCACCCATCATTTCTCTTTCCTCACCTAACACTACATTTTGGTCCTTAAAACTTCCAAAATTACCTACACGATCATAGAAATTTTCATAAGAACCTAATAGGTTTATTTTCTTTTTTTTTTGTACAAAGAAACAAACTAGACAAAAATCTACCCCAAATTAAACCCAAAACCCCAATCGAAAAATTTTTTTAAAAATTTAAACTTTAAAAATAGATAAATAAATATTTAATAAATAAATAAATAAAAACAAATAATAAAATAGTGAAGATATATAAATAAAATATAATATATATATATATATATATATATAAAGGGTTAGGACTAACACATTTTTGACACACGAACCAAACATCCTTCTTTGTCCGTTGATTTTGCAATATGGATCCGAATCCAACGGAATAAAAAAGGATGTTTAGTTGGTGTGTCAAAATCAGTTGTTAAGATTACCCTAACCTATATATAAATAAATAAATATATAAAAGAAAAAAAATAAAAGAGAAAAAAAATAAAAGATAAGAAAATAAAAAATAATAATAATAATTAAAAAATATGCGGTTGTGTGGAAAAAGAAAAGAATCGCCAAAAAATGTAGATAAGAAATTTTAAAAAAACTTTTAAACTCAAAAATCAAAGTGCTTAACTGTTCAAGAGATACAACCTTAAACTGCTTCGATTCCAAGATCGAAAAATCAAAACCGTCGCATTACCCCAGTCAAAACGCAACCGATTCTTCCATATCACCACCCATCTCCACCGTACCTGCACTGCCAAGAAAACAAAAACCAACGGAGTTACACAATAGACAGAGAAAGCCATGGATCGTTGGATAGCACAATTGGTAGTATAATCAAAGATCAAAACAATGTCTGAAAACCGCAACAACACCGGACCAACAACGCGGCAAACACCGGACCAACAACGCGGCAAACATCGGACAGAAAAGGCAAAAACATACAAAGACAGAATACAATCAACACCAAGAATCAAATTCAAATCAGCCCAACGAGTATCCGACTCGCTTTCTTGCCCCAGTTCTATACTCAATCACTTCTCACCAACAATCATTGAATCCGACCCATAGGAAACTGCACGGGATCGAATCGTGTCTCCATAACCTTCAAACCCAATTCAGATTCGTTAATTTTCCAAGAACCTGGACTAGCCGGCGCAAAGATCAGCCGGCACAAAGATCAGAACTTTTGAATCCAAACCAAAAGTGTAGGCGTGGAACTATTGAATTTGTATTCCTCTGCGGAGGAATCGAAAAAATTAGAACTTGGGGAACCAAAAGTTTTACCCAAACCAAGAAAACATAAAATTCGGACTTAGAATTCCAAAAGAGTAACAAACAATTGGAACAGATTGACAGGAAAGGCAAACAAGCACTTTGCCGATGGAAAAGCCCTCGTCAACCTCCATGCATCTTTCTTGATTTCAATGAAAGCCCATGAAGAAAGTATGTGTCTAATCATATTAGATATATTATGAAATATTATCTTCTATTTGAGGGTAATTTGGGAATTTTATTACAAAAATATAGTGTTGGGTGAGGGAGAAAAATGATGGGTGTGGATGTAATCTCATTTTCCATATTCATCTTATCATTCTTTGGATATAAATACATAGTAATTTGTACCCATTCTTCAAACACTTGACAATACTTATCCACTGACTGTTTATATGTTGTAATTCTTAATTATATAACTATTCAGAACACTATGGATGTAATCTCAATTAAAATATGAAATCAATATAGTTAGGGTTGGGCGGCAACGACGATGATGGTGAGGTTGGGATGCATTCTTTAGAAAATGGCGAAACTGTCAATATGATGTTCACATTTACAACAGAACAACCAAATTCATTCTCGGGATTCATTTTTGGTGTTTTCATAGGTGTTTTCATCCTAGATCCACCGAATGCAAAAATGAAAATTTGAGTATTTTGCATTCGAAAAATGAAAAGGGGGCTTTGAAAATGTTACCGAACGCCCCCTAAAAGAACCAACTCTAAATCGCAAGCATGATGGGGTTAATCCCTAAATTGAAAGTAGTCCATGTGAACACTCTATACAGAGTCTCGAGCATGGTCCTTTAATATTGCTTTCTGTGATTTCGACCGATTCGACGAGGCAGAGAAGAAGCAGATATATTAACAAGGGGATTGGTGCGAAGCAGATCCACATGAAGACCAGGAGGGGCACGTGCCCCTCGCTCCCCTAAACTTGTTGGCTGAATTTATTAGAAAATATACAGAAAAAAGTTACATTATAATCTTTCTTAGTATGTTTTTAAACATTTTAATCTGAAACTATCCAAAATGTACATAACATTTTTGCACAAAATTTGGGACTAGAATTTTTTTAAAAAAAATTCTAAGTTCCTAAACGTCAAGGTACCCCTCCTGAATAAATTTCCTACCCCCACCACCACTAGTGTGAAGGAAACAATGTAGAATGCAGGGCCGGCCCTGAGGGCATTGGACCGTTTGGCCTCCGCTTCAAAAAATCCTCCCAGAAAAAAAATTATATATGTTATATACATATAAATAGTTGTAAGTCCTATTATTTATGTTTGAAATATTTTTTTTTTTTTTTTTTTTTTTTCCCACCTCCACTAGTGCGAAGGAAACAATGTAGAATGGCATTGGCCGAAGGCATTTTGTTCCTCCAGTTTAGTAAGAAATGCTCGAGATCATTCTGGATGGGATCAGCTTCGAATTGCCTAGTGTATTGTACAGACAGTGCGCCGAGGGTGGCACAGGCAAGATGGAAAAAACATACAAAGCTCCACCTTTCATACGGGAAATGCTTTGTGCTTCTGCTTAATATTCGACACACTGGTCTTCTATCTGGCTTCCTCAACTTCGTTCCACAAACCATGCTTTGAGTATGTTACTCGATTTTCTCAATTGGCAAACAAATCAGCAAGCTATTAATTCAGAAATCAACCACCAAAGCTAGGATGAACATAGACAGACCACACAAACAACTGAACAAGCGCACAAAAAAAAGTGTGAATGTTCAGAGAACCTGATTCCCTTTCATCTCAAAGGCCAGACAGAGAAAATTACTATATTGAACGTATGTTCAGATCACAATTAGAATCAACAACATAGAAAAAATCAAGTACCCTTTTCCACTATTCTGAACATGGAAAACCACTATATGTCCAAATCATCGTCAGGATCTTCATCAGAGTCTGGCATCTCATCTTCTGAATCGCGAAAATATATTATTTCGCCCTTGCTAGACTCATCATTTGATTTTGAATTCCCAACTGAAACAGGTGTTGCCTCATATTTGCTATCCACCAGAGATTTTCGACCATCATAAATTTGTACAGGTTGACCATTTCCTGCAAAAACCAAAAGGTCAAAAAGTCTGTTATAGGAGCATCGTAATCATGTACATTAAAGGAAACAGATGAGTTATGGTGTAATGTACCATTTTCAGATTTTTAATACAAAGCTGCGTGTCCTTTAGGTATAGGTCAGTTGTGGTGGAAAATCGAAATCCCTTATTATTTTTATTTTTTTAAAAAAACACCAATCCTGTTTGGTAAAATAGAGTTAACAGACAATATCTGCTTTTTCGAAATAGTACTCACTCCCAGCAAACTGACAGAGCAAGAGAAGGGTTTTCTATAATATCATGTTCTTCAATCAACCAAAGGTGGACAAACTTCAAACCCTAGTTCCATGGTGAATATCACATTACTCGCAGCCACAAAAATTTTCCCAAAAAAATGTGTTAAGGTGGGCAAACTTCAAACGCTAAGCTAAATCCTCGACTTCCCCAGCTCCCATTCCCAACTAGTCCGCCACATCCACCTGAACCCCATCCTAAAATTGTCAATTGCCATGTTTGTATTGCTTCTATTGCTTATCTGTTTTGTCCATCACAATCCTTTAGCTAGATTTATTTAGTTGCTAGTTTGGTAGCTTTTTCTGGAGCTAGAGATTCAAAATATTGGCTAAGAATCCTTTGTGACATTGTTTTAACAATCTAGCCAAAACAAAGGAGGAAGTGAAATATTCAGCATAAGAATAAATCTATGTATGATACCCGTTTTAGACTTAATAACCAGACACGACACGAATATGAAAATCCATGACACTCAAATATTGCTTCTTATATTCAGAGAACTTAGGAAACACATTTTACCAAACACTCTACCGATATTTTTCAATGGATGCTTATTTTTACAGCATAGGAATACTTGAATGGCCCTAAACTAGAAATACCAATCCACAGTTTCATACCTTGGTGTTCAAACGGAAGTACAACCTTGGCCCTATCATTTCGCTCTTTCTCTGACAGGTCTTGATTGAATGGAACCTGTATAAAAGCACAGTTTATACTTTAAAGAATAAACTAAAGAAATAATACTTCGACCAACATAAAAACTCAATACAGAATTTACACAACTTTTTTTATCTCTATGCACAGTTAAAATGTGCTATTCAGTAGTGAAGTTTGTTTATGTCCATGTGCCTTAGAAACATCTATTTATGAACTGATGTGCCAATTATAGAAGTCATTAATGGATTCAGTAATCAATTAATGTACCACAATCAACTCAGCGCAATTTACAAATCAGCATGTACAGCTGAAGAGGATTTTTTTTATTTTTTTTTTTAAAGTTAAATTTGAACTAAGAAACTGTCTTTCCCTTGAGATATAGGGTTAAGATAAGGCTAGAGAAGTGACCTTAGGCAAAATCCCTTGACTGACTGGAGTGCTTACACCATCTTCAGGTGAAGCAGATGTAAAGTTTATGCCTGCCAGCCCACCAAGAATTTCTTCAAACTGGATACAAGTTTTAAGGACTTATATTAGTCGAACAAATTCCTAGATCTAGTATAAAAACTTTCACACAACGACACACATAGAGAAAAATTACCATCACTCGGACACGCCCATTTCTATGTTTGCATCGAACATGAAATTTCGCTTTTGTGAAACTCCGTTCCATTAAAGATTGATTTTCTAAATTACGTCTTGATCCATTTGCGAACTGGATTATTGGTTCTATGCTGGCCACCATAGAGGACATATATTCAATAGCAGCAGTGAGCCTTTCTTCACAAAGATCCCCATGCAAAAACCAAAACATACTTGAAATCTGATCTGCAACCATAAAACAAAGTGAATCTGCATGCTTACAAAAGGAAAGTTGTGAAGTAAACCATTAACTTCTAATATGAGGCAAGGCCAATTCTACATTGAAACACTAAAATCACGCATTGCATCATCCAAATGATGTATGATACATCTCTCCTAGCAGCAGCTATAAACTTGTACTGAAAGAGATTAAGTGCTGCAGCGCAGACAAAATGTTCCATTCGGAGACCAAATTTATAGAAACAGCAAATGGCAAGAAAGAAAAAATCGTAAGCCAAGATACAAAACAATTAACTTTTTATTCAAGATGATGTAAAAGTTAGTTAAATTATATATACCAAAGCCACGGAGGTTGCTCAAAAGGCCAGAAACTGATGTAACAGATGCATGTCTTAGCATTTCATTTACCTGTATATTTATCCAACATAAAAAATGTGTAAGGAAGAGAGAAGAGGATACAAACAATTGAAGTAACCACAAACACAAATTTCCAAGGGCAGAGAACTACAAGCACATACTAAAAAGAACAAACTTCCAACCTATACATCGAGCGAAACCAAAAATCTCCATATCCAATGGAGAAAGAGAAATAGAATGCATGAAATTTAAGTACTAGACCATTGAAATAACAAACATTACAGTTTCAGGATATTCATTCAAATGGAGCTAAATGCACATAAATCGCATA
The DNA here is from genome assembly GCA_033992175.1 of Spiraea crenata. Taxonomy (NCBI): domain Eukaryota; kingdom Viridiplantae; phylum Streptophyta; class Magnoliopsida; order Rosales; family Rosaceae; genus Spiraea; species Spiraea crenata. The sequence continues at coordinate 204,897 of JAVBHV010000081.1, read as the reverse complement.
GGGAACAGATTAGTTAAAAATCACATACAGTAGCCCCCCAATTTTTTGTGAAAGGGATTCTTACATTACACTGCTAATGGAAACAGAGTGTTTCGTGGTTTAAAAATGCCGAATCTCGCCTAAATCATCATGATGAATAAATGGGAAGACATAGAATAATTTATTGCTTTCCCTATAATAACAGCAGAGAACTAAAACAGTGTTCTGGTATGATTTGACCCTTGAGCATCTTCAAATAATTCGAGATCATTGTAATGATTATGTTTACCTTAGTATTATTAAGCAGAGTTGGGCTTTAAATACTAAACAGAACGTTTGTACCATTCTCAGATGAAAAGCATACTCCGGCAATCTCTTATTGATACAATAAGCATGCCGCAGGGGAGACAGGTTTTGGATATCAACCAATGGCAGTGCATCAACGAGGCACCAATGTAGTGCCTCTGCGTTGGAACAGTGAGAAAATAGAGTACCATAAAGTCTATACTTCTACTTGCCAAAGCAATTGAAGTCCTCACTAAAGTAGGGCAATGAAAACAATTTTGTTTAGCCACTACATCCGATGGCTCCAATATAAGCAGCTCACATATTAAGTTGTCTAATAAAACAACAAATATACTAGGTCCCACAAGGTGTTTAATCTCTTTGCCTGAACTGAGCTCATCCATCAGAACTTTTCCTGGCATGTTATTGAAACATGGAAGGACGTTTACATGCCCCAACCATAACAAGATTCTCAGAAAGTTCCTACTTTTTTTTATTTCTGGAAGTGTACAAAACTCAATAGGAAGTTTCCACACAACACCTACAAACAAATTAAACTGCAGTGATAAATCACAGTACAACACTACACCAGCATACAAACTTAAGCATTCCTTCAACCTCAAAGTACTAGCATTGATTCTTGACTTTTACATATCACAGATACAGAATTACAGGAAGCATAATTACCGAGTCTATTGCAACACTGAAACGAACTTTGCTCTCCCCAACAAATGCTGCAAGCGAAAGACCCAAAATCAAACAAGAATTAAAGTTACAAAAAGAGGTGTGGATGCACCAAAACCAAAAATACCTTTTCCATGTGACTTAATTGAAGACAATAACTTATCCATGTCCTTCACATCCCTATAAATACTAGCTACTTCAGAAGCTTCGTGAGGGAGTTTTGTAGCGCTTCCACACTCCACAAGCTGATCTCTCCAACCAAGAGGATCCGTGTAACAATCCAAAATGTGAATCCTGTAATGCTAGTTGAGTTCAAAGAATGTGTGACTTTTGGAAGTTTTAAATTCTGTTATGTGGTTTTCAAAACTTTGTGTTGTTAGTGTCAACTCAAAGCACTGCCAAGTGGAACACAGTCAAAAACTATACTTGCTACCCTAAAATCCAGTCTTTATTAGCATAACAGAAAGAAAAAAAAAAATGTTTTCTTTCGGCTTCTCAGATTAGACAACAAACCCAAACGGTGGTTTATTTTTGTGCAGAATTTTATGTTTATGTTTAAAGGAGAAAATTCTTCACATCTTTTCTTTTCCAATTTTCTCAACAACCAAACACAGTGAAAACTGCAGAAATATAAATAAAGGCAATCCTTACCATTGCTGAGACGAAGAAAAGCCGAGCCCTTTCCTCTTCAGCAATTCTACATAAAACGACGGACTCTGATAAAACGCGAGGAGCACCAGGCCTCTACAAATCAAATCAATTCACAAGAGAATGCAATTTAGAAGAAAAAAAAAAAAACAGACAAACCTGCAAATTTTAATGAAGGAAATGGCGCCGGAGAAGAGGTCAACCGACCGTGATTGAGATTTTCCGGCCAAAATGTTGGTGGAGAGCTGGGAGAGGACGTGACAGAAGACGTCGAAGCCGAGAGGCGCGGCTATGGAGTCCTTGATTGTGAGAGCAGGTGCGTGCTCTCCCTCCGCCGCACCGTCACGGAGGATTCTGCAGACCTTTTCCGCCATTATTGCTGGGTAATTGGAGCTTCGAAAAACCCTAAACTGTTTCATAAAAAAGAAACCCTAAACTGTTGAATTTAAATTAATTGACTGAAACCCTAGAATTCGGGGCTGACTATTTTGAATAGACTAAAACCCTAGTCTTTTTCAAGTTCATTTTCGCGCCGATAAATTGCTGCTGACAGATACATCCCGGTTCGTTCTTGGCCCTTTGGGCCCTCCCTCGGCCTTCGCCATTTAGATGGGCTGAAGACATACCAACTCTTGGAACATACTGCAGCCCACATCGAGGTTCCTGAGCCAAAAACAAAACTTCCTCCATCCTTTGAACGGGTACTGTTGCAAAGTAAATGCTGAAGTACGATTTCGATCTATGTAGTTTGAGTGTGAAGTTTTCACTTTAGAGCATCTCCAGCGGGTGGCAAATCGGACGTCCGAGGGTGCAAAATCGGATTGGCAACACGAAATGGGCCTCCAGCGGTGCGAAATCGCCCTGCAAATCGGACGCGCTCGCGGTCGACGACGAGTCCGAGTCCGTCGATCACCGTCGGACTCGTCCGCGAGGGGCCGACAGGTCCTGACAGCGCAGGACTTTTTTTAAAAAAAAAAATTGTGAGTGCGCTGACGTCAGCAATGACGTCAGCAAGCACTATCTCCTGGGCCGTCCGATTATAAACCCTCAAGTCATCCTGGCCGTCCATTTTTTTTCCATTTTAATTTTTTTTTAAATCCGGAAAAAAAACCAAAAAACCTAATTTTTTCTATAAATACTCATACATTAACCTAATTTTACTCATACATTAATCAAATTTTTTATCCTACTCTCACATTAGTAATTTTACTCATAAATTAATCAAATTTTTAATTTTTAATTTTTAATGTTTTAATTTGTAATGTTTAATATGTTTTTATTTTTAATTTTTAGTTTTTAAATTTTTAATGTTTTAATTTGTAATGTTTAAGATGTTTTTATTTTGAATGTTTTGAATGTTTTTATTTGTAATGTTTATTAATATGTATTGAATAAATATCAAATTGATATGGTAAAATATTATTAAATGCAAATTGCCCTCCAAATTGCCCTTGTTAGGTGGAGACAACAAGGGCAATTTGTTGGCCTCCAAATTGCTCTTAGACCTAAGGCAATCCACCCAACATGGGTGGAGATGCTCTTAGTTCTTGTAATTGCATTTGGTGCGATTAGTCCATGTAGTTCAATATTTGTTGGAATTAAAAGACGCTTAATTTCACTAAATTGACAGTCATACTAGAAAGTATAAGGAACATTGTGGTATTTTGCACTGTGGTATTTTGCACTTTCGAATTAGGGGTGGGCATACGAGTCGAACGACTCTCTAACTCGGCTCATATTACTCGACTTGGTGTAAAACAAACCGAGTCCCAATTTTTTTTTTTTTTTTTCAAAATGGGTCAAGTTTGGACTCGACTCATTTATAAATGAGTCTAATACGAGTCCAAAAATTTATAAACACGAGTACTCGACTCGACTCGTTTAAAGATGTGTAATACACGTGGCTCTCTATGATTGGCTTAAAAGATATGTAATACTTATAATTTGTAGTACTATAGTAACTCTAAATCTTCTAAAAACTCTAGGGTGATATATAGTAGTATAGTACATTCTTTTCTGCCACAACAAAAATCATTGAAGAGACTCCATAACCACTTCTCTTCTTCATTGACCATCTCCATAGCTGATAATTTGTATGTTGAATTAAATTTTGTTTATGAATACTGATCATTGTTGTCTTTCTCTGCAAATTTTGTTCTATATATGCATCTGTCATATTAAATTTTTAGTTTTGTATAGTTACCTAGATAATTTGAATATGAATCATATAACTCGCAAACTCGACTCGTTTTATGACAGCTCCAAACGAGCCGAGTCCATTTTTTAAAATATAAAACTAGGACCGAATAAAACTCATTTCAAAATAAAACAAGTCGAGTTAGAGTCCACCAAATATATACATGACCCGACTTGTGCCCAGCCCTACTTCGAATGTTCCATTTTGTGCCCATTAAAACCATAAGAACCAAAGTGGGAACTCATGCAAAGTTGCAAACTACACGAACAAAATCGTTAGCCCAAAGTAGATGATGAATTACAACTCGTTAAAAGTTTTCATTCTCACTTTTGTGTGAGAGAATACTAAAGTACAGGGTTTTGACAAAGGAAAAAAAAAATAGTGGATGAACGAGTTAAAAGATGTAACTAGAAACTAGAACAAATGCAATGGTTCTCTATCCCACTAGTGTCTAGAACAACAAGCACTAATATTGTTTTTCTTGTTTAATATAGCAGAATAATTTCTAGGGCAAATGGAGGATAAATTCTAGACTCTACCCTGTTTGCTTACCACTTGATATCTCTATATATTAAGCAGATGAGTATTTAAACGGTTATTTTTGGTGAAATATTCTAAAATTACTTTTGATTGGAAAAAAAAAAACAAAAACTGAATTTTTAAAGAGAGAGAGTGAAGTTGTAAAATTATAAATTCCAATTAAAAAAAGGGCTTCTACCCAAAAACTACTACCGCACTTTTATTATGCCCAAAAACACTACCACAATAAAATTATTACAAAATATTACTACTTTCCCAAAAATCCACTAAAAAGTCCACTACAGCTCACGCGAGCGTGAGACTCACGCACCTCACCACACCTCCGCCTCCGTCTCCGTTCAACCAATATGTGAGGCTCACCGGCGATGATCTGCTGCAAAATAAGGCTCAATATTGGTTGGGTTGTGTCTAGAATGATGAGAGGATGAAGTTTTGGGTGGTGGTTCGTCCCATTTGTTGCCGGAATCGGAGAATCTCGCCGAAAAATGTGAAGACGTTGCTATCATGTTCTCTCTCTAAAGTAGGTCTGGGGTTACACTCTTATTGTCTATGGAAAGAGGGAGACGAGGCGAATCCAACCCAATTGATTTCGTGTCAAACAGAGTCTGGATGAGAAAGTTATGGGTAAAAGAGTGTTTTGAAGTTTGTGGGGAAAGATGGCTTCCTTCAAAATGAAGGAAGTCCTCCAAAATGAAGGAGGACTTCCTTCAATTTGAAGGAAGTCCTTCAAATTAGTTGTTGTTATTGTTTGAATTTTGCCACAATCAGTCGCTATTGTTGTTAGCATGTTTATATTCCACTAAAATAAGTATGGCTTCAAGAACTATTATAATTGTCTTGTTTGACTGAATAATTCTCAATTTTGAAAATTCCAGTGACGCGCGTATACTATTCATTCAAATTTGAAGGATGTGATCCTTCAAAAATCTGAAGGACAGGTTCCTGCAGATCTGAAGGAGCACTTCCTTCAAATTAAAGGATGTGCTCCTTCAAAATTTGAAGGATGTGATCCTTCAAATTAAAGGAAGTTCTCCTTCAAAATCTGAAGGATGTGATCCTTCAAATTGAAGGATGTGAGCCTTCAAATTGAAGGAAGTGCTTCTTCAAAAATCTGAAGGACAGGTTCTTTGGAAGAGACTCTAAGGAGCACTTCCTTCAAATTGAAGGATGTGATCCTTCAAATTGAAGGATCTACCCTCCTAATTTGAAGAAAGTCCTTCAAAATGAAGGAGAAAGAATAGTTGTGTTGATTCATCATCAATTCATACGATTTTTATATCAATCTTAATCTAAACAACCCAACAAAGCTTTCTAGACTAGTTTCAAAGATTACATTGGCCGGAAACTCGCCGGAAACTCATCGGAAAGTTTCAACCAATATGTGAGGCTCTCCGGCGATGATCCGCTGCAAACTAAGGCTCAATGTTAGTTGGGCTGTGTCTAGAATGATGAGAGGATAAAGTTTTGGGCGGTGGTTTGTCCCATTTGTCGCCGGAATCGAAGAATCTCGCAGGAAAAAGTGAAGACGTTGCTGCCATGTTCTCTCTCTACAGTGGGTCTGGGGTTACAATATTGGTGTCTATGGAAAGAGGGCGACGAGACGAATCTAACTCAATTGATTTCGTGTCAAACGGAGTCCGGATGAGAAAGTTATGGGTAAAAGAGTGTTTTGAAGTTTGTAGGGGTTAACAAAAAGATGGAGATTTCTAGCATGAGATTGAGTGTATTTTGCAGCTCGTGTGGCGTGAACTTTGTATTAAAAATGTAAAACCAATTAAAAATCAACATGTGTCAAAGAGTACTATATATAATGTAAAGTGAGTAGTATTTTTGGGTATTTTATTCTTCAAGTAGTATCAAAATGTAATTATTTCTTAAAAAAATAAATAAAAACTACCATGCTCAAAATAAAAACTAATAATATTGAAATGTGACACAAAATGTTTATAAAAGAAAAAAAAAAATGGCGTGTGCGATAAGACTGATGGTATATAAGGCAGATTCATACAATTCCAAACATAATGCCTGTTTGGCATGTACTTTTTTAATGTCAAAAACGCTTTTGATTTTTTAAAAAGCACATCCTAGGTGCTGTTACCAAAAGCACTTTCAATTAATCAAACTCAGTTATGCACACAAAATCATTTTAATCTATTTTAATGTATTTTTGCTCAAATAAGAAATACCTAACATGTATATCTAAAATTTTCAAAAGTGTTTTTTTTTTTTCTAAAAAGCTTTTGCCAAAAATACACTTATTACAGCCGTGGTCTCTTACCTAAAAGAGGGAAACAAAAATTAAAAAAGAAGGGCAAAGTTGCCCAACTGCTTTGACGCCGAGAGGTGCAAAAAGAGAAAGAATTAAGGACTCTACATGATCTTTTCGTGAAATTAATACTGACGTAGAAACGTGAAAGCTCACCACGTGACAATCCATAACTGTTTTCAACCGTGTAAAAACTAAAGTATACACGTAGAAGTCAAACTTCTACTTGTTACATAGGGATGTCTAAATGCCACGTGTAACTATGTGGGTTGCTAATGTTTTTTGTACAACCTGCCCATATATGTCGACATGCATCCACCGATGCTTCGCGGTTACACAACCTTATTGGCTATCAACTTGGATTTTTTTTTTCTGGAAAATGAAATCTATTCAGATATTAGAAAGAAAAATAGGCATCATCTAGCACTAATACATTGATATTTTGGATGAGTATGTTTGATATGAAGAATGCTAATATAATTTCTATCATCGTTAAATTTAAATTGAACAAACGAAAAAATAAATAAGAAGAATAACTGGTTCTGATACTATTGCAATTATATTGGCATAAAATTTGAATCTACATCGGCAGTCTTCGTGTCGATTGGCATCGTGGAAAATTGCAAAGCGTTGTTATCTTTGACGAATTATGTGTTGATGCCTTGGTTTCTATTCTTTGCACCTAGCCCAACTCACAACACGTCACCGTATCTAACGTGGCTGTCTCCCTACCGCTTTTTGTCTTCACCTACGCCTACTAAATCAACTCTTCACATGTTCAAATTTCAGCCAATTTCTTGTGACTTTGATTTGATACATGAAAAGTTTGTGCTGTTTTAATGTGGTGACAGCAAACTCGAACAATAATTTAGCAACTTGTGCACCTTGTGCTAATTGACTTAATTAGTAAGCTTTAACAAAGATTCTTATGGCCGAAGAATATGTTTATTCTATTGGAGGAATCTATTCAGGAATTTCTATTCTTAGAGTATCTCCACCGCGGTTGAAATCGGACGTCCGATCGCGCGAATCGGACTCGGAATCAGACAAGGGAGGCAAAAGGTGCTTCCACCGCTGCTGAAATCGGACGTGGTTTGAGGTCGAAGGCGCAGGCGATGGCGTCGATCGCCTTCGGATGCGCCCGCGGGCGATCGACAAACCCATGTGGTTTGCTGACGTCGCGCCTCGTTTTCTTCGTCTTCGCCGGTCGCCTTTCGCCTTTCGCCCACAAAATCACCTGAACAATTGCGCCTTCGCTGTGGAAATTGTTTGGGCGGTTGGATTGCCGGAACAGTCGGCCGGGCGAAATTTCTGAAATTGACCTCGGCGCGGTCGATTTTGCGTCTTCGCAGTGGAGATGCTCTTAGAAACAAAGGAGCCAGCATGATTTTTCTTGTTTTCGGATCTTATTAACCTGCATTCGAAGTTATCAGCTCAGATTTTATCATAATCTCTTAGAATAGAACTAAACATAAATTTACTGAAATTAATAACAAAGACTAGTCATTTGAATTTTCCTAGTTTTCCTTCACTTCACTCCACTTGTTAGAGCATAAACAGTAGAGAAAAAACTTATCAACTTTAAAGAAAATAGAATCACAAGGACGAGTAACTATAGAATAATATGACACGTGATACATATAAATTGCTCTATGTTATAATATAAATAAAGTCAAATAGAAATTTAGGGATACATACCGTCATTGGGGATATCTCAAACGTTAACCTATATTTTGTTTATGAACAAATTATACTGCATAGGTATGATATTGCCACGAGGTCAAATGGTTCATTTTGTTTGTACAAAGCTATTTACCCCTGCATGGTTATTCGAAGTAATGGCTAGGAAGGAAGCCAGCATTTTGTTCGACCTTAAGTCCCTGATACAATTGCCATCTTTTGGTAAAAGAAAATTTATTGCTGAATCTCATTGGCTTAGGAAGATTTTATTGTCAGATAACCACCCAGAACAGAAGATGAAATTGGCCAAAACCCAAATCGAAAGGACAGTTAAAAAACCCCAAACGTGGTGTAGAGGAAGTTTCCTTCAACTGCTAAAAAGCAAAATGAATGAGAGAGTATGGCAACTGAACATTTGTGGATAAAGCCATGGAAGTGCGGAGCCTGAAGACCCCACCGGCCACTTTCCTTTCGTCTATCTTTTTCTGCTGACTTCGCCTTCACTCTCTCCCTTTCATTATTCTCTCTCCAAGTAATTTCCCTCTCTCTCTTTTCCCTTTCAAACGCTTTCAAAACCAGCAAACCAAACCTCCTCCTTATTTGCATCGCATTCTCTTCCCTTCTTTCCATTTTCTATAAAAGCTTTGCTTGCGTGGTTGCTTGTTGTGGCCATTTCAATGGAGTCCATTGACAAATCAATGAAGAGCCACCGCCACCACCGCCGTAATCAGCGGAGAAGCAACTCTGTGCAGAGGCTGAGGTGCTCTGTTCAGAATTACGATTGGGGGAAAAAAGGTGAAGATTCTCAGGTGGGTAGGCTCTCTGCTTTCAACAACTCTGACTCTGAAATTGACCCAGAAACGCCTTATGCTGAGTTTTGGATGGGAACCCATGAATCCGGACCATCGTTTCTGATTCGAAACGGGGACGAAAATGATGGGTTTTTCTCAATTGCATCAGAAGAGAGTGGGCGTCTCAAAGATTGGATTTTGGATAACCCAAATGTGCTTGGGGAAAAGGTGCTTCAGAAATGGGGCACTGACCTGCCTTTCTTGTTTAAGGTATACCATTGTTCTTCAATATCAATTTTTCCATGTTGTATTTGAGAAATGCTAATTGGACTTGCTGCCACATCAACTTCGCGAGCCAAAATCATGAGGTGACAGAAAGTTCAGCATTCCTAGTTTTATTTTTTTGGGCTCTGGTGTGGAGTTTTTTGGGTTTTGTGTGCTTCTGTTTGTGTATTGTTAGGTGCTCTCTGTGGGAAAGGCATTGTCAATTCAGGCGCACCCAGATAAGGAATTGGCTAAGGTTTTGAACAAGTTAATGCCAAATCTCTACAAGGATGATAACCACAAGCCTGAGATGGCCCTGGCTACTACACATTTTGAGGCTCTTTGTGGCTTTGTCACTCTTGAGGTAGGCCACTTGGAAAATTTTATTTTAATGGCATTACGACATCAACGGGCAAAGTAAAGGGAGATTTGAATTTAAGATGTCTTAATACTAGAACGAGAACTATCTCTATACTTTAATGACTGGTGTCTTAAACCAGTGAATTGGATGGTATAGTCTGTGCGAGTGAGAAGTGAGTTGTCTTTGAATCGTTTGGTTGCTGAGTCTTTTCATGACAATCATCAGCACTTTTCGAATTGTCACTGATCAATTTGGTGATTAAAATAATTGAGTTGTAACAAGGTTTGGGGCCCTACTAAATATAGACCAAATAAGGAAGAAATTGATATAATACCAGAAAAGTAAAAAATGACTTTTTCTTATTCCAAATTCCATGTTATAGCACATTCATAAAGAGATATGGGGCCTCTTGTTTCATTTTATATTTTATAAATTCTATGCAAATAGTTCTCTTGGAGCAAACAAACAAATTTTTCTCTTTGGTTACAGGAGGAATCCAACCAATTATCTTTTTCTTTTGCATAACGTGTGTATAGAATTACAGTAAATATATCACAAAATTCAAATTCTAAATGCAACTTAATAGTCGCACTCCATCAGTGGTCAAGAGCAGGTGGTCTGTTACTTTCTTCCCTTCAGAATCTCTGCCTATAAGATACCATTCTTTTGTTGGTGAGAATATAAGATATCCTTTGTTGGTTTTTATTTCATAAAGGTAGGCTGTAAATCAATATGCCTTCTTTACGAGCAAAACTTGGGTGCGACGTGGGTTATGTGATGAGTGCTATAGGCAGATGGGTGGACCTAGGATTTTTTGTGTAACTAGAATATGACTTGAAGTTTATTATAAGCTGCTTGGTGCAATGGGTACTAAGATTTCTTTACTCCAGTTTACTGTTTACACTACTACTTTCATTTACTTGGAGCCATTTGCAATTGTGCTTACAGGAGCTTAGACTTGTGCTTGATAATGTTCCTGAGATTGTGGAACTCGTTGGTAAACAAGATGTAGACAAAGTCTTTGACATCACTGATCAAGATAAGGATGATAAAGTGGAGTCTGTTCTGCGTAAAATTTTCACCCATCTCATGTCAGCTAGCACAGAAATGATAGCCACAGTAACAACTAAATTGAAAAATCGTTTACACTTCGAAAGTCAGGTAACATGATTTCCTTTTTCTTTGACAAGTTATGTTTTCCACACTAGCAGAGTAAAAGGCATTAAGGAAAACTTTTGAGTTAACGTTTTCCACACTAGCAGAGTAAAAGGCTTCCAAATGGATGCTTTATCTGTTAATCTGTACGGTTAGAATTAGGGCTGCTTCTTTTTATTCGATTCGATTTTATGTATATATTTTTTTTATTGAAACATTGGTTATAGAGATTGCAAATATTGCTACGCTCATTCAGAATGATCGATGAAAATTCTCGGATTCTTTTGTCAGGTGCGGCTCTTGACAGAGAAGGAACAACTGGTGCTGCAGTTGGAAAAGCAATATCCAGATGATGTGGGTGTTATATCTGCCTTCTTTTTGAACCATGTGAAACTTAAACCTGGAGAAGCACTACCCATTGGAGCAAATGAACCACATGCCTACATATTCGGTGAGATCATTGAGTGTATGGCAACCTCAGACAATGTAGTGAGGGCTGGCCTTACTCCCAAACACAGGGATGTTAGAACCCTATGTTCTATGCTCACATACAAGCAGGTAAAACAACTTAGGCGGGATTTCTTTTACTGTATACCTTGTTTGCTTGGATTTTCACTGCATTTGATATACAAAAGTAACATTCTGTTGCCATATCTAGGTTTCCAGACAATGCATATGCTGTACCATAGATATAGGCGATCATCAACTATTTTGTCCACCTATTTCATATTTTTCTCTTTTGCAGGGCTATCCTGAAATCTTGCAAGGAATTGCTTTAGGTCCTTATGTAACAAGGTACCTCCCGCCGTTTGATGAATTTGAGGTTGATAGGTGTCAACTTCCCCAGGGAGAATCAGCAGAATTCCCTGCAATCCCAGGTCCATCAATTTTTGTGGTCACCTTTGGAGAGGGAATCATACATACAACCAACAGTAAAGACGATGTAATTACAGAAGGAGATGTTCTTTTTGCACCTGCTAACAAGCGGATTAACATAACGAGTGCATCCGAGTTGCACATATACAGAGCGGGAGTGAACAGCAGGTTTTTGCAAGGCTCTTAAATTGCATTAGAGCTGCATCTCTAAGAAGTGCGAGTAAACATTTCATTAATTAATTTTGCATTCGTTACAATAAATGCATATCTGTGTTATATGTAATAATAGCACTGTCATGTAAATGCCTCTGCAATGATATATAGCAATATAAATAAAGAGTAAGTATTCATTAGTTTAAAGGAGATTTGACAACAAACCCTGTACTACTTTTAGAATTTCCTCTCCAGCTATTGCTGTTTTATGATAGTTGTACAGACTACAGAGAGGTATATCTTCAAAATTCATCCACAATGGGAAGTGTGTGAACACTGACCGGCCGATAGTAAAATAAGGAAGTAGATAAATGTAAACCCGTCAATCTAACAGCTACATCCCGTGAAGTTGCATCGAACAATCTGAGTAGACCTCTCAAATGAAAGAAACCTCGCCCTGTCAAATAAGCTCGACAGACATCTAATGATTTGGGGGTAGGCATTCGCTCTTCCAAACCTACTAGGACTACCCAGTAAACATAAATGGACAGTAGACGGTTGAGCGAGGCCCTAAACCCCAGAAAGAGGTACCAAAATATCACAATAACAGTGATATTTGTAAACCAAACCCCTTGTACTATCAAGTTCCTCCGTTACATTTTAGTTTTTTCAATTTCGCTGCAACTATGATTGATGTTACTAGTTACAACATACAAGACAAAAGCAGCCACTGCGTCAGCTAATCACTCTGACAACAACTACCTTAATAATCATCAAGTTCCTACCTCTTCAAATCTTTCAGCCATGGTAGAATAACTTTTGCAGCCTTCTCCCATAGGCAGTCCAACATAATGTCGTGGGCGATCCCTTCAACGCTGATAGGAGGCACGCCATAAAACCTGCCTGTTTCTTTGAGCCCTTCAGCATCCTGCTAAAGAAACTTCTGGTCAATCAACAGGCAACAATAAGAAAGCAAGGATGGTGTCCTCAGTGTACAATTTACAAACTTTTGTAGCATCTTGATATTAAAAAATGGTGGAAACAAGAAGGATAAGCAAAGGAAAATAGAGATTAGCATGTTTCATCTACATCATAACAGGAAAGAATCAAGTGGACCTTACCACTATGAAATCATCAGTTGCACCCAACACAAGGATATCAATAGCCGACTTTGACACTGAAGGAACTGGAAGCGCTGCATTTACCTTTCGAAGATCAAATAATGGCATTCTTGAACTTTCCTTCATAAGCTCCTGATAACTGAAAGAAAACAAATAGAACTGAAGGCTATCTTCGCAAATGGATTGGGAATAGAAGATTTGTATTTTTGTGAAAACACTCCAAAAGATATCATGCAAACAATGAGACAGACACCCTATATCCACTACCAGCCAACAATGATAAGGATATTGAACAACGCAGGAAACAGTGCCCCAGTATACTCTTGAACTATTAAGTCCATGATACCCTATAGTGCCTTCTTCCTATTTGTACCTAGTCCCACCCTGCTTTCCACAATCAATGAATTTAGCTATGAAATATCACTCCATATTTTATCAGGACAATTCTTGGCTGCACCCTTGGGTGCAGCCTTGGCTGCTGAAATCTTCATTCTCCGGCTTCCTCGTTGATCCATGTCATAATCCGAACCGTTCATTTGATTCATTATCTAGTAAAGATCATCCCTAAAAAAATCAATCAAATCGAAGATCGTTTGGTTATCTAACTTTGTGAAACATGTGAACTGTATAATTAGATGTCAAACGAGCCGTCTATATATTTGGTGCAGTTTAATAACTCAAACGATCTCCAATTTTACTGATTTTTTGCAGGGATAATCTTTACTAGATAATGAATCAAATGAACGATTTGGATTATGACATGCATCAACGAGGACGCCGGAAAGTGATGATTTCAGCAGCCAAGGGCTGCACCCTTGGGCGCAGCCAAGAATTGTCTTTTCATCAATCAAACCAGTTTTTGGCTTTTTGACACTTTTGTAAGCAATTTGGTCTGGCAGTAGCACAAGGGTGCATGCCCAAGATTAGATCATTTACTCCAATCCACCATGAACCGAGTAAAATGCAATAAAAAATGAAATCAAATGAAGAAAATTCATCACGCATATTTATAAGCAATTTATGACTAGTAAACAATCTAGCATAGAAAGCACACTTGGAACTCAAAATACCCATGCTATCATTTAAGTTTGCCTCTTAGTCATCTAATGCATGCAAACTTTACCTTGCATCACCTTTACTATGGACCAGAGATCCACACCACATTCATATGAATATCACAAATTTTCCCTAATATTCTGAGTAAAAATATACACAAGTATAATATTCCAGACATCTATATTGTATATCATGATTTCTTTCTTAGGTTTATATTATTCCGCATTTCAGCAATACTTTTTAATATTTTGAAATTTGCTTCCAGGCAAAATGTCCAGACATACATATGGTCGTGAGGGAACTAAGGGAAACTTAGTTTAGTTGTGGTATCAGGATACATTGACTCAAAATGTATGCCATTACTCAAGTCTCCCCGTTCACAGACAGAGGCTGTGTGCGTGTTTGCCAATACACAAACTAATGCTCAAACTTAGAGCTTGAAATATATAGTTAAATGTCTTATGTCATTTGAAGTAACAAATGAGAAAATTTCTGGCTCACCCTTTAATCACTATATTTATTGAAAACATCATGTTTGAATGGCATCTGTCAGTTGAACAAAACAAATGTGTAACTCAAAAAGAGTTTCTGATAAACAAACCGTTGAACTAGGTGATCCTCCATGGTTGCCGAAAAAAATGTCTCCTTACAGAGAGGAAGAGAAGTTTGAAATGCTTTTGCTGCCAAGCTGCGTGTAACCTGGATATAATATTGAATGAGCACACCTTAATCATAAGAGTAAATTCCATGCCTATTATATAGTCTACTCTACATGAGAAATCTGAAAACAATACTTGATCCCTACACTGCTAAAAGTATTTAACAGAAACCCACAGAATGTGAGGGATCATAGGTTGAACAGACTGAGTACGAGTACAAATTAAAAAACTTTGAAAAGTCAGTAACCAATGTTTGTTGTAGAAATTTCCCAGTATGAGTGAGGTTTATTTGAAACACAAACTACCCACCTTGAAAGCAGCAATAGGTTTTGTAAGGAGGTAACGCCACACCATACCACTGAAGAGAAAAAAGAAAAGAAAAAAAGAGAATATCAAATTCAACTAATTACAGTGAAAGTGAAAGCAAAACAAGAATAATTATCTCAGAAAGACAGAATGTTAATTACCTATTACCCGAAGGAGGTACAGAGCAGACAAGTACAGCGGCTGTGAGCTTAGGGAACGATTTTCTCATGTCTACAATAAGCCCAATCAGCACAAAGGTTATTTCTCTAAGACAGAAACTGGCCAATAAAAAAAACTAACCTTTTAAAATCCAAAATCAACATATACCCAAGCTTCTTATTCACAACAAATGCAACAAAAGAAGCAATCACAAGAACCAATTTTCATGAAAACAAACAAGTTTCTTGTTGCACCACAAGAAACGAGGAGAAAAACCACAATGTGTTGTGTGTTGGTCGGAAACACATTATCCAGACAGCCCACATGGCTCTAAGACATTATTCTTTCAGTTAACTTACTCAAGCCCTACCAAATAGATTAAAACAATTTTTGGTAAAAGAAGTTTGTATGGGGGTTTCAATAGGTTAAAATTAGGTCTTCGAACACTCATCCTTGAAGTTTTCTGTGCTACTTATCCCACACCACCCCTGAAGATTTGAGTCTACCCTTTCAATTAGCAATTCGAATTGATGGAAGAAATTACCTAAAATCTGGTCAGTTTTGGCATTTGCAATATAGTATTGAATGATAAGCCCTCCAAATGAATGGCCAATCAGCACCGGTGGAAACGCGAGGTTCTTGCAGATAAAATCAGCAACATCACTTGCATGTGTCTACTGCAGAATTTACAGTGGATGAGAATAAAAAAGCGTCTCACCATGTACAGGATATATCAGATACAGACATCTTGGAATTGACTTCCATAAGCAGTTATTCTCTAGTGGACAGTTGAGAGTACCTGGAGAGTACCAGCAACAGAGGCATTCGGTGCATCACTTTCACCCTGATCAATCGAAAGAGGTGCGAAAAATGAGGGTAATAGATGGATGTAACAATGCCATCGCAAACTAGATACCAGATATATGCTATACATGCTAATGCAGCAATGGTCCATTACAAAATTCTCCATTTTAGAATTCGAATGAACAAAATAGGGTATAGATAAAGAATGACTGCGATTATTTCTTCCCAGATGGCTATCTATTCTATCCTCTTCCTTCATTCACCTTAATATCTTTTCTTTTTGTATAGATCCTACTAAACCTACATTCCTTATGTGCTTTTCTGAGGCAGACAAAAAAGAATAAGAAGCCATATTTTCACATGGAACAAAACTGATGGACACAATTAACGAAATATAATTCGAGAAATCAACTACTCCGATAAAACAAGCTTCACGAATCTGTTGATATACGCAGCGAACGTAACAGTAGTGCCTTTGTAAATTAACCAAAAAATGATACATTTTCGAATGAGAGGGATGGAACCCACCTGACCCAACAAGCTAATAGCATAGCAATCGTACCCAGAAGCCGAAAAGAATGGCAGCCAGTTCTCGGCCCAGCACCAAGCAGCGTGGTAGCTTCCATGAACAAATACAAGAGGTGGGTTTTCACTCTTTCTCCGTTTCTCCAAATCTGATTCTCTTTCTGCAACTCCTTTCTGCACAATCACCTCCATGTTCAGGCCAGAGGGGAGCTGGTGGAAAATACGGGACTGTTGTTGCTTCAGGTCGTAAGGGACCCGCATTTTGTGGGCTCTGTTGAGGACAGCTCGGGGCTTCATCGTCGTCCTCGAAGCAGAGTGGTCGGGTTGAAGTTGGGAGATGGTGTAGTGGGAAAGGAGAACAGACATTGTTCTTGTCTCGCGCTAAACAGCAGTAAACTTGTCCAGAAACGTATGTATAGAAAAAGTAGCAGAAAAGATTCAATTGTCGACAAAACACCAAGGTGCAAGAGTCTACTAATGGACAAGCACAACAAATTTGATTCCTAACCATTAGTTAAGCCCGATGAATTTACATTTGACAGTTACACCATTTTTACAACCGGCGGAGGACCTTTTGAGTATCCATTTAGCTTAATTACAACATAACCCTCAACTTTTAATTTAATCCCCCACCAACTAACAGTAACAGTAGTACAGTACTACATTACACATTGAGTTTTCTTGAGCCACCTCCTCCTCTTCTCCCATATTTCCATTCGCTCCCATTGCATATCCCAAAGTCTTCAAACAAAAACATCATCACGCCGCTTCTTTGGGTTGGCGTCTGGGTTTCCTTTTCTCATCATGGCCACAAATTCATCATAGTTGATTCGACCATCCTGCGGCAAACACAATTCAAAATTTAAGCATATATCGATCGCCAGTTCCTCTCATACATCGCCATTAGCAACAACAAATTAATATATGGTAGCTGATTTGCAACTAACATTATCAGCGTCAACTTCAGCAATGATTTCTCTTATGTCCCTTCCATCATGCATGCCATATTCGCGGAGGGCTTGCTCTAGCTCTTCAGTTGTGATATACCTGTTGATGATTACATACATATATATAGTTTAGAGTTAGATAAGTTTTGAATATATATCTAGTTATTTTGTGGGATATTTCAGCATATTAACATACATACCCGCTGTTATCTTTATCAAAGTGTTGGAAGGCAGTGTAGAGATGCTCTTCTCTATCCATCCGGTTCAAGTGCATTGTTGCTGTGATGAACTCATCATAGTCTATCGTTCCGTTACCATCAGCATCAGCCTAGCCACGCGAAACAAAAGATAAAAAGACTGAATGCATATCATGAAGAATTTTAAGGTGGATCTGGCTCGCACTTACTGCTTCCATCAATTGCTTAGCCTCGTATTCAGATAGTCTTGTCCCTTGCTTAGCTAGTCCTTGCTTTAGTTCTTCGAGTGTTATAGTTCCACTGTTGTCTGTATCAATGCCCTTGAACATCTCTTTCAATCCCATGATTTCTTCCTCAGATAGACATCCCGCAATCACCTATGCGTACAACTGAATTAATACATCTACATCCATATTTCAGGAAAGGAAAGGACAAATCAATTTATGCATACCCTAAGTGCAACTTTCTTGAACTGATTCATTGCTTTGAATTGTTTGAGCCTGCTGAGCACAGCGTTGTCAAGAGGAACATCAGGTGCTTCACCGTCCTCCTTGATCCATGGATGATCTGATAGAAACCATATATATGTTTGTTCGTTAATCAAGTAGTTGAAAAGTGATGATACACATGTATATATATATGTACACATATATATCATTAGCAATCAATATAAGAACTTACTAAGGACTTGGAAGGCTGTCAATCTTTGTTTGGGGTCTGAATTCAACATCTTCCTCACAAGGTCCTTTGCTTGAGGTGATATTGAAGGCCATGGGTCGCTTGAAAAGTCGAGTTGGCCACGTAAGATCGCATTGAAGATCCCATGTTCCGATTCTGTACAATATTAAAATTGATTATTGTTAAATACTAGGGTGTTAAATTTCAGAGTAATGGAGCTAGCGGGCCATACTTAAGTGGTCCAAAACTGATATTATCCTTAACTTAACCACATGTTCACTTCAACATATATGAAGTTTTATCCTAAAAGATCTCGGTGTAATTGAGAGTGGAAACACTTTTTATAAAGTGTATTGTATTTTGTCAAACCATGCTGGGGAATATATGTATTCTAACATAGGAAATATATCAATATTAATGAGTGGGGTACTTACCTGCCCAGAAAGGCGGAACACCACTGAGAAGAATGTAGAGCATGACTCCAACACTCCATATATCCACTTCTGGTCCATATCTCCTTTTCAACACTTCTGGTGCAATGTAGTACGCGCTCCCAACAATATCCTTGAATAATTCTCCTGCACGCGTGCAATCAACTAATTGATTCATCATCATCAATCATTATTGTCTGAATTCAAGGTGTATGAACCCAATTATACGTACCTTGTTTGTAGAAGACGGACAGCCCGAAATCTGTAGCCTTGAGCGGAGAGTTTTCATCCTTGTTGAGCAAAAGGAAATTCTCAGGCTTGAGATCTCTATGAATAACGCCCATGGAATGACACGTGTGCACAATGGAAACAATGGTCCTCAACAAAGAGGCCGCAGCACGCTCGGTGTAATGTCCCTTGGAAATGATGCGATCGAAAAGCTCTCCACCGGCACATAACTCCATGACCAAATGCACCGACTGCTTGTCCTCGTAAGCTCCCTTAAGCTCCACAATGTTGGGCTGCCCCGTCAAATGATGCATGATTTGGACCTCCCTCCTCACGTCCTCTATGTCCTCCTTGTTCACCAGCTTCCTCTTGGCGATTGTCTTGCACGCGAACTGCTGTCCCGTGGCCTTGTGCGTGCACAAGTGGGTCACTCCGAACTGGCCGCGTCCCAGTTCCTTGCCCATGCTGTACATGGACCGCACATCCTCCATGGGCCTCCCTAGGACGGGGCCAATGGGACCCAGCTTCCCACCCTTTCCACCTGGGTGAGTTGGGGAGGCTGAGGGCTTATTGGGATGATGATGGTTGCCGTGGTTGGAAGGGTTGGGGTTGTTGGGAGGGCCGGAATTTGCAGCATTATTGTTTATGTTGTTGTCTCCCTTATGGTCGTCGTTGGGGGCATCCTCGGTGTTGCGATGAGAGCAACAGTTGCCCATGGCGAAAGGAGAGGATGAGGAGGGGAGGAGCAGGGGGCAGAGAGAGAGAAAGGGAGAAAGATTAGGGGTGTGGCCAAAGAGAGGCAATGACTTGGTTAATTTTTGAGGCTGAAGAAAGGTCTGGAGGGAGAGAGAGAGAGAGAGAGAGAGAGAGAGAGAGAGAGAGAGAGAGAGAGAGAGAGACAATTAGGAAAGAAAAGAATTAGCTAGCTACGGACAATGAGCTAGCTAGGAGAGAGAAAGAAAGGGTAACTTACAGATTGGACTGACGAGGTTAAATGCTGAGGACTGATAAGGAGGGATTGTAGGAGTCTGGTAGTTTAGGGGACATCTTTGCAAACTTGGGAGATCAGCTGGAAGAAAGGGCTTTGAAATAGTCTTTAGCGCGTGTATTGTATTTCACAGATCTCTAATTACCGTCTTATTCTTACGTGGGAGGCTCTCATTTCACCATATTTTTTCTACAACTAAAAAAACATTCACTTTGTTAATCTCTTCTTGTTATAGAACAAGTAACAACATTCACAATCACAGGTCTCCACTATTGATCAATCATTCAGTATATAAACTGCAAGAATAAATCAGAAAGTTTTAATGTCGAAACAAACACCTCACCAGCGGTAACTACGTATTTCTGTTGAATTGTTACACTTTTCATAAAATTCAAATTAATAATTCACTTTTTTATTATTAGGAGCTATATCTTGGATGATCTTCCAAAGCTTCTCTTGACTTATTGTGTGTTCACAACATGGTTCATATCAAGTTTGAAGAACCAAGCGATTTAGGAAACAACCTAGACAATTTTGTACTAGAGAGGCGAACATAATGTGCATGAAAATAGCCACATACGTACATTTTGAATGAAGTGTGGAAGCTAACAAAATGTTAAATTGCGATGTCACCATCAAATTTAAAATTGATGTATGATAAACAACAATATTACAAAGCAATATCAAAGCCAGCAAGATGATATTCCTTCGCCCAAAACCCACCTTCATCTCCTCCTCCTTCTCCGAGCCTTCCACCTCCTCCACCGCTATCGACGAGAAAAAGGGAATTGATCGACAAAAACGAGGAGGAAGAAATTTAGGAAGAGGATAAGGTAAATAGAGTGGAAGTAGCTAACTGCGTCACTAGAAAGCTAACGGAGTTCAACAAAAAAGTTTGATTTTCAACATTTTAAATGACTTGCCATGTATCCATTTTTTATTGATAAGAAGTATCACCTGACACTGTCACGTGGTAATAAGGGCATATACAATTATTTCTCCAAAAAAATGCTTCATTTTTTAACAAAGGAAAACCACATTTAGGAACGATTCTCGACAAGAGATAGCAATCTGGTAGACCTCGTTTGCTTTTCATTGTGGATTGCCTTTTCCTCTTATTCTATAGAGAGCGTTCTTCTTTGGTGCACTTGGTATTTACGTGCTGATTGGTATGTGTGCTTATCCCGCTTGGCTTCCCTACATGTGAAGTGTACCCATATTTTTAGAGAAGGAAATCAAGCGGTAGATGCTTTGGCTAACTTTGGGGCGGATAATGACGCTTATTTTTTGTGGAATCATCCTCCCCCATTTCTACAGGCTCATTTGGTTGTTGATCTTTCCTCTCTCCCCCGTTACAGATTTCGCTAGTTTGGTGGGATAGGAGCCTTGCCGATGCTTTGGCTAATTTTGGAACTTCTTCTTCAGGCTTCTCTTGGCTTGCAGTGCTTTCCAGCTGGTTTGTATTTTAGTGGATTGGATAATGATCTTGGTTTGGGCCTAATTCCCTCTGATGGTTGGGCCGTAAGGAGGTTGACTAGATTCCCGTCTTCTTTTCTTGATGGCTTTGCCGTAGGGAAAGGTAGCGGATTTCAGACTAAGTAATATACTCAAATCTACTATTAGTGAATGTTTTTATTGAATTTAGGTGTACTTGGCACTCTTTTTCTCGTACACTGCGAGGTTTTTAATGAGGCCCCATGATGTTGTGTTTTAGTTATTTTCCTTGTACTCCTTTTGTTTGGTGGTTTGTCAAACTTTTTTATTCTATAATTATATTAAAAAAAAGTATATTATGAAAAAAAAAAAAAAAGTCTTCATAGGGATTGGAGGGTGAGAAGTTTCCTTTCCTGTATTAAGCACTCTATAATAGAAAAAAAATATGTACTTTATAAATTAATTTTACACAACAAATTATAAACCCGTTCGAAAGCAAAAATAACTGCAATTCCTACTTTTATATGATATCAAAATATTAGGTAAACCTTCTCAAAAAAAAAAGAAGACCAATTATCACCTGATATCCCTGTGGTGGGAGGAGACTATCAATTTCACTCCTGTGGTGAAAAAGCTCTCAAGTAAGCCCTCGTGGTGGATCTCTGTTAGCAATTTACCCCAATTTCAGAATTCTCTTCAAATTCCGTCAAATAAGAGAGGCAAAAATGTAATTTCATGACAAATTGAAAAAAAAAAAAAAAACTAGCCCCCGACTTAGATCCGACGGCGGCGGACACATTGCAATCCTCTATTGTCGACTACCGCATCCAGCGGCTGTCGTTGTACCTGACGCCGCCCCATAACCCAGACGTCGACCGACACCACCACCAGCTCCAGCCGCTGGAGTAGGCAAAGGCGGCGGCGAAGCTGAACCCACCTCTTGTTTAACATTAGAGAAAAAGAGCTTCTTTTACAGAAATTGCAAATGGGTTCTCTGGCTTTCTGTCTCGTTCTGCTTCATAAGCTCCTATCTCATCAGCAATTACCCCAACAACAACAACAACAACAACAAAACAAACCCACCTCTCTGCACGCAACCCATGTCTCCAATTCAGCTTCTCGAGCCCTCTTCGAATCAATTTACAATAATATCACCCAAAAAAGAAGGTCTATTCCAAAACCCAAGTTTTTAATTTCCCGATTTAGCTCAAATTTGACCAATTGGTTTCAAAATATTTAATCAAGTGTCAATCTTGTTCTTTCTTCAAGCATTTCATTCAACAGGTTGAAGATTTACGTGTACGATTTGCCACCAAAATACAACGCGGATTGGCTAAACAACGAGCAGTGCACCACCCACTTGTTCGCCTCCGAAGTCGCCATCCATAAAGCTCTCTTAAGCAGCCAAGCGTTGACCGTTGACCCTTACGAAGTCGACTTCTCCTTCGTCCCCGTCTACGTGTCTTGCAACTTCAGCACCATCAATGGCTTCTTGGCGATCGACCACTCCCGGTCCTTAATCCCCTCCGCAATCGACCACATTTTGGGTCAATACCCGTTTTGGAATCGGGCCCAATCAATAGTAATTAAATTACATTTTTGCCCCTCTTGTTTGACGGGAACAGAATTATCAAATTGGGGTGAATTGCCAACAGAGATCCACCACGGGGGCTTGATTGAGAGTTTTTTCACCACATCGGTGAAACTGATAGCCCCCTCCCACCGCAGGAATATCATGTGATAATTGGCCCAAAAAAAATATTTGAGATAAAGTACCCCCCCGTCAGATCGGCTTGGGACCCTCTCTCCCAAAATATGCATGTCTCAATGTGTCCCTCCTTCCAATTCTCTTCTTTTTAAAAGAAAACAAAAATGATGAAATCGATAAATATATTTTTATTCAATAAAAAAATTAAAACCCACCCCACTGCACCCATCACTCCGTCGACGCCGCCCACCACTCAACTCGTGGGAGCTCATGGCCGAGTTCGCTGCTGACAACAGCTTCCAATACTCCCCACAAGCTCAAACGATGACATTCTTTTCACTATGCAGCTCAA
Organism: Spiraea crenata; assembly: GCA_033992175.1. Lineage (NCBI taxonomy): Eukaryota > Viridiplantae > Streptophyta > Magnoliopsida > Rosales > Rosaceae > Spiraea > Spiraea crenata. The sequence continues at coordinate 181,425 of JAVBHV010000081.1, read as the reverse complement.
ATAAACCAGCAATTATCTCACGAAACAAAACAGCAATATTACCAATGAAGAACTAGGGTTATTTGACGGGCAATATAACCACCTCTTGCAAGGCCTGCTTATCACTCTCCAAACCAGCAACATCGTTCCACTTGACTTTGGGCTTTTGCCTCATGATCCCCTAATTGAGCTCGGCTCAGAGCTTCGCTTGCTCGGGATCCTTGCCGTCACCACCGCTGCCGCCTCCCCCTCCTTCGTCCTTGGGCTTGGTCTTGGGCCTGGTGGCGACCGCAGCGTCGCCTTTGGATGCGGGGTCGTGCCCGCCGTCGTCGAGGACGGCCCGAATCTTTTCGGCCCGACACAGGTATTTTGGAACTTCTAGGTTATGGCTTCCTTGATCTTAGGGTTCTTCTCGTACTTCAAATGGGTCTTGAAGTACTCCAAGGTGTTCATGTACAGAGGGAATGCCTTGACGTAGTTGCCCGCATTGTCTTCCAGCGCGGCTTGCTTCACGAACTCGATTGCTTGCTCTTTGAAATTGTTATACATCGCTCTGGTGAAATTCGGGGAATCGAGGTTGAAATTGGAATTGAATAGGTTTAGGGTTTGACCAATATCGAGGCCCAACATGAATTGCGACGGCGGCGTCGGCGGAGGAGTGGGTATTAATTTTTTGTTGATTAAAAAAATATTTACTAATTTCATTATTTTTGTTTTCTTTTAAAAATAAAAAAGGCCCCTAAAAAATTCATTAGTGGACATGTGTCAATAGAGCATTGGAAGGACACATTGAGACATGAATATTTGGACAGAGGATCCCAAGCCAGTCAGATCGCATCTTCAACTCTGAAGCAAACACGTGCTCTTCCAGTTTCCATTCTTTGCTTAACGAGTCAGACATTCCTAATTCGTTTTGGCTTCTATTTCGGGTCCTCCACTTACTTCTGATAATATTAATTCCCACAAATCCAACATGGCCTTGAAACTCGTCAGGCCCTGCAGGCGCCACCCTTTTCATCTTCACGGTAGTGCCTGCGTGAGCTCGTACGAAGAGACTTTCCTGTCTTTTATTGTTTTTTTAATAAATTATTTTGTTTTCATTTACGTTTGAAAAAATTGTATTGAAAACATTTGCAGAGTTCCGACCCAAGTTCTGGTTCGTCACAAAGAGAAAGAAGAGAGTAGAAGCAATGGCGCCCAAGAAGAAGACGCTCCCAGGGGTGGATGAGAAATTGCAGAAGCTTCTGGACGCTGACATGGATGAAGCTCCCGCCAGAAGGCGGGCTCGTGAGGCCATTAAGGACATTCAGCTTGGCATTGACCACATTTTATTCAAGGTATTCTCTTTCTCAATCCATTGAGTTGTTTTTGATTGTTTGTAGTACTGGGAAAGTGAAATTTCGGGTTGTTTTAGTTGGAAAGAGTTGGAGTTTGGGAGATTGAAATTGGGTTTCGTAATGGGTTGGTTGTGATTGTCACTGAAACATTGTTTTGCGTTAATGAGAATCACTAATCAGTAGTTTGGTACATGAGATTCGGTGAACTAGTTTTCGGATTACCACTCCAGAATAGTCGTCCAGGACTGGGTGCTGATGCAACATGACTATTTTGGTTGGCTTAACTAAAATTTGGCCAGAAGTATACTTCGTCTTTGCAGTCCGCACACAGCCACACAAACAGATAATCATACTCTCAAATTCGCTATACATGCTATTTTTGTTTGGTTTAGGTCATGTTTATGGGATAGTAGTTCCAGATGTTGTAGAATTGATAGCGGTGGCGTACATTCTTGAATTATCTGATTACCTGCTCGATTTATTGTGTCAGTGATATATTCTTTTCATGTTTGTTTGCTTGCAGACACCAAGTGGTGGATTGAAAATAGCGGAGGTAAAAGCTCTTCATTATAGCAATCTATGGGCATTGGGTTGCTTCTGCAAAATAGTTTTTATTTATCATGATAGGATAAGTTGTTCATAAGCTGGGCTCCCTCTTTAGACGTTCAAATATGAACATGGTCGCGGCTTATCTAATGTGCAGTCATACGAGGTAAACTCCAGGGGCTTAGAGATCTTCTGCAAGAGTTGGCTTCCAGAGACATCTCGGCCGAAAGCTATAGTGTGCTACTGTCATGGCTACGGAGATACATGCACTTTTTTCTTTGAAGGCACGTAAACTATCATAAGAGAAATAGTCTTGACCAAATCTAAGTGGAACCTAATCATTTTGGTATATCTGCAGGGATTGCTAGGAAGTTGGCGTCAAATGGATTTGGAGTTTTCGCAATGGATTACCCTGGATTTGGTCTTTCAGAAGGTCTTCATTGCCACATTCCCAGCTTTGACAGGCTTGTAGATGATGTCATTGAGCATTACTCCAAAGTCAAAGGTATGCCCACTCAATTATTAAACTTCATGTTAGAACTTATAAATGCAAGAAATTCTGCTTGATGCCTAATAAGGTTTGCTACTGTTCGACCAAAAAACATAATAGGGATTACGTAAGAGGTTGATTGCATCTTCGTGCCAGTATGCCTTGAACATATTTGGGATGGTAGTAGGATTTTGTGCTAATATAGCAAGGCAGTGTTGAAGACATTATTTAGCTTGCTACAAGAACAGTTGAAATAATGGTTATCTGGAACCATATTTGAAAGCCATAATATTCCATCCACCATCCTAATGGCCTCTTTATTCTGAGTCTTCCTGTTCCCTTTCCTATTAGCAATTTTAAAGATGAGTGATTGAAGAAGTTCCTCTCTGCATTTTCTTTCTCTGTGGAAACTTTCTTGATGCTTGAAGTCATGTAATGCACATCAGATTTTGGAAGTTAGATTGGCACTTATTAAAGCTTGAAACTTTTTGAAGTTCTTATTCCATTACTTTCAAGTTTCTCCTGGTGTTGATTGTAGTTTGGCTAAATTGAGTGTAAAGGTTACCATTAAAGCATCCTAGCACCCTTGTCCCAGAAAAGGCTTATCAGAGGATGAGAGGAATTATATTAATGTGTATCTGACTATATTATCTCCATAGAGTTAAGCCTTAGCTGACACCATTACATTTGTTCTTGAGGGCAAGTTCACTAAACTATCCAGAGAAAAGACATATTTCATATTTTTCCTGAAAGCTTTTAGTTACCAGATCAAGAAACTTTACTGGGAAGTTAACTTTTCCTTTCTTTTCTAATGGTGTGTTTGGATGAGGGAGTTTCAACAGTTAGCTAATAGAAGATTTGGAAAGGGATTTGTAAATAACCATTTGAAAGGAGTCTTTTACGAATCCCTCTCATTTCCAAACTTCTACTAGCTATGTGTTGTTTCGTTCGCATAGCGCATTTCTAACTACCTTAGTGTAGCCTCTTTGGTACTTAAAACTCCATCTTTACATCATTTGCTCTCTCTACAACCCCAAAAAATAAAAGAAGAAAAGTGAGTGAAACAAATTCTTGGAGAAAGTTTTTCTCCTCACATACTATACCCTTTTCAGCTACTTGTTCTTTGTAGTTTAAATCTGAAATCTAGAATTAGCCTTCTTTGTTGAGACTGGGGGCTTTTCCTTATTCTTTTCATCCAGACTTTCAATCAAGTAACCTAGACTAAAGATTCTGCACCACAATCTATTGTTGTAGGCTTTCATTCTGTCTATTATTAAAGAAGACAGAATGCCAAGCTCATTGCAATTGTTTGTTTCTTTTTTTTTTGGTTTGGAATGCAGATCACCCTGACTTTCGTACTCTCCCGAGCTTTCTCTTTGGACAGTCCATGGGTGGAGCAGTAGCACTGAAGGTTCACTTTAAACAACCTAATGCGTGGAATGGGGCAGTACTTGTTGCACCAATGTGCAAAGTAAGTGCCATAACACAATATTGTCAGAAACAATGTTTTCCTTTGTTTTTACTTCTTTAATTAGAAAAGGTTTATTGTTTAATTGTGTTTTTGTAGATTGCAGATGACATGGTTCCACCATGGGCACTACAACAAATCCTGATTGGTGTGGCTAAGTTCCTTCCAAAGCATAAATTGGTTCCCCAAAAGAATCTGGCTGAGGCAGCTTTTAAAGACTTAAAGAAAAGAGAAATGGTTTGTCGTTTTTCCTTAAAGAATAATTTGACTGTTCACAGTATACAATCAGATGTTTAGGTGGTAATCAAAATTGGTTCCACTTTTTGTTTTAGTCAGTTATCCTGTATGTTATGATTTCATGGGTCATTTCTTTTACTTTTCAGTCTGATTGAAAGCTTGTCCTTTTCCTGAATGCAGACAGCCTATAATGTTATTGCTTACAGGCATAAACCACGCCTGCAGACTGCTGTAGAAATGCTCCGAACAACTGAAGAGATAGAACGTCGACTAGAAGAAGTATGTCGAATCCGTGACATCTCTTTATTTCTTTAACTTCATTTATGTCTGTCCAGTCTGTTCATTGTTGCATCTTTTTCCCTTAATATGCAGCATCTGTTGTTGCGTAGTGTTGATAGAAAGATAACATACCCAAAGGAAATTGGCTATACATGAAAAAGGAAATTGTGCAGTAGGTTGAATAATTGTTAATTTTTTTTTGACAAATAAACTGAATTTTATTGCAATAAACAATAAAATTACAATAAGTGAGCCAGAGGATCACAAGACAATAGAGTAAAGAAACACCTAGGCCAACCAGGTAACACACCCGCTTAGCTTAGAATCCAGACCCAAGAAATCAAAACAAACTAGGTATATAAGGACTCTCCTACAGATTAACTTATGGCAGCCTTCCAATCAAGCCAAATTAAAAAGAACGGTACATTATTAAACTCAGAGGAAATTGAAGCCCATAGAGATGACCACATACGGACTTTCACCCATAAATCTTCCCTTCTCGTCCCCCGGCATTCATCAAACGTTAATCTATTCCGTTCCAACCACACTACCCAGAAAATGGCCGCAATTGAGCATCTCCATAACACCTTAGCCTTCTTCCCATATCCTGATATATTTTGACACTGTACCATCACAGAGGCCACATCCCTAGCATTGACCCAACTCAACCGGAACTCCTGAATCAACTTATGCCATAACCCCAATGTCACCGGACAATGTACAAATAAGTGGTCAACTGACTCCTTCGCCTTCATGCATAAAATGCACCATTGAGGTTGTAAGTAATGTGTCGGTTTTCTTCTTTGACGCATATCACATGTATTCACTTTCCCATGAGCCACTAGCCACATAAAGATTTTAACTTTAGGGGGTGTGTTAGCCTTCCACACCACACCATATGTCCCAAAAGGTCTTCCCCCATCTTCCTTGAGTAAGTTGCTAACATATGATTTTACCGTAAACTTACCCGTTGACTCCAGTTGCCATCTCCTTGAATCTTCCCTAGAAGAGTGGATACGAACATGTTCCACTCTTGAAAGAAGAGAGGCTAACTCTTCAACCTCCACATCCCGCATATTCCTCCGAAATCCAAAATCCCATTGCATAACACCATCATTCATACTCCCCATGTTAGAAATTACCCTACTGTGATATGTGGATACATTGTATAGCCTTGGGAAAGAGTTCCTAAGGGAAGTATCACCCAACCAAACATCTTCCCAGAAATGAATACCATCCCCGTTTCCGAGAACCAGCCGACATCCTTCCATAAATCTAGAGTATCCCTGAGATATATCTTTCCATGGACTTCGGTATGTGCCAATCTGAACAATGTTTGAGTCCCAACCATTTGCACTGAGACCATATTTGCTTTTGATCACCTTGTACCATAATGAATCCCTTTCCGTGGGGAAGCGCCACAACCATTTACCGAGGAGTGCTTTATTCCTAACCAAAAGATTGCCAATACCCAATCCCCCCAACTCCTTCGGCATAGAGACAATCTCCCAATTGACTAGATGATCTTTCTTGTCCTCCCCCACTCCTGTCCAAAGGAAGGTCCGTATCAATTGTTCAATTTTCTCAGCTACTGTCACAGGGATTTAGCTAGTGTAACATGAAAAGCGGCAGATGGTATTAGTCTGTATTGTATTTCTTGGGCTCAGATAGTCAGTTCACTCGTATTTTTGAAAAAAATTGTCGAATCCGTTAAACTCTTCATTATAGAAATGCTTCCCTTATATAATACAGCTCAGTTTTCTCTTTGGTTTGATGAAATTTCAGGAGAAGAGGTTGTACAGCCTATAGTAATAGTATAGTTATTCTGACTTAAGGTCGGTCTGTTCAATGAGTCAATTTTGAATTTTCAGAAATTTTGATTTACCTGAGAAGTTCAGTTGATTTAGTATAATTTAGCACCAGCAGTAGAATTGTAAATTTATTTGGATACTTACCCTTATTATCGTTACAGGTCTCTCTTCCATTACTAATTCTGCATGGAGAGTCTGATATTGTAACTGATCCATCTGTAAGTAAGGTCCTGTACGAGAAAGCAAGCAGCTCGGACAAGATGCTCAACCTTTACATGGATGCGTGTCACTCCCTTTTGGAGGGTGAGTCAGATGAAATGATAGTTCGAGTTTTTAGTGATATCATTTCATGGCTCAACGAACGCAGCAAAATGTCTACAAGTGGCTAATTTGTCTATGCACATTTGTGGGCGGCCTGCGTACATGCTCTGGGTGTGTGTTCCAGAAAAAGAGTAGTGAGAAAAAGGAAATGAGCATTGGCTGTGTCTATTCTTATGTACAAATCTTTTGGGGTGAATAACATTGATCATTGTATTATTTATGACACATGATTCAAATAAAATTCAGGTTGCAAAGTCATTTCATGTTGGTTAATAAGAGCTAAGTGTTCCTCCAATTTTCTAGGGGAGGGTGGAGCTTTTGGGTGGTGACCTTTGCAATCTGAGATTTCATCTTTCTTCCTCCCCATAAATGGGAGAACATAATTCTAACTTTGTTCAGAAGTTGGTAATATTCTAGTAAATTGAATTGTTCTGTGATCCATGCTGTCTTTTCTGTCATTTTGATTTATCTGAAAAGTAACGTTAGCCTTGGATTGTCATATTCTCTGTTATTTGGGTCCACTCTTATCTGATGTTATTTGGAATGATCAGAAAGGGGAAAAAAACAAATGCAGTGCAAGTTGGGCTGTGTGATGGTTGTTTTTCAACCTGCGCAAACATAATGCTATCTAAGCTTGTCTTGATAACTTTTTTTTTTTTGAGGAGAAGTCTTGTTATAACTTATTGAAGTGCTTTCTTTCGCTTATCCTAATTACGGTGTACATAAGAAAATGGAGCAGGCAAAATCATTTTATTACTGGGTATGCTGGTTTCATAACAAAGATGGTCCTCTCTTCCTGCTTTCCCGGTTCTCCGCCCTCACTGAAGGTAAGTTTGTTCTCAGGCTTTTTCAGCTTCATTTTCTTTTCCCTCGATGTTTTGATCTGTACCTTCTCTCTGCGGAAACAAGTATATGAGGAACCTACTGGTGATTTTGGGGTTCTCTGGACTTTTAGTTTAGTACTTTAGTTTATTCATCTAGGAGTTCTTACTTATCCTATATTTGCCAGCATTACCTTAACAATTACGCAATCGTTCTTCTTTCTTTGCTACGTAGTTTTCTAATTTGTAAATGAAGATTTATATTGTAATAATTTAATTGGTCGTTTGTTGTCAAAGTAGGTTTTGATGAATATGGCAAGTCATATTGGGAGCGATATTGTATAAAATCTGGAAAAAAGGGCGCTTCACCAATTCTTAATCTTATTCCTATTGGTTAGGTCACGAGCTACAACTTATTTGTTGCTCCTATTCAGTTTCCGATATGGATCGTTTGTTCAACATACTCCACTGTATCCTACTCTCCATTTGGTTAATGTACTGACAAACTGCCCAATATTGGTGCCTTCTATGTTGTCTTCTCACTCTCTAACTGGGCTGTTGTCTTCTCACTCTGTCACTGGGCATATAATGCATGATAAGCACTTCTAAACGTAATATGTGTCCTATCTTAGGCAGAAAAGAAAGGGAAAAAGGGATGCCATTTTCAGTTTCCTTTGGTTTGAGATTGAGAGCTCGAATGGGTCATGAAAGGACCATCACTGAAGGAAGATGGTAATAATGTGGTTTATGATCTTTGTACTAATTATTGAAACACTATTTACCATTGAATTCTACTGCATAAAGAGTTTGAAGTTTGAAGTGTAAGATACAATTCAACTTCTCTGATACTATTCTCACATTAACCTCTCAATATCATTTTCTGAGTTGGGGAACTTCTCTTACATCTAATCTTGTAGCTTGACTATGTGAAGAAGATTGTAAGACCTTGGAGTAGTGATGGAAGGGATCATAGGTTCTATGTTTTACTCGGAAATTATAACACCGAATGCGTTGGTCCACAGCTAGTCATACTGGGAGCTCACTTACACAGTGACTGGAGCTTTTTGGGAGGTTCTAGAGTTACCGTAAAAGCAAAACTGAAGAGATCCATTCCACAGCGAAAAGGCTCTGGAGTTTCTGCATCATGTAATCCTTTCTGCCCTTTTAGATTATTTTCAGTCATTTATTGTTAATATCATTTGCAATTCATGTGGCTGCTTTAAATCTTGCTATATATATTCATGTGCCTTTTTCTATAATATTTTTCTCTGAATATCAAAGGCTAAGTGTCCTATACATCAAAAAAGTGCAAAAAATCTCTGTAAACGAAAATACATTTATCATGAGTGACATTTAACTACCCGCATATGTGTTGGCAGCTGATCAATCCTCATAACTTGAAATCCTGTCAAATAGACGTGTCTTATGAGGCATAAGTTTTGAAAGTCAAACAAATCTTCATTTTCAGTTTTCTGTTTAAGAGGAATAATTTTAGCCAGTACTTGTTTCTTTGATCCATTTATGTTCTTTTACCTCACATGGCAGAGTGAGTAATGAAGGAATGATGGTCTGGAGCTAGGCTTTCTTGCCAATATGATCAATAAAATTAAAGTCATTCAGTTTTATTTTCTCAGGGTTGACAAGCTCTCAAATTGCTGGCAGTGTTTTTAATTTGGGAACAATTGCAGTGCTCCCATTTTATGCTCTAATGGTTTTTGCTCCTAAAGCTGAACTGGTATGTACTGTATTTATTTATCATGTAGGTTAATCGTCATTCTATTCTGTTTCGTTTCCGAAATTGCTTTGCTTCTTTGAGAGAAATTCATTAATTTGTAGTTAGTGCATATTACCTTCGAGGTTGCATAAGTGTCCTCAAAACTGAATCATCATGCCTTCCGCAATAGATTTCAGGATATCAACTACATTTGTCTCAATCTGCTCTCGCTGAGTATGAGTATCTTGAAGTCCTAAACTTTTTTTCTTAGAAAACAAAAATCAAGCACGTATTAATCCTCTATTCTATCTTGTAAATGCAGACAAAAGTATCTGCAAAGAGTAGTATACCATATATTGTGCTTGGCATCCTCTATGCGTGTCTATTGTACCTCTCTTGGACTCCTGAAACGCTACGCTTGATCTTTGCAAGTAAATACTGGCTGCCTGAGGTATGCATTAGAACTTATGCTACAAAAGTCTCTTTTCAAAATGTCCCTTTTTATGCCTATGTACGTACTATGTGTGTGTGCAGCTGCCTGGTATAGCAAAGATGTTCTCGAACGAGTTAACATTAGCTTCTGCCTGGATTCACTTGTTGGTTGTTGATCTGTTTGCGGCAAGGTCTCTCCCTCTTTCTCTGTCTCCCGGTCTCTCCCCACGACTTTCTCACTCACCTTTAACACATCTTCTCCATTGTTTTCAGGCAGGTTTTCTGGGATGGTCTGGAAAACCAAATTGGGACGCGACATTCGGTTTCTCTTTGCCTCTTTTTCTGTCCCATTGGAATCCTTACTCATTTCATTACTAAAGCACTTAAGAGAACTATTGGAGCTCCAGCAGTCGCGGCATAACTTTATACTTAAATTATGCTGCAACAGTGTAAGAATGTTTAGAAGTCGATTAGAAAACCTTGATTGGAATAGTTCCATGAAGAAAAAAAAATTAAAAATTGCGAAACAGTACCATTCAAAAAACCCAAGATGGCATTCCAGTAATTAATGAATTGTAGGTCGATGGCGGCAGAAAGTCGTCGGCGGCGGAGACAAGATGCCGGAGTGGCTCTCATCTTGCCTCTAGCTATTTCTCTAATTTTCGAGATGATTTATATAATCATTTTTTTTTTTGTAACATCTATGAATCAATACGGTAGAATTGATCAATCAACTTGAAAGCATATATTAAAAATTAAGATCTAGTAGAATTAGTATGGTGCTCTTTCCAAAATTGGATAGAGATTCCGAGCCCTTCTTCCTACCTCCAAAAATTGGTGATTTTATCCACACTGAACAATTTGATTTTCACACTCAAAATATTTTTGGTATCATCTTATTTCCTCTACTACCCTTGAAAATTTATTTGCACACCCATCAATTGGTTGGGTAGTTCCACTCCGCCCACAACCAATTCTCTTGCTTTCTACCATTAAATGCAGCCAATTCTATTACTTTCTACCATTAAATGCAATACCAAACCAATTGTCGACCCTTTCTTAAATGTTTGGAAACGAAAACTAAAAGCAAAAGTAAATTTTGAGTTCATAAAGATTTCAAATTTAATCAAAGAAAATGATGAATTTAGAAACCTAAGAATTTCATAGGAATCTCTGTACTTTGATCTAATTAAACAATTCTGGAAAAATGCAACATATTCTTGATAGAATTTGATGTTGGAATTAATTTCTTTGTACTGAGGGTGAATATGTATAAACTTAGATATTGTCGTTGTGATTAAGAAAGAACCCACATATGAGAAACAAAGACGAAAAAGAACTTCCAGCCAGTGACGTACGGGATCAGGGGAGATTATTTTGAGTTGGGTGTGGAAATAAATTAGGTTTGTCATAAGGTTTAATTGAGAATTTTACTGACAAAAATTAGGGTTGATGAGTGTAAAAATAAAATAGTTGTTTCCCTCCCAAAATCTGCATCAACCAACGAAACAAATCCACCTTCTCCGACCAAAAAAAAAAAAAAATCCACCTTCATGCTTTGGGTCGCCAGCCAGCCATAATGGGCCAAATTTCTTTATTACCCCTCTGAATTGACGGAGTTTTAGACAGAGTTCAGATTTGGACTCAATTGAAAGTTTTTCTTCATTATGGGGTGAAATTGATAGCGGTAGTCCACCACAGAGACCCTAATTGACTTTTTTGTTTTGATAAGGATCGCTTTGTGTGTTATAAAATGATTCCTCCTTTGTTCCTGCGACACTGGGACCTCCTTTCGCCTTTGTTCCGCCGGGGGACTCTCCTCCTCAGGTTCAGGTATCTCTCTCTCTACAAAAGATGATAGTAGCTGGCTATGGCTTGTGTCTGTTTTAGATCTTGCGCTTTGAACATTTGCCGTTATAAGTCCTTCTATTTTTAGTCAATTGCATGTGTAACAGATCCGAATCAAATGCTCGTTGTTTTTTATATTCATGAATTATCTATTGCAATCTTTATGAATGGAAAGTCTGTGGTCAAATTTTGATTGTAAAATCAGTTTGAGCTGTATTTACTATTCGCAAAACCAATTTTAAACCCCTGCTTCTTATCCCATTTTGAGCGACTTCCGAATCGAATCGAATCGAAAGCCGCCTCTGCTTGGGTTTTGATGCGAATCAGTACGGCCTTCTGGGCTGTTTTTGGTTTTCGAGTTGGTGCATGTAACGGAGGAGAGCTCCGTTTTCGCAAAGGTGTGAGTTCGATCTGCTGTTAAGAATCGACCGCGTGTCTGTTTCTTGTTTGGTTGCCTGGAAAGTGGATATATAAAATCAACCCAACAAGGAATAAGTTTCTTGTTTCAATTACTGTGTGTTTGTAATTGTAATTGGTCTTACTGATTTATAGAAATGCATTTGTGTGCCTGACTTAGATTGTTATGGACATGCTGAGATTTAGTTTGGATATTTAAATGATATTGAAGATTGTTTGTGAAACTGATAATTTTAAGAGAGATTCTCTTTTGGGTTTGGATGCTTGCTGGGAAAGTTTATATGATTTATGTTTTTTCGTTGTGGTGATGCTGTGTTTGCTATGAACAGGCGTTCTTTTGTGGAACCGAAACAATTCAAAAATGAACCATTTCAATGTTCAGCAGCAGAACGCCTCTTTCGTGGGCTGTGAAGACATCAGAGGTTCTGCTTTTATCTCTGATACCACCAAGGAACCTGTGGTTTGCCCCAAGCCGAGGCGAATGGGGATTTTGTATAACAACCCCATTAGGCCCTTGCGATGGCAGATGAGGTATTTTTTTTTTCTTCTCTAATGCTGTTCCTGCCAACTTTTTTGGTTATTAAAAAGTGTAGTTTTGTAGGTGATTATAGTTGATAACATCCCTTTTCTTTCTTCTTTCCAATAGCTGTCACCAATCCGAGCTATGTGACTCAAAAGCTGGGGCAGAGCTTCTGGACCTTATTCTCAGGAAGGTAAATCGTTAATTCTTTTCCTTGTATGTAGTTGATATCAATGCAGTGCTTATCTTGATTAAGTTAAGCAATCAGTAATTTTCTAATCTGGAGCTCCAATTGATTAAATCTTTCAAAGTTATATTGCGTGTACATGTATAGTATGTCTCTTGATTTGTTTTACATGGTGATGACTTGACTTTATTTCCTTATACCTCTGGTTATCATTTTTGTTAGATGGAACTTCATCTTAAGCTTACAAATTAATCTTTCATAGGAGTAATTTAAATTCAGATTTCCATACGGTTTCATTTGCCAATTGTCAAAAAATTATAGATCCAATACAAAATCATAACATTTAAGATGTAATCTTCTTAAATGTTATGATTTGGTATTGGATGCCTAGTATTTACATTCACTAACGTGTTGGTGTCTACAGGAAGGTTATGGGTTGGAGCAATCCTCGAATGAGGTCGCCTTGTCGCCCCCTTATTTTTGTGGGTCTCCTCCTAGTAGGGCAGCTAACCCATTAACTGAAGATGCCCGATTCGGAGATGTAAAGGTCACTCCTGTTTTGGCATCTCCATCTTCATCAACTGTATCATCACCATGCAAAGCAGGGTGTGTTAGAATGAGGTACGGGCTTAAACCTGCTGCAGTTAGAGTAGAAGGATTTGCATTTGCGTAAACTTCACTGAAGTGTACATAGAAGCGAAGCTAAATGCCACCACAGTTCACAAATACAGCAGACTTAACAAGAAGATGGACTTTGGAATATTTTTGGACGAACTGAGATCTATTAGTATGGTGTATAGGATGTGTTTTTGTCAGCGATCATAAATGCTAATATCTCTGCAAGCGGTTTGATGGAACTTCACGAAAGAGTGTCGGACTGTCAAAGTTCATGTCCTGGAGAAAGGTTTGTACATGTTTAAAGCCTTGCTCTATTGTAATATAAAATGGTTCTTGATTTTTCTGGTGATCACCGTGAGGAGTCTGAATAAAACTTTTGGTGATTTAGTTTGTTTCTTAGACTATTATTCTGTAAATGTCTTTTGGTAGTTACCAATGATTGGAGGCTGTTAAATATTATTTTACTAATCACGAGCAGATTATGTTTCAATATTTGTCGGTCCTCATGTTTTGCATAATCACTTTATACAATTGCTTCATTAATCAGTCTTGTGCATGAGTTGCTAGCTATTTGTGCATGCCCCACGAGGGATCTGTTTTATAAGTTAAGATGACTAATATAGACTAAGCGACAGTGATCTGAACATACACTATTTTACAAAGTGATAGGTCAGATCATGATGGAGAAAATTGAAGGTTTGAACACTCATTCCTATATAAGGTCATCCATGTACGGATTCGCACTTCCAAAAGGCCAATAATGGACAAGAAGCTCGAATATTGTATCCTGATATTTGGAAAATTCGCCCTGAAGCCTCAAGTAGAAAATATGCTCTGAAGTACAAATTTGCTCTGATCTGGTGCATCATTTATTGCATCCACAAAGTCTGAAGTTACAACTTTGACGTCAGAGCATAACACCTACCCACAAAAAAAAACCGTTTGACATCATAACACTACTAAAGACAGAATCCACCATCCGTCATGATTGTAAAGCTTTGCATATTACGGTAACTGGGATGCAATTAGAGGTCAGAATCTCATATATATATATATATATATATATATATATATATGTAGTCTGATTTGACTCACCTCCTTTAAATTATGGCGAAACTTTATTCCCATTCTCAAATCTTATCACATATTTTCTAATTAATCCGTGATTAACTTTTTGTATGTAATTAATTTGATAATTCAATTAACAAATTTAATTACAAACATATCTTTTTGATTGATATCATTATCTTTAAATATATCAAAACTCAATCTTTTATCATGTGGTGAGTCCATGTTTGGTTGTCTCCATGAGTGCCAATAGACAATTTGGTGTGGAAAACTGTAAAAACTATGTCTCAGGACAAGGAGCTTTAAAAAGACATGTATTCTAAGCTAGCACAACCGCGGAAGAGACCTTATAAATCTTTACGTGCGTGCAGGGAAGAAGAGAGCAAAGCAATAAACAATTTGGTGAAAGCCTCTTTAATGTAGTCTCCAACGGGGTTTAATGGGAGAATTAGATTAGGAAGATAAAAGATTGAGTTTTGATATGTTTAGAGATAATGATATCAATTAAAAAGGTATGTTTGTAATTAAATTTGTTAATTGAATTATCAAATTAATTAAATACAAAAAGTTAACCATGAGTTAGCTAGAAAATATGTGGCAAGATTTGAGAAGGGGGTAAAGTTTCACCATGGTTTAAGGGGGGTAAGCAAAATCGGACTCATGTAATATTGACTATCTTTCAACTATTTTTGTTTTGATATCCAAATAAAAATTTCTCAACACATGAGATATAGGTTCCATTTTCCCAATGTTTTGCTTTATTTTTTTATGGTGGGTCTCATGGTATGGACATCACACTCATGATGTCTAAAAATGGATATCACAAATAGGAGTCACCATTTGGCCCGTGAATTTATGGGCTAATGGGGACCAGCCCATTCCATGGGCTAAAAAGCCCAGCCCAGCCCTTATGGGCCAGCCTGGTCCATTATTTGAAGGGTTGGGCTTGGGCTCATGCATTTGAAACTCGGCCTGGCCCATAGGCTCCGCCAGTGGAGGCCCACCCAAGCCTAGCCTAACTGGCCCAGTCAAGCCCGACCCTCAAGCCCATGAATCAATTTTATATTTTTAGCTCTGTCCAGATGATTACATATTTACTTAACCGTTGATATAATTCACTTCGTTCAAAATCATATTTAATGATTATACTTTTATAATTTTCCGCACACCACCCATTATCCATATCTCTTTTTGTTTAAGTTTTATCTTTTGTAATAGTTTACGTAATAATGATAGATATATTTTTTTTGGTTGATGAATCTATTTACGTTTAAATTTGAGTTGGTGATTTAAAAGTTTTTTTGTGATAGATAATACAAATATTTTTTATTTATGTAAGCCCATCTAGGCTCAGCCCTTACTGCGGGTCATGGACCGGGCTGGCCTAGCCGGTTAAAGGCCAACTTAATGGGCGGGCCTAAGTTATGATTTTCCTAAAAAAGCCCAGCCCAGCCCACCCAATTAAATATTTTATTTTATATAGGCCAAACCTAGCCTGGCCCAAGCCCATTATTTATGAGCGGTGTGGCTCGACCCGGCCCATTGCCGAGATCTAATCACAAATAAAACTCATTAATTTGAATATTATATTTTCAAATCAAGTGTGAAATAGTGATGTTCAAAAATAGATTTAAACATCACATTTTTGGGCCCAGTGTGGAAGGCCTAAGGGTAAAAGATAGAAAAGCACTTTTCTAAACTAGAGCAACTGACCTTTGGTCTAACTTCAGCAGAGCAGACAGATACCCACCAGGAGTACATTGTAATTTTAGGTAGCAACTTTGAAAAGAACACCCTTATCTGTTTCCTTATCTTGAAAAATGCATGTCCACAAGTGTAGCTATCAAGCTTCCAACAAAACCAGCCACTCGATAATTAATAATTAACAGACGAAATATGGTTTGGAAAGCTAATCGAAGCATAATTATTGGTCCAAGAACGAGTGTTATGACCTGTGTGGCGATGGGCTGCACTAGTATATATACTCTGCCAAATCCTAACTAGATCCCCATGTATCCAAAACAATGGTACCGTACTACATAAAAGAATTTATTTTGTATTTTGAGCTGAGATTTGAATAAAATTCAGGATACACATAAATTTGTGTGATCCATACAATACAAATACCTCATGGTCACTTTCAACTTAATTAATAAATTATAATATCAACTTAATACCTTTAACGTATACTTATCTGGCTATGAGGTTGAAAGGATTTCGATTATGTCAAACAATTGCACAGAACAAAAGACTTGTGCCCTTGATACTGAGGTTCAAGGTAGACCAAGAAACACAAAGAAATGCAGCTCAAAGAAAATGCTAGTTTCACCATTGACCACATTATTGACCGCATCTCTTAATAATGAAGTGATACATACGTTTAACTTTGGTTCAGGTTCAGACGATTAATAATGAAGTCACTATACATTGGTAATGCATAGAGGCATAAAATGTAAGAAAAGTAAAACACGGATAATATTTTATTCATGAATTCTCAGCAAACAACATTATGAATCCGAAAAGAACACCAAATTCGAAAACAAATGACATTGTCTTGAAGAAGGGAAAGATACGAAAGTAAACAGAGAATAAGGTCCAAATGAGTACAAACATAAACAAATTACCGAGAGCCACAAGGGCACCAACAACAACAGCAACAATAATTACTTATAGTCATCACTTGAAAGTTTGGCTGCGCTTAATTAGTTGTAGCCTGGGGGCTTGTAGGCGATGAAACTGATGCACTGCACTTGGCGAACGTTGTCGAATCCGATGATCCGGATGAAGCCGTTGGGGTAGGCCTTCTTGGCCTCCTCGAGCTCCTTCAACACCTGTGAAGAGTCAGTGCACCCGAACATGGGCAGCTTCCACATTGTCCAGTAGCGTCCATCATAGTACCCTGGTGACTTGTTGTTATCACGGTACACAAATCCCTTCTGCACAACCACAACAACATAAAAAATTCGTCAATTAAAAACCCCATTTACTACTACTTCACTTCACTCCAAGTTAATTAATTAACACTAACTATATAAAAGAGTGTTTGAGAGATTTATGTGTTAGGTAACCTCCAACTCGAATTCCAAGCAGGGAACCCAGCCTTTGCGGAGGAGGTAGTCGACTTCCTTGGCCAACGACTCTGGGGAAAGTGGGGGAAGGTATGAGAGAGTCTCGTACTTCTTAATTCCAACTGTTGGCCAAACCTGTATCCATCAAAATGCTTCCCATAAATTGATCAGATCAACATAGAAATGCTATGCTATCATATATATATATATATGTTGGTGTACCTTCATGCATTGGACTCTTCCGCCATTACTCGTGATGGAGGTGATGTCGTTGGTCTTTCTGGTGCCGGGGAAGGCGGCGGCGGACTTGAGGCCGGTGAATGGGGCGACAAGGCTGGCTTGGGCCGGGGCGGCGCGATCGGCTACGGTGGCAACGGTAGCAGAAGACAACATGGAGGAAGCCATTGCTTGCTCTCTCTCTCTTGTTCACTAGTAGAAGGCTTTACTTCTGTAGGTAGAGATGCACAGCTTCTAATTCTCACTTCCTATATATAGAGTGCTCTGACTAGCTACGTCCTATCCTACGGTCTGATTTGAATGGACCTAATTACTAGCTATTTTGTACCGTTGGATCATGCTTTAGATGAGATTACACCGTTTAGACCACATGAAGAAGTAGAGGATCATTTTGAATGGTAATCCTTATAGATAGGCACCACTATGCCTGCGCCACGTGGAGGTAGCTCCAAGATCTTATCTAATCTGCGGTGAGAAAAATGAGTGATGGTGGTTCGCCTTATTTTGGAGTCACTCTTTTGGGTTGCGGTCCTTTTCCCGGTACAATATGGCCATTGCCCTCCTCATCCTAGTATTTTGTTTTTGTTTAATGGATCCCGTTGCTTCTTTCAAAAAGTGCATCTAGATAATATTTCACTTTTCTTTACAGCGGCTCTTCCCATTTACTGGAGTGAAATTTCCTCAATTGGAAAAATTTGGGCTTTTGGGACTTAACCGCCCACTTCCTACTTAAGACCTACTCTTTTTGTTAAGCATCCTCTGATGTAATTCACAGCGGAGTTTTATGTTTTGTTATGTAGATTTGGAAGGTTTTGCTGTAATTATAATGTGGCTCGAGACATGGGTTAAATTGGTTAAGCCGCCCAATCCATTAAAAAGCTGGATACGTTTGTAATGTTCAAGGTTGTAATGTTTGGTCACTTAATTTTATTGGTAATTGTAGGTTGATAACATTGAAAATGTATGTAATTTCTACAATTCACTCATTTTGTTTCCGAGAGATAATTTCATAATGTATATGTAATATACGCTGGACTACAAATTCAAATCAAAATCCGCCAAATTGGCCAGAGTTCTATATACTGGTTTAGTTTAGTTTGTTTTGGTTTGATTTTTCCGTATCATCTACTAGATTATACTAACATATCTTCTGCATTGCATCTATCCAAGCTTTTTCTTTGTCAAGGTCATCTATCCAACCTAAACCAGAGAAAAAGTTAACTCTCAATACTTCACACGTGTGGAGCATCTAATTAATTAAAGGGGCTGTTATTTCCACCCCACCATTCCTCTTTCCTCACTCACCAATTTTAATTAACTCAAATATAATTATGTTATTCATGTTGAAATTACATATATAGACAACCCATCCCTCCATCCGTGAACCACTCGCTTCTCACCATTGCCTCTAGCACCGTCGGCGCCACTATCTACTTCTTTCCGCCCATTCTCGACCACATCACCATCTCGTCGCCACCGTGTACAAAACCACCAAATTCTCCCTATTCTCCGTAAAAGTTGGCCTTGCCCATGAAACTTAACAAACCATGTTCTATCTAAATAAACCCCAACAATCAACACAACCTAGATTCTCAAGTTTTGACCTTTCACTAAAGAATCATAAAACTAATCAACAAAATCAAGTATCCATTGAAACCGAAATGAGTTCAATTACGCGATTCGGATTCAAACTGAGATACATGCAGTTCGAATTCAATTCAGCTTGAATCTTGAAGCACACACCCAATTCGATTTTCAATCCGCAGACCCTCCTCCGCTATTAAGTACACCTCAAACTCCATTTTCAGTTTCCACCATCTTCATCAAAGTACAACAAAACCCCAAAAAACTCAGAGAATCACCACCGTTTCATTCCTTCTTCCATCATCAAATCCCATTAAACGACAAAAAATGGAAGAAGCTTTTAGAAGGCTCAACGGGTGGACCAACTCCGATCCCGACCCGCCAAGAAAGTCAATCACCGCTGCCATTACTGCCACCACCACTACCACCCACAAACTCCCACTGAGAGACACTACTACTACCACCCACCGCCATCAGCAGCTCGATGAGGTATCGCGGGGTGTGACAGAGGCCGTGGGGCCGGTACGCGGCATAGATCCGGGATGATGGAGGGATGGAGAAAGAGATATGTGGTGGCATGGACGATGTGGTTGGGATTTGGGGAGAAAACGTGGGTTGATGTGGTGATGGTGGCAGATGTGGGGGTTGGCGGCTACAAGCGATTGATCGGGAAGATGGAGGAATGGAGAAAGAAATTTGGATATATATGTAATTTCAACATGAATAATATAATTATATTTAAGTTAATTAAAATTGGTGGGTGGGAAGAGAGGAATGGTGGGTGGAAATAACAGCCCCCTTAATTAATCCATGTAGGAAACCCCAGTTTTCTTGGGGCACGCCAGTACGGTAAGAAAGATGGAGGCACAATAGTGGCAGTGCAAACAAAAATAGAGATGGCGGTACTTGGTAAAATCCAGAAAATTTGAATTGGGCCTTTACTTGAGGCATTTTATCTAGTAACTCATTGGTTCTAGGGGTGGGCAAGAAAACCGGTCCTAGTGGACTGTTCCGAACCAATTCCGGACTGTCCTAGGGACATAGAGAAATTGTCCTGGACCGTGTCCCGGACTGTTTGAAACAGGACAGAACCGGTTCTGGGAAATTATGTCATGTCACGTCATGTTGTCATGTTAGCAACAGATTAAAAAAGCCATTTTGTTTGGCCTCAAACCTCAAAGCCCAAAGCCCAAAACCCCTTCTCATCATAAAACAAAGCCCAAACCCCTAACACTACCTATCTTCTTCTCATTTTTTCTTGTTCTTCTTTGTTTTCTCCGTTCCTCCATCGCCCATCTCTTCTTCGTTAACTTGCCCCGAGAGCCACCATCGGGTCCAAACTCGGAAGGCCGACGATCGGACGGTGGAGGACGACGATGACGACACCTCGTCGATGGTCCTCTGTGTTGGGTTGTGGAACAGATTTCCACGTGTGCAGAAGCGTGGCGTGACACGTATGCAATAATAAAATTCATACTTCAATCGTAAACATACATGGTTGGCGGAACGTTGGATTCCATTAATCATATTAATTAATCCGCGTGCATGGTTAATCGACGTGCCATGTGATTCTTACATACCAATAAGATCACCCCTAATCTAAAAGAAGATTAGAGTTACCAACCTTTGTTTGCCATGATGATAATGATGAAGTCCTAGACGTTCAAGTGTCCGTCCTCTACAAATATCGACACGAACGGTATTCGGTTGATGAGGCAGAGAGAGGATGTATCAGATAGAAGCACCAAACTCCGACGGACGATGACAAGCACCACCAATAACTGCGGCAAGGCTGAGGATTTGCGGCACATAAGGGTTTCAGAGAAACAATTTTTCTGACTTTATGTCTTAGTAAAGAATGTATTCTCTACACATGAGATTCTTTATTGATATGTGAGTTCACAACTTATGTTAGGTCAATACCCAACAAGCCTTTTTATAGAGAACCTTTTTCTAATAGGCTTAGACTCTTATTTAACAATTAAACAACAATCTTTGTCTCACAAGTGCGGCAACTCTGGGAGAAACCCTAGAGTTGCTGTCCCTAATGGTGCCGCACCTCTTAGTGGGCTTAGCCCACTAATGTGTCATCAATCCTAATTTATTTAATTGGTCAATTCCAAATTGTATTGGGCTAATATTAATATCAAGCCCAATCACCAACTTAAATAAATTTACTATTTAACATAAACTAATTCATGTTAAACACCCTCATCAATTTTCCCGAAGGCATGCGTTCTTGTGTGTATGACCTCAGTAGGTTCCGATAAAGCAGGCAGTAAACAATCTTATTTTTCCGAATATGGAAATTACCAATATTCAACCTTATGGGGAAGTTCATTCACAAACCGAGTAGTAACATCTAGCTATGGCTCTCTGCAGGTTGGCAATGAGGGGATATTTTAAAATTAAACCCTCTATTTTAACAAACAGCACAAATAATATTGCAAAGATGACCAGTCACCGTTGCAATGATTCCTTACAGTTTACTTGAATTGTTTTGATCTTAACTTATGTCCAAGAAGATTAATCACTTTAACAAATAACTTGTTGATGCTTGTGATTTGATCAACAACACTCAGATGCAATGTCAACTTAGATCCTCAACGAAATCAGTGGGTTAGATATTCGCGAGCTATCCACAACTACAACTTAATCAAACCAGCATTTCTAATGCAGCAGTTAAGATGACCAGTCAGGCAGAATTGTCCAGTTTGCATGTTAAGTGAATTGGTGCAAAATCAAATCCAATTTTAATTAAGTCGAATGTTTAACGATACACAAGGATGGACACAGAGTTTTGGTACCATGAAAAATCCACTAAGGGATAAAAAACCGGGGGTTTATCAGAAGACTGGTCTTCCACTATAAAATGCCAAAAGATGCCCAATACAAGATATCAACCAAGCTCAATATCTAAAGTACCTAACTTAGATGCGGTGATCTCTTGTGCGGCTTCTTCTCAATCACTTCACTTTCAGCGAATCCTTACTTGGTCAACACGCTACAAGTACATACACAAGTATTCCTCTAACATAGCACCTTAAATGTATGTTGTGGTGATTTATGACTAGTCACAGATTTATTTTCAGAAAGCAGTAAAACTCCCAGGAAATAAAAACGGTGACTGTGTTTGCTTGCTTACAACTATAAACTGGGCAGCAAACCAATTTAGGTCAATGACCTCTAATACTCAACAAAGTCTACAAACATGTATGAACATGGGAGACTAGTGTTGCACACTCCTATCTCGACTCAAAGTATGAAAACTTTAAAAACAAGCCGAATTAGGAAAGATGAATCTTCTTTCAAAGTTAGCTTAAAGTGTTTTCTATGAAAGACAAACTTTTGAAAACAAGGTTCAACAATGCATATATTCCTCACAATCGTATGAAGCTTCTATGTAACTGAACTAGGCACTCAAGAAGACAAGCAAGAACCGGAGAGGAATTATGCAGCAAAACAAGGAGAGCTTTTCAGA
The DNA here is from genome assembly GCA_033992175.1 of Spiraea crenata. NCBI lineage: Eukaryota > Viridiplantae > Streptophyta > Magnoliopsida > Rosales > Rosaceae > Spiraea > Spiraea crenata. The sequence continues at coordinate 158,962 of JAVBHV010000081.1, read as the reverse complement.
AAATCTTTGAGATGTTTAGCATGAAAACCCTAGCCGTAATAGAAGATGAAGTCTTGTTTAAATAGACATTTGAAGATAAGAAACTAACGACCAAGATTTAATCTTAAAACTCTCTTTTAGCGGAACTTGGGCAGATCCGAGTGAGTGGGGTGAAGTTGACTAACCGGAGGATAAAAGCATGCACTATTTAATCAAACTGTCAGAAAAGCAGTCAACGTTCACGTGCAGAAAATAGATGACTAGTCACTAAAAACCTGAAATCCTTATTCTTGTAAAAACAAGTAAAGAAACCTTTGAAGTGTAAAACGTTTTGACTTGGTAACATAAGGACCCATGTTTTGACAGAAAGTTTTATGCAAATGAACACTAAATATAAATGCATCTTCAATCATCAACTATCTTCAATCTTCCAAGCTTCTTCAATTATCCTAAAGATCTAGAATTATAACCGAAATGACTAATTGAGCTTGTTACATAATTTTACAATGTTTTTGTCACAAGGACAACCAATTACAAAATAACCTACACTCTCGGCTACCTAGATTATCAAGAATGTGTTTCGAACTTCTTCATCACACATCGAACAGAACCATTAGTTATGGTTACAGTGCAATAAGGTTCCTTCGTCTCCTATATTCCGATCAAATCATATTGGGCATGGAAACTCATTGTCAAGCCCTAATGCATTAGTGCGCTGATATGATCGCCCTGATGTATCTCTTCACTTATATGCTTCGGCCAAAGACTTAGAGATAGATCTTCAAGGGGCTCTTGGAATATCAACCTTCACTGATTACCTAGAAGGTGACGAATCCCATTTTGCGCATTCACAAATCTCCATGCTTGAATCCATGCACCCAATCCTCACCTACTTGGCCCAAATCATTCTTGATGAACCGTGAGATTAAGGTCAAAGTTCAAGTCTCCCAACACGAGATATCCGGTGAAGCCTCAGGTCTAAGAACTAGTTTGCACCCATAACTAGCCAGAACGTTGTACGAGTGACATAGTAGGTAAACTTCCATTCGTACGCTTTGTGGTTGGTCAGTGTTCAGTGAACTCGTATCTATATACGAGCACCTTCATGCCTATTTCATATCACTATATGCTTAGTCTGAGATCGACTACTAAATACGACATGAACCGTCCTTTAACGGATAACCAACAGCCCTAGCTGGATATCCTATGGCTAGGAACGTTCTTTAGGAGTCGAGGACAGTAGGGAACGTATCTCAAATCACAACCTCTTTGTGATTCCATCCCTACACTCAATATTCTCTTAGGACTCACCCTGGCATTCGATCGCGAGCCTCCTTAATACACTTATTAGGTCACATGCTCCGTCGACGGTGTTTATATTTGCCCTTGCTATTGATTTCTCAACTTTGGATTGACACGTGTCTCCCGTCATGTATTGCCACGTCAATACCGTAACGGGCACAATCCAACACTCTGACACACCCGGCCCCAAAAAGTGGGGCCTGGGAGTGCGGCCATCACCGACACGTGGTGAAGAAGCCTAAAACAATTAAAAACGACAAAAACGAAAGAAAGTGAATACAAATTAATAATATCAGAGCATCTATACAGCGGAAGGAACAATTTCACACAAGTCTGACAACCAACAAAAGACAAAGAGACTCCCACTCTTTGTGACCCCGAACAAAGCTATCCTGACTCTTGCCGCTCGTCTCGATGGTGCTCAACAGTATCAGGTCCTGAGGGGGCATAAAAACAAGGGTGAGTGGACAGGGAAAATAAATGTCAGTGTAAAATATTTACAAATAATTATAATAACCCCCACAGTTAAAACCGTAGTATAAGCATATACTGTAATGAGCATGCAACAGTAGTACAATATGAAATCACAATAGGCAAACCTCTGCATTTCAATCATATAAATCTACGGTCGTGATCTAATCCGACTTGGGGAATTCAACCACCAGTGACGGCATGTAGGGCATGGGGAATTCAGCCACCAATACCAATGAATAGGACAAGGGGAATTCAACCACCATGTCCGGATGTCGGGGCATGGGGAATTCAACCACCATTGCCTAGACATCCAATGCGAAGAATCTAGTGGGAATTCAACCCCCTAAATTCTTAGGTCTGTCAACAACTGTACTAAATAATCACAATATGCATAATATCCAACAAAACCATCTTATAATCAATATATATATATATTTCATGCTCAAACAGCCACTTAAAAAAAACAAAACCCGTCCACTCACAGCGACACTGGCGATCGTCGTCGTCTTCCTTTGTCTGAGCGGTTCGGTTACACTGCAATCGAGGAACCTGCTAACCCAACAGTCCCGAAGAATATCGATTAATAAATGAACTGAATGAAAAACCGTAAAACCCTAATTCTCCATGTTTTGCTCAAATGGGATATAACCGTATCTCAGATGGCAAAACGGAGGTCGCCATTGGATCCGGGAATGTCAAAAACCCTCAAAATTGTCACCGGTCAAACGTGGTCAACGCCGGTCAACGGCCATTCAACTCCGGTCAACAGTAGGGCTGACGTCAGCAAGCCGGTGTTGACGTGTCGTCACGTGGCGCTGACGTGGCATTCCACGTGGTTCTGACGTCATCACCGCCGCGGTGGCTGGAAACTAGGAATTTTTCGGCCGATTCCTCAAAGCTTCCAATTCCTTCATTTCTCAACCATTTTCAACAAATTTTATGTCTAAATCCATCTACGGAAGCCAAGGAATCCAAAAATCCAACTTTCATGACTCACCTCGCACTGTGCTGACCGGAATCACGCCGAAAAGCTCGCGGATTCCGTCGAGCTCGTTTCCGGAGATTCCGACGGGCTTCTGGCTCCAATCCTTGGTGCTCCGTGCTCGTGGGGACGAGGCGAGACTGATGCAGGTGGTTGCCGGCTCGATTCGTCACCGGCGAAGGGTCAACGGAGGTGGAGGGCGTCAGCGTTTAGGCGCGAAGGGAAACCGAACACAGAACCGGGTTTTTAAATACACTTATTATCCTTTTTGCCCCCTGGAACTCACTTCGAGATCCCTTTTGCCCCCTGGAACTCTATTTGTATCCCATCTGCCCCCTGCAACTCATTTTTTGGGAATTTTTGCCTCTTTTCTGTTAACTTAACTGTTTCAGTTAAGTTTGGTGACGTGGCATGTCCACGTCAGCTGCCATGTCATCTTAAAAAATATTTTTTTATTTTTTATTTTTTAAAAATAAACTTTTTAACAATTAATTTTTAATTTTTTTTTAAAATTTCCCACATACAAACAATTTACTTGTATTACAATAGTGGATAGATTTGGTATACAAGCAAATTATTTGTATGTGAGAAATTTTTTTAAAAATTAAAAATTTATTGTTTCCACTCACATAGCCTAAAAAAAGAGTTTTAAATTTTTTAAAAAGTAATTTTTTATTTTTTAAAAAAATTTCCCACATACTAGTGTACAAATTTGAAATACAAGTAAATTGTTTGTATGTGGGAAATTTTAAAAAAAATAAAAAATTATTGTTAAAAAGTTTATTTTTAAAAAATAAAAAAAAATATAAAAATAAAAAAATAAAAAAAAATTTTTTTAATATGACATGGCAGCTGACGTGGACATGCCATGTCAGCAAACTTAACTGAAATAGTTAAGTTAACGGAAAAGAGGCAAAAATTCCCAAAAATGAGTTGCAGGGGGCAGATGGGATACAAATAGAGTTGCAGGGGCGAAAGGAATTTGTTTCTCAAAGTGAGTATGAGTCTTGAAGGGGGCAAAAGGGATAATAAGTTGTTTAATATTTTACCACCACCCACCCCGGCAGGCGCTCTTCTCTCTCCTTTTTTTTTTTTGAAGCCTCTTAACATAAAATTATTTTTCGGAGAGGGTAGTAAAATGGGCCTTCGCATAGAGTGCAATATTTAATTTTAAATTTTTTTCCTGTTCAAAAGTCAACCGTTTGACCCAAAGGGGCATTCTGGTCATTTCACACTATTTTGGGAAATTTCCGGAACGGGTCGTATCATCCTCGTCGATGGAGCCACGGGTCGAAAGCATCATCGCGAGCTGGCCCTCAAGGTTAAGCACCTCAAACCCCTCGGCCACTATGGCCATCAATCTAAAGCCGAAATCAAAGATGGAGAACCCGATCTACGACAGCGACAACAACTTTTTAATTTAATTTTCTCTGTTGGTGGAGAACTCGATCTGAAGCCAAAGTCAAAGATGGAGAATCCGAAATAAAAAAATAAATAGAGAGATCAGATGGCGCTAGAGTGGGTTGGGCTCAGGTATGGGTATTGTTGGTGCAATGGTCAAGTTGGCATTCCGGGTGTGGACTGTCTTCGGTGAACCAGAGGCTTCGGATTTTTTTGGTGATTCGTTGAATGGCGGAGTTGGGAGCAAGAAGGAAGGAAGAGATTGCAGAAGGAGGAGGAGGTTAATGACGGGGAATGTCCTGGACCATACCGAAACCTGACAAATCGGGATACACTCTATCACAGACCGTGTCCTGTCCAGTTTTCCACAACCGTGATTGGGACCGGGACACCCTCAATCCGGGCCCATCCCGGACCGTGCCCACCCCTAATTGGTTCATTCAAACGAATGTTATAATTTGGAATCTTTTCAAATTATCTGTTTGTGTTCTAATTCTCTAATCAATTGATTGTTTTCATCATTTTAGTTGAGATTCAATTTTCGGTTTTTATATCATGATTGAATGTCAAGTTTTTTGATTAGGTTACACATAGTGTGAATGTCTATAAAAGGCTATTCCTCCTTCACATTTGAGAGAGAACTTCTTGCTATTTTATCTCTATATACTACTTTCGACTAATACTTTTAGGCAATGGTCTTGTGACTTGGATATCTATATCCGACTGTGAACGTGCTCATAGCGGACCTTGAGCTTGTGTATTTGGGGTCGAATCATGGATTCTTATCGTCCGTCAATACCTGCATGTAGGGACGCTATAAAGACTTTACGGTAGCGTCTTCGGCGTGCTTCACTGTATCAGGCTCGCCTTCTTACTTTTTATCTTTATATCTATTTACTTTCATTAATTCGCTATGTATACATACATATAAACTATTTCATTGTACACATTTATCATCTTTCTTGTTGGTTAATTTCTTATTTTGAAACTGTTTTGTTATAAAATATTTTTATTTGGTTTAGCAAAACGAAAAACCAAGACAACAATTTAAAGCCTTTATAGGTTTCTATCCTATTAAGTATTTTGTAGTCAATGTTGGTGCAATGGTCGAGTTGGCATTCCGGGTTGTGCTCAGGTATGAGGTTTGTTGGTGCAATGGTCGAGTTGGCGTTCCGGGAATTGGTGGTTCGTTGAATGGCGAAGTTGGGGGCGAGAAGGAAGGAAGAGATTGCAGCAGGAGGAGGACGTTAATGACCAAGAATGTCCAGGACCTTCTCGGAACCGTTCTGGTTCCTACTAGGACGGGAAAAATCGGGATACACTCTATCCCGGACTGTGTCCTGTCCTATTTTCCGCAACCGGGATTGGGATCGAGACACCTTCAATCCCGGCCCGTCCCCGACCGTCTCCACCCCTAATTGGTTCATTCAAAAGAATGTTATAATTTTGAAATCTTTTCAAATTATCCGTTGGTGTTCTAATTCTCTAATCAATTGGTTGTTTTCATCATTTTAGTTGAGATTCAATTTTTGGTTTTATATCATGATTGAATGTCAAGTTTTTTGATTAGGTTACACATAGTGTGAATGTCTATAAAAGGCTATTCCTCTTTCACATTTGAGAGAGAACTTCTTGCTATTTTATTTCTATATACTACTTTCGACTAATACTTTTAGACAAATGGTCTTGTGACTTGGATATCTATATCCGACTGTGAACATGCTCATGTCGGACCTTGAGCTTGTGTATTTGGGGTCGTATCATGGATTCTTATCGTTCGTCAATACCTGCAAGGATGGACGCTATAAAGACTTTACGGTAGCGTCTTCGACGTGCTTCACTGTATCAGGCTCGCCTTCTTACTCTTTATCTTTATATCTATTTACTTTTATTAATTAGCTACGTATACATACATAAACAATTTCATTGTACATATTTATCATCTTTCATGTTGGCTGATTTCTTCTCTTTGAAACTGTTTTGTTATTAAAATATTTTTATTTGCTTTACCAAGACAAAAAATCATGTTTTCCAACAACAACGAAATCATCATATCATATGAACCACACAAGTCAAGCTTTCTTGAATAAAGCGAGGAACCTGTATAGAATGAGAGAGAGAGAGAGAGAGAGAGAGAGAGAGAGAGAGAGAGAGAGAGAGAGAGAGAGAGAGAGAGAGAGAGAGAGAGAGAGAGAGAGAGAGATCCTTAGGATGTTGAAGGACGCGACTGAAGAGGGAGTTAATAGCGTGTCTGGCGGTCGGCGAGGCGGAGATTGATGAGCGATTTGAAGAAAAGGAAGAAAAGGATTGAGGAAAGATTGAGAATGGAAGAGAGAACAAGTGAGAAAAAAGGATGCAAGGCGACAAGTGCAACAGCTCTAAAGGCAAACAATGACAACAACAGCGGCGGAACAGCTCAAAACACAAACACTGACCAAAAACAAAGAAGGGCAATATCGGGAGAGCAATGTGCAAGAAAGAAGGCATGCGGTTTTTAAAAAAGCATAAAAGACTTTATACTTTACAAGCAAGTTGCACCCCTACTCGCGTTTAATACGGCGAGGCATTAATCAGATCAGATTGAATTTGACCAAAAGCCAAAAATCGAACCATAAATATTTATCAGATTGGTTCAGATTAGATTTGGAAATAGAAATAATTCGATCTAAAGTTATCCAAATCCAACTAATTCGGTTTGGTTCACGATTTAGATTCGAATTTTTGGATGGTATAATTCAAGTTTAGCAATTCAAATAATTATACGACCATCAAGATATACAAATAAACGAGTAAACTTAAGTTTCCTAGAATAAAAACAGATACGATCCGTAGTATCTACAATGAAATCGATAGCATCTCATTAAAGCACAAAATACTTATTGTTCATTCAAAATAAATAGAATTACTTCAATGATGAAACTTCCACAAAGATGAGTTTCGGGTTTAGGGAAAATAAGTTCTTTAACCATAAATATTTCCCACTCTACACAGCTTCTTCATTCTTACACCAATAATATTGTGACACATGTAGATTAACTAAATTGAATGTCATTAATATTATTTCAGATCGGTTCGAATTGTATCAGATTTTATGACATCAAATTCATGAACATATTCGTTCAAATTCGGATCAATATGGTTAATATTTTAGATTTTGACTTTTTTATTCTACTTGAATTTTTTCCAATTTTTTTAGTTTGAATTAGTTCGATTCTTACGTCGATCCCTAGCGTTTAGTAATTAAAAGGCCAACTATCACTAAATATCCCTGTGGTACTATCAATTTCATCCATGTGTAAATAACTATCAATTCTACCCCCATGATGACTTTCCATTATCAATTCACACCCAATACCGTTTATGTTAAGTTTTCCATCCAAATACGAGGGCAAAATTGTCATTTTCAAATTTTTTGGAATTTTTTTTTTAGGGAAAATTACAATTTCGTACCCTGTGGTTTGAGTCAAATTTCAAAATGATACCTGTGGTTTTTTTTGTTTCATTTTCGTACCCTATACTTTCAAAAAGTTGCAAAACTGCTCCACCGTTAGGAAAAACGTTAATCAGTCCGTTAATTGCTGACTTGGCTTGTGTGGGGTCCACCTAACTACTGTTTTGGAGGGCATTTCCGCCCTTTCAACTTCTTTTTCCCTCCCAACCAAATTAACCCTATCACTAACTCATGTTCAACCTCACAACCCGCGTCAACCTCCATGATATTTTTTAGTTCATTCTTGTTCGGAGTATGAATTGCAAAAGAAAGCAGAATTTGGACTTTCTGTTTGTTCATATGCCAGTAGAACACCCATAGCACTTTCTTGTTCGAAGCACACTACCATGTCTTTGGAAATGGTCATGCACTTATATATTACTAGCAAACAAAAAAAATCTTAATATTAATAGCAACCAAAAAAATCTTCATAACAGTCTCCTACAAATCCCTTTCTTCACATGAGATACTTCCTTTTTGACTTCTAACTCATGTTTTACTTCCGGCTTGACTCAAGAGAAATAATATCCACTCTGTCTGCTCAAGTTCAGGAAGCGACTTTAATAGAGCAAACTCTTCCGGATTGCTGCTCATTAGTAGCTTTATATCCTGCAAAACTTGAACACGAAATTATCAAATGAATCCATACCCAACAATGATCCAAAACCCAACCTACTGAAGATGCTGCCTGGGTTTTCATCCAAAAAGAACTGGGTTCTTCTGCTAATATCTATTATTCATATATAATGACAGTAGAATCCTTACCACCGGTTCTTATATAACTTAACAACCAGCCTGCAGGTTTTTCAATCATGTCATACAACCTGACCCCTAGAATATGGCAAGGACCAAAGACAAAATTATAGCCATATGCATCCTTTTGTTCTGATCAAATCTCTCAATTGGTGACAACTTTTTAAAACGACTTCACTAGTAAACAGGTTGGCTTTAGCAAACGGATTTTATTAATGATGGTGATAGTTATGACTATTTGATAGTGCCACAGTGCAATGACATGAAATAAGTTTCTCACATTCATCTCACAACACCAAAAATAAAAATTTCTCAGCAAAATAAAACCAATCAGAAGGAACAACAACCAGCTCAAATGTTTATTAATCAAAAAAATATAAAAAACATGTTTAGAATTGCCACCAAAAACTAAACTCAATTCCACAATCCTTTTTCCCAAAAAACGTTTCCTTTCCTTTCAATTTTTTACAGCATTTAGTACACAAAAGAACTTTCAGAGAAATTCACCAAAGTAAATTCTTCACCGCATTGGCTTTAACAAACTGTTTTCATCAGTGATGGTGATAGTAGACTTTGCCTATTTCCTTCCTACTTACATTTGATAGTGCCAAAAAAGTATAACTTCCCAGCAAACTAGACCAAATCCAAGCATCAACAACTAGCTCAAATGCTTATTAATAAAAAAATATAACAAACATGACTCAATTCCACCATCCTTTTCTCCTAAAAAACGCGATTCCTTTCCTTTCCTTTCGTTTCGAATTTATACAGCATTCCAGTGGACAGAAAAAACTTACAGAGCAAAAAGCAATTCACACATCCAAGTTCTCCATCTGAATGCTGCTCTTGAGGGGTACATACTCCCCAAGATAGCCTCCCAAATGGTCATGCAAAGCGTTCTTATCAATCCCCTGGTGATGGTAACTCTTGCAGACATAGTAAAAAACACTCTGCAGTAACAACCCCACCAAGTTGACAATCACCAGCACCCCAACCAAATGAATCCATACCCAACAACCCCAAATCACAAAATTAATCAAATGAATCCATACCCAACAACTAAATTATCAAACCCAGCACTCCAAATCACAAAATTAACCAAATAAATCCATACCCAACAACTAAATTATCAAACCCATAGGAGAAGTCGGGGACTGGAACTTACGACGCCGATGACGGAGGAGTCGAACTGGATGTCGCAGAGGCGGCGGGGCTCGGCGGCTCGGCGGACGACGTGCTTGGGCTCGGCGAGGTCGAGCTCGGAGGACGAACGTTGGAGATGGAGGGGTGGCGGCGAGGTTGGCTTTTGGAGTCGCGAACTTCAGACGCGGAGGACACAGAGAATTGAAATCCACTAGTTTTAGAAAGTATTTGAAATCCCTGGGTTTATTGCTTTAAAATCTGGACTGGATTTCCGCTTAATTGAAATCCACTTAACCTAATGCTTGCCAAACAAGTGGAATTGAATTTCAACCTTCCAATTCCAATTCCACCCCTTCCCAAACGGACCCATATATGTCAACAAAATCTCCCATATGAATTCGCCATTGAAGCGTATTTGAAGCACATGATTCTACTGGTTTGGCATTCAAAGCATAGTGCAGGGGAGGGAAAAAGAAATTGAAAGGGCGGAAATGCCCTCCAAAACAGTAGTTGAGTGGACCCCACAGAAGTCAAGTCAGCAATTAACAGACGGATTAACGTTTTTCCTGACGGTAGAGCAGTTTTGCAATTTTTTTGAAAGTATAGGGTACGAAAATGAAACAAAAAAAACCACAGGTATCATTTTGAAATTTGACCCAAACCATAGAGTACAAAATTGTAATTTGCCCTTTTTTTTAATTTGTTACCCACTATGTTAATCTTTTATGATAAAATCTATAAGACTATTTTCATCTTAAAACACCAAATACATTATCACAAAAGATTACAATAGTGGGTGAAAGGATTAAAACATTTTATATAAAAAAATTGAAGAAAAAATTGCCATAAAAAGTATGAAAAAGACAATTTTACCCTCACGTTTGGATGGAAAACTTAAGAGTATTTGTAATGCGCACCCAAAAAGGCAGGGGCATTGGTGCAGGTTGATGAGGTGTCGCCCCCCACTGCAAAAGTTTCCACCACAAGAGGCAGGGCGGCTACTATAGCGGAGAGGCGAGGCAAGAGGCAGTTTCTTGCCCCTTGGCTTGCCTCCCCGGGTATGTGACGTCAGCACCCCACTCAGCCTATTTTATTTTATTTATGCAGGCGCGTGCAGTACACTTGCCAAGGGCGCGCATGAAGCCAGGCAATTGTCCTCCAACAGCTCCTTTTGCTGACACTTGGCGTGTTTGTGGCCGTCGATCTCCAGATCCGATGGCCAAAATTTATTCATACAAAAAATACCGCAAAAATGTGAAAAAAATAATTTAAAAAATTGAATTTTTTTTCTATAAATACCTAATCAAATCCTTGCATGTTTATGTGCACATTGCTCTTTTGTGAAAATTTTGGACATATCTTCGGTAAAAGCTTTTAGGACTTTGTGGGTGAAAAACATACCCAAAAAAGTTTTTTAAAAAAGAAAAAATGTACAGAAAAATGTTTTTTTTATAGATACCCAATTAGATCGAAACGTGTCAAAAATAATAACGGATCAAAATCATATCGGTGGAAATTTTATTGATATTTGTTGGTGAATAGTGATTGCCCCTGCCCCTTGCCCTTGCCTTTTGGGGTGGAAGCAAGGTTCAAAGTTTCGATTTCGGTTGAAATTTCGGTCGCCAAAATTTATGGAAATTTCGGAAAAAGTTTCGATTTCGATGGAAATTTTGGTAAAAAAAAAAAAAAAAAGACGAAAATAATGCAATTTAACACTTAAGCTATGCAACATTGTCAATATGGATTAACTTTTATATACATAAGAGAGAAGAATATGTGTTTTGCATTCTACTAAGCTGTCAATTAGCACAATATCTTAAATGTTATTTTGGAATACTTAAGCTGAGTCTCATGAAACATACAATAAACATTACATTGACATTACAATATATCATAATAGTTTTAAGGAATATAATACATCAGAATTACACACACATACTATTCTAATACATAAAACTATTACGATGAGGCTCATGTTTACTTCTTGATATATTATCTTGGAACTGACAATATTGCTCGCAGGACATTTGGTAGCAGGCGGAGTGAATGTAATATTCAACATGCATATTGTACGTGTTTTGATCTCTCCCTACCGTGTCTCCAAAAATTGGATATGCCGAGTTCACCCAATCATATGAATCATATGTATCAGTGCTTGGACCGCTATATGACATTCGAGGTTGAGTATAATCAAAAAGACCCCAAGTATTATCAGGAAGTCAAAAAGACTATCTATGTAAAGATACCTATTGCTTTAAGCTTGTCAATTGACGGAGGAGTGGAGGTGGGAGGGAATCATAAAGTAAGAAGAAGCCTAGTGTGTGTTTGTATGATAGATGATGAAGGTAGAGGGAAGTAAATCATAATGTAAGAAGCCTATTGTTTGTTTGTTAGCTTGATAATTGACGGTGGAGGTGATAGAGAGAAGGTATGTAAATAAAACATCTTCACCAAAACTTACATCAAATTTTCACTGAAATTGTACCGAAATTTCCAACATATTTCCAAAATTTCACCGAAATTACCGAAATTTCGCCGAAATTACCGAAATTTCGGTCTTTTTCCAATGATATTGAGATATACCCCGGTTTAAATTTCGGTATTTCGGCCGAAATTTTGAACCTTGGGTGGAAGGAAAATTGAAAGGCAACGACAATTCGGGTGGGGCCCACATGAATAGTGTCCACCTCTGGGGCAATTTCCTCGCCTCTTGCCGTTGCCCTTGCCCTTGCCCTTTGGGGTGCGAATGCTCTAACAAAGGTGATGCTTTGGTGTGGATTTATAACGGAAAGCTAATAGGGGGTGCAATTGATAATTTTTTGACTACATAGGTGGAATTGATAACTAGTGCCCACCATATGGGTATTGAACGATAATCGGCCAAATTAAAAGGGTTTAGGGTTTATGAGTGCCCGTCCCTTGTTGCTCGTCGCGCAGCCCATTATTTACTCGTCAGTTTGTATTCCTCGCGGTTGCGGCGTCACTGTGCTTCTGGAAAACCTGAATATTAGACATGGTGCGAAGCATCAAGAACCCTAAGAAAGCCAAAAGAAAGAGCAAGGTGAGCTTCAATCCATTTCCTGCATTCCTAATTGTTTGATTTTTTGTTCATTGAATTTAATTGAGGATTGAAATTGTTGTTGTGCGGGCTCAAAGAAAGGAGATGGGTCTTCTTCTTCCTCTTCGATACCGTCGATGCCGGCGAAGGTGTGGCAACCGGGCGTCGACCAGTTGGAGGAAGGCGAAGAGCTCCAGTGTGACCCCTCTGCTTACAACTCTCTCCATGCTTTCCATATTGGTTGGCCATGTCTAAGGTACTCTCGTCTCAACTGTTTTTAATTTTATTTGTTCTTCTGTTTCATTCGCCCAGAAGTGGCAGGAAAAGCATAAAGTTCGAATTTTTGAATTATGGGTTTGAATTGTTCGAGCCTAATTAGCTGAGGTTAGGAAAAAAGAATTGAACTTAAACCTATTGCAGATGTTAATATTTGATTTTGCTCAAGTGCTCCAATTTTATACTTGATTCTCTGCCCATGGTTGGTTTTATTTCAGCAATTGAGTTTTCATTCTTTTGAGGCAATTATAGCTTTCCATTCACCGCTGAAAGTAATATAATTTTTACAGCTTTGATATTGTACGAGATACGTTGGGGCTGGTTCGGACAGAGTTCCCCCATACAGTGTATTTCGTTGCAGGGACTCAGGTGAGCTCTATACTTTAGTTTTCTAGTGTATCTTTCGATTTTGTGGCACCTAGGGATTGGAAAATGATGGTGAAAATGTAAACTTCTTGTTATGCAGGCAGAGAAAGCTGCTTGGAACTCTATTGGAATATTTAAAGTATCTAACATTTCTGGGAAAAAGCGTGAACTTGTGCCTGCCAAACCTGTGGATGATGACTCTAATATGGACAGTGAGGATAGTGATAGTGATGAAGATAGTGATGATGAGCAGCTTGGTGGATCCGGTGCACCGACTTTGCAGGCAATGCTTTGCTTTATCCTGGACATTATTCATTTCACACTGCTATTGCTTAGTTTTGGTCTTATGTATGTGCTTTTCCATTTTGTTCTCATGTGCAGTTGCGCAAGGTAGCTCATGAAGGAGGTGTGAATCGTATACGTGCCATGACACAAAATCCTCATATATGTGCATCTTGGGCAGATACTGGTGATGTTCAGGTCAGACCTTATGTCCCTCTGTCCCAGATGATTCTACCATGTGGGTATAAAATGTAGATTATGAGATGGGCAATAATGAGTCCTTAACATGTTGGGGCGTGGGATGAAGAAATCTTTCGCCTCTGTGGCATCTAATGAACCGGCATGTGGTTTTCATAGCCAGTGCTTCTTATATTTGCATGTCTCCTTGGTCGTCAAATCATGTTATTCAGTTAGCATTATGGTTCTTAAACATGTTGATACCCTAACAAGCAGACTTTGGCGCCACTTACATTAACTACAATTTCCTAATAATGTACTGTTTAATCCAGTAAACTCATACTTGCAAACATATATGTGCACATATTATTCTGACGCTGGAATAACCATTTCCATGATCCTTTAAACTTGTCTTACTCCTGTTACTCTGCAGGTTTGGGACTTCAGTTCTCATTTAAATGCTTTAACTGAATCGGACTCAGAACTTAGCCAGGGAGATTCTTCAGTTTTTAACCAGGCTCCTTTGGTTAAGTTTAGGCACATAGATGAAGGATTTGCTCTGGACTGGAGTCCTCTTGTATCTGGCAGGCTTCTATCTGGTAATGTTGTTATGTTCCTGTATTATGTTGTTCATTTTTCTTTTCTATCAAGGTTATTTCCTAATATATTGCTTTCTTGATTTGAAACAATTGATTAATTGATATTTTTTTAAGGGCATTGCAAGAACAATATACATTTGTGGGAACCTACATCTGGTTCAACATGGAATGTTGATTCTACTCCGTATATCGGGCATACTTCAAGTGTGGAAGATCTGCAGGTATGTAGCTAACATGAGGATTAAATTTCGATTTGTTGTTTTACACCTTACGCCAAATCCTTTAGCAATATGTATTAACTTTCATTTTTGCAGTGGAGCCCTACAGAATCTGATGTTTTCGCCTCTTGTTCTGCGGATGGTAATATAGCAATATGGGATATCCGTTCAGGGAAATCACCAGTAACTTTTTTTAAGGCACATAACGCAGATGTGAATGTTATTTCTTGGAATAGGTACTCAAATCTTAAACCTTTGTTATTCTTGTTTGTTTTGTATATATTTTGTGCCTCATATGATCTGATGGCATTGGCACCTTGACACTTCATTGTTTTTTCCTTAGACTGGCTAGTTGCATGCTGGCATCTGGAAGCGATGATGGTACCTTTTCCATTCGTGATCTTAGACTGCTTAAGGTATGTCGCCCCCACCCGCTACTTTTTTCAGTGTATAAAACATTCTGTTGGATTGTGTAACATGGGTCCAATGATACTTACATATATCCTCTTTCCTTGTTTAGGAAGGAGATTCTGTGGTAGCACATTTTGAATACCATAAACATCCTGTCACATCCATTGAGTGGAGTCCACACGAAGCCTCCACTTTGGCAGTGTCATCTTCTGACAATCAGCTGACGTAAGTTTTATTTAAAGACTAAATTGAAGTGATAAATTGGATGCTCTGCTTAAAACCTGTACTTTTCATCCCCTTTTTGTTTGAAATCACCATATGTGACATTTGGCTTCCGTTACCAGCATATGGGATCTATCTTTAGAAAAGGATGAGGAAGAAGAGGAAGAATTCAAAGCTAAGACAAAAGAGCAAGTGAATGCTCCAAAAGATATACCTCCACAACTTCTATTTGTTCATCAGGTAAACTGTTTTCTCCGACTGTCTCTTCCACAAAGCCGTCACTTGTTCAGTCATTATCTCATAGTTGTTTATTGTAACAGGGACAAAAGGATTTAAAAGAACTTCATTGGCATGCTCAGATCCCGGGCATGCTTGTTTCAACTGCAGCAGATGGTTATAATATTCTGATGCCTTCAAACATACAGACTACACTTCCCTCTGAACTGTAAGGTAGAAGTTTATTTGTTTGTTGGTTTACCCTAAAGTAGATATACATCCAATCATGTCCCAACAGTGCCATACCATGAGCGCTAATGTACTGACCGTTGCTCTTATGTATCGCAGTGGCACTGGTTTCCCTTGCCTTTCTGTTACTTCTTTTTTTTTTGATTTGGTTAGTGTATGGAGTAACCACTAAAATTTTGTCCGAACGGGGAGATATTCTTTTTGTCATACTTGCCCAATGAGTTAATTTTCTGAAAGCAAATATGTTTATGCTTCTATACTTGAAAGGGAAGTATCCATAATCAAACAAAAAAGTTTATAACTGCGATGAAATCTAAAGCTGTACCATACGAAAAGCATGATATGGAATGTTTGGTATGCCGGTCCAATATCTGATGAGATTCTTTCACTGATGTACACATACAAATAGAGAATCGAAGTCTTGCAGTGACATTAAAGCATCTGCGTGCAGTCAAATTGCAATTATCAAAACAAGCAGGCAATGCAAAATGAAAGAGATTAGTCAAGGAAGAAGTTTTTTCAGATCAGTCTCTCGTTTGAGTAAAATTTATTGGCCCGGTTGAACAATTCTAAGCTGACAGAAACAAAAAAAAAACAATACGAAAACCCAGGGTGAGATTCTCTCGGGTTACCATAGAGCGAAAACGAAAGCGAGGAGCGAGACGAGACCATACCATCTCACTTCTTTCTTTTTTGAACTTTTCAATTTGTCATTCGTCTAATTGAATTATCATATCGAAACCTTGTCTAATATCTTCTTTTTCTTTGTCAAACATTTACCTCTAATTAGGTACTCACAGAACCAGCGGAAGAATCTGCTGAAGTAGTCCTACTCCTAGGTAAAGACGTGATAGATAGAGCGAGATTGGCCACCATACGACGTCTCAACCTCTTACACTCTATCAAACGAGATGTTTTAACAATTAGTATGCGACTTTTGATTTTCTGTTTGTTCCTTCTTCGCAACCTTCTCCACCAATCAAATGTCTATTTAGGTTAGGAGAGTAGTAAGTTAATTAATACCCAATCATGCAATGAAACCCAGTTTCCATTACAAGATAGCAAGCAATACCTATCATCAATGACCTGAATCAATTTTTTATATTGGTATCCTAAGCTTATGGGGTAATCCTAATCTAATCATATAAAATTCTTTCTTCCATTATAGATGTTCTTGATTATGACTGATTTCCTGTTTTTATAAAAAAGGATGAAATATAGAAGTATATCTTTGCCAACCAAACCTCCTCACACAAAAGTGGGACGAACTCTGCGTACACAATTATGTTAACATGCACTCTTGGAAGATAAGCGTGTAGAGACCACCATTGCGGTTAAGCCACTTTGATCAGACTTGCTTATATGAGTTTACTGTCACCTTATAATTTTGGGTCAAAATTTTAAGATTTATTTTTGCTTATCGTCAAAAATTGGTAGTGAGTATTACCATTACTTTTTACATTATTAAATTAACAAGGTCACGCACGAATCTTAAGAACTTCACTCATCCAATAAAAAAGAAAATGGGCAGTGAGCAAAAATTCATTCAAAATTTTATGTTTATTTTGGCTTAACTTACATAATACATCAAACTTGAAATAGTTTCTCTATATAAATTTACTGTCACATTACAAACTTTTTATTTTAGCTTGACTTACACATTATATACCAGAAAATACGTGTTAGTTTAAATATTGATGGTCTTTTTAACAAGTCCCGTCCCAATTGCTCAATATCAAACTTGAGACCAATTGACAAATTGGACAATGGGCAACACTTTCTCTTATTGGCCAATTGGGTTGGGTTTGACTTTGTGTCTCATAACCTCCAAACTGATAAGATAGCCTTAATTAATGTCCTTGAATTCATTTCGACGAAACCTATGTTTTACATATTAACCAATGTCAGTAGGACACAGCTTGCTCCTTGCTCGATCAGTTTCCATTAACTAATAAGAGTGGTCTAAGTAATGAGGTAAAGTACTGCTGTATGTAGTACACGTGTCCACTCCACATTGTGTTAGACTTGGACATTACTTGTTCAAGAATTCAACTAATATATTGCCTATAGCATGCTTTATTTTCCACCACGATCGAGGATAGCCATTTGAATAGACTCACCACTAATCAGTATTATATTGATTGACTACATCAAATACATAATTAGTTCAATCCATGTTAGTTCAACTAGAAGAATTTTATCAAAGGTGGAATAGAAACATTGACACATAGCTGGCCTTGAGTAAATGCCGATCAGACTTGTTGCCTTGGACCTTCATTCGGGAGAGGCCCCTGAATTTATTTTTATATGTTATATATATATAGCTAAGGATAAAATAGTGGGGACTACCTCTGATAGTCAAACAAAACTCACGCGTAAAAAAAAAAAAATTTGGCGGGACCTCCTTCTAAAAAATCACACGTACATAAATAGTTTGTGCCACAGATAAATATTTTTTGCTAACATAGAAACAGTTTGTATCACACCGAAATAGTTTATGCCAACACAAAAATAGTTTGTGCTAATACGAAAACAGTTGTGGTGGCACAAGTTCTCTTTTACAAAAACACTTAATATCCCAAATGCCCCCTACAACTCATTTCGAAGGAAAAATTGCTCCCTTCAACTTAAAATCAGTCTCATGTGCCCCCTCCAACTTAGTTCTGTCACCCTTTTTGCCCCTTTTGACGGTTTCCGTCAAATTTTGATGTCGTGGCAAAAAAGGGCCCCAAAGACCTGTATCTTCCATCCTCTCCTTCCTCTGACCCTCTTCTTCTCCGGCACCAACTCTGCCCCATCTTCCCGCAACCTCCTCTTTGTCGCCTACAAGAACGTCATCGGCTCGCTCCGAGCCGCGTGGCGCATCCTGTCGTCAATCGAGCAAAAAGAAGAAGGCCGGAAGAACAAAGAGCACGTGGCGATGGTCAAGGAGTACAGATCCAAGGTCGAGTTCGAGCTCTCCGATGTCTGCGCCGGTATACTGAAGATTCTTGACTCCAATTTGGTGTCGTCGGCGGTGAGCACCGAGTCCAAGGTCTTCTATTTGAAGATGAAGAGCGACTACCACCGCTACATGGCGGAGTTCAAGGCGGCGGATGAGCGTAAAGCCGCCGCTGAGGAGGCCATGGTCGCTTACCAAGCTGCTCAGGTAACTTTTTTCGTCTCCAATTATCGAAATTTTTGACCTTTAATCATCTGGGTTTTGCACAATTTTCGTTGGGTTTGTGAGTAAAGAGTAAAAAAGTGAACTTTGAATTTCGAATTCTCTTAAGTTTTGACCTGGGTTTTGCACAATTGTTGTTGAGTTTGTGAGATTAAAGCAAAGCTCGAATTTTGAATTTGTTTGGTAATTGGGTATCTACTAGAATTTGGAATTGAGAGCTGAATGTTTTGGGGATTTAATTTTGCTATGAAGGACATAGTGGTGGCGGAATTGGCACCGATGCATCCGATAAGGCTGGGGCTGGCACTAAATTTTTCAGTGTTCTATTATGAGATCCTCAATCAATCTGATAAAGCTTGTACCATGGCCAAACAGGTCTTGGGGGAAGATGGGCAGAGTTGGTGCCGGAGAAGAAGAGGGTCAGAGGAAGGAGAGGATGGAAGCTACAGGTCTTTGGGACCCTTTTTTGCCACGACATCAAAATTTGACGGAAACCGTCAAAAGGGGCAAAAAGGGTGACAGAACTAAGTTGGAGGGGGCACATGAGACTGATTTTAAGTTGAAGGGGGCAATTTTTCCTTCGAAATGAGTTGTAGGGGGCATTTGGGATATTAAGTGTTACAAAAACTCAAATAAAATTGAAAAAAGTTGTGGGCATTCTAGATCTTGAAGAAACAAGAAGATTGACACCTCCCTTGACCTTGGAGTGGCTGAATTGGACTGGAATCGGTCAATTTTAAGGAAAATATCAAGAATATTGATGTCTCATTTTCCTTATATATTAGCTTTCAAGTTGCTATCTTAATATCAGTAGAAAATAGAGATCGATATAAGTCTAATGCCACCGACCTCGCATTAGTTGGACTCCAAATAAAAGAGTTATGATTAAACAATTTTATAGAAGTTTTTAGAGGAAAATAAAAGAGCAATGCGGACAAGAATGGAGGGGCTGACACGCGTGAAGGAATGAAGGGCCTTTGGTTAGTGTAATTGTGCTACATGTCTTTTTGTTATTATATGAGATGATTTGAATTTCATGTTATATGAAAAAAAAAAAAAAAAAAAAAAAAGGTGAAGTTTATAGTGTCCTTATAGATATGTATCTCTAATTTTAAGTCCTAAAACCTATAATGGATGTTCACAGTATAGTGGAAAGCTAGCATGTTTTGTAAATATGCTTTTTTCTTTTCCGAAATTAAGTTGAATTCCTTTCACTAAGTTGATTTTACAAATTAGATATATATTTTTTTTTAGAAAATTAGATTTTAACCCACCAAATAGGCCACTTTTATAAAAGATTCTGAAATTTTTAACTTTCATCCTTTGAGTATTTGTCCACATAAGCAATATTCCATTTTTGAGTTGCTGAGTCATAAAATTATTATACTATAGTTTTCTATTTGATTATGTACCTACTTTGCCCTTTAGCTAATGTTTCCGTACTTAAAAGATAGGCTTTATGCCATTTAATGGGTGAAAAACATTCTGACAGTTAAAAGAGATGAAAACCTATTTTTGACACAAATCCACCTATCTATCAGGTGTGAATCCAATCTTTTACTTTGCACAGGAAATATGGATGTTCTCTTGCTCATTTTTTATCCACATTGCCCAATACTCATCTAAACCTCCTTGCCAGCTCCGCCATTTCAATCCCAAAAACTCACCGTCTTCGCCTTCAGCATCAAAAGACGCCCATTACCCAACAGCCAATTTCAAAACCCACCACCACAAAAACCCCATAACAGTTGTCACCGCCTTCGACAGCATCCGATCACCACCACCACTATGCACCAACTTTCACTGCAGCAAAAACACAAACAGATTGTGGGCTACCCCCGTCCTCAACACTTAATGACTTCATCAAAAACTTCATCTGATGTCGTAGCACATAATTCGAGTCACAACACCAACAATTTCTGACGAGATTGCCGTTTTATTGCTTTTTGTTGTTGATTTTCGACAAATATGTAAATTACCTATAGATTAAGTACGAACCCTATTCAATTGAAAAGCGGCAAAAGTTTCTGTTACTCCTAAGAATACTGTAGGTATGCTAAGACAATTGAAAAGCTACATTGTCATCTATGTTATTTTGGAGTCCATATGGCCTTCTCTCGATTAGCAAATACAGTGCTGGCTTTTTAGTTGCCCTGCTATTTCGGGTCTGCCGTCATGTAATGATGAGCAATTACCAGAAGAAATATGAACATGCCAAGAAGGTTGAAAGCTACGAGCAAATCTTCAATGGAAAGACCAGACTTTTGAAGTGCAGAGCAGCAACGCAATTGAAGCGGAGATACAAATTAGATATCCTTACATGAAAAGGACTAAAAACATATTAGAAAACCATTTAAACAATGAACTTTGAGAGTTCGTTTATACAAACGTTTTCCTCCATCTCTTTCTTTGTAACATGCAATAAATTTTTAGAGTTAATCTTGAATTCCAGAATTCTCAAGATCGGTCCTAATTGGCATAGCAAGCTAAAACATTTAAAAGTCTCTAGTATAGTAATCATCAAACTTTCACTAATTTTCTGCATGTCTATATTTGCAGAGCCATTCATTATTGGATTTAGAGTCGGGCATTATAGGATTTGTTTTGTTTGTCCTTGAGCAACGAGCTAGCTTAGTAACGCCAGTGAATTGGTCACACGCATTTGGAAAGAGCCCATCATTTGGGAGTGCGACACACTTTATATGTTGAGTATGTTGCCAAGAACTATAGAAAGATCGTCGGGCCAATCACTCCATGACATGCGCATGCATGCCAAGGGCAAGAAAAGTTGGTGAAGTTGTGTAATTTGTATTATTGACGGTATTGAAGTTTCGGCAGTCTAAATTTACAAAAATTTTGACAGTTCAAATTTACGAAAATTTTGGTAAAATATAAAAAATGAAAAAATGAGACTCTAAGTCAACTAATAATGTACTAATTTAATATATAAAGTATGTAATTTTGTTAACTCAGAGATGAAATTATATATAAGATAAAAAATATTGACTTTTTTTATATGAGTAAGCTATCAATAATTAGTAATTTATAATAAAATGAAGTAATTTTCTAATGTTTGGATTGTGGGGTATATTCGCTATTCTATAAAAATATCATAGTAGATTTTCCATTTCTCAAAGAAGAGATCGATAGATGGTGAAAGCAGCCACAATATTGCTTGAATACGTGCCACGTTTCATTCCCAACTTCTGACAGGGAGGGAATATTGGTCATATGTTGTTCTTTTTCCAATCATAAGACATCTAAGGACAGAGTCCAAAAAAACAAAGAAGACATCTAATGACACGGGTTATATGTTTGAACTGTGTGATTGCACATTTGTACATTCTTGGAAAATGGTTTTTCTACAGAATATATATATTACAAAAGGTTTTCCTACAACTAACATATATTCTTGTTTTTAAAACATATTATGCAACAATTTATTTTTGGGGTTGTTACAATTTAGTCCTATTTTACCGGGGCACTTATTAATTGCATTTTACTGGGGAACTTATTCATTTTACCGAGGCACTTATCAATTTTACTGGGGCACTTATTCATTGCATTTTACTGGGGCACTTATACTAAATGGTTAAAACTAAAATGTAATGAATTTTTTGAGTATTATGTTATTAAAATAGGACTAAATGAACATTTTCTCTTTATTTTTAACTACATATTAGAATTTCTTATGATTTTTCATAACAGGTAAAATATATACAACTTATCTTCCCAATTTTGAATTGTAGTATCATTAAAGACATGAGGGACTCGAATCTCGATCTTTTATTTTTGGACGACGGGCCACTTATTGTAATCCATGAATATGTTCATGAGTTTGCTCCATGACCCAAAAATATCTTCGGAGGGAAATGATATTTTTGAAAAGGTGAACAACTTTGTTCAGTGGACTTGGACAAATACGGAGAGAAAAATGGAGAAAATGATTAGGATGAAGGAGTGGACCACCGACACGTGCCGATTACCACCGACCCTTGGAGGAAACCGTTTTATGGTTGTTGACTTGTGGTACGACAAAACGCCATCTGACAATATTATTTTCTAAATGCCTCCACCGAAAGTGAGACCCTAACGTGGGAAGTCGTGCATCACTTTTATGATTTTATCACACGCAGCCCCCATTCATTGTCTACGGCGTTTTAACCTCATGCACAACTGCCCATATCGCAATTCGACTTTTTCCAATGAAATTAAGCCAAGACAATTTCAGTTGTAACATAATATATGTGGGATTCAATTACTTGTACAATATATAATAAAATTCTGGCTACGAAATTCGAAATATTGATAACAGGCTTATAAATGATTGGTGGTCAAAATTTTGTACATAATGTAGCTCATGAAAAACTATTATTGTGTTGGTTTGGTACTACAAATAAATTGCCGGTTGGATTTGATAAAATTTTTGCTTCAATTAAAGAAGTTCTAAATTCTAATGTACGGGACACTTTTTTCATATGCACACCTAACATGATAGAAAAAATAAGTTTTATAGGGGTGTTGAGGCTCTGCTATTGAAGAGAAAGCTTCCCGTAATAAATTTTTTTTTTTCTGCTCAATAAAAAATCGATATGTGATTGATTTATGACAACTTTTACTCATATTTAGGGATACAATGAATTCATTCCTTACATTTGGCACTGTGTCATTGTGTTTACATAAATAAATTTCATTTGTTCGTTTCCCTTAAAAAATTCTAAATTCTAATGTAACTTCATCTATTGGCCGGCTGGGGTTGGAAATTTGATGACGTAACTTTTCTTTTGAAGTCAATTGGGTTTATTTGACTACAGCTACCTGTTTGACCATTTGCCACCCCAAACTCTGTTTTATCTATCCTACTCAATCAGGGGGTTAGGGGTTAGGTAGTCCCTTTCTTCGCACATTTGGAAGAACTTCCAGTGGATTCAGTTGTAAACACTTTCATCCAATCAACATGTAAAACATAACATATATGACAAAATTTTTGTGGTAACACCTTTATCTCTATGTCCTAATATTATTAGTTTTAACGAGATTGTTCTTCAATATACATACTACAATACAATTAAGAGATTATTTATGGTGGTAATTTATAGCACATAGAATGATGAGTAACACAACGAGACAATTCAAATCAATTAAAATAGTATCTAATTTGTTTTCATTAGGTTTTTTTTTACAGCAAAGTTCTTAATCCAGTCCAATTCAATTTGTTTAATTAATCAATTTGGATTGATCAAATAATTGACTCTATAAAGATAAGAATGAATCTGGAAAAGGATAATAAAAGTAAGAGTGGCTAGGCCTGGCCAGCCTTAGATTCAAGTTGTCTAAGAGAGACTACGTAATGTGTCCTCCAAGGAAGTGGAGTAGATTTTTTTTAATTTTCCATAATCGAGCCAGTAGGCTACTTTGTTATTATTGAATTAGTTGGATTAGGCTAGTTTTATGAAATCACCTCCAAATAAGGCTTTTTAATGGAGAAACGCCTAGAACGAAATCGAAAGCTCCGAGAACAACTTATGCCCCGCCCCGCAGTGGTTAGAATTGACAAAAGACATGTGGAGTACTGTTTCGGAAAAAGACCACCCAATGGAGCATCGTTTCTACATTCATCCTGGAACATTCTAGACTTCTTAAGCATGACAGAAAAATAAGGTATCGGCTAGAGCATCTTCAGTAGATTTCTTTGTGTATATTAGTAGAGTCTGCAAAAAAAGAATATGCGCTCTTACTTGATCAACATTTCGCATCACCTTTGCGCTACTACGTACGTACAACTGAGTAGGCTCAAAATACTACCTAACATGTTTAATAATTATTAATGTCTTCACAAGGTACATTTACATGTTTTATGTAATGGATATTGAATGCATCCAAAACTTTAGTGCGTTGGTTATTTTAATATCTGAATCATAAGATGGTGTAGGATCGCATTCAATTACCCTCGAAATATTATAAAATAGTTTGATGGTATTAATACAGAAGGAAAGATCAAAGATGATGGTGTAGCATCACATTCATGCCTCAAAATATTTTATTCGTATAGTCGATGTTAGAAAAAGATATTCTTTTTGTTCCTTTGTTTTTACATTGTTACCACGGGGCAGTAACGTGAGAATTCTGGCTGCCTCCAGAGGGTATTCAAGCTTCGTAGTCTTCCGGTCATTATTTTCAAACCAATCTGGTTGCAATGGTTTTTTTTCTAATGTAAGAGGGGGCTTTTATTTCCCTTATATATTAGATCTGATACCAATAATTTGTAACTTTTGCTAAGATCTCTCTGTTGCTTTTTGTCAAGAAAAAAGAAAAGAAAATCGTTGTTAAAGCCTATTGTAGGAGGACGAACAGACTTGTTTCTTGCATGTCATCACAATGATCGTTGGAAATAGGTGCGCCAAAACAATCCATTGTTGATCCCGAAGGTGTTTAGGGTTAACGATGACATAACTTCTTAGCATTTAGTATATACGTAAAATTTTATTTAAAAAAAATATATAAATTAACGCTGAGAAACTGTTGATTCCTTTGCCGTAATCCTTTTCACAAAAGTTGAACTCAAGCGCACATCATCACAATTGTAGTACTCTAATCGTTTTTAAAGAAAATGCTCATTCCATCACCGTACGGATATACAATGAAATACTAATTTCATTATTTTGCAGGAAAAACACAGAAATAGCTTTAAATTTAGCTTTAAATTGCAGATAAAAACAGACAGAAAGACACATGTACGTAGTTGTCCAAAAAAAAAAAGACACATGTACGTGGGGTAAGTAGTGGGGGGTGCATACATGGACACAGAAATTTGGAGTGGAAGCAAGGAAAGCTGACCCCAATCCGTGTGGGGCCCAACACTAGAGGTCATCCAACCAATCCCGAGCCTTGTTCTAATTCTCTTCTAAAAAGTCGTCTTTCAAAATCTTTCTCCACCTCTTATAAACCCCAGCTCCTTCCCCCCCGCCTCTTCTAAAACACAGACACAGATACGCTCTCGCTCCCTTTCTTTTTCCGGCCACCGAAAGATTCGATAATCACTTCATCAACACCGTCTTGATCAATATTCGTTACTTGCCGTATTCTGCTCGCTCTCTTTCGCTGAATTGAAGCTCCGTACTCAAAAGAATCCAGATGGGTTGCTCAAGGATTTGCGCTTTTGGTATCCGATTCTGTTTTTTGTTCGATCGGATTAGCTATTGAAATCAAAACCCAGATTCCAGAATTCAATCTTTCTCCTTTTCGTTTTGTTTTGTTCCTTGACCAAAATTTCTATCTGGGTATTTGAATTTGTAGACTTTTTCATCCATTTTTTTGAAAATATCTGATTTGATTATCGTGAATCATCGGATTCGATCTTTTCCTTTTTGTCCTTTTGGCGTATTTACTTTAGCGACCCATCTGATCTCAAGTTCCACCAGAAAGAAAGCGAGCAGGTAAGAATGGCTGCAGCGAAAAAGAGTGGTAAATCCAAGCACGGTGGTGTTGATGAAACCCAGATGGAGAAAAGCCTAGATTGGGATGTGGGCAAAGACCAGCAGGACCTTGATTTCTGCTTGGAGAGGCCGCCATGGAAGCTCGGTTTTAATGAAGCTTCCATGGCGTCGAATCGGCCTCTCAAGAAAATCAAGAGCCCTGAACGTCGTCAGGACCCAATTCAATCTCCCCCTTCTTCAGCTCCTCAAACACCACCTTCATCTTCTTCAAGAATAGTATTTCCTTTCGCTTTTGATCCTTCTCAGCAGCATATGCAATTTCCCAACCAATACAATTCCACAACTCTGCCTATATTACCTTCACCATTTCAACAACAGCAAAATCAGCAGCAGCAAATGATATCTTTTGCTTCTCAGCAGCAGCAGCAGCAGCAAAATGGCATGATTTATCCGCAGCCTTTCGTCGGGGATTCGACAAATTTGCAGCAGCAGCAGCAGCAGCAGATGCTCCAGTATTGGAGTAATGCTTTGAACTTAAGTCCAAGAGGGAGGTTGATGATGATGAACAGATTGGGACCCGACGGAAGGCCAATGTTTCGGCCTCCGCCGATGCCTTACAACACTACGAAACTCTACAGAGGAGTGAGGCAACGGCATTGGGGCAAATGGGTAGCCGAAATTCGCTTGCCTCGAAACAGGACTCGGTTATGGCTAGGCACCTTCGACACAGCTGAAGATGCCGCCATGGCTTATGACCGCGAGGCCTTCAAGTTGAGAGGAGAGAATGCGAGGCTTAATTTCCCTGAGCTTTTCCTCAACAAGGAGACAACACCAGATGTTTCCGCAGTTCCGAGTTCAACTACTACTTCGTCCCTTACCACAGAAAGTTCGAATCCGACTAGCTACCGCGGTAAGAAATCTCAAAAAGTTTCGAAAAAGATTGATTTGCAGGAGGCAATGCCACCACCACAGCCAATGCCAGATGCCCAAGAAGACAATACAGACGAGGATTCGGGATTGGGGTCGAGTGAGGCTAAAGTGAACGAGGCGAATATAGGTGGTGGAGGAGGCAGTTCACAGCCGGAGGAGTTGGCTTGGGGGGATATGGCAGAGGCTTGGATGAATGCAATTCCAGCAGGTTGGGGTCCAGGCAGTCCTGTGTGGGATGATTTGGACTCCAACAACAATCTTCTGCTCCAACCAAATTTCCATTTTAACAATCCAAATCAGCAGGACTATAACTTTAACATTAGTCCTCCTGAAGTGCTTCAAATGCATCAAGATAACTCGGGTTCGGGTTCCTCTTCTTCCTCTTCATATCCCATGAAAAACTTCTTTTGGAAGGATCAAGATTGAAAAGTTCCATCTTTTCGAAATTGAGCCTTTCAAGTGGGTTAGGTTGTAGAAGTAGTTTTAGGTTAAACCCCTTTCAGTTTTTCTCACTGGTTCCAATCCTTTCTAAATACCAACCAGATTGTTCTTCCAAAATCCTCATCCCCCTCATAAATCTCTTTGCTTCCATGAACAAAAATTATGATCCTCGAAGCCTTGTGACTTTTTTCTACAAGGGATCTTTGAAGCTTCAGATTCACTTTCTTTAAAATTCCTGCATGTTGTTCTTCCTTCAGGCCATCTGCTACACACAGGCTGCTTTTTCAGGCCTTTAAGCAGAATGCAATGTGGTTCATCCTTTTTTTGGGCCATGTCTTTGTTTTAGTTGTTAAGCATGTTCATTTCTGTAGGGTATATATTATATTATGTGTGTAGGTAGAGTCATCATTGGTCGCCAGCATGTTTTTAGTTTGGTATTCGATGTAGCAGTGCTGGACCACCGTAGAGGGAGACGGTTTTGTGATCTCCTTCTCAATTGGTCCCACCATCTCCGAGCTCTCGTTTTTCAGCTGCCGAGATGGAAAAGCCAATTAGATGTACATTTTGGACTTGGTCATCGATTGTGATATAGTTCCTGCGTTTATTAATTTGCAGCTGTATTTAGAGAACACTATCTTTGTCTATTTTATCATTGTGCTTTATTTTCTATGCTTTTGGGTCAACAGTTTCATGCATATGTGCTTGTGGAGATCTTCTAACTTGAAAATCAACGGCAATTACAGAGTAACCCAAAAATATATATGTCAACTAGGTGGAACTAACTTGTGGGTAAACTGGAAACTCCATTATTTTCGTTAACATTTGAACCATACTGCGAAAATCAACCTCTGCGTGCTGGTCATATAATCATCTGAACAAGTCTTTGATAAAATTGATAAAGTCAATATTTGCCGGAAAAAACTGAACAAATCTGTCTTTGATAAAGTTGATAAAGTCAATATTTGCCGGAAAAAATTGACTCAAAATACTAATGCGAGATATAAATTCTTAACTAACTGAATCATAATCCATTTCCATGAGTAAGGTCATGCAAAAACATATCAAACAGGTATTGCATAAAGTAAAATGAAAACAGACTGAACACTTTCGATATTAGGTAGTTGTAATAACAAATTTGCAGTGAGTGATTGACCGAGTGATGGGGAAAGGTGGGACCAATCGCCGTCCCATGAGATCAATCAAATTTCTTATTTGCGACGGCACGATAACGATGAGCAAGTGACAAGAAACATGATATAATTACAAATCATGTGGTTAGTCATGAAGATACACATTATTAAACACAGATGACTTGAAAATATCTAATTGTGGTGAGCCAGCCATGGTTCAATAAACAAACCCATTGTTACAACCAAACCTAGTTTCTTAATTATGTCAGGGTGGCTGCTACAAGTACAAGATAATGATAATTAATTACATTGTAGATTATGAATATTAGTTTTGCTTGGGCGGGCACGGATGTTGAATCAGGCAACCGAATATTTGAATTGAGTTGGGTTCAAACTTATACCAACTAGTTTTTAGTCTAGTTTGAATACTGGAAATCACCTCAGTTTTAAATCTTCCCCCCTTACTAATGCAGTGATTGTATAAAAAAAAAAAAAAAAAACTTGAAAAAATAATTTATTTTAATCAAGAAACTTAAAAGTAATTTGTGGCTATAAGTTCATTGAAAATCGACTGAGTAGTTTGAATACAAGCCAGCTTACCAGTTCATTAGCTACCTTAGTTCATTGAAGGAAAGATTACAGAGAATCTTATCAGCCCAAGAGCTTGTCAACTGTTATCAATGGAATCCAGGACCTGCTACCTGCGCGAACCAAAATTATCACACCCTCACCAAGCTAGGAATCGATTACCATATTTTACATGCAGTTGGATTTCAAACTTAGATTATTTGCCAGACAAGAATTAATCATTCCAGTGGCCCTTCAGGAGGTTTAAGGGACGACAATAACCTCACCTGTTTGCAGGCTTTGGATCTCCCATTACATCTCAAACTCAAACTCTCTGATCTCTGTTTTACCGAAGACTTGATGCAGCTTGTATGAAACTTCAATCAGGACAACTATATCTGTTCTTGCTCAATTCACCAAGACTCCTGAAAACAATTTTAAGAGACTGCTATTCAGAAGACCTCACTAAGTTACCTAGGTGTTAGCGCATTTCCCATGAACTATCCTTCAAAGTTGTCTTCCTCTAAACTATTATGAAATTCCGAGGCATCTAAGTTTCCAATCTTCAATTAACGCCTTTGTTAAATCAGCTCAACAACCAATCTACAACAATTGAACACAAACTCACCAACTACACAACTGAATGCACCAACACAAACTCACCAACTACACAACTGAATGCACCAGTTCCCGCTACCAGTACCTTTCTTTATCTCTGTTAAATCAGGCCAAGAAATAGAGATATTCCTTCAATAAACTCAAACCACAACCAAGACAACAAAAAGACGGGACATTACAGAAATTCCTAATTATAACAGAAAAGTTTAACAGCACATGGCTTTGGAAGGCTAGGGCACAAAGTCTAGAGCCAACTTTGGGCGGAGAGCTAACCTCAGTCAGTCAAAGACACTATATTTCCCTTCCCCTTTATATTGAAGGAGCCCCAGTTCATTAACATAAACATATTAACAATTTGTTTCCATAACCACAGATTACGCAGCCTGACATCACAGTAATTGGAATGAGAATAGAAAATTATTTTTACCATTCATTTCATGGCCAAATTCTAAAACAAAAGTTATGTACTGATAGCACAGCACATATCTAGCATAAAATAACAATACACAAGTTCAACTTGAGAACATAGCCATAACCTGTTTCTAGGCCCCACCAAGCTTAAAATTAACATCCAAAGAGCGGGAACCCGTGAAAAGGCGAAAAAGGGTGTTACAAACACTAACTCAATCAGAAAAGGGCAAATGAACCTACTACATTTGTTCTTACCATAAAAAAAGCTACTACATTTGAATTCAGAAAAGGAATTTGATCTAAAAAAAACACTAAGAAGAAGGCAGGGGAGGGGGGGAATATTATTTCAGAAGAAGGAAATCAAAGAACACATGAATATAGCTTAAGAGACATGCCATCATGATTTGAACAATCAATTAAGTCATGCATCATCATTGCTCCAAGACATTCCTACGAGGATATTTATATAAAAAATGAGCGAGAATAATTATAGCCAGAGGTTGCATTTCACAAAAGGGATAACAAATGAAACAAAACCAAACTTTCCTCTGTATAACAGTGTTTTACAACATAACCTGGAAAAGGCAAGGTAGAACTACTGTTTACTATTTTCAGCTGCACTCTCTTCCTTCCCAAGTGCAACCACCACTTTCTTCAAGATTGCTTCAGTTGGTTGGTGGGAGTTCTCCACGGCCTTTGAAATAGGTTGCCACTTTTCACCATGCTTTGGTTCTGCAGCAACACACCTTTTCAGTACATCCTTTTGGTAATCCTCAGTACCATGTTGAAGTTCAAATTTGTAGTATAAGGCCCAGAAATCCCCAACATCTGGGGCCAGTGTCACTGCCCGGTTGAGCCAAGATCTAGCTTTATCCACCTTCCGGTCATGCCAAAATAACTTGGCCACAGCAGCAATGACATGTGCATCATGATCACATTTCTTGAGGGCATCCATACTCTTGGTCTTCCGTTGGGGACGTGGTACCATCTCAATAGATGCAGCCCAGAGGATACCACTATTGGGACACTCCTGCAAAGCCTTGGCCATCAAGGAATCAGCTTCCTTCTTATTTCCATCCCTGATTTCAGCTCGAACAGCAGCAAGCCACAGTTCAGGGTTTTGAGGATTCTTCTTCCTGGCTTTCGTGAGAACTGCACGAGCTTTATTTAGCCCACCCGTCTTTTCTTCAAGATTAGCAAGAGAAAGGCAGAGAGGTATCGAATGCGGGCAGTGCTTCAGACCTGAGTCATAAACTTCCTTGGCCTTTTCCAAACGATTAAGGCGTTCCTCTAGCTGTCCAAGCATCAACCACAATTTATAGAAGGAAGGGAAGCGCTTCAGTCCTTCATCAAGCAACTTCCTTTCATCATCAAGGTTCCCTAATTCTCTCTCAACAATTGCTGATTTCATCCACACTCTTTCTGTACCTCCCCTTTCTCGGGCTTTGGCAAGAAGCATTCTAGCTCTCTCAGGTTCATGGTTCTCAAACTCAAGCTTGAATGCAGCAAGCCAAATTTCTTCCGAGTTGGGAATGGCAGCATAAGCTTCTTGGAGGATGGCACGGGCTGCAGGCACATCCCCAGCAAGCCACTTCTCCTTAGCTCCCATAAGCCACAGGACTTCCGCCTGTGGCCTGTATGTCACGGCTTTACGAAGCAAAGCATCAAGAGACTCCCTAGTTCCATGGCTCTTCTCAAGCTGTGCTGCTTTGAGCCATATGCTCTTCTTGGTTAGGAATACAGTAAGTGCGTGTGCATAAATAGCTCTCGCTGTCTCAATAGAACCTCTTTTCTTGCATTCCTCAGCATCAGCAACCCATGTTCTCTTCCTATCCTCTTCCTCCACATACATCCCAATTGTGTTCCGAATGATTGCTTGGCAAGTTGCAACAGACCCTGCACGTTCAGCAGCTTCAGCCTCATTCATCCATTCTTCTCTATCAATCACCACTCCTTCTCTTTGCAAAGCCCTTATACCCCTTTCAATAATCTTTCCAACCATGGGCGTATTCCCATTAGCTTCTTCCAACTTTGCTGCGGTAATCCAGATGGCACGCTCTTTTGATAGATTCTCTCTTGCCTTATTAAGCACCTTCTTAGCATTTTCATAATTCTCCAATCTTGCAAGTGCAAGCCACAACTCAATGTGTAAGGGACACAACTCGACAGCCCGCTGCAGCAAAAGTCTAGCATCCTCTTCATTCGCCAGCTCCACCACCGCTTTCCACAGCCTAACAGAATCAGGAATGTGTTCCAATCCTTTCCTCAAGACCCTACTCTTATTCAAATCATCATGCTCTAGTTTAGCAGCTTGCATCCACAACTTAACCGAATTGGGTATCGACTTCACTCCCTTAGCAATCACAGCCTTAGCTTCGTCAGGACTCGCAAGCCTACACGCCTCCAACCACACATCCTCACTCTTAGGACACTCCTCACACCCTTTCTCAATCAACTGCCTGGCTGCCTGAATCTTCCCAGCCACCTCCTCTAGCCTAGCAGCCGCAATCCAACCTGGTGGGTGCTTCGGGTTGGTTTGCGTTACACTCTTAAGCAACAACCTAGCCTTTTTAATATCCGAAACTTCAGCATCACTAGTAATCTTCATACTCTTAAGATCAGTAAGATACCCTTTCGGGTCAACAACAGTCAACCCAGACACAGAATCAGAAAGCCTATCTAATTTCAATGACAACACCGTACCTCTACCTTCACCAACAGCCGTTAAATCCGTAACCGGAGTTTGAGACCACGGAGTCTCCGTCCCTCCAGCTGCTCTGCTCTTAGGGTCCAAAGCACTAACATGCTCTTTCTCCTGTCTGGCCTTCTCCAACAGTGTATCGGGCACTGGAACAAAGCTCTCGAACCGCTTCTTCTTGTTCCGCAACGAATAGTCCCCGATTTCGGGTATGCTGTCCCATTCCTCAGCTGAAACAGTGTACAACTTCCTCTTCAAAGTGGCAAACTGCTCCGTAATTTTCGGGTTCGAAGCTCTGTACTTCTCAATCTCCTCCTTCAACCGAGCTTCTCTCCTGTCTTTCCTCCTCGAGTCCATTCTTTGCTCAATGGCTTCCCACACCGCATCGGCCTCCCTATCCTCCTCATCATACTCAGCCGACGCGAACAACCCAACATCATTTCCTTCAAATTCATCGAACTTCTGATTCTCATCGTACCCTTTATCCTCCGCTTCGTCCTCTTCTTCTTCCTCCGGCTTACCACGTCCGCGGCCGACCCCAGGCGGCGGAGCAGGACCAGCAGGAGCAGCAGCGCCACCGATTGTCGTCGCCGACCTATCGGGCAGGTCAGGTGCGGCTCGAGCGGGACCGATATCAGACCGTGTGGTGAACCCGGTGGCCCCCCGGCCGAGACCGGCGACATAGTTGGGCGGAGGCTTAGAGTTGAGGAATTCGAGGCGCGGTTTGGGGACGGCCGGGGGTTGGGTGCCGCCGAGCAAGGGGACATGGATGGTTAGGGTTGAAAGGGGTGTGATTCCGAGGTCGGAGAGGAGGGCGGCGTCGTTTTGGGCCAGTAATCGGAGGCTTCCGGATATGAAGAGGCGCTGGAGAGGGATGGGTATGTGGGAATTTTGCTCGATCTGGAGCTTTAGGGTTTGGAGGGTGGTGGTTTTAGGGTTGAGATTTAGGGTTAGGGTTTTGCGATTGGGGGACGATATGAACACCATCGTGGGATCTCTGTGAAATTCTGTGTACGGAGAAGATTAGTTGGGGTTGGGGGAGAGAGAGAGAGCCCCGAGACGTGAGGAAAACAAATTGAGTTTGTTTGAGTCGGTGAAATATTGTTGGGCTTTAAAGTGGGTCGAGGACGGGAGGCCCAGTTTTGATTTATGTGTGTATATAGCTGTATAGAACCCAATTGTTCATATAAAAGAACAAAAAGTGTTGTAAATTAATATAATCGTTAGTAAGAGATAAGTAGATAACAACTCAAGAAAAGATGTGTTTCATCCTCTTTCATAGTGCCTTTATTTATAGTGAATCACTCTAGAGTTTCCACCAATCCTGATAGGAATGAGCCTTGCTAATGCATAGAGTCCATATAGGTTTCATACTTCTAGTTTACACAATCAAGCCTAAATAGGGTTTCCTACAACAAAAAGAACTCAATTGTCAGAACAAAAGTATACAAGACAAAATTATGAAAACTAATCATTAGTTGTCTAAGACTAATGGGTTTATATGGCCTCGCACGTTTTCAATGGGGAGAATTTCAGGCTACACATCTATAAGGACAATTCTTGGGGTGCAGCGCTTGGCTCTGAATGTAATTTTTCCAGCTTTCTCATTGATGCGTGTCATAATATGAACCGTTTATTTGATTTGTTATCTCATAAAGATCGTTCCTACACAAAATCAATCAAATTCAAGATACTTTGAGCTATTGAACAGCACCTAACATAGACAACTCATTTAACGTCTAATTACATTGTTCATGTATTACACAAAGTTAGATAACCAATCTTGAATTGGATCGATTTTTTGTGAGGGTTATCTTTAAGAGATAATAAATCAAATGAACAATTTAGATTACGCCACACATCAACGAGGAAGCCGAAAAAAATCGCATTTAGGAGCCAAGCACTACACACTTGGGTGCAGCCAAGAGTTGTCCCATTTGTAATGGGTTTATATGGCCTTGCAGGGTTTACACTAGGGATAACTTTAGGCTGCATGAGTGCTGCTCTTTTTTTTTTTTTTCCAACTTCATGTTTTTTCATTAACAAGTATCGTGATCGGAACTGTTCATTTTATTTATTGAAGTACTAAAAATCATCTCTACAAAAAAAAAAAAAAAAAAAATTTTATCTGCAGAAATATATTATAAAAGCGTTTGGCAAAACCAAACAAAGGAGTACAAATCAGACATCGACCGAACAAGGAATGCCTATACTCCTAACAGGACCCATGACTTCATTGCAACTAGGCAGCACGAGTAAGCCAACTCGCTAGAGAAGGCATCAGTACAATCGGAAAAGATAAACTTGACCGATTAACTACAACTTTAACAAGGACAACTAAACTACTAAACCAACTTGACAACTAAACCGGCAAAACATGGTGAGCCTGAATCCCGAAGTCCTTCAACTGCACAAGCAGCCACTAACTCGGATTAAGCAGACAAACCAGTCAAGCATGGCAGAAGGGAAACCCGAAACTGCACAATCCGCCACTAGATCTCACCCACCGCACAAGCGGCCACTAGATCAGGTGAGATCTGAATCCGCTGAACCCAAAACTTGAAAAAACACCGGCCAAGCAAGGCAAAATCGAGATCCGATGCCTATCAAATAAAACAAAAAAATTAAATCTGAGATTGTTCGATTATCTAACTGAATTTAACATATAGACGGCTCGTTTGATGTCTAATTGTATCATTCATATGTCT
This sequence comes from Spiraea crenata, assembly GCA_033992175.1. Lineage (NCBI taxonomy): Eukaryota > Viridiplantae > Streptophyta > Magnoliopsida > Rosales > Rosaceae > Spiraea > Spiraea crenata. The sequence continues at coordinate 123,262 of JAVBHV010000081.1, read as the reverse complement.
CACAAAATTAAATAACTAAATGAATAATAAACATGTGAATTTAAAGCTAATCCCTCTAAGTCTCTTGATTCCCCTTAACCCACCTTCACTAAGCTAAATCCAAAATTAATCTTTCCTAATTGGTGATAGCAATGCACAAAATAAGAGCATTCAGAAGCCCATTGTGGATCCTCATTTTCCATCATTTCCTTATAGAGGTGCATGTCATTGCCATTTTGTAATTTTTTGTGCACATTTCGAATATTGTCTTGTGGTATCCCTTTTTCTATGTAAACTTTGGAATGAAAATTGGCTTGTCTATTATGATAATTAAAAATTGGATTTTCCAGTCAATGAGGAAGAGATGCAAGACTCCGAATAATCATCCTTATTATTATAAGCAAACACCAGAGAATGGTGAAGCATTGGCTTATTCCACCCTACTTATTGAGAATATTGAAAACGAAAGTTGTTCAAAAAATAGGGATAAAAGATAAATCTAAGCCATCAGTAAAATATGGTGAATTCACACCCGTTTCTCAAAATTTCCCTTTTAGATTCAATTTCTAGAAATGTCCTTAATAATATTATGAAAGGTATAAACTGACAATTGTAATAGTAGAGGGGTACAACAGTAAAATTATAATAGAAATATAAAGGATCAGAACGCGGTCTCCTTTTCTCTTGTACTTCTACAACTACGTTTATCTCCATATCTCAGCCTCTTTCACAAAATCGCTCCTACATTACATGCTCAACATATGAGGCTATGTATCGATTGAACATCTTTGAGTAGATGAGAGTTCAGTTTTGAATTTTTTTTTTTTTTTGTGTGTGCTATTCTTCTCAAATTGTTTGCTTCCTTGGCTATATTCATCATTTATTTGATGATTAATTTCTTATTTACTACATTTCAAGGAGGATTTGCTTCAGATTGGGTTTCGATCTCCACTAAACGGTAATCATACATAACTGATATTACATATGTGGGTATCAAAGTCAAGCGACGATTAAAATTTTCATTCAGTTCACTATGAGTTTATGACTCCTATTGGCTACTAAAAAGATTTCGCTTCCATTTCATTATCTCCTCATGCAGAGATGAATACTAACAACGTTCAACTGTGCCAATTTGCATTCTAAATAGAGGAGATAATGGAGAAAGAGACGCGAGATTCCGAATAATCATATACCTTAATTGTGCATAGCATAGACTTTCTACTACCTCCTTTATTTACTTTTGACTTATTCTCCATTGACAGGCTTTCTCCCAGCACCTTTTTCCTTTCAACAAATCATATTTCAGAAGCTATGTTTTCTTTGCCTATGAATATTATTTTCAACACATTATTTCTTCTAGATCCTTTATTATCAGTAAAAATGAATTAAAGAAATTTCAATTGGGGACATATTATTTTCAACACATTATTTCTTCTAGATCCTTTATTATCAGTAAAAATGAATTAAAGAAATTTCAATTGGGGACAAATAATCCTAAGGACAAAATAGACCTCTTTTTCCATGGTTGGTCAATAATTTCCAATCTTCCCCTTCAAGGACAAACCCAATCCCAAACCCAAATCGGCAGCCCAACTAAACAGAGGCTGCAGGCCAAAACGCCAATTCTACCCTTGAGTGAAACGAAAAAGCACCCCTGGTGAAAAAACACCCAACCACCATCATGGTCATCGACATCACTGTTGCTCAAGCACCATCGTCAACGAAGTCATAGACGCCTATAATGTCCTCGTCGAGACCCACTGCATCCTCGACCTTCTTCACCTCCGTTGAGGACAAATGTCTCAATGACATCCTCATTCACCTTCTCGTAGATGATTCATATGACCAACTGGGTTTATTGTTTGCTCATGTTTCATTTGGGGTTTGTGTGATGATGTATGAGAATTAAAAGTGCCGTCGATGGCTGGAAAGATGAAGAGGCGGTATGGGATGGCTTGAAAGCTGAAGATCAAAAACTGTTTCTATAAAGACTAGAAATTGTTCATCTGAAGGCAGCAACTGTTGTTGTGCTCACATAAACCGTTTCTGCAAAGTTAATCACACTGGACAGAATCATCCAAACAAAACCAACCAGAAAATAAAAAAATCTGAACCACAAATACGTTAATTAAACTAGAATAGCCCAATTATACACATATGCGAATCATACAAGCTTCAATAAAAAATAAAACAACACAAAATCGAATTTCAAATATGAAAGTCCAAATACAAATCACAAAATATCAAATATGAATCGTACAAACAACGAGAATTAGAAATCATGATCGCTCACATATATCTGCAACAAAAGCAACATTGAAATCTATTCCAAACATTCAAAATCGCTCAAAAAATATTTTGCAAAGATGTTCGCAACAACAAAAAGAAAAGATGAAGGGGATGCGGTGTGGGAGGGCGGCGTGGGAGAGTTGGAAAGATGAATGGAGGGCAATCTAGATATTTACATACATGATTGTTGAATAGGGACCTACTAATATAGAAACTGACACCTCATATTTTGTCCTTGTAGGAGATAATTTGAATATATGATATTTACTAACCTAGAGTCAGAGTGAGCAACAATCAAAGTGAAGAACTCTGATTGAAGTTTTTATTAATTGTTTATAATTGGAATAAAAATTAAGTTGATTGTCAATAAATTCTTTGCTAAATTTCATGAAGTTGATTGTCAATTAAATTACTTAAATACCCTCAATATAAAATTTCTTTTTTTTTTGTCAACATAAATGTGAAAAAAGCTAAAATTTCAAGTCTTACTTAATAATACATATATGTGAGTATAATGTAAATTTTTAATTATTTAGAAAGCGTTGTAAGAAGATGAAAGAACATTAGAGTTAGTATGATTTTTTTCTTATACGTGTGTACAAATTTTTTGCCCAGGTACAATTGAAGAGAAAAATTAAATTTGTGGGGTAATTCAGGTTAAAAGTTTCATTTATGGTGAAATTAATTTTCAGGAATTACAATACAACCTCCCCTCAAGGAGTGAAGCTCAATTTCATGAAAATCGAAATGTGATTCTTGATTTTGTTGTGGGTTTTATCATAAATTTGATGAGCTAATAATCTCTAAGGATAAAATAGACCCCCTAATTTTGCATGTTGAACATAAACAACCCTGTACATTACTCTCCTTCTATTTCATTCATATTGCCTATTGAATGCACTGCACTCACCTGAGAAATATAAGTGGCTTAAAGACATATTCACTTATTTATAAATAGAGTAGGATCTTCTACTCTATCTCTTTTATTGTTCCAATTTTACAATGGCATACTATGATCGAAATCGTTCATCTTGTAAATTATTTAGCAAAGATCATTCTCTCAAAAAATCAATCAAATTAGAGATTGCTTGGTTACTTAATAGTGTCAAAACATATAGATGGTTATACCGTTAAATTGTTTTATATGGTTAGATCACTAAACAATCTTCGATTTAATTAATTTTTTGAGGAAATGATTCTTATTAGATAACTTACAAAATGAATGGTTCGAAGAAACTAGTAAAAACATAAAGTATGAACTCCCATAGTATATAGAGTAAGAAACTTAGTTTTAAAAACATAAAGTATGAACTCCCATTGTATTTAGAGTAAGTAAGCTTTATCCTTTTAGAATTGGGAAAATTAGGATTTGAGTGATTGATCCCAAATATGAATATCAACTCAGTTAGTTCCCTATTTGGATCTCATTCCTAATTTTGACAGATCATTATTGATTTTGGAGATTAATTAACTTTCTACAGCAAGTAAACGCACCAAAAAAGAAATAGTCATAGTAAATTTCGTCAAAAGTCGTTCTTATTCAATGTGATTCTTGTTACTGGGTGGGAAGTAACCGAATCACTAACCGCGAAGAGATTCTTGGACCAATTGAATTTAGTAGTGAAAAAAGGCGGACATGTTTTGCAGACAGTATCACAGCTGTTACCTCGAAAGCGCCATTTGAGCCAATTAAGTAAGAGGTCGAGCTCTAGCGACGTCAACGGTGTCGCACATGTAAAATTTCAAGTGGGCTCTTCTTGCGTGACAAAAGAAAGGTCCCACTTTGCCTGCAGCTGAATTTTCATTTCTTTATCTTTCTAATTCTCCTGCGCTGGCTTTGGGTTTCAGATCTGACCAACACGGAACAATCCCTTGGTCTTAAAACAGTCTGAAAAGTATTCGTTAGCAGTCAAACAAAAACAACCAAGCCAAAAACCCCAAAACAATATCTGGGTCTGTTCTGTTCTTCAGTTTTCTGATCGGAAGCAGAGAAAATTGAGAGATGGGGTTGGTGGGTGCTGCAGAAAATGGAAATGGAGAAATGGGTTTGTCTAGTGTTCCACTGGGGACGAAGAACAAATACAAGAGGATGGACTCTCAGGTAGAGGACGACTTCGACGATGCTGCCACGCAAATCCAACATAATCAAGCAAAAAGAAGTCGGAAAACCAGGAAATACGTCCTTGCTTGTGCCATTTTTGCTTCTCTGAACTCTGTTCTTCTGGGATATGGTACGTGTTTTATCTTTGTACTAGGTAAGTTTTTATGTTTCTGATTGAACTTGAAGCGATGCTCCGGGAAGGGCGATCCGAACTCGAGTGCACTCTGCTCTTGCTCAGTTTTTTGGTTCCTTCTTATGTATCTATGCACGGATGTGTATTTATAAATGTATCCATAAATCTACGTGCGCTTGTATTTTTGTACGTATTTTTGTATCCACATCTGTGCGTACAATAATGTGAGTGTGTCTGTTACAAGTTTGTTGCTGCTGTCGGCAAACGTTTAATTAGGATGATCTGCCTTGTTGATCTATCTTTGAGGTTAATTGCGTAAAGAATGTCCGTTTCCCTTTGTGAATGTTACCAGAACTTGCTAACAATCTATGTGCTTTATTTTATTGTTAAGACTCTGGTGTATTGCCTGTTGGCGATTCCTGATACGGTACCTGCTTCTTTGATGGGTTTATATTTGCATTATCGCTTGTCAAACAAGTATAATTGTCCAAATTTATCCCTATATATTCTTATGGGTCTAATTTCAAGAAAACGTATGACTTCTTTATAAGTATTGAAGCTGCCCATGATATCCGCTGATTGCTCGAACAAAAGTTGAGAAATTCATACTTAGTAGGCACAATAGAACAACTTAGGAGACAAATTGAAGTTTATACTGATTTGCATACGGGGCAATGTTCCAGTACCAAAAGTGAAGTAAATCCTTTCCCTTTTCTCACTGAAATGAGTTCAATATTGCAAGTAAAGCATGAAATGCCTACTTTGAAATTTATGTTTCTGAGTGATGTATATATTTGAAATCTTCCCTATCAAATGCCACCTGCATAGTTACTCTGCTATATTAACTAATGTTGCTTGCAACTAACTAGTTCAGTAATATCATTCAATACAATAAGTACTCATGCTAATCCCTGTTCTTGATGTGCCCATTGTTTAATTGTTTGATCATGATGAGTCTGAATACAAATGTTTGAATTGTCTTAATCCGCAGATGTAGGTGTAATGAGTGGAGCCATAATATTCATTCAAGAAGATTTGAAGATAACCGAGGTACAAGAAGAAGTTCTTGTCGGTATTTTGAGCATTGTTTCGCTTTTCGGTAGTTTAGCTGGTGGCAAAACATCAGATCTGATTGGTAGGAAGTGGACGATGGCCTTGGCTGCTATTGTCTTTCAAGCAGGTGCAGGTGTAATGGTACTTGCACCTTCATTTGAAATACTGATGGTTGGAAGACTCTTGGCTGGCGTTGGAATTGGCTTCGGTGTCATGATTGCCCCTGTTTACATTGCTGAGATATCCCCTACCATTGCTAGAGGCTCACTCACCTCATTTCCAGAAATTTTTATAAATCTTGGAATTTTACTTGGCTACGTCTCAAACTATGCATTTTCTGGTCTTCCAGCACACATAAACTGGAGGATAATGCTTGGAGTAGGAATTTTGCCTTCAGTGTTCATTGGTTTTGCACTATTCATAATCCCTGAGTCTCCAAGATGGTTGGTCATACAAAACCGCGTTGATGAGGCTAGAGCAGTACTGATGAAAACAAATGAGAACGAAAGTGAGGTGGAGGATAGACTGAATGAAATACTAGCAGCTGCTGACAATTCCAGTCCTGGGAAGTATGAGGAAAAAAGTGTGACCCGTGAGCTATTGAGTCCATCTCCTGCACTTCGCCGGATGCTTATCACTGGATTTGGAATTCAATGTTTCCAACAGGTAACCGGAATAGATGCGACTGTGTACTATAGCCCTGAAATCTTTCAAGAAGCTGGAATAGATGGTAAAAGAAAACTTCTTGCTGCCACTGTTGCTGTGGGTGTCACAAAGACTCTGTTTATAATGGTTGCTATTCTCCTTATTGACAAACTTGGAAGAAAGCCCTTGCTCTATGTCAGCACTATTGGAATGACTGCTTGTTTATTCAGTTTGGGCTTTACTCTCACGTTTTTCGGCAAAGGACATTTTGGGGTTGCAATGGCAATTTTATCAGTTTGTGGGAATGTAGCCTTCTTTTCGGTTGGAATTGGTCCTGTTTGCTGGGTTGTGACATCCGAAATCTTTCCTCTAAGGCTGCGTGCTCAGGCAGCAGCACTCGGGGCAGTGGGTAATCGGGTGTGCAGTGGGGTAGTTGCCATGTCTTTTCTCTCAGTTTCTAATGCAATTTCATTTGGTGGAACATTCTTTATCTTTTCTGCAGTTTCGGCTCTTTCTGTTGCATTTGTCTACACCTTTGTTCCCGAAACCAAGGGAAAGTCATTGGAGCAAATTGAGTTACTTTTTCAGACTGATCATGACTTGAAAGGAGGTCATCTGGAACTCGGAGATGTTGAGCATCTAGTGCAGAAGGAATGATTCCTCAGGAAATCTAATTCAATGAAAAGAAATCTTCCAGGTCTTGCTACCCTTGAATTGGTTTGAAAGAGGATACGTCATTCATGATTCATTGTGTTCACATCACTGGTGGAACTGTATTGGTATTATGAACTTGCAGGATGTGGATTACTATAGAGAACCATGCACCTGTATAGATAGTTCTCTGCAACCAAATAAGGTGGCTGCCATTACGAGCACATTTGATTTTGAGTTGTATTCTTGTTGACAGTGTATCTCTCTAGATGCTCCACAGGTTTGGACAATGAGATACTAGTATTACTTTTTTTGTGACATGTAACAACACAGCTTGTAGACTACGACTATCAGAGATTGGAATGCAATTAATATTTTTACTGATTGCCTGGTTTAGTTTGCTCAACCTTATACTATATAATATATATGCAATGAATGGGCAACAGCAACTGTTGAAATATACCTTTATTCCAGAGAAAGTTAAAAAATGGTGTCATATGAGAGTTGCATGCGGAAATGTTAATCCAGCAACGGCGAAGGAGGAGAGGACATATATGTCTTTAAGCTCTTGAATGCCTTATCGCAGTCCTCGTCCCACTATTGCTTCGACGCCTTCTTTATAGTTGAGAAGAAAGGATTGCATTTGTTAGTAGACCTGGATAAGAATCGATTTTGGGCGGTGGCCTGCCGGTGAGACTTTGAAGGGCTCGTTTGGCAGTGAGGAATTGAGGTACATCCTAATAAGATCAAGATATGAAGGGCTCGTTTGGCGAATGTTTTTTGAGTTAAAAAAACACTTTTGAAAATTTTAGAAATCTATGTTAGGTGTTTTTAACTTGAGAAAAAATATTTTAAAATAGATAAACATGATTTTGTGTGCATAACTGGGTTTGATTAATTGAAAAGGTCTTTTGGTAAAAGCACCGAAGATGTGCTTTCTAAAAAATCAAAAGTGCTTTTGACACTGAAAAAACATTTGCCAAATGAGCCCTTCATATCTTGATCTTATTAGGATGTACCTCAATTCCTCACTGCATCACTAAATATCCCAAAAATTGGCCTAAAGAGACTTCAAGAAGGTCGAAAGTAGTTGAGAGGTTTTTGGTGTGATCTGCATGTTGGGGAGCTTTGACCAGCGAGTCGTCGAGGTATACTTCCATAGTTTTTCCGATTTGCTTCTTGAAGATCTTGTTAACTAGCCGCTGATAAGTTGCTCATGCGTTCTTGAGTCCAAATGGGATCACCTTGTTACAATAAGTTCCTCTCTCTATGACAAAAAAACTCTTGTCTTTGTCTGACTCGTACATCGGGAACTGATTGTAGCCTGAGTACATATCCATGAAGCTGGGGAATTGGCTACCCGAGGTGGAATCAACTAGTAGCTCGATTCTTGGCAGCGGTATGTGATCTTTTGGGCACTCCTTGTTGAGGTCGCCACTTGTTGGTGCCCTTTTTTGCTACTAAAACAACATTAGCTAGCCACTCGAAGTGAGTGACTTCTTCGATGAATCCCGTGGCTAGGAGCCTATATATCGATCTCGGCTTTTACAATCTTGGTTCTCTCCTTGGTCATGTGACTTCTTTTATTAATCACCATTTTGTAGGATGAATCTACGTGCAGCCTGTGGCATGCTTCATGCGGATCAATCCCCTGGCATGTCTGATGGCCGCCATGCGAAGATTTCTTTGTTTGGTTGAAGTTGAAGGAAGGCGGTTAGCTCTAGCTGCTCTTTAGGAGTGAGTCATGGTCCAATTCTCGCATGCCTTTCAGGACTGCAAGGGTCAAGGGGAATGAGTTTGGCATCTTCCTCTGGGTTCCATCTCTCCTCCTCTTTCGAGGATTGAGTTGATCTCTTCCCTCCCATGCAACCTGTAATTACTATTTGGAATCATCAATTAACACAATATTTCCTCATAAAAAAATTAACACAATATTTTAAATGTTATTATTTATCAAAGGAAATAATTTCATTAATAAAACATACTTACCCTTGGCATTTTTGTTTTAATTTTTTATTTATATAAAAGTTGTTTTTTTTAAGAAAAATTTTTAAAAATAAAAAAAAAATTTTTTTGATTTTATTTTGGGTAATCAAAATATTGCTTTTGGCAAAAGCACCTATATGTCCTTTTGAAAATAAAGCGTTTTTGACACTAAATTTCCCTTAGCATGAAAAATATCCTGCACTAACTATTACATTAACATTACAATATAATATAAGAGTTTTAAAGAATATATATTAAATTGAATTGAAGTGACACTAAGCAACATATTTACTAAATGCTATATCGAAATTTCACCGAAATTTGAGAAATATCAACGAAATTTGGGAAATATCCAGCATTTTTAAGAGCCTCATCACCAAATTTTTGAAATTGTACCGAAATTTTAATCTTTTTCAGTTAATATTGATATATATCATCATTCAAATTTCGATACTTGAAAAAATCCAAAATTTCAATCAAAATTTTAAACCTTTTACCTTGGGCCAGGCGCGTAGACCCCACACATGAGTAGAGAACCGTGGTTGTAGCTGTAGGGTGACTACGCACTGTTATTAGGGTTGAAGGTTCGAACCGCTGCATCGCCATTAGCTCTACTTTTAACCTGGGCCAGGCGCGTGGATCCCACACAAGAGTTCGAGCGTCAGCCGCGTGTTACTCTTAAAAAAAAGAGCCGTTGCCCAATAACCGACTCGTTGTGGGTATAAAGCTCCTACCATCGCCTTTTTCTTTTTGAAAAATAAAAATAAAAATTCCAACGTTCTTCTTTGAAGCTAGAGAGAGGAAATGGAGAGCGGGTTGTAGAGTGAGAAAGTGTGAGAATCAGACCTGAAATTTGAATTTTTGAGAGGAAATGGGGCAGGCTGTTGAGAAATCGGTTTTTATAGTTTCGATTTGTTCAAAAATTCGGAGGTTTTAATGGCGGGCGGATTTGGAGGCCGGCGGCAGTCGCTCGGGTGATGTCAGAGGCGATCATTGCCGTCGACAAGTTCACCCAATACTCGCCGCTCCGGACCCAGAAGATGTCGGAGAGAAACAAAGCAAAGGAGCCGTCGCCGGCGGCGGAGGTGGGAGATCGAGGGGTGGTGCTTCTTCGATTATGCGGCGGTCGAAGAGAGGAGACATGGTGCAGACGGCGGCGCTAGGGGTTAAGAGTGAGCGATTCATTATCGGTTATGGCGGCTGATAAAACTCCGGGTTGGAGCGGCGACAACGTGGATCGGCACAAGGAATTCAGGTATTCCCCCAATTTCAATTTCAATTTCAAGGTCTCTTCCAATTGACTTAACTTTATAAAAATTAAGCCTTTTGATTTTGAAAAACTGAGTGTTTTTGGGTTCGTTTAGTTCGTTGGAGTACTGGGTGAAAATTGATGGTCAAGCTCTTTTTGGATTGTTGTGATCGAAGATGGGGGATAGTCTGTAGTCGTTCTCTCTTAACCACTTTTTGGTATTGAGTTATGACGTCATTTTTTGAGAATAAGAGATGCAATTTTGAAATGGGTTTTTGTTGTAGTAATGTTTTGATGTTTATTTTTGATACAGTGCTTCTGGGAAGGTTGTTCAGTTGAGCATGCTTTTACAATAGTTGGGTCTGGCCTGACATCTTTAGGAATTTCAGATAAGCAAAAATCATATGCCTTCTTTGTCTTATAAATGCATTTGAACTTGCACTTTAAAGTATTCATCTTGAATAAATGGGGGCGTATAGAATTTAGTGTTGTTGGTGGTCTTGTTGTTTTAAGCTGCCAATGGAGCTGTCATTGCAACAGAGAAGGTACTTCCGTCAATCTTCATTGATTAAACATCTGTGAATGAATATGCTTGTCTTTTTTATACACTGCAATTCATTAGTTCTTTGACTAGCTACAGATTGTTTTTTTTTCCCACACCTATAGCATGTTCTTTGACCTGCAGAGCTGTAATAACGAGGTGGCATGATTGGTTGTGAATCCTGTTTCTGCTTTAGACATGAATACATTTTCCGGTGCTGCCTTGTGCTTCCTTTTTGCTGACAGGGTATATGATGGTGGTAACATTGCTTTTACAGTTATACTTGTCGCTGTTGTCACTGGTGTTGAATAAAATCGTTCTTTGTATAATGTGTAAAATATGTTTATGCTCGAAGGCCATTATTTTTCCAGCGTATCTAAATTCTTCAACAGGTTTTATTTATTCCCACCGCCTTATTGAAAGATTAAGATCAAAGGAAAGAATTCTGATAATTATGCTCATTAGTTTGGTAAGTGCTTTCTAAATATGGCCCAATTTTTCATTTATTGGTTCTGTACATCATTAGGATTCAGCAAGGACATGACTGCAAGTCCATAAGTTTCAATTCATTGGCTAATTTTGAGTTTATCTGGTTTTTAATGAATTCATGAAAGTCCATAAGCTTCGATTCACTAGCTAACTTTCAGTGTAGCTGGTTTTGAATGAATTATGCAAATGATTCTACAAAGAATTAGACATAGCCACTGATTATAGGATTAATTAACATGAAACTTAGCATTTCATCCCCGTTAAAATCCATTATTAGTGAAAGTTGGTGACTTGGAACAAATGTGTCTTTGTTTTACTGTCTGTTTTTACTTGTATTTGATTTTCTGATAATCTTTATAACTTGTGCAGATTAACATACACAGCATGAAGATTTCTCAAGCTATTACCAGGTTCCTTCCTTTAATGATTGGTGAGCATATATGAAACCCTTTGTTTATTGAACTCCTTATGAGCATTTTCAAGCAACATACTGTCCACAGCACAACATGCATGGCTTCAAACATCTGTATCTGAATAAACTCTGAAGCAAAAGGATGCTTGAAAAGAACAGAAACGTTGATGCCAGAGGCCATACGACCTGGTGAAAGGGTTTGTTTACCATTTATACATCATATTTTTGTTCATACATGCTTTACATGAGTGGTAGAGTTACTTCACGGATGATAAACTTTTTGTAACTTGTTCTTACAGGGTGTAAAGGAGTGATGGTGTGACGGTGGTAACATTCTTTTGCATTTATCTTCATTGTTTGTCAAAGGTGTCGATTGCAATTGGTTTGTCCTGAAAGTTATGTTTTCTTTGTTCAAGTCAATTTCAAAGTATGTCCCTGTGTTTTGTATTTGAATTTGTGAATGGCCATTCCATTTTGCAGCAGAGTTCATAAGATATCTTCCTGCTATTCATGCTGTATTGATAGGTACTGTAATCTAGGATTTTATGTTTAGTTCATACTAAAATTGCGCTATTGCTTTTCTATGGAATTTCTAATTATTCTCTAAGCAATTGATTTACTTGACATAGACACAGAAGACATTGAATATCATCTCAAGTTGAAGTCTACTACTACTCCAGGTATGAGGCAGATGAACTAAAGGTACAGTTAAAATTAGTCAAAATATTTGTTGTGACTCCAGGTATGACTTCATTTCATTAATCTTTATCTTTCAATCAGTTACTTATTTTGGAATGCCCAGGATGATATACCTATAAAAAAGTGCATACACACTTGAGACGGTCTGGAAAGATGTTGGCTGGAGTGAATGGAATATTTATTTTCTGAGGTAAACCCAACTGTTTTACTGACAAAAATAAGAGGTCCATTGAAAATTATAATTTTTTTTTTTGATGACTTTTAAGGTGCTAGTTGTAAGATTATTCTTTTTGTATATTACAATGGGGAATCAGCTTTCCAATACACGTTGAATGGGCATTGTCTGTGCACCAATATGGTAGACTTCTCTATGAATATAGCTCAGGCCTGGCGAGAGTCCCTTAACTGCATGGTTTCAGTCTAATTGTTGTTCCACTTGGATCTCATTTATCTTTTATTTGGGTATTTCAAAGATATTGGCAGCTTAGAAGGCTCTTTTCCAAGTCTTTCGTTGGAATAATGATTTGTTGTAGTATTTCTGGGAAGCTTGTTTTAGATTGAGCATGCTTTACGAGCAGTTGGGCCCGGCGGAAAGGGGTTCCATTTTGTAAACCTGGCCCGGCCCGGTAAAACCCGGGTATATATATTTTTATTAATAAATATGTATATTTTCTGTATACATGTTATCTACTGATTGGGTAAAAAATTTGGTTATAAAAATAAAACACCCTATTCCAAAAAAACCCTAATTCATTTCTGTTTTCTAACTCTTTTAACCTTTTCATCTGTTTTCCGCCGCTCTGGAATTACCTTCACGAGCCCGCCTCCGACTTCATTGTGACGACGAGACGACGAAGCCACCTCGGACGTGACGACGAGCCCAGGCCGTCTCTTCCGACGACGAGACAAAGCCGCACAAGCAGCCACCACGCTGCCGCTGACAACCCAGGCACCCACCCTTCTGACGACCCAACGCCGGTGACGAGCCGACGCCGGTGACGAGGCCACACAGCCACCACCTCGGCCAAGACAACGAGCGACGCTGCCGCTTCCGCCGACTAGCCCACGCCGTCGCTTCCAAAGACGAGATGACAATCCCACTTGCCGGCCACGCCCACGCCTTTCCCGACATCCATCGGTAATTTCTTTTCTCTTTTCTTATTTCTTGTCTGTTTTTATTCTGTGCTATGTTGTATTTTTTATTGAGACACATTTTCATTAGTGATCTTAGCTAGAGATTCCCTGTTGGATTCGGTATTAATTTGAATTCAGTGTTGTATGCTATTGTGATTACACTGATAACATGATTCTGCCAAAGAAGAAGAGGAATTCTATATAGAATGTGAAGAAAATGTGAAGAAACAGAAATGGTATGACTTCATTTCATTAATCTTTATCTTTCAATCAATTACTTATTTTTGAATATTGACTTTACTTTGTTGTTTTTGTTAGAAATTCCTGTGGAGCGAAGAAGTGTGGTATCAGTTTCAAGCTCAAGTTCAACCGGAAAGAGCTCAGCAGCGGCGTCTCCAGCATGAATGCTATAATTTCAGGTGTTTCAAACAAGGATCCCTTTTAGTTAAGTAGAACTGGTGAGTAAAGCCGCTGTATCTGCTACAGCACTTCTTATTCAGCAAGCAACAGGAGTCCCCTCAAGACACAATTCAAGTATTTAATGGTGTTCTTAGGGCTGCACCTTAGAAGTAATACTCTCTTGTTACGAAGAGAGTCATTATCTCTTTTATCTCTATGTGCTAATTACTCACTGGCAATTTATCATTTTTGTTGGTTTGGATCACAGGTACTCTATTGTTGGGAGGATATTCTTTAGCACTCAGCAAGTCTGGTATGCATCTTTTATTACCCTTGTTCTTTATTACTGTCATATGAAATGTTTGAAAGAGCACTCTGTAAGTTCTTTGTTCTTTGTGACAGTCTTCAACTTTGCTGTGGGATGCTGATGTGAACTTGCCTGAATAGATAAGTACTTCTATGGCTACTCACCGAATTTATTGGGTTTGGTTCTAATAATTTCTTTTGCATTGCAGCTTAGTTCTGACCTGACATGAAATCACTGCATTTCTAGAAGGCTCAATAGATCCGTCCTGAAGAGCAAAAATGGTGGTAACTTCTCTCCTTTACTCCATTTTCTAGCTCCCAGCGTAAGTGTGGGTTATCAAAAGTGCTTATGAGACATTAAGCACAAATCATGCCACAGGCTGCGATTTCAATATGAGAGCTTTTATGCTGTATTTCACTTCTCATTTTGTGCCGTTCCTTCTTTATGTATTGTCAGCAATTGGCATTTTAGCAAATAAATATCAATATGCATATAATGTAAGATCTTAGTTGTTAATATTGATTAAATATCTCGGATATCTATGCTTAAGGAAAGTTGAACTAACCCGATAATTTGGAAATGAATACCAGTCATGCAGAAGCATTGATCTGACCATTGTTCCAATTTTGATTTCTTGAATGTTTTCTTTCTGCATGTGAATCACCAACTACACTGGAGCACTCTGTCGACTCATAGTATTCATGCCTCGTAGATATTCCTGTGGTTATCTGTGGTTAATAATCAATGTTTAGATTTTTTAACAAAGCACAACCCAGGCTTGGAAAGGTTGCTTAAAGTCATTTGTTTGCTAACAAATTGTTCTTATAGGGCAGTGCTGGTTATAGGATCAATTAACATGAAACTTAGCACTTCATCCTGTTAAAACCCATTAGTAGGGAAAGTTGGTGACTTGGAACAAATGTGTCTTTGTTTACTGCCTGTTTTCACTTGTATTTGATTCTCTGATTATCTCTATAACTTGTTTGCAGGATAACATACACAGCATGAAGATTTCCCAAGCTATTACCAGGTTCTTTCCTTGAATGATTGGTGAGCATATATAAAACCTTTTGTTTCTTGAACTCCTTATAAGTATTTTTGTTAAGTCTAGTGAATTGTACATCTGTATTAAGATGACATTGGCAACTTTCTTTTCTGTTGATAGTCCCTCCTATGCTATGCTACTTCATTCAATTACGTCTGTGCAGGTTCACAACCAACATACTGTCCAACCAACATACTGTCCACAGCACCACATGCATGGCTTCAAAAGTCTGTATCTGAATAAACTTTGAAGCAAAAGGATGCCCGAGAAGAACAGAAAAATTGATGCCAGAGGCCATACGACCTGGTGAAAGTGTTTGTTTACCATTTATGCATCATATTGTTGTTGATACATGCTTTACATTTGTGGTTAAGGAGAGTTACTTCACGGATGATACACTTTTTGTAACTTGTTCTGACTGGGTGTAAAGGAGTGATGGTATGATGGTGGTAAAATTGCTTTTGCACCAATATGGTAGACTTCTCAACGAATATAGCTCAGGCTTGGCGGGAGTCCCTTAACTGCCTGGGTTCAGTCTAATTGTTCCACCTGGATTTCATGTGTCTTTTATTTGGTTATTTCGAACTTATAGATATTGGCAGCTTAGAAGGCTTTTTTTCAAGTATTTTGCTGAGCTAATTAGTGTCTTTTTATCAAGATGTACTTATGTTGGCTGCTTATCGTGGATACATCTTAAACTTGAAAAGGAAGAAGAAAAGCAGCAGTCCTTCTCTGTTTTACAGTAGCCAAACTGTCTAAATCTTTGCACTGAAATGGGTTATATAATCCACTAAAGATGGATTCTTTGAGTGTGATGGAGGTCAATTTTAAATGGTCTTTTATTGTTTTGACTTTTTTTGGCAATGTGGGTAGTATTGCTCAGCAGGTAAAAATGCAAGCTTCAACTCATGGTTCAGTAAAGGGCAACTTAGGCTTTAGGGTCCAAAACAGGAAAAGGGTGTTGGGTGTTGGTGAATTGAGAAATGGAACAAGAAATCTGTGCATTGCAAATAGGACCATTTGCTGTGGAGGCGGCTTGAGCCTCAGTTCTGCAGTTATGGGAGCCAAGCTTGCCGGTGTTCGAAACCCTCTTGCATGTTTCTGCTTTAGACATGAATACATTTTTTGGTGCTGCTCTGTGCTTTCTTATTGCTGACATGGTATCAATAAGGGATGGTATGCCAGTGGTAACATTGCTATTACAGTTATCCTTGTCGCTGTTGTCACCGGTGTTGAATAAAATCGTTCATTGTGTAATGTGTAAAATATATTTATGTTCGAAGGCCATTATTTTTCCAGCGTATCTAACTTCTTCAAATGGTAAGCATGCGCTATTGATGCTTACAGGTTTTATTTATTCCCACTGCCATTGAAAGATTAAGATAAAAGGAAAGAATTCTGTTAATTATGCTCCTCATTAGTTTGATAAGTGTTTTCTAAATGTGGTCCAATTTTTCATTTATTGGTTCTGTACATCGTTAGGATTCAGCAAGGACATGACTGAAAGTCCATACGTTTCAATTCACAGAATTTTGATTTTATCTGGTTTTTAATGAATTTATGAAAGTCTATAGCTTCCATTCACTAGCTAATTTTGAGTGTAGCTGGTTTTCGATGTAATATGCAAATGATTTTGCAGGGAATTAGACACAGCCACTGATTATAGGATTAATTAATGTGAAACTTGGCACTTCATCCTGTTAAAATCCGTTATTAGTGAAATTTGGTGACTTGGAACAAATGTGTCTTTGTTTGCTGTCTGTTTTCACTTGGGTTTATTATGCATCTTTGGGTTTTGCAATTTGCTCTATTATTCTTGCTACATATTTCTGTTCTGTTTGCCATAAATTCTTCCGACTGAGATTTAGTTTGCTTATTGAGGATTCTCAAGGGTCAGAGAAAGAGTGTACTGCAACCTTTTTTTTTCTCCATTCAGGAATGACAGGAAAGATTTCCTCAGTAAAAGGTAAATTAGAATGGTTGCTATTTTTTTGTTTTCCTTTTTATCGAATAATATTGCTTAATGTCTAGAATATATTCCTCCTATCTTATGATTGGTTGTGAATCCTTTTTCCGTTTTAGCTATGAGTACATTTTTTAGGTGCTGCCTTAAGCTTTCTTTTTGCTTACAGGGTATGAAGGAGGGATTGTATGAAGGTGGTAGCATTGCTTTTACAGTTATCCTTGTCACTGTTGTCACAAGTATTGAGTGAATTGTTATTTTTTTTTGATATAATATGTAAAATATGTTTATGTTCGAGGGAGCCTATTCTTGAAATTGTAAGCATGCGGTGTTGATGTTTATCAGTTTCTTTATTCCCCCACCACCTTCTAAAAAATTTAAGATAAAAGGAAAAAATTCTGTTAATTTTGCTCATTAGTTCAGTCAGTGTTTTCTAAAAGTTGTCCAGTTCTCCATTTAATGGTCAATAAGCTTGAAGTCACTCGCTAATTTTGAGTTGTAGCCGGTTTTCAATGAAATTACGGAAATGTTTCTACAGATAATTAGGCAAAACAACTGAGTGTTGGTGCCTCTATTTCATGCCTTACATACTTGCACTACACCTATAGAAACTTTGTCCTTTTTCATCAGGTGAATCATTAGGAAATCATTTTTCCTGAATGATGGTTTTTTCATGTTCAAAGAATTTCAAAGAATGTCTCAGTATATTGTTGTTCTGTACCACTAAGTGGAGTTCTGTATCCTCTCTGGATGATTTTCTGAATTTCAAAGAATTTGTTATACAAAATTCATAGGTATCTTACTGCTATTTATTCTGCATATCTTGCCTTGCCTGCTTTGCTTGTTACCTCACTGTGCATATCCATTCCAGTTATGCTGTCATCCCAGGTCAGCCATCTCCCCAGTTCAATTTGATCTTGTTTGATAATCATGGCACCATTGAGGTCTAATCTTCTGGATCCAAATTTTTATATGCTCTCCTCTATTTCGTTTTTAATTATCCATCGCCTTAACTTGGTCAGAGTAATGATCCCACCTTGAAGTTTCTCAAGCTATTACCAAGATTCTGCCTTGAATGATTGGTGAGCATATTGAAAAAAGTTTTGTTTTTTGAATACCTTGCAAGTAGTTTTGAATAATAAGAAGGCTAGTGAATCCTATATCTGTATCATGACGGCATTGGTAACTTTCTTTTCTGTTGGTAGGCCATCCTATGCTACCTTACACCGTTCAGTTAAATTTGTGCAGGTTCACAAACAGCATAATGTCCTCAGCATAGCGAGTATGGCTTCAAAAGCTGTTTCTGAATAAACTTTAGACTCAAAAGGATACTCAAAAAAGAAGAAAAGTTGATGCCAAAGGCCAGAGGGTAGACGACCTGGTGAAAGGGTATGTTTACCATTGATACTTCAATAAGGGCGTGCTTTACATTTTGTGGTTAAGGAGCGTTACTTCACGGATGATAAGCTTTTTGCAGCTTGTTCTTATAGGATATAGGAGTGATGTTAGCATTGTTTTTAGCCGTCATTTACCTCTTCAGGAAAGTTATGTTATTTTCCCTGTTTAATTTAATTTCGAAGAATGTCCTCTGTTTTTTATTCGATTTCCTGAATGGCCATTCAATTTTACAGCTGCCAATAGAGTTGTCATTGCAACAGAGAAGACACTTCCGTCCATCTTCGTTGACGAAACATCTGCAGTGAAAATTCTTATCTTGTTTATACACTGGAATTCATTAGTTTTTTGATCAGCTATAGCCTGTTTTTGTTTTTTCCACACCCATAGCATGTTCTTTGACCTGCAGAGCTGTAATAATCACGTGGCATGATTGGTTGTTAATCCTTTTTTGTACTGCCTTATGCTTTCTTCTTGCTGACAGGGTATAGAGAAGGGGTGGTGTGACGGTGGTAACATTGCTTTTACAGTTATCCTTCTTGTTGTTCCTACCGGTGTTGAATAAAATAGTGCATTGTATAATGTGGAAAATGTGTTTATGCTTGAAGGCCATTATTTTTCCAGCGTATCTAAATTCTTCAGCAAGTGTTATTTATCCCACCGCATTATTGAAAGATTAAGATAAGAGGAAAGAAGTCTGCTAATTATGCTCATTATATTGGCAAGTGTTTTCTAAATGTCGTCCAATTTTTAATTTATTGGTTTTGTACATCACTAGGCGTCAGAAAGGACATGACTGCAATTCCGTAAGTTTCAATTCATCGGCTAATCTTGAGTTTAGCTGGTTTTTAAGGAATTTATGAAAGTCCATATGCTTCGATTCACTAGCTAATTTTGAGTGTAGCTGGTTTTCACTGAATTTTTTATGCAACTGATTCTACAAAGAATTAGACACAGCCACTGGCTATTGTGATTACCCTTTTAACATGATTCTGCCAAAGAAGAGGAGGAATTCTTAAAGAATGCGCAGAAGCAGAGGATGGTATGACTTCATTTCATTAATATTTATCTTTCAATCAATTTGTTATTTTTGAATGTTGACTTCAATTTGTTATTTTTGTAAGAAATTCCTGTGGAGCCAAGTTTAGCTTCAGTATCAAGCTCAAATTCATTTGGAACGAGCTCAGCAGCCGCAACTCTAGCATGAGTGTTATTGGGCGTGTTGTACTTGTTGATTTTGTTTAGTTTATGCTTGTTTGGATTTGGAGTGTTATTCAGAATTTTGAACTGGCCTCTTTTGTTTACTGTTATGCTTGTTTGGAGATTATCATAGGTTTTTGGTTCCTAGACTTGTATATGGTTGATGAATTCAGAGATTTGTAATGATTGTTGATGAATTTGGTGATTATTATGTAATAACTTGCTACTGTGTGATGTATATTGTGTGGAAACAGGTTTCTTTTTTCTCAAAAAATAATTCATAATTTGATTTTTTTAAAGGATAATTAATCGGGTCTAGCCTGACCCGGCCCAAACCCGAACACATTAAAATCCGGCCAGGCACAACCAAATTGGGCCCCCGAACGGGCCTTTAACCTGAAAGCCCGACCATTATTGAGTTTTTTTATTTGGGCATTATAAAAACCCGGCCCAGCCCAGCTCTATCCAACCTTGTTATCTTGAATGGTTTCTTTCTGCATGTGAATGACCAACTACACTGAAGAACTTTGTCCACTCATAGTATTCTTGCCTCGTAGATATTCCTGTGGTTATCTGCGGTCAATAATCAAGATTTTTTAACAAAGCACAACTTAGGCTTGGAAAGGTTGCCTAAAGTCATTTGTTTGCTCTCTACCTATTATAACATATTGTTCTTATAGGGCAATGCTAGTGTTTTTTCTCTTATTCACTTCTTTCATTTTCCAGGGTTGGGAGGCCGGCTGTATCCCATCGTTCACAGTGACAGTTAATTCCCAGAAGCACATTGATCGACTTCTCCATGACATGCACTGTGCAATGGTGCAAGTCTGGTATGAAATGTTGGAAGCATAATTTTGTGAATGTTTCTTTGTTCTTTGTGACAGAGTGCAATCTTGCAGCGGGATCCTGACTTGGGATTTGTCTATAGGGATTAGTACTTCCACAGCTACTGTATTGAATATGTATTTGGTAATTGTTCTTAATGTTAGATAGTACAACTGTATTGGGTTTGGTTCTAATCAATTTCTTTTGCATTGCAGTCTAATATTGAAGCCTAATCACTGCATTTGCAGGAGGGTGAAGTTATCCTTCCTTTAGCGCAGAAATGGTGGTAAATTGTTCTCGTTTATTTTCTTTGGGTTCAATCCTGTTCCTGAAGTTATCCATCCTTAGGCTTGCACTTTTTTGAAGATTAAATAGCCTTGGTTGCTATAGAGTATATCCTTTTGCCTGTTATACTTGTATTTGGGGATGCCTAGTTATTTTGTTTAGGTTGTTCGGTTTTAGTTTTCATATTGCTTTGCATTTCTACTAGCGGGTGCTCCGAAAACTATTTTCTGGTCAAAACACCAAATCGAAAGTAATGCCTGTTTCACTTTGTTTTCATTTTTTTGTTTCCAATATTCTCTACTTTTTTAGCATTTCTTTGTCTTATTCTTTGTCAAAACCCTTTATACTTTTATCTTATTGTTTGTGGAGTCTCTTAGGAGTTATTGGAAGGGGAAATTGATTATATAATGGAGCTAGTGCAACAAATCTTTGGAGGTAAAAATGCAAGCTTCAATCATGGTTCAATAAAGGGCAACTTAGTCTCCTTAACTTCCGTTCTTTCCCCCATTAGTAATTCTCTGTTAGATCGGATTATTCATTTATTCAAGAATGACGACTATCTGGCAGCCAGCATGGATTTTGCTCACCGATGCTCTAACCAATTCGGTGCACTGGCAGAGTCTCTACCTAGGTGAGGCGTTGCTCCGAAATCGTTCTGATTATCTCTTATTTTCCCAGCATTTCCACCGGGAAAGCTTCGATTTTAGGGTTCATTTGGGATTGGTTCCGCTGTTGGTTTTGTGTTCTGGTGAGTCATTGACATTTGTTGTTCACTGTTATGGCGAGTTTGATTTAGGGTTCATTCAAACTCAGTGTTCTTATTTGAATTATGAAGCTTTAAGTTATGGTGAAACTTAAGCAAACCCTAATAGCAATTAGAGTGCTGGTGGTGTTCGCACTTTCCTGTTGGTTTTCTTCTTAAGTCTTTAATCTGATTTTTTTTTTTTTTTTTTTTGAGATTTTTATTACTGGGCTCTGTTGGTTTGCTGATTTTGATATGTGGGTTTTTTTTGTATCAAATTGTTTCAGATTTCAGGGAATGTGTGTAATTTGAAGAAGGCAGTAGCTGATTGGATGTTGCAGATTGTTATAGTTGAGAAACGACTTGAGAGATAAGTTGGAGGCATAATTGTCTCGTGGATTTGATTTTGTTTAGAGTATGACTGATGAATTGGGTTTTGTATTGTGCTTGTACTAGTTTTTTGTTATCTGCTGCTGTGTTCTTCTCTTATTAATCGGTTTTTGTTGTTGGGTTGGTATAATGGAGAGAGAAAACGTGACGGTTAGGTGCTTTGAGTGTTTCCAAAGTGGTAGGTTAGTGATAAATGAAGGAAATTTTGAGAGCACAGATACAGAGAACGAAGATGGCGACATGGGTTCTTCTAAGTTTTGTAAGATTATCTGGTTGAGGTTGTATCTGCTGTACTCTGCAATCTGCATTTTTGTTTTTAATCAAAACTAGCAGGTTTGCCATGATGATATCATATGTTTATCCATTTAACGAAACTTGGTGATGTTGGTTTCTTGCCAGACATACCTTGTTCTAGACAAATGCAATATCTTGTTGCAGATCATTATGTTTTTTCCCTAATGTGATCTGTTATTTGGCTTTTTGCTAGACTATGCCTTCATTGCTTGCAACATGAGAGAAATGCGCTTGTAAGAAAATTGATGTACAGCTTCCTCGACTTGTTAAAGGTAAATTTATGTCATGTACTTTTTCGTTAAGTTTTTTAGTTACTCTGCTGATGTAGTTACTTTACTATCTTCTGCTTGATATCTTTGTCACAGGCTTCCTGTTTGCTGTGAGATTCTGAGCGGTGGACTTGCCTTATAGATAAGTACATTTACATCTACTGTATTGAATAAGTATTTGGTAATTGTACACAATGTTATATAGGACAACTTTATTGCGTTTGCTTCTAATTAATTTCTTTTGCATTGCAGCATAATTCTGTTCTGATGCGAAATCAGTTGCATTTCCTGAAGGCTAAAGGGGTCCGTCCGCAAGCGCAGAAATGGTGGTAACTTCTCTCCTTTTTTCTTTTCGGATTCCATCTTGTTTCTGATGTGTTTGGGTTGCTCATGTTCTCAGGCATTACCGATGTTGTGATTGCACTCTTGTTAATGGTTCAAAGAGTCACACCAGGGCAGGAGAACCCCTGTCTATGATGTTTTCTTACAGGATTTAGGATTTTCATGGTGGAGCGTTTTCACTTGATTCTCAGTATAATTATATTTGTTTGCCAGGTTGGGTTGGAGAGGACCCTGAGGGCGTAATGCAGCTGCTCTGAAAACCAGCGGCCATGTTTTTCAGATCTTGGTAAATCCTAATGTATGCATCAACCCCAAGGATTCCACATGTACAGCACCACAATGTTTGATTTGAATGTGGTCGAAGATTGTTTAGGTATGGAGTTGGTGGTTCAATCACTGAGTGTTGAGATTTCAGGGAATGTGTGTAAAGCTGATTGGATGTTGCAGATTGATATAGTTGAGAAAGGAGATGAGAGATAAGTTGGAGGCATATTTGTCTCGTGGATTTGATTTTGTCTTAGAGTACGACTGATAAATCGGGTTTTGTATTGTGCTTTTACTAGTTTTTTGTTATCCGCTGTTGTGTTCTTCTCTTATTAATCGGTTTTTGTTGCTGGGTTGATTTAATGGAGAGAGAGAGAACGTAACGGTTAGGTGCTTTGAGTGTTTCCAAAGTGGCATGTTAGTGATAAAGGAAGAAAAGTTAGAGAGTGCAGATACAGAGAACGAACGCCACTTGTGGTCTGCTAAGTTTTGTAAGATTATCTGGTTCAGGTTGTATCTGCTGCACTCTGCAGTCTGCATTTTGGTTTTTAATCAAAACTAGGCGGTTTGTGAAAGGAAATGATGGTAGTATATGTCTATCCATTTTACGAAAATTGGTGATGGTGGTTTCTTGCCAGACATATCTTGTACTAGACAAATGGAATATCTTGTTGCAGATCATTATGTTTTTGCCCTAATGTGATATGTTATTTGGCTTTCTGCTAGAGTATGCCTTCATTGGTTACAGTATGGGAGAAATGAGCTTGTAAGAAAATTGATGTGCAGCTTCCTCGACTTGTTAAAGGTAAGTTTATGTCATGTACTTTTTTTAAAAGTTTTTTAGTTACTTTGCTAATGTAATTTCTTTTTCTTTGTTTTGAAGGGATTTCAGTGACTTGTATGATGCAAATATAATTGCATATTAAAGCAAGAATTGACTTGATGCACAATTGCTGCAAGGTACACACTTTTTACTATCATCTGCTTGATATCCTTGAACATTGGTTGATTACTTGCATGATATCCTTGCTTGATAATCCTTGAACAATGGTTGATTACTTGCATGATGTCCTTTGCTGATGCTGTTCATTAGGTTTTCGAGCTGGTTTGAATAGTAGTTTCCCCTTTCCTATAATTGTGTTCCTGTTGAATGTACGTATGGACCAGCCTAGATGTTCTGATGATAAGATATCAGATTTAGTTCGATTTTGTTGCTAAGTTGAATGTTCTGATTTCAAAGTTATAATATGCTTGTATATATGGTCGTCATTGTGAGTGGCAGAGAGATTGAGGGTCATTGGGAAAGATTTATGTGAGCATTTTTTGTAGCTTGAAGCATAAGCCTTCTCTAATTTCTAAATGCATGCATACATTTGGTACAGGGGATTCAGGTGGTCCCCCAATTTCAATTTCAATTTCATGGTCTCTTCCAATTGACTTAACTTTACAAATATTAAGCCTTTTGATTTTGAAAAACTAAGTGTTTTTGGGTTCGTTTAGTTCGTTGGAGTACTGGGTGGAAATTGATGGTCAGGCTCTTTTTAGATTGTTGTGATCGAAGATGGGGGATAGTCTGTACTCGTTTTCTCTTACCACTTTTAGGTATTGAGTTAGGAACTCATTTTTTGAGAATAAAAGATGCAATTTTGAAATGGGTTTAGTTGTATTAATGTTTTCATGTTTATTTTTGATACAGTGCTTATGGGAAGGTTGTTCAGTTGAGCATGCTTGTAGAGCAGTTGGGTCTGGCCTGACATCTTTAGGAATTTAAGATAAGCAAAAATCATATGCCTTCTTTGTCTTATAAATGCATTTGAATTTGCATTTTAAGGTATTTGTCTTGAATAAATGGGGGCGTATTGAATTTAGTGTTGTTGGTGTTAGTTGTTTTCAGCTGCCAATGGAGCTGTCATTGCAACAGAGAAGATATTTCGGTCAATCTTCATTGACGAAAATCTGTGAGTGAATATGCTTATCTTGTTTATACACTGCAATTCATTAGTTCTTTGACCAGCTATTGCCTTTTTTTTTTCCCCACACCTGTAGCATGTTCTTGGACCTGCAGAGCTGTAATAACGATGTGGTATGATTGGTTGTGAATCCTGTTTCTGCTTTATACATGAATACATTCCTTGGTGCTGCCTTATGCTTTCTTCTTGCTGGCAGGGTATAAAGAAGGGATGGTATGACGGTGGTAACATTGCTTTTACAGTTATCCTTGTCGCTGTTGTCCGGTGTTGAATAAAATCGTTCATTGTATATTGTGTAAAATATGTTTATGCTTGAAGGCCGTTATTTTTCCAGGTATCTAAATTAAACAAGTTTTATTTATTCCCACCGCCTTCTTGAAAGATTAAGATAAGGAAATAATTCTGCTAATTATGCTCATTAGTTTGGTAAGTGTTTTCTAAATGTGGTCCAATTTTTCATTTATTGGTTCTTTACATCATTAGGATTCAGCAAGGACATGACGACAAGTCCATAAGTTTCAATTCACTGGCCAATTTTGAGTTTATTTGGTTTTTAGTGAATTTATGAAAGTCCATAAGTTTCGATTCACTAGCTAATTTTGAGTGTAGCTGGTTTTCAATGAATTACGCAAAAGATTGTACAAGGAATTAGACACAGCCACCGATGATAGGATTAATTAACATGAAACTTAGCACTTCATCCTGTTAAAATCCATTATTAGTGAAATTTGGTGACTTGGAGCAAATGTGTCTTTG
The DNA here is from genome assembly GCA_033992175.1 of Spiraea crenata. Taxonomy (NCBI): domain Eukaryota; kingdom Viridiplantae; phylum Streptophyta; class Magnoliopsida; order Rosales; family Rosaceae; genus Spiraea; species Spiraea crenata. The sequence goes on along the minus strand of JAVBHV010000081.1, from coordinate 97,455 downwards.
TTTACTGTCTGTTTTCACTTGGGGTTATTATGCATCTTTGGGTTCTGCAATCTGCTATATTATTCTTGCTACAAATTTCTGTATCTGAATAAACTTCAAAGCAAAAGTATGCCCAAAAAGAACAGAAAAGTTGATGCCAGAGGCTATACGTTCTGGTGAAAGGGTTTGTATACCACTTTTACATCATATTTTTGTTGATACATGCTTTACATTTGTGGTTAAGGAGAGTTACTTCACGGATGATAAACTTTTTGTGACTTGTTCTTACCGAATGTAAAGGAGTGATGGTATGAAGGTGGTAGCATTGCTTTTGCATTTATCTTCATTGTTTGTCAAAGGTATCGATTGCAATCGGTTTGTCTTGAAAGTTATGTTTTCTCTGTTCAAGTTAATTTCAAAGTATAACCCTGTTTTTTGTATTTGAATTTGTGAATGGCTATTCCATTTTGCAGGAGAGTTCATAAGATATTTGACTACTATTCGTGCTGTATTAACAGGTACTGTTATTTAGAATTTTATGTTTAGTTCTTACTGAAAATCCGCTATTACTCTTCTATGGAATTTCTTATTATTCTCTAAGCAATTGGTTTACTTGACTTAGACACAGAAGAGATTGGAATATCCTCTCAAGTTGAGGTCTATTACTACTCCAAGTATGAGGCTGATGAACTAAAGGTACAGTAAAAATTAGTTAAAGTATCTGTTGTGATATGTTTTGTGGAAGGCTAGTAAGAACATGACATCCTTTAGTTGGGCCATGCATGTTAAAAATACATTATTGTGTTGTTTATAAATGAGCCTCATAACATTTTTTTTTTGTCATTAATTGGATAAGCGTAGAGATGTGCCTGGTGCCGAAACTAAAGCAACTGTCCACTAATTTTCGACGAAAAAAATGGTTACTGCTGATGGGCTGATATGTATGCTTTTATTGGACTTTGATTTAGAATGCCAAGGATGATAAGTATTAACTATAAAAAAGTGCATATATAATTGAGATTGTTTGGAAAGATGTTGGCTGAAGCGAATGGAATATTTATTTTCTGAGAGTAAATCCAACTGGTTTAATGACAAAAATAAGAGGCCCATTGAAAATTATAATTTTTTTATGACTTTTGAGGTGCTAGTTGAAAGATTATTCTTTCTGTATATTACAATGGGGAATCAGCTTTCCAGTACACGTTGCATGGGCATTGTCTGTGCACCAATATGGTAGAATTCTTTACGAATGTCGCTCAGGCTTGGCGGAAGTCCTGCCTGGGTTCAGTCTAATTGTTCCACCTAGATTTCATGTATCTTTTATTTGGTTATTTTAAACTTACAGATATTGGCAGCTTAGAAGGCTTTTTTTTCAAGTCTTCTGTTGAGCTAATTATTGTGCCTTTTTATCAAGCTGCACTTATGTTGAATGCTTTTCGCGGATACATCTTAGACTTGAGAAGGAAGAAAAAAAGCATCAGTCCTTCTCTGTTTTACAGTAGCCAAACTGTCTAGATCTTTGCACTGAAATAGGGAATCAGCTTACCAATACATGTTGAATGGGCATTGTCTGTGCACCAATATGATAGAATTCTCTACGAATATAGCTTAGGCTTTGCGGGTGTCCCTTAACTGCCTGGGTTCAGTCTAATTGTTCCACCTGGATTTCATGTATCTTTTATTTGGCTATTTCACACTTATAGATATTGGCAGCTTAGAAGGCTTTTTTTCAAGTCTTTTGCTGAGCTAATTATTGTGTCTTTTTATCAAGCTGCACTTATGTTGAATGCTTTTTGCGGATATATCTTAGACTTGAAAAGGAAGAAGAAAAGCAGCAGTCCTCCTCTATTTTACTGTAGCCAAACTGTTTAGATTTTTGCACTGAAATGGGTTATATAATCCACAAAAGACGCATTCTTTGAGTGTGAGGAGGTCAATTTTTAACAGTTTTTTATTGTTTTGACATTTTTTTGGCAATGTGGGTATTATTGCTCAGCAGGTAAAAATGCAAGCTTCAACTCATGGTTCAGTAAAGGCCAACTTAGGCTTTGGGGTCCAAAACCAGAAAAGGGTGTTGGGTTTTGGTTAATTGAGAAATAGAACAAGAAATCTGTGCATTGCAAATAGGACCATGTGCCGTGGAGGCGGCTTGAGCCTGAGTTCTGCAGTTATGGGAGCCAAGCTTGTCGGTGTTCGAAACCCACTTGCCTGCTTCTGCTTTAGACATGAATACATTTTTTGGTGCTGCCTTGTGCTTTCTTTTTGCTGACAGGGTATGAAGAAGGGATGGTATGACGGTGGTAACAGTGCTTTTACAGTTATCCTTGTCGCTGTTGTCACCGGTGTTGAATAAAATCGTTCATTGTATAATGTGTAAAATATGTTTATGTTCGAAGGCCTTTATTTTGGCTAGTGTATCTAAATTCTTCAAATGGTAAGCATGTGGTATTGATGCTTACAGGTTTTATTTAGTCCCACCGCCTTATTGAAAGATTAAGGTAAAAGGAAAGAATTCTGTTAATTGTGCTCATTAGTTTGGTAAGTGTTTTCTAAATTTGGTCCAGTTTTTCATTTATCGGTTCTGTAAATCATTAGGATTCAGCAAGGACATGATTGCAAGTCCATAAGTTTCAATTCACTGGCTAATTTTGAGTTTATCTGGTTTTTAATGAATTTATGAAAGTCTATAGCTTCCATTCACTAGCTAATTTTGAGGGTAGCTGGTTTTCAACGAATTATGCGAATGATTTTACAAGGAATTAGACAGAGCCACTGATTATAGGATTAATTAACATGAAACTTAGCACTTCATCCTGTTAAAATCCATTATTAGTGAAATTTGGTGACTTGGAACAAATGTGTCTTTGTTTACTGTCTGTTTTCACTTGGGTTTATTATGCATCTTTGGGTTCTGCAATCAGCTCTATTATTCTTGCTACAAATTTCTGTCGTGGTTGCCATAAATTCTTGGGACTGAGGTTAAGTTTGCTTATTCAGGATTCTCAAGAGTCAGAGGAAGACTACTGCAACCATTTTTTTCTCCATTCTGGAATGATAGGAAATTTCCTCAGTAATAGGTAAACTAGAATGGTTGCTATTTTTTTTGTTTTCCTTTTTATAGAATAATATCACTTAATGTCTGGAATATTTTCCTCCTATCATATGATTGGTTGTGAATCCTTTTTCCATTTTAGATATGAATACGTTTTTTGGGTGCTACCTCAAGTTTTCTTTTTGTTTACAGGGGATGAAAGAGGGATCATATGAAGGTGGTAGCATTGCTTTTACTTTTATCCTTCACTGTTGTCACAAGTATTGAGTGAAATTTTTTGTTATATAATATGTAAAATTTGTTTATGTTCGAGGGAGCCTATTCTTGAAATAATAAGCATGCGGTATTGATGTTTACCAGTTTTCTTTATTCCCTGACCACCTGTCTTAAAAATTTAAGATAAAAGGAAAGAATTCTGTTAATTAGTTCAGTCAGTGTTTTCTAAAAGTGGTCCAGTTCTCCAAATAAGCTTTAAGTCACTCCCTCATTTTGAGTTTAGCTGGTGTTCAATGAAATTATGGAAAGGTTTCTACAACTGAGTGTTGGTGCCTCATTTTTCCTGCCTTAAATACTTGCACTACACCTATATGAACTTTGTCCTTTTTCATCAGGTAAATCATTGGGAAATCATATTTCGAAGAATTTGTTGTACAGAATTCATAAGTATCTTCCTGGTATTTGTTCTGCATATCTTGCCTTGCCTGTTTTGCTAGTTACCTACAAATCATGGCACTTTTGAGGTCCAACCTTCTGGATCCAAATTTTTATATGCTCTCCTCTATTCCCTTTCTAATGATTTATTGCCATAACTTGGTCAGAGTCATGATCCCACCATTAAGCTTCTCAAGCTAATACCAAGATTCTTCCTTGAATGATTGGTGAGCATATTAAAAACCCTTTGTTTTTTGAATACCTTGTTAGTAATTTTTTAATAATTTAAGAAGGCTAGTGAATCCTATATCTATATCATGACGGCAATGGTAACTTTTTTTTTTTTTTTTTTTGGTGTGTGTGTTGGTAGTCCATCCTATGCTGTCTTACACCATTCAGTTACGTTTGTGCAGAGGGTAGACGACCTGGTGAAAGGGTATGTTTACCATTGATACTTCAATAAGTGCGTGCTTTACATTTTGTGGTTAAGGAGAGTTACTTCACGGATGATAAGCTTTTTGCAGCTTGTTCTTATTGGATATAGAGGAGTGATGGTATGACGGTGGTAGCATTGTTTTTAGCAGGCATTTACCTCTTCATGAAAGTTATGTTATTTTCCCTGTTTAATTTAATTTCGAAGTATGTCCTCTGTTTTTTATTCGATTTCCTGAATGGCCATTCAATTTTACAGCTGCCAATGGAGTTGTCATTGCAAGAGAGAAGATACTTCCGTCCATCTTCGTTGACGAAACATCTGCGAGTCAATATTCTTATCTTGTTTATACACTGGAATTCATTAGTTCGTTGATTAGCTATCGCATATTTTTGCTTTTGCCACACCCATAGCATGTTCTTTGACCTGCAGAGCTGTAATAACGATGTGGCATGATTGGTTGTGAATCCTTTTCCAGTGGTGCCTTGTGCTTTCTTTCTGCTGAAAGGGTACGAAGAATGGATGGTGTGATGGTGGTAACATTGCTTTTACAGTTATCCTTGTCGCTGTTGTCACCGGTGTTGAATTAAATCGTTCATTGTATAATGTGTGATATATGTTTATGCTTGAAGGCCATTATTTTTTCCAGCTTATCTAAATTCTTCAAATGAAGCATGCGGTATTGATGCTTTCAGGTTTTATTTATTCCCACCGCCTTATTGAAAGATTAAGATAAAAAGGAAAGAATTCTGTTAATTACGCTCATTAGTTTGGTCAGTGTTTTCTAAATGTGGTCGAATTTTTCATTTATTGGTTTTGTACATCATTAGGATTCAGAAAGGAAATGACTGCAAGTCCATAAGTTTGAATTCACCGGCTAATTTTTTGTTTAGCTGGTTTTTAATGCATTTATGAAAGTCCATAAGCTTTGATTCACTAGCTAATTTTGATTGTAGCTGGTTTTCAATGAACTTTTTATGCAACTGATTCTACAAAGAATTAGACACAGCCACTGATTATAGGATTAATTAACATGAAACTTAGCACTTCACCCTGCTAAAATCCATTATTAGTGGAATCTGGTGGCTTTGAAGAAATGTGTCTTTCTTTATCGTCTGTTTTCACTTGGGTTTATTATGCATCTTTGGGTTCTGCAATCTGCTCTAAAATTTTTGTTCTGGTTGCCATAAATTTCTCAAAAGTTAGAGGAAGACTACTGCAACCATTTTTTTCTCCATTTTGGAAGGACCGAAAAAAATTCCTCCGGAATAGGTAAACTAGAATGGTTGCTCTTTTTATGTTTTCCCTGTTTTCTTTTGTCCTTTGGTTGGTATTCCTTGATTCATAATGGTTTCAATTCTTCCAGGGAGGTGGATTAACTCTATATTTCTAGCAATATCGTAAATATCTAAGACAAATTCAATGGCCTTTGTATACTCTTCAATAAAAATTTGTGTAGTATGTTTTTGCATTCAGTTCTCTGGACCCACTTAGTTCGTAGCTCTGCTTTTTCAATTAATAAATGACAGTTAGAACTGGATGTTCGGTGCTCTGTTCTCTAGACCACTTCTTTTAAATCTTGTTAAAAGACTTATTTTGATGTATCTGATTTGATAAGTATGATGAACTTATTGGGCATTTATTGTATCTGAAAGCCTTGGCTTAAATTTTTAATGAATTGATTGGCAGGCCAACCTCATGGATGGATGCATTAGATTTTGATAAATTGCATATGGTAGTTAAGTATGAACTGCAATGGGATTTGTACTGAATAATATTACTTGCTGTTTAAAATATTTTCCTTTTTATAGAATAATATCACTTACTGTCTAGAATATTTTCCTCCTATCTTATGCTTGTTTCTTTTGGATTTGGCAGACTGGAAAAAGCTCCTTCGTCGAGCGTCAAACCTTTTCTCATGTGTATAAAAGTTTCCACGTCTGTTGGATATTTTAAGGTTTCATGTTCCAGTTTAATTTGGTTTGTCCTCATATGCTTATTGTGTTTATTTTGGTGGACGCCTCAAGTTGGATGCTTTTAAGTCAGTCCTCATATCCGGCCAGCATTTGCTATCATGAACTTCATTCTTTTTGTTTTTTTCCAATTAGTCTAAGGTTTGTCCCCATTTTCAATTCCAATTTCAAGGTCACTTTCAATTGACTTTACAAATATCAAACCTTTTGATTAGTTTGTTCTTGGGTTCGTTTAGTTTGTTGGAGTATTGGGTGAAAATTGATGGTTTAATTCTGGTTTCGCTTTGTGCAGGCTCTTTTCGGATTGCTGTTGTCAAAGATGGGGGTTTGCAGTACTCCTTCTCTCATATCTTTTTTAGGTATTGACTTATGACAACTTTTGGGAATAAAAGATGCGATTTTGAAATGGGTTTTCGTTGGAATAGTGTTTTGATGTTGATTTTTGATGTAGTATTTCTGGTAAGCTTGTTTAGATTGAGCATGCTTTAAGAGCTGTTGGGTCTGGCCAGACATCTTTAGGGATTAAAGGTATGCGAAAATACTATGCCCTCTGCTGAATTTTCTTCTAAATACACTTGAATCTGCATTTCAAAGTGTTCATCTTGAATAAATGGGGGCGTATTTAATTTAGTGTTGTTGGTATTCTTGTTAAGCAAAATCTGTTTGTTTGTTTTAGCTGCTATAGAGTTGTGATTGCAACCGGGAAGAAACTTTTGTCCATCTTAGTTGACAATACACCTGTGATGAATATGTTTATCTTGTTTATACACTGGAATTCATCACTTCTTTGACTAGCAATAGGCTCTTTTTTTTTTTTTTTTTTTTTTTTTCTTTTTTCCTCGCCTATGTCATGTCCTTTGACCCGCAGAAGTCATAATAAAGACGTCGCATCTGAAAAACGAAAATTATGATTGGTTGTGTATCCTTTTCAGTTTTAGATATGAATACTTTTTTTGGGTGCTGCCTTATGCTTGCTTTCTTTTTTTACATGGTACAAAGGAGGGATGGTATGACGGTGGTAGCATTGCTTTTGTGCAGTTATTGATGGTATTTAATGAAATTTTTTATTGTATAATGTGTAAAATATATTTTCCAGACTATCTAATACTTCAAATGGTACGCGTGCGGTAATTATGCTCATTAAGTGTTTTCTAAATGTGCTCCAGTTTATCATTGAGTGGCTCCCAAAATCTTTAGGACTAAAAAAAAAAAGCATGACTCAAGTCCATAGGCTGAGTAACTGGCTAATTTTGAGTTTAGCTGGTTTTCAATGAAAGTATTGAAACGTTTATACAGATAATTAGACACCCCCACTGTATGTTGGTGCCTCTTTTCCTTGCCTTGCAGTTCAGCAAAACCCACCCCTCGAATCTTATATTCTGGTCTAGCAAATTGCATAAGGTAATTTTTATAAACTTGGTACTTTTTCTTTAGGTAAATACACTTTCCTGAGAGGTATGGTTTTCATGTTTAAAGATTTTAAAAGAATGTCCTCGGTATTTTGCTGTTCTGTACTACTAAGTGGAGTTTGTATCCTCTGTGTTTGATTTTCTGATTTTCTTTATAACTTGTGCAGAGTAACATACACAGCATGAAGATTTCTCAAGCTATTACCATGTTCCTTTAATGATTGGAGAGTATATATAAAACCCTTTGTTTATTTTTACTCCTTATAAGCATTTTTGTTAAGTCTAGTGGATTTTACATCTGTATTAAGACAACATTGGCAACTTTCTTTTGGGTTGATAGTCCCTCCTATGCTATCTTACTTCATTCAATTACGTTTGTGCAGGTTCACAAGCAGCATACTGTCCACAGCACAACATGCATGGCTTCAAAAGTCTGTATCTGAATAAACTTTGAAGCAAAATGATGCCCAAAAAGAACAGAAAAGTTGATGCCAGAGGCCATACGACCTGGTGAACGGGTTTGTTTACCATTTATACATCATATTTTTTGTTCATGCATGCTTTACATTTGTGATCAAGGAGAGTTACTTCACAGATGATAAATTTTTTGTAACTTGTTCTTACAGGGTGTAAAGGTATCGATTGCAATTGGTTTGTCCTGAAATTTTTGTTTTCTCTGTTCAAGTTAATTTCAAAGTTTCCCTGTGTTTTGTATTTGAATTTCTGAATTGCTTTTCCATTTTGCAGGAGAGTTCATACGATATCTTCCTGCTATTCGTGCTGTATTAACTAGTACTGTTTTACAAGATTTTTTTGGTTTAGTTCTTACTAAAATGCGCTATTACTTTCTATGGAATTTCTAATTATTCTCTAAGCAATTGGTTTACTTGACTTAGACACAGAAGACATTGGAGTATCTTCTCAAGTTGAGGTCTATTACTATTCCAGGTATGAGTCTGATGAACTAAAGGTCCAGTAAACATTAGTTAAAAGTATTTGTTGTGATATGTTTTGTGGAGGCTTTGTAAGAAAATGGCATCCTTTAGTTGGTCCATGCATTTGAAAAATACGATATTGTGTTGTTTAATGGGCCTCATAATGTTGGCCATTTTTGTCATTAATTGGATAAGCGTAGAGACGTACCTGGTGCCAAAACAAAAGCAACCCTCCACTTGTCGAAAATTTCGAACAAAATGGTTACTGCTGATGGGCCAATATGTATGCTATTATTGGACTTGGATTTAGAATGCCCAGGATGATTAGTGTTACCTATAAAAAAGTGCATATACAATTGAGACGGTTCGGAAAGATGTTGGCTAGAAAGAATGGAATATTTATTTTCTGAGTAAAGCAACCTGTTGTACTGACAAAATAAGAGGCGCATTGAAAATGATAATTTTTTTTTGATAAGGTGCTAGTTATAAGATTTTTCTTTATATATATTACAATGGGGAAGTAGCTTTCCAATACACGTTGAATAGACATTGTTCATAGTGTTTCATGTTTCAAGCAGGTCACTGTATGTCGTTGCCTGTGCACCAGTATGATAGACTTCTCTACGAATATAGCTCAGGCTTAGCTGGAGTCCCTTAATTCGACCGGAATGAGCTCAGCAGCGGCGCCTTCAGCATGAATGCTATAATTTCAGGTGTTTCAAACAAGGATCCCTTTTAGTTGAGTAGAACTGGTGAGTAAAGCTGCAGTATCTACTGTAGCACTTCTTATGGAGCAAGCAACAGGAGTCCCCTCAAGACACAATTCAAGTATTTAATGGTGTTCTTAGGGCTGCACCTTAGAAGTAACACTCTCTTGTTACGAAGAGTGTCATTATCTCTTTTATCTCTATGTGCTAATTACTCACTGACAATTTTTCATTTTTGTTGGTTTGGATCACAGGTACTCTATTGTTGGGAGGATATTCTTTAGCACTCAGCAAGTCTGGTATGCATCTTTTATTACCCTTGTTCTTTATTACTGTCATATGAAATGTTCGAAAGAGCACTGTGTAAGTTCTTTGTTCTTTGTGACAGGCTTCAACTTTGCTGTGGGATGCTGATGTGAACTTGCCTGAATAGATAAGTACTTCTACAGCTACTCACTGAATAAATATCTGGTAATTGTATACATTGTTAGATAGGACGAATTTATTGGGTTTGGTTCTAATAATTTCTTTTGCATTGCAGCTTAGTTCTGACCTGACATGAAATTACTGCATTTCTAGAAGGCTGAATAGATCCGTCCTGAAGAGCAAAAATGGTGGTAACTTCTCTCCTTTACTCCATTTTCTAGCTCCAAGCGGAAGTGTGGGTTATCAAAAGTGCTTATCAGACATTATGCACAAATCATGCCACAGGCTGCGATTTCAATATGAGAGCTTTTATGTTGTATTTCACTTCTCATTTTGTGCCATTCCTTCTTTATGTATTGTCAGCAATTGGCATTTTAGCAAATAAATATCAATATGCATATAATGTAAGATCTTAGTTGTTAATAATGATTAAATATCTCGAATATCTATGCTTAAGGAAAGTTGAACTAACCCGATAATTTGGAATTGAATACCAGTCATGTAGAAGCATTGATCTGACCATTGTTCCAATGTTGATATCTTGAATGTTTTCTTTCTGCATGTGAATCACCAACTACACTGGAGCACTCTGTCAACTCATAGTATTCATGCCTCGTAGATATTCCTGTGGTTATCTGTGGTTAATAATCAATGCTTAGATTTTTTAACAAAGTACAGCCCAGGCTTGGAAAGGTTGCCTAAAGTCATTTGTTTGCTAACAAATTGTTCTTATAGGGCAGTGCTGATAATAGGATCAATTAACATGAAACTTAGCACTTCATCCTGCTAAACCCATTAGTAGGGAAAGTTGGTGACTTGGAACAAATGTGTCTTTGTTTACTGCCTGTTTTCACTTGTTTGCAGAGTAACATACACAGCATGAAGATTTCCCAAGCTATTATCAGGTTATTTCCTTGAATGATTAGTGAGCATATATAAAACCCTTTGTTTCTTGAACTCCTTATAAGCATTTTTGTTAAGTCTAGTGAATTTTACATCTGTATTAAGACGACATTGGCAACTTTCTTTTCGGTTGATAGTCCCTCCTATGCTATGTAACTTCATTCAATTACGTTTGTGCAGGTTCACAACCAACATACTGTCCACAGCACCACATGCATGGCTTCAAAAATCTGTATCTGAATAAACTTTGAAGCAAAAGGATACCCGAAAAGAACATAAAAATTGATGCCAGAGGCCATACGACCTGGTGAAAGGGTTTGTTTACCATTTATACATCATATTTTTGTTGATACATGCTTTACATTTGTGGTTAAGGAGAGTTACTTCACGGATGATACACTTTTTGTAACTTGTTCTGACTGGTGGTAAAGGAGTGATGGTATGATGGTGGTAAAATTGCTTTTGCACCAATATGGTAGACTTCTCAACGAATATAGCTCAGGCTTGGCGGGAGTCCCTTAACTGCCTGGGTTCAGTCTAATTGTTCCACCTGGATTTCATGTGTCTTTTATTTGGTTATTTCGAACTTATAGATATTGGCAGCTTAGAAGGCTTTTTTTCAAGTCTTTTGCTGAGCTAATTAGTGTCTTTTTATCAAGATGCACTTATGTTGGCTGCTTTTCGTGGATACATCTTAAACTTGAAAAGGAAGAAGAAAAGCAGCAGTCCTTCTCTGTTTTACAGTAGCCAAACTGTCTGAATCTTTGCACTGAAATGGGTTATATAATCCACAAAAGATGGATTCTTTGAGTGTGATGGAGTTCAATTTTAAATGGTCTTTTATTGTTTTGACTTTTTTTTGGCAATGTGGGTAGTATTGCTCAGCAGGTAAAAATGCAAGCTTCAACTCATGGTTCAGTAAAGGGCAACTTAGGCTTTGGGGTCCAAAACAAGAAAAGGGTGTTGGGTTTTGGTGAATTGAGAAATGGAACAAGAAATCTGTGCATTGCAAATAGGACCATTTGCTGTGGAGGCGGCTTGAGCCTGAGTTCTGCTGTTATGGGAGCCAAGCTTGCCGGTGTTCGAAACCCTCTTGCATGTTTCTGCTTTAGACATGAATACATTTTTTGGTGCTGCCGTGTGCTTTCTTTTTGCTGACATGGTATGAATAAGGGATGGTATGCCGGTGGTAACATTGCTTTTACAGTTATCCTTGTCGCTGTTGTCACCGGTGTTGAATAAAATCGTTCATTGTGTAATGTGTAAAATATATTTATGTTCGAAGGCCATTATTTTTCCAGCATATCTAAATTCTTCAAATGGTAAGCATGCGCTATTGATGCTTACAGGTTTTATTTATTCCCACTGCCATTGAAAGATTAAGATAAAAGGAAAGAATTTTGTTAATTATGCTTCTCATTAGTTTGATAAGTGTTTTCTAGATTTGGTCCAATTTTTCATTTATTGGTTCTGTACATCATTAGGATTCAGCAAGGACATGACTGAAAGTCCATAAGTTTCAATTCACAGAATTTTGATTTTATCTGGTTTTTAATGAATTTATGAAAGTCTATAGCTTCCATTCACTAGATAATTTTGAGTGTAGCTGGTTTTTGATGTGTTATGCAAATGATTTTGCAGGGAATTAGACACAGCCACTGATTATAGGATTAATTAATGTGAAACTTGGCACTTCATCCTGTTAAAATCCATTATTAGTGAAATTTGGTGACTTGGAACAAATGTGTCTTTGTTTACTGTCTGTTTTCACTTGGGTTTATTATGCATCTTTGGGTTCTGCAATTTGCTCTATTATTCTTGCTACAAATTTCTGTTCTGTTTGCCATAAATTCTTCGGACTGAGTTTTAGTTTGCTTATTCAGGATTCTCAAGAGTCAGAGGAAGAGTGTACTGCAACCATTTTTTTTCCCTCCATTCAGGAATGACAGGAATTTTTTTTTCAGTAATAGGTAAATTAGAATGGTTGCTATTTTTTTGTTTTCCTTTTTATAGAATAATATCGCTTAATGTCTAGAATATATTCCTCCTATCTTATGATTGGTTGTGAATCCTTTTTCCATTTTAGATATGAATACATTTTTTAGGTGCTACCTTAAGCTTTCTTTTTGCTTACAGGGCAAGGAGGGATTGTATGAAGGTGGTAGCATTGCTTTTACAGTTATCCTTGTCACTGTTGTCACAAGTATTGTGTGAATTATTTTTTTTAATATAATATGTAAAATAGGTTTATGTTCGAGGGAGCCTATTCTTGAAATGGTAAGCATGCGGTATTGACGTTTATCAGTTTTCTTTATTCCCCCACCACCTTCTAAAAAATTTAAGATAAAAAGGAAAAAATTCTGTTAATTTTGCTCATTAGTTCAGTCAGTGTTTTCTATAAGTTGTCCAGTTCTCCATGTAATGGCCAATAAGGTTGAAGTCACTCGCTAATTTTGAGTTGTAGCTGGTTTTCAATGAAATTACGGAAATGTTTCTACAGATAATTAGGCAAAACAACTGAGTGTTGGTGCCTCTATTTCATGCCGTACATACTTGCACTACACCTATAGAAACTTTGTCCTTTTTCATCAGGTGAATTATTAGGAAATCATTTTTCCTGAATGATGGTTGTTTCATGTTCAAAGAATTTCAAAGAATGTCCTCAGTATATTGTTGTTCTGTACTACTAAGTGGAGTTCTGTATCCTCTCTAGATGATTTTCTGAATTTCAAAGAATTTGTTATACAAAATTCATAGGTATCTTCCTGCTATTTATTCCGCATATCTTGCCTTGCCTGCTTTGCTAGTTACCTCACTGTGCATGTCCATTCCAGTTATGCTGTCATCCTAGGTGAGCCATCTCCCCAGTTCAATTTGACCTTGTTTGATAATCATGGCCCCTTTGAGGTCTAACCTTCTGGATCCAAATTTTTATATGCTCTCCTCTATTTCGTTTTTAATTATCTATCGCCTTAACTTGGTCAGAGTAATGATCCCACCTTGAAGTTTCTCAAGCTATTACCAAGATTCTTCCTTGAATGATTGGTGAGCATATAGAAAAAAGTTTTGTTTTTTGAATATCTTGTAAGTAATTTTTGAATAATAAGAAGGCTAGTGAATCCTATATCTGTATCATGACGGCATTGGTAACTTTCTTCTCTGTTGGTAGGCCATCCTATGCTATCTTACACCATTCAGTTAAATTTGTGCAGGTTCACAAACAGCATAATGTCCACAGCATAGCAAGTATGGCTTCAATAGCTGTTTCTGAATAAACTTTGACTCAAAAGGATACTCAAAGAAGAAGAAAAGTTGATGCCAAAGACTAGAGGGTATACGACCTGGTGAAAGGGTATGTTTACCATTGATACCTCAACAAGTGCATGCTTTACATTTTGTGGGTAAGGAGAGTTACTTCACGGATAATAAGCTTTTTGCAGCTTATTCTTAAAGGATATAAAGGAGTGGCGGTAGGACGGTGGTTATTGTTTTTAGCAGGCATTTACCTCTTCCACTTTAATTTAATCTCGAAGAATATCCTCTGTTTTTTATTCGATTTTCTAAATGGCCATTCAATTTTACAGCTGCCAATGGAGTTGTCATTGCAACAGAGAAGGCACTTCCGTCCATCTTCTTTGACGAAACATCTGCGAGTGAAAATTCTTATCTTGTTTATACACTGGAATTCATTAGTTTTTTGATCAGCTATAGCCTGTTTTTGTTTTTTCCACACCTATAGCATGTTCTTTGACCTGCAGAGCTGTAATAATCACGTGGCATGATTGGTTGTTAATCCTTTTTCTGTACTGCCTTATGCTTTCTTTTTGCTGACAGGGTATAAAGAAGGGATGGTGTGACGGTGGTAACATTGCTTTTACAGTTATCCTTCTTGTTGTTCCTACCGGTGTTGAATAAAATAGTGCATTGTATAATGTGTAAAATATGTTTATGCTTGAAGGCCATTATTTTTCCAGCGTATCTAAATTCTTCAGCAAGTTTATTTATCCCACCGCATTATTGAAAGATTAAGATAAAAGGAAAGAAGTCTGTTAATTATGCTCATTAGATTGGCAAGTGTTTTCTACATGTGGTCCAATTTTTAATTTATTGGTTTTGTACATCATTAGGAGTCAGAAAGGACATGACTGCAATTCCATAAGTTTCAATTCATCGGCTAATTTTGAGTTTAGCTGGTTTTTAAGGAATTTATGAAAGTCCATAACCTTCGATTCACTAGCTAATTTTGAGTGTAGCTGGTTTTCACTGAATTTTTTATGCAACTGATTCTACAAAGAATTAGACACAGCCACTGGCTATTGTGAGTACCCTTTTGACATGATTCTGCCAAAGAAGAGGAGGAACTCTTAAAGAATGCGCAGAAACAGAAGATGGTATGACTTCATTTCATTAATATTTATCTTTCAATCAATTGCTTATTTTTGAATGTTGACTTCACTTTGTTATTTTTGTAAGAAATTCCTGTGGAGCCAAGTTTAACTTCAGTATCAAGCTCAAATTCATTTGGAACGAGCTCAGCAGCGGCAACTCTAGCATGAGTGTTATTGAGAGTGTTGTACTTGTTGATTTTGTTTAGTTTATGCTTGTTTGGATTTGGAGTGTTATTCAGAATTTTGAACTGGCCTCTTTTGTTTACTGTTATGCTTGTTTGGAGATTATCATAGGTTTTTGGTTCCTAGACTTGTTTATGCTTGATGAATTCAGAGATTTGTAATGATTGTTGATGAATTTGGTGATTATTATGTAATAACTTGCTACTGTGTGACGTATATTGTGTGGAAACAGGTTTCTTTTTTCTAAAAAAAAATTCATAATTTGATTTTTTTAATGGATAATTAATCGGGTCTAGCCAGACCCAACCCAAACCTGAACACATTAAAATCCGGCCAGGCCCAACCAAATTAGGCCCCTGAATGGGCCTATAACCTGAAAGCCCGACCATTATTGAGTTTTTTTTGGGCATTATGAAAACCCAGCCCAGCCCAGCTCTATCCAAAAATTCTACTATCAACGGAAACCAAAAATGCCAAACCAAATAGTGCAAAGTTTGGTATATTTCACTTTCTTTAATACAGGTCTTCATTTTTGTTTAAACCTACTGAGGCAAAAATTAGTTTACTAGATGATCTGACCTTCTCTGTCATTGCTTTCTAATGTTAACAAGTGATTCCCTTCTTTGTTGGTGTGGCTAGATGAGCTAAGGCAGAATTGCTGAATTTCTGGAGGTGGTAACTGCTACGCCATTCCTTTTACATTAATTCCAATGTAGGTTGAATGGATTCTTGTTTACTGAATAATGTCATCTCACATCTAGAATTTGTAAGATAATATTCACCAGGTCACTTTTTATGGATCATTTGCCCATATGAATATTGATGATACTAGGTACTATCTCTTTCCTTCTTTGAATATTGATCACTAGCCAAAGGTAATTGTTGGTATACACGATGACAACAACAGGTTTAACTCTTTTTTGTGTGTTTTATATTAATGGTTGTGAGCTTTTGTGGTATGCTTGGCCAGAAACCTGTGAGCTAGCTGAAAAGTTATCTACAATCAAAAGAAACCTGCCAGCAGTGAAGCCAAAATGTCATCAAACTGAAAATGGCAAACCAAATAATGTGAAAAGGTTGGTATATTTCACTTTATCTGGTACAGATTGGCATTTTCATACAAACGTGCTGATGTCTTTATTGTGCATGTAACATGACTTATGTTGAGAAACCAACCTGAAAAAAATGCAAATGGGACTCCCATTGTAGCTGAGGAAAACCAGGCAATTAAGTAGTTGCAAGCAATTGGACGGAGGAAGAACTACATTGGTAAGCTTTACTTTTGTACTACACATATGGTTAGTTACATTTGGACATTTAGCTTGACATGCATTATTTTGTTTCCCTAAAAATGCGGATTCTTTGTCGCAGATCCCAAACATTGCTCCACAAGTCAAATTTGGGTCATACTAGTAGCAGTTTGAATGTTAGCTCTTTAACTGCTTATTTTTAACAAGGAGGACAGAAAGGTGTATGCTCACACACCTGTGAAAGGTGTATGTTTGTCTCAATTTCAAACATGATGAATAGGTTTCAATCAGATACCAGAGACTAATCAATGCCGCAGGTTGGGGTTCTATTTCACATGTAAAGAAGCTTTTCCTGGTATCAATGATAGTTGATTTCTTTGGGTTCTTTTTATGTCCTGTTATTATTCAGTTTCTTCTGTTTGTTTCCAAGGTGGATGCTGTTTCAATTAAGATGAAGCCTAGACTAAACTTGGCAAGGCCTACAAGAAGAAAAGATGGCGACATGAGCAATGAACAGGAAGGTAATTCTGTATTATTACTTATTTGTTATGATTTCGATCTCTATAAGATGATCTCACACTGGATCGTGTCGTTACAGATGCCGGAAGCCCCGCCATCATTATGCACAAGCAAGGATATTGGCCAGAAATAAACCGCTGGGTGCCTCTAAATAATTACCGCCATTTGCCATAACATTATTTGAGGATCTATTTTACTGGAGTAAAGGTAAATGGGACATGCTTTGTCCTGAAATGCTAGTTGTTGGATGGGCAAATCACCGTTTTCTAATCCGTATCCTTTTTTTGTCTAAATAAGAGGCAAGATTAAAAAGCTTATGGCTTTGTCAACTTTAGGCGATTCCAGGAGAAGACTGTATCGAGTTGATGTTTGCATAATTCTGAACCTGAACTCTTAATATAGGTAAGATGATATGTATTGTTTTTAAGTATTCTTTTGGCAGAAAAAAAAATCTTTGTATCCTTCTCCTTTTCATTCCGGAAGATATTATACCCTGGATTAGGAAGTTGTGGACCTTGTCTAGTAACACTTTTGGGGAAGAGGTACATTCTTTTTCATGACTAGTCAGGAGTTTGGTTTATTAAATGAAGATTTTAAGATTTGATGTGGGAGAAGAACTTTAAAGAAATTAATGATACAAAACGTATTCAAATTTTACAACCAGAGTCAGAGGCATGTCTAGAGCTGTCTCTGTGAAGTTTTGAACTAATCAACTGGTGTAAGTACAAGCACATACCTGAGGACTTTTTGTTTCTTCTTGAATTCTATTCTGTTTGCTCCATATTCTCAATCTTCTCTTCTATGTAATTACTAAAGAATCTAAATTGTTCAATGCAAACTTCTTGTTCTCTATGTTGTGCTATAAAATGTCAAAATCTACTTGGAAAGAGCTCTAGGATATTTTTCCAAACAAAAAGTTGACCTCAAAATTATCACCAGGTAAATTGGTGAAAGCAATATTCTTTTTTTCACGGGTGTTGATTTTTGTAATATTAGAAATTTAGCTCATGCTATGGGTTCAAACATTAGAAAGTTGCTGGGACTTATCTGAAAGGATCAAGGGTGATGATGTCTTCATTGTACACAAAACATGAACTTCTGGAGAAACCAACTTGGAAAATGCAACTGGGACTCCTATTGGTGCTTAGGAAAAC
This sequence comes from Spiraea crenata, assembly GCA_033992175.1. NCBI lineage: Eukaryota > Viridiplantae > Streptophyta > Magnoliopsida > Rosales > Rosaceae > Spiraea > Spiraea crenata. The sequence goes on along the minus strand of JAVBHV010000081.1, from coordinate 79,493 downwards.
GAGGAGTAGTTGGACTGAGGAAGAACTAGACAGGTAACTGTTACTTTTGTATAGGGCATATTCTTAGTTACTGAACATAGAGCTTAACCTGCGTTATTTTGGCCCCTCACATTGCAGATGCTCAATCTCTGATCCCAAACATTGCTCCACAAGTCAGAATTGGTCATACTAGTACCAGTTTCAATCTAAGCTCTTCAACCTACAGCACTGTTCGTCTCAGTGGTGAATAGCTTCAAGTACGATAGACTAACCAATTCTGCATGTTGGAGCACACAATAGTGAAGGTATTATAAATCATACTATGGGTTGTGTTTTATACATAGGATTCAAAGTTGAATGCATGCACAGAGTTGTCACGAAATATTCTAATCGATGTCTAGATAGAGTGATGCACAAACAAGTCAAGGCTGTTTTAGTGGTTCCTTGTATTTTTCCCCTGATGTTTACAAAAGTGCATCCTTACTATCTTATTCAAACTAATGAATACACATCCTTGAGCATCCTTGTCGAGTGAATCTGTCTGTCTTTTTTATGGACTGTCTTAATACCAACCCTCCCTTCTTTTTAGCAAGGAAAGTACTTGAATTTGGTCTCTGATTGCATTTTATGTTAGTTGTACCTTCGCCTTTATATTTCTTATATACTAGTTTATGCTTTTTGCATCTCATTGCTTCCAGACTAAATCATGCGTGCGTGAGGTACATGTTCCCCTCAAGAAACATGTTTCAAGTTCCGGATGTGGTTTGTAGGAGCCCCACCTTCTAATGAGTAATAGCCTCTGCTGCTATAAAGAGTAGATCAGTTTCACTTTTGTATTAGTATGTTGGGATACATGAAGGTAGTGCAGCAACTTTTGACTTTTCACATGAAGGTAAGACTCATACATGTGTTATTTTCTCCTACATGTGTTATTTTATGAATTCATGATGTTTTGTAAAATTTTCAATATTAAAAATGTCTGTTGCACCGGTTAAGCTGATGGTAGTCCCATCAGATGCCTCCAGTGGTGGGTCTCAAGGAATAATGGAAGATTACTGGGTTTTATCTGATATGCGTCCTTTATACCCAGGTAGTTAATTAGCATCATGTGAAAAGTTGGAAACAACATTTTGGGAGAGCTTGTTTTTGTTATTCTGCATGAAAGGTTACAATTTTGCTGCATGCTGTTGCCTCTGGACTTGGGCAAATTGATAAATACTCCCATGGAGATGATATCCTGTAAGTGTATAGTTCATTTATTGTAGATTATTTCCTGGGCACGCACCTCTCAGCTATGGCGTTGATATCTTTTTCACATATCTGATTTCATAATGTTTTGCAGCTCTGAAATTTATTTATATATAGTCACGTAACCACTATTTTCACTTATTCATCTCAAAAGAAATTGTTGTCAAGTTAGCTGAAGAAGATGGGAGGTTCTACATCGAGTTCTAAAAGGTTTCTCCGCACAAGTTTGTGCTTTGTATTGTTTCTGATTTTCGTGGTTAATTTGTTGCTATTGCTGTTTTTGAGCTCTTATTTTGTTGATGATGGACTGACTGGAAGGACAGAGCTTTTAAGTTGTCATCAAGTTGGCCAGTATATCAACTGTAACTGTACTTGCACAGCATGCTACATGGTTCAAGAAACACGATTTAAGTTATAGTCTCTGAAGAGTAAAAGCCTCAGTTGCTATAAAGAGCAGTCACTTTATCTTTTATATTTGTATGTTTGGATGATGTTTGGACGCCTAGTTTTTCCTGTAGGTTTTAAAAATTAAGTTATTAGACTTTGCATCTCTGTACTCATGAAATTGACAGCAATGCCTTATTGAAAGCAATGGCTTATTGAAAGCAATGCCTGTTTCTTTTTCTTTTTCTTAAGTTTTCTTTTCAGTTTCTTTTTCAGTATTGTCTACAGTTACAGAGTTTCTCTGTTTTTCTTGAAAAGGTTTTCTCGTACCCTATTATGTATGGCGACTCATAGGAGGTTATTCTAAACGGAAATTGTTCATGTAATGCATCTAGTGCAGCAACCTGTGGCTTTTCTTGTCTTATGTCTTATTGTTTTAATGCACATGTATCTCTGCCATTCTTTTCATTTTGTAATTAACTAAGGTTTATTAATGCTTTGCAGGATACTCGTTTTTAAGAAAAACTTGACGAAGCTGCCCTGGAGAATGTCAAGATTTTGAATCTACTTACATAATGTAATTTAATATACTCTCTTTGTTAGGAGGCTGATACGGAGGAAATAGAGTATGCTATGGATCCGAGATGGCCAAAGCTAGTGGTTCCTCTGGAGAGGATCGTTGACCTCAAGTCTGTTTCTGTTTATTCAGTTGGGAAGGTTTTGTCCTGCAACTGTAAGACGGCCAAACCACTGATCTATCTCGGTTTTTGTCTAAATAAGGGGCAATTGTCAATTTATAGGCGAATCCAGAAGGAGGCTGTTATGGAGATCTTGGCTGGTGAGTTCCATCTAAGAAAATGTTGGTATACTTCATGTTGGTAAATTTGTACTTGCTGCTCGATGTGGTTAATATATTATATCTATCGTTTTTCAATTCTATTCTCTCTACATATGCAGTTCCAATTTGGTTGCATATTTTTTATATCCTTTTTTATTCAGTTTCTTCTGTTTGTTATCGAGGTAGATGTTGTTTCCACTGAGATGGAGCCCGACTAACCTTGGCAAGGCGTAAGGTGCCTGAGTTTGAAACATCCGACCAAGTTTGTTCTGTGAGAGTAATGGATACTTCTAATCTACAAGAAGAAATGATGGTGACACGAGCAGAGAACAAGAAGTTATTTCTTTAATTTTGAAATATTAGTTATGATTTCGGTATTTGTTGAGCTCACTGGATCGTGTTATTTATTGCAGATGCTGGAAGCCCCCTGTTATGATTTCCTACTGTTGACATTTTCTTCTTATCTCCATCTGTTGGATGCCACCCTGGATCAGTTGCTATTTTGGTTTTAGATATTGCTGCATAGGGTTGGGCATCCTGACTGGAATACTCGGAGGAGCTGGATTGTTGACCAATTTTTGGTCAAATAGTTCCAAAGCCGGCTTTTGTCCTTAGGATCAAGAACATGTTGGTAACCGGATTGGACTGGTATATTTATTGTTTTACCTTTGGTCTAATAAGTGTGCTTGAGAAGATTACTTTTCTGTGATGAGACCTATATTGCATGTTTATTTGGCCAGGTGTTTGGGGAGTTTTATTTGGCTGTTTTGGCTGGGTCCTTGGGTGGAGTGTGATGGATTTGTAGTTTTATGTTGTGACTTCTTGTTCACTCCTGTAATTTTATTGTTAATTGCAATAAAATTCCGTTTCTTTTTTTTTTTTAAAGAAAAAATATTGCATGTTTATTTTGATTCTTTTAAGTTTCTGTCAAGCAGCTAATTTTGGCCTCTGAGGTCTATCTCGGCACCAATGCATTGTGAATGTCAAGGGCAGAAATGATGGTAACTTTTCTCCTTCAGACATAATTCTAATGTGGAGCAAATTTATAACTTTAGATCTAGATGACCAAGTGCTGATGAAGTAAAATTAAAGTTTGCATTTGTTGATTTAGAAGAAAGACATTCAATTATGATTTTCAGTCTAAATTGATAATTAGTTTTAGAAGCAATGAAATTTGCAGTTGAACTTTTGGATACATAGGAACAAATCACACCTCATGTTTTGGGAATTAAATTCGTCTTGATCACAGTTGAGTTGAACTTATGCTATCGGGGTCTTGTCTTCCAAGTGCTTTATTTTCGTGCTAAAATGACTGCTTCCTCTGAAGCAAGCAATGGATTAAGGCATTTTAATCCATGCTAATGATTTTATACACAGGTTTCAAAAACTCGCACTGAGCACCATGTCACGAGATAAGCTTATCCAGATCTGTATCATGCACCGACAAATCGAGGACGTTTTACTATTTGCTTGTAATTTGCCTCTGATGTAAACAAAAGTGCATTCTTACTTTTTTTTTTTTTTTTTTCAAACTCTGTAAGTTCGCGTCCTTGAGCATCTGGATGCCAGATAGAAATGATGCTTCTTATCTTATCTAGTTGGCCTAAACTGTCCGTCTTTGTTAGGGTTTATCTTTTATCAACCTGTACTTGTATTTATATTCAACATAGTATGACGAAGCTGTAATCTCAGCTTGTTGGGCTACGGGGACCCTTATATGCAGATTTCTTCTGGCCAAAATTTTCTTGATTTTCTGTCACTATTGCATGTGAACGAGATATATGAGGTATGTGTTTCTGAGAGGAGTGTTCAAGAGCAAGGGAAGTACTTGAATTTCAAATCTCTGATTGCATTTTCTGTTTGGCTCAGCATGCCTCGGTATTGAGCTTTAATTTTTTCCAAATTGTTTTCACAGGTCGATCAGCCCGTCAAGCACCCCATCCTGCTAGCTCTCCTCAGCCAGGTACATAAATTATCTGAGGGGAGAATATGAGTAGACTAGAGGAGCTGACCTTTTCTGTCATTGCGTTATAATGTCCATGAGTTCACTAAATGAGGAATTGCTGAGTTTCTTGAGGAGGTGACTGCTACCATTCCTTTGTACATTTAATTTCAATTGTGGTTTACTGAATAATTCTATTTTCGTTGTGCAATTGCCTTATAGGAATCATATCTATAACTAGTGAGAGGTAAGATTTTCTTCTTCTGCCGAAAAGTTTTCTTGATTTTCTATCACTATTGCATGTGAACGAGATATATGAGGTATTTGTTTTTTTTGAGACAGTGTTCAAGAGCAAGGGAAGTACTTGAATTTCGAATCTCTGATTGCATTTTCTGTTTGGCTCAGCATGTCTCGGTATTCAGCTTTAAACTTTTTAAACTTGCCCCTCAAGCACCCTGTCCTGCTAGCTCTCCTCAGAAAGGTACATAAACTAGCTGAGGCAAGAATATGAGTAGACTAAAGGAGCTGACCTTTTCTGTCATTGCGTTATAATGTCAATGCTTTTAGTAAATGAGGAATTGCTGAGTTTCGTGTGGAGGTGACCGCTACACCGTTCCTTTGTACATTGAATTTGAAAATTGTAGTTTACTAAATTATTTCAGTTTCGTTGTGCAATTGCCCTATAGGAATCATATCTATAACTAGTGAGAGGTAAGATTTTCTCTGCTGGAGAGAGAAGCTAGTTAGGAGTATACGTCAGATAAGTTTTCAAATATAAGTTTTCAATCATTTACCGACGCCAAAATTTTTTTAACATGTGATGGGAATATTTAGATTAAAATTCTGAGACATTGTACCTATTATTTGTCAGATAATACATGATGAATGTTGGAATGATTTAATTGTTTAAATGTGGAGGCAACTCTGCTTTGCCTTGTCATTTTGTAATATCTTTCGGTTTGTTATTGGTGCAGCATATACTTAATATGCATTTTTGAAGAAGAACCTGGAGAAGGTGCTGTGAATCATTTCAGGATTTTCATTCCACTGTAAGATCTTCATGAATTGCTAATATAACACAGCATCATTTACTTAGTTAATAAGTGAAAGATTTCTTCTGACAAAAACTATTGCATATGAATGAGATATTTGAAGTAGGCTTCTGAGAGAATTTGTTCAAAGATTGATAATTACATTTTAGGTATGCTAGATTCCCTCACGAATGAATGAGATGCCATTTCATGGCACCGTTATACTTCTGTAGATCGTAGGGGTCACACTGAACATTCGTTCTTTCAAAATATGCAGTAAGCACATTCTACCTAGATAAATTGGACATATGTAGCCTATGACCACTAGCCACTAGGTGCTTCCAATATCTCACTTGTTGAGAGAAAATGTTTCTATTATATGTTTGTAAGTGTATAGTTCATTTATTGCAGGTTACTTCTTGGGCATGCACCTCTTAGCCATGGTGATGATATCTATATTGCATCTCTGATTTCATAATGTCTTGCAGGTCTGAATTTCACTTGTATATAGTCGCGTCCACTATATCCACTTATTGGTGCGAGGTTGTTTTATCTAGTATGCGTCCTTTATACCCTCGTAATTCATTAGCGTCATGTGAAAGGTTGGAAACAGAATTTTGTGAGAACTTTTTTTTGGTATTCTTCATGACTACTCAGGAGTATGGTTTATTAAAATTTCGTTAAAAAGGTTTCAAATCTCTGATTGCATCTTTGTGGTTAATTTGTTGCTATTTCTGTTTTTGAACTATTATTTTGTTTTAGATGTTGCTGTTCTTGAAATCCTATTTTGTTGACAATGGACTGACAAGAAAAGAAAAGCGTTTAAGTTGTCATCAAGTTGGCCAGTATATCAACTGTAAATGTAGTTGCACAACATGCTACATGGTTCTCCTCAAGAAACACGATTCAAGTTATTGTCTCTGAAGAGTAATAGCCTCTGTTGCTATAAAGAGTTGTCACTTTGTCTTTGATAGTTGTATGTTTGGATGCCTAGTTTGTCTGTTTAGGTTTTAAGAATTAAGTTATTAGGCTTTGCATATCTGTACTCATGATGTTTCTCCCAAAACTGTTTTCTGAGTCAAAACACCAAATTGAAAGCAATGCCTTATTGAAATCAATGCCTTACTGAAAGCAAGGCCTGGTTCTTCCGTTGCAGCTGATTATAAGACATTGTACAAAGAATTTTAGGCGGACTCATGATGTGCTTCTAGCCATTTGGGTTCAATAAAAATCTGTAAAGTTCTTCCCTTGTGATTATAAGACATTTATGCGGACTCATGATGTTCTTCAAGCCGTTTGGGTTCAATAAAAATCTGTAAAAAATGTACACAATGTTAGATACGTCAACTGTGTTTGGCTTGGTTATAATTAATTTCTTTTGCTTTGCAGCATAACGCAGAACCTGAAGTTGTCGACCTCTTAATGGAGGTTAGTTTATATGTATAGCTTTACTGTTCTTTTGTCAGAAGTTCCTATTAGCCTTTCCAGTTTCTTTCTCGACTTGATGGTTGGTCTAATGCGAGGTCGTAGATCCTTATCTGTTACTTGAGCATGGTGATAGTACAAATGTTAAGAGGACTTGTCTCTGCATAACCAGCTCAGCAAGGTAAGCAGATTTGACCCTCAAATATGATGTTGGGCTTCTTGTCTGGAATAAAAGCATGGATATGTGACACTAAGTAGTTAAATGCAGCAAACTTAATTACAGCTTCAAGCTGACTATGAGACATTGTACAAAGAATTTATATGCAGACTCATGATGTACTGAAAGTCATTTGGTGTCATTAAAATCTGTAAATGTACACAATGTTAGATAGGACAACTGTGTTTGGGTTGGTTCTAATTAATTTCTTTTGCTTTGGAGCATAATGCAGAACCTGAAGCTATCAACCTCGTAATGGAGGTAAGTTTATATGTATAGCTTTACTATTCTCCTTCCCATTTCCTTTCTGGAACTCATGGTTTTACCAGTCCCAGGTCGTAGACCTGTATCTGTTACTTGAGCATGGTGATAGTACAAATTTTAAAGACTTGTCTCTTCATAACCAGCTCAACAAGCTGGGCAAATTCCGCACTGAATTACAAAGTTGTGCTTCTTGTATGGAATATAAGCATGAATATGTGAGCCGAAGTAGTTAAATGCAGCAAACCTAACGACAGCTTGAAGCTGATTATGAGACATTGTACAAAGAAATTTATGCAGACTCATGATGTACTTCAAGCATTTTGGTGTCAATAAAAATTTGTAAAATGTACACAACGTTATATGGGATATCTATCCTTGGTTTGGTTTTAATTAATTATTTTTTTTTTCAGCATAATACGGACCTGAAGCTGTTGACCTCTAAATAGAGGTAAGTTTATATACATAGCTTTACGATTTTTTTGTTAGAAATTTCTATTATCCTTCCCATTTTCTATCTGGAACTGATGGTTTGACCAACGTCAGGTCGTAGACCTTTATCTGTTACTTGAGCATGGTGATAGTACAAATTTTAAGAGGACCTGTCTCTACGTAGACAACTCAGCACGGTAAGCAGATTTGACCCTGAACTACGAAGTTGTGCTTCTTGCCTCTACCTAACCAGCTCAGCAATGTAAGTAGATTAGATCCGTAATTTAAGAAGTTTTGGGGGAAGAAGTACATTCGTTTACATGACTACTCGGGAATATGGTTTATTAAAATTTCCTTAGAAAGGTTTTAAGATAAGATTTAGGGGAAAACTTTGAAGAAATTAATAAGAAATATATTCATGTAAACCTTATTAATTTCTTCAAAGTTTTTAACGGTTGGGGACGATGAGTTATTTGGATAATGAAGAAAATTAAAACCACTTGGCAAAGAAAAGAACTTAGCTTGCATTCTAGAAAATGGTAGCTTCTTAAATCAAGAAGTCCTGTGCCTGGTAGGTGAAATCGGTCTGCCTCTTAGCTGTCACTTCAAGCCGTTCAATATCTCGTCTGCCCTTGAACTCTCCTCTATCGAGATAGGCTGGTGGGCTACTAACTGTAGCTTAAAAACTCTTGTAAGAGGTTTAAGACGCAAGTTTTATTATCCAAATATATCCGATAAAAATCAGCTTTAGAGTTTTTTGCGGGTCTTTTCGTTTTAGAGTCAAGTGACGAAACTTTTCTTTTAGGGTGCTTTGTACTGCTACTGTTGCCAGATATCAGTTTAATGTGTGTGCCTTGCATGACCATAAAGTATTTATATCTAAAATTTAAGTTTAGGGTTTGTGCAAAAATTCTCATATCATGCCTTCTCCTTATTTTTAAAAAATCATGCGCATCAGTTGCTTCTCCTTATCTTAAAAAATCTTGTGCATTAGTTGCTTTCATGATTTCGTGAAAACTAATACTATTTGCATATCAAACAATAGGGGGCTCTAAGGTACAGTATGAATTTTCACTCTCTTCTTCTGCTTGTCTCTCTTATGATTTCCTAGTGTTTATATTTTCTTCTTATCTCCATGTTGTTGGATATCACCCTTGATCATATGCTATTTTGGTTTTAGCTTTTGCTGCATAGGTTTGGGCATCCTGACTGGAATACTCGGATGAGCTGGATTGTTGACCAATTTTTGGTCAAAAATTTCCAAGCCAGCTTATGACCTTAGGTTTGGGCTTCCTGACTGGAATATTGGTATATTTATTGTTTTACCTTTGGTCTAACAAGTGCGCTTGAGAAGATTATTTTTGAGATGAGAGACCTATTTGCATGCTTATCTGATTCTTTCTAGTTTCTGTAATGCAGCTGATGTTGGTCGTTGAGGTCCATCTCAGCACCTCTACACTGTGATTGTCAAGGGCATAAATGATGGTAACTTTTCCGTGTTAGACAGAATTCTAATGTGGAGCATATTTATAACTTTAGGTCTAGATGACGACCAAGTACTTTTGAAGTAAGATTAAAGTTTGGATGTGTTGATTTAGAAGAATGACATTCATCTATAATTTTCAGTCTAAATTGATAAATTAGATCTTAGAAGCAATAAAATTTGCAGTTGAACTTTTGGATACATAGGAACAAATCAAACCACATGTTTTGGGAATTAAGCCCTTCTTGTTCACAGTTGAGTTGAACTTGTGGTATCAGGGCTTTTCTTCCAAGCGCTTTATTTTTCGTGTTGAAATGAATGCTTTCCTCTGACCCAAGCAATGGATTAAGGCATTTTAATCCATACTAGTGATTGGGTTTAATACACAGGTGTCAAAAAAGAAAACTCGCACTGAGCACCATGTCACGAGAACCTAATCCAGATCTGCATAGGGAGATGTACAGACAAAATCAAGGTCGTTTTACTGTCTGCTTGTAGTTTGCCTCTGATGTAAACAAAAGTGCTTTCTCTCTTTTTTTTTTTCACTCAGTAAGTACACGTCGTTGAGTGTATGGATGTCAGATAGAAACGATGTTTTTTTATCTTATCTAGTAGGTCTAAACTGTCAGTCCTTGTTATGGTTTGTCTTTTATCAACCTGTACTTATATTTATATTCAACTTAATCTAACGAAGCTGTAATCTCAACTCGTTGGGGTTTGCTACGTGGACCCTAATCTGAAGATTTCTTCTGCCCAATAGTTTCTTGCATGTGAATGAGATACATGAGGGAGCTATTTCTGAGAAAGTGTTCAACAGCAAGGGAAGTACTTGAATTTCAAATCTCTGATTGCATTTTTGTGGTTAATTTGTTGCTATTGCTTTTTTTGAACTAATATTTTGTTTTAAATGTTGATGTTCTTGAAATCCTATTTTGTTGATGAACAGTGTGTTTAAGTTGTCATCAAGATATCAACTGTAACTGTACTTGCACAGCATGCTACATGGTTCCCCTCAAGAAACATGATTCAAGTTATTGTCTCTGAAGAGTAATAGCCTCTGTTGCTATAAAGAGTAGTCACTTTTTCTTTTACGTTTGTATGTTTGGATGCCTAGTTTTTCTTTTTAGGTTTTGAGATTTAAGTTATTAGACTTTGCATCTTTGTACCCATGATGTTTGTCCGAAACTATTTTCTAAGCCAGAACACCAAATTGAAAGCAATGCCTTACCGAAAGCAAGGCATGGTTCTTTTTCCTTTTTCTTAATTTTTCTTGTAGGTTTCTTTTTCAATATTATCTACAGTTACATAGTTTCTCTGTCTTTATTTATTAGCAAGAACTTTTTCTTATATCCTATTATGTATGGAAACTCATAGAAGTTTATTCTACATGGAAATTGTTTATGTAATGGAGCTAGTGCAGCAAATTTTGGCTTTTGACATGAAGGTAAGATTCATACCATGCTTGCGTTAGTGCCATGAATAAGTGCTTTGTAATTTGGAAATGTATCCTGTAGTTAAGGATGGAAATTAACAATCTGGATCCTCTTCGCTTGTGTCCTAAGTATAAATGTAATTTGTATTATCTGTTTTGTGGGAATAAAAGCTGGTATTGGATAAATGCAGCAATACCCAATTAGTGTACATTGTGCAAAAAAATTTATGCAGGACTACTCATTGTGTACTTCAAGCTATTTGGTGTCGATAGAATTATATAAAATGTACACAATGTTAGATAGGACAACTATGTTTTGTTTGGTCCTAAATTGTGTTGGCCCTGAATTAAGCAGATTAGTCCCTGAATTAAGAAGTTTTGGCCCTTGTTTGGTAACATTTGGGGGGCAAAGTATACTTTTTATTTACATAACTACTCATCACTAGGGTGATTTATTAAAAGCTCCTTAAAAAGGTTTTAACATAAGATCTAGGAATTTTATTTAAACTTTAAAACAAGGGTCATAGGCATGTCTAGAGCTGTCTTAGTGAAGTATCGAACTAATCCACTGGTATAGGTAAATACATAGTTAAGGACTTGAATGTTTTTGTTTCTTGAATTCTCTAGTGTTGCCTCCTTTTGACATTTCAAGACCTGGTGGGCATGGGCCTGTCTTCCAACATCGTACTCAAGTTAACTCAGGGTCTTCTGTTATTTCTCTCTGTTTTATTCAGCTTGTCTCTCATCTCGTTTCTATATGTACATTTTCTTCTTATCTCCATGTGTTGCAGATATATTCCTGGACCCAATGCTATTTTGGTTATAGATTTTGCTGCATGGGCTGGGCATGCCGATCGGAATACCCGGAAGAACCGGATGGTTGGCCAATATTTGGTCAAACAATTCGAAGAACCAGCCCAGGTCCCCCAGATCCAAAACCTGTTGGTAACCGAATGGACTCATTATATTTTTTGTGAAGTTTAATTTTGTAAATTTATGAATATTATCCACAATGTCAGCCATTTATTGAGGGTTTACCCTCTTTACTTACGCTTCACTACATGGGATTGCCGCTTAAAAACCCAGATTCCCCAACTCCCTTTCCTCTTTCCAAACGTCCATGGTCGATTCTCCATCTCCATCTCAATTCTCTCCATCTTCCATCTCCATACCTAATAAAGTATGGATGAGTAACGACCAATTTTATCTTCTGTCTGATAAGGGTTTTTGAGAAGTGTATTTTCCTGTGATGAGACCTATATTGCATGTATATCTCCTTACAAGTTTTTGACATGCAATGATATACTAAAAATGGCACGCAACTTAAACCTGCAATAGATTGTCAAGATATAGTATAGACTAAGCAATGATGGTTCATTTCCAGAGATTGAGTGCATACATGCAATTCACGTTAACAGAAGAAAGATAAGAAGCAAAAGTAAAGCAAATGACAATTAGGGGGGTTTTAGAGTTTATCAATGCAAAGGTAAATAAAACAATGAATTTAAGTTGAGAAATCAATTATTTGGGTACTCACTCGGTTTTTAACGCAAGGAAGAGAACAACGTTTTCGTGATTGTATTTGCTCCGTTTTCAACAAAAACTTACCAAGTTACTGTTTATGCGTAGCTTGATGTGGTAACAAAAGCAGCAACTTCTTCGCAATATGATTGTCACTCATTTGGGTACTCACTCGATTTTTAACGTAAGGAAGAGATTAGCGTTTTTGTGACCGTATTTTGCTCCGTTTTCAACCAAAAGTTACCAAGTTACTGTTTATACATAGCTTGATGTCGTAACAAAAGCAGCAACTCAATTAGCGAAATGATGGTCACTAATTTGGGTACTCACTCGGTTTTTCACGCAAGGAAGAGATTAGCGTTTTCGTGTCCTTATTGACCGTTTTCAACAAAAACTGATAAAGTGAACAGTAGCAGCACAATTCCGAATAAGATGGTCACCGATTTGGGTACTCGCTCAGTTTTTAACACAAGGAAGAGAACAACGTTTTCGTGACTGTATTTGCTCCGTTTTCAACCAAAAGTTACCAAGTAACTGTTCATACATAGCTTGATGTCTAGCAAAAGGTGCAGCTCAATTCCGAATATGATGGTCACCGATTTGGGTACTCAGTCGGTTTTTAACACGAGGAAAAGAATAGCGTTTTCGTGACCATATTTGCTCCGTTTTAACCAAAAACTTACCAAGTTACTGTTCATAAGTAGCTTGATACCATTAAAAAAGCAGAACCTCAGTTCAGAATATGATGGACACTCAGTTGGGTACTCACTCGGTTTTTAACGCAAGGAAGAGAACAGCGTTTTCGTGACCGTATTTGCTCAGTTTTCAATAAGAACTTACCAAGTTACTGTTTATGCATAGCTTTATGTTGTAACAAAAGTAGCAGCTGAATTCCGAATATGATGGTTACCGATACTCATTGGGTTTTTAACATAAGGAAGACAACAGCGTTTTCGTGACCGTATTTGCTCTGTTTTCAAGAAAAACCTACCCACTTACTGTTCATACATAGCTTGATGTCGTGACAAAAGTAGCAGTTCAATTCCCAATATGATGGTATTAGCGTTTTCGTGTCCTTATTGACCGTTTTCAACAAAAACTGATAAAGTGATATGCAAATAGCACACAACTTAACCCTGCAATATGTTGTCAAGATGTAGTATAGAATAAGCAAGGATCATTTATTACCAGAGATTGAGGGTACACATGCAATTGACGTTAACAGAAGAAAGATAAGAAGTAAGAGTAAAACAAATGATAATTAGGGGGGTTTTAAAGTTTATCAATGCAAAGGTAAATAAAACAACGAATTTAAGTTGAGAAATCAGATGATAAAGACGTTAGGAACTCAGTAATCCACCACCAATTATGATCAAAACTAGTCATGTTATCTAAATCCAATTACTATGCCGTGAGAACGAAATCTGCCAAGAACATATCAAAATGCAATCAATGTCCTTATTTTACTCCCCAGAATTACTTAGTCTAGGTGAACGCACGCTAGCCAAGCCTATTGAACATGCAATCAAGGTATAGAACGCTATCCTATCAACAACAGATTCAAAGCATTAAGCATACATGGAATTTTGACAGATTATAAGACCACACTAGTATAGAACGCTTTTTAGCATGCAAATCCCAATCGATTGACTTAACTATTGTCCATAGTTGTTACTACTTATGAATTAAGACCACAAAACAATTAGGTGAGTTATTATCTTAAATCTAGCTTCAGTTACAAGCAACAGTTCCAAGTATGCATCCTTATAACAATAGCACATAACAGATATCTGTAATCCAAAGTCAAACAATCATTCTCACACATGAAACATAGAAGTCGAATTTAGATGAACATGCTTAAAGGTTTATCACATAATTAGGGCTTCAAACTTCGCCCCTAACAAAAGGTAACTAGCCAGACATGGTTTTGAAATCCATAATTAAGAGTATAATAGAATCAGGGTTACAAGGGAAAGAAAAACCAAGGAAGGTGATGAAGATGGTCAGAGCAGCCACTGATGCACATCTTTGAGAGATCCAAGAACGCAAGGCAGCGTCAAAAAGAAGGTAGCAGCAACTGGGAACGGTGGATGAAAAGATTCTTCCTTCAGACGATGAGAAATCAAAAACCAATTAGGGCTAGAGAAGAAGAACGACTTTCTGAAGAGAAGGGTGTGCGAGATCTCTTCAATTAGGTCTCCAAGGGCGTGCTTTTATAGGCAAAGGATCAGCAAAGAGTCCTAATCCTCGTGGGAAATATTAATGACCTCCTTTGACTGACTTTCCTATTTTGACTGGGACTTTCCCTTAATTTGGTCTTCTTTTCCTTAACTGATTAGGCCAATATTGTGCGAATCTTTGAGCTCATTCAACCCTATATAAGTGCTGAATTTGTCTGAAGTGCTCCCCAAGTCTTCTGATTTCTTTCGGCCCACGAAGCGGGCTTGATCAGTTTCCGGTCAGTTTTTCGGTCAAACCGTACACTGGTCAGTAAAACGCGCATAGAATGGACACCAGGGCTCCGATTAACGAACCGTAAAATCCTACGGTTAGCTAATATCCATATCTTTGCAGCTATGCATTTCTTTTGGTCCGAGTCCCTATATCGGTCAACGTTCTTGTCCGACATCATTGACAGTTTTGCGAAAACTGAATTTTTGACAGACTTTTTTGTCAACGGCTTCTTTCACCTACAAAACATAAAACAAACGTAAAACACACATAGAAATGAAGACTTAGCTGCTTAGCAGTAGGTAAATAACGCCAAAAACATGTATAAATAAGCTCACATCATAAAGTTACTGTTCAAATGTAGCTTGATGTCCTGAGCAAAGTAGCAGCTCAATTCCGAATAAGATGGTCACTGATTTGGGTACTCATTCAGTTTTTAACACAAGGAAGAGAACAACATTTTCATGACCGTATTTGCTCCGTTTTAACCAAAAACTTACCATGTTACTGTATATGACTAGCTTGATACCATAAAAAAAGCAGAACCTCAGTTCGGAATATGATGGACACTCAGTTGGGTACTCACTTGGTTTTTAACGCAAGGAAGAGAACAACGTTTTCGTGACTGTATTTGCTCAGTTTTCAATAAAACCTTACTAAGTTACTGTTTATGCATAACTTTATGTCGTAACAAAAGTAGCAGCTGAATTCCGAATACAATGGTTACCGATACTCTTTGGGCTTTTAACATTAGGAAGAGAACAGCGTTTTCGTGACCGTATTAGCTCTATTTTCAAGAAAAACCTACCCACTTACTGTTCATACATACTTGATGTCGTAACAAAACTAGCAGCTCAATTCCCAATATGATGGTCACCGATTTGGGTACTCATTCAGTTTTCAACACAAGGATGAAAACGGCATTTTCGTGACCGTATTTACTCCGTTTTCAACCAAAACTTACCAACAAACTGTTCATAGGTAGCTTCATATGGTAACAAAAGATGCAGCTCAATTCCGAATATGATGGTCACCGATTTGGGTACTCATTCGGTTTTTAACACAAGGCAGAGAACAGCATTTTCGTGGCCGTATCAGCTCCGTTTTCCACCAAAACATACAAATTTACTGTACATGAATAGCTTGATGTCCTAACAAAAGTTGCAGCTCAATTCCGAATATGAGGGTCACCAATTTGGCTACTAATTTGGTTTTTAACGCAACGAAGATAACAGCGTTTTCGTGACCGTATTTGCTCCGTTTTCAACCAAAACTTACCAAGTTACTGTTCATGAGTAGCCTGATGTCATAGCGAAAGCAGCACCTCAGTTCGGAATATGACGGTCACTCAGTTGCGTACTCACTCGGTTTTTAACAAAAGGAAGAGAACAGCGTTTTTGTGACCGTATTTGCTCTGTTTTCCACCAAAAACTTTCTAGGTTACAGTTCATATGCACCTTCATGTCGTAACAAAAGTTGCAGCTCAATTCCGAATGTGAGGGTCACCGACTTGGGTACTCATTCTGTTTTTAAAGCAAGGAAGAGACCAGCGTTTTCTTGACCGTATTTGCTCCAATTTCATCCAAAACTTACCAAGTTACTGTTCATGAGTTGCCTGATGTCATAGCAAAAGCAGCACCTCAGTTCAGAATATGACGGTTACTCAGTTGGGTACTCACTCGGTTTTTAACGGAAGAAAGAGAAAACTGCATTTTCGTGACCGTATTTGCTCCGTTTTGAACAAAAACTTACCATGTACAGTTCATCTGCACCTTCATGTTGTAACAAAAGTTGCAGCTCAATTCCGAATGTGAGGGTCGCTGATTAGGGTACTCTTTCGGTTTTTAACGCCAAGAAGAGAACAGCGTTTTCCTGACCATATTTGCACCGTTTTCCAGTAAAACTTACCAAAATACTGTTTAAGAATAGCTTGATGTCGTAACAAAAGTTGGATCTCAATTCCGAATGTGAGGGTCACCGATTTTGGTACTCATTCGGTTTTTAAGGCAAGGAAGAGAACAGCGTTTTCGTGACCGTATTTGCTCCGTTTTCCCCCAAAACTTACTAAAATACTGTTTATGAATAGCTTGATGTCGAAACAAAAGTTGGATCTCAATTCTGAATGTGAGGGTCACCGATTTTGGTACTCATTCGGTTTTTAACGCATGGAGGAGAACAGCGTTTTCGTGACCGTATTTGCTCCGTTTTCAACCAAAACTTACCAAGTAACTGTGTATGAGTAGCCTAATTTCATAGCAAAGGCAGCACCTCAGTTCGGAATATGATGGTCACTCAGTTGGGTACTCACTCGGGTTTTAACGCATGAAAAAGAGAACAGCGTTTTCGTGACCATATTTGCTCCGTTTTCAACCATAACTTACCAAGTTACTGTTCATTAGTAGGTTGATGTCGTAAGAAAAGTTGGAGCTCAATTCCGAATGTGAGGGTCACTGATTTGGGTACTCATTCGGGTTTTGAAGCAAGGAAGAGAACAGCGTTTTCGTGACCGTATTTGTTCCGTATTCATGCAAAACTTGCCAAGTTACTGTTTATCGACAGCCTGATGTCATACCAAGAGCAGCACCTCAGTTCGGAAAATGATGGTCACTCAGTTGGGTACTCACTCCGGTTTCAACGCAAGAAATAGAGAACAGCGTTTTCGTGACCGTACTTGCTCCGTTTTCCACCAAAACTGACCAACTTACTGCTCATGAGTAGCATGATGTCGTAACAAAAGTTGGAGCTCAATTCCGAATGTGAGGGTCACTGATTTGGGTACTCACTAGGTTTTTAACGCAAGGAAGAGAACAGCGTTTTCGTGACCGTATTTGCTCCGTTTTCAACCAAAACTTACCAAGTTACTATATATGAGTAGCCTGATGTCATAGCAAAAGGGGCACCTCAGTTCGGAATATGATTGTCACTCAGTTGGGTACTCACGCGGGTTTTAACGCAAGAAAGAGAGAACAGCGTTTTCGTGGCCGTATTTGCTCCATTTTCAACCAAAACTTAGCTAGTTACTGTTCATGAGTAGCTTGATGTCGTAACAAAAGTTGGAGCTCAATTCCGAATGTGAGGTTCACTGATTTGGGTACTCAATCGGTTTTTAACGCAAGGAAGAGAACAGCATTTTCGTGACCGTATTTGCTCCGTTTTCCACCAAAACTCACCAAGTTACTGTTCATGAGTAGCTTGATGTCGTAACAAAAGTTGGAGCTGAATTCCGAATGTGAGGGTCACCGATTTGGGTATTCATTCGGTTTTTAACGCAAGGAAGAGAGAACAGCATTTTCAGGACCGTATTTGCTCCGTTTTCCACCATAATTGACCAAGTTACTGTTCATGAGTAGCTTGATGTCCTAACAAAAGTTGGAGCTCAATTCCGAATGCGATGGTCACTGATTTGGGTACTCACTCGGTTTTTAACGCAAGGAAGAGAGAACAGCGTTTTCGTGACCGTATTTGCTCCGTTTTCCACCAAAACTCACTAAGTTACTGTTCATGAGTAGCTTGATGTCGTCACAAAAGTTGGAGCTGAATTCCGAATGTTAGGGTCACCGATTTGGGTACTCATTCGGTTTTTAACGCAAGGAAGAGAGAACAGCGTTTTCGTGACCGTATTTGCTCCGTCTTCCACCAAAACTCACCCAGTTACTGTTCATGAGTAGCTTGATGTCGTAACAAAAGTTGGAGCTGAATTCCGAATGTGAGGGTCACCAATTTGAGTACTCATTCGGTTTTTAACGCAAGGAAGAGAACAGCGTTTTCGTGAACGTATTTGCTCCGTTTTCAACCAAAACATACCAAGTTACAGTATATGAGTAGCCGTATGTCATAGCAAGAGCAGCACCTCAGTTCGGAATCTGATGGTCACTCAGTTGGGTACTCACTCGGGTTTTAACGCAAGAAAGAGAGAACAGCGTTTTCGGTACCGTATTTGCTCCGGTTTCCACCAAAACTCACCAACTTACTGTTAATCAGTAGCTTGATGTCGTAACAAAAGTTGGAGCTCAATTCCGAATGTGAGGGTCACCAATTTGGGTACTCATTCGATTTTTAACGCAAGGAAGAGAGAACAGCGTTTTCGTGACCGTATTTGCAGCTATGCATTTCTTTTGGTCCGAGTCCCTATATCGGTCAACGTTCTCGTCCTACATCTTCGACAGTTTTGCGAAAACTGAATTTTTTGTCAACGGCTTCTTTCACCTACAAACATAAAACAAACGTAAAACACACATAGAAATGAAGACTTAGCTGCTTAGCAGTAGGTAAATAACGCCAAAAACATGTATAAATAAGCTCACATCATAAAGTTACTGTTCAAATGTAGCTTGATGTCCTGAGCAAAGTAGCAGCTCAATTCCGAATAAGATGGTCACTGATTTGGGTACTCATTCAGTTTTTAACACAAGGAAGAGAACAACATTTTCATGACCGTATTTGCTCCGTTTTAACCAAAAACTTACCAAGTTACTGTATATGAGTTGCTTGATACCATAAAAAAAAGCAGAACCTCAGTTCGGAATATGATGGACACTCAGTTGGGTACTCACTTGGTTTTTAACGCAAGGAAGAGAACAGCGTTTTCGTGACTGTATTTGCTCAGTTTTCAATAAAAACTTACCAAGTTACTGTTTATGCATAACTTTATGTCGTAACAAAAGTAGCAGCCGAATTCCAAATACGATGGTTACTGATACTCATTGGGCTTTTAACATTAGGAAGAGAACAGCGTTTTCGTGACCGTATTAGCTCTATTTTCAAGAAAAACCTACCCACTTACTGTTCATACATACTTGATGTCGTAACAAAACTAGCAGCTCAATTCCCAATATGATGGTCACCGATTTGGGTACTCATTCGGTTTTCAACACAAGGATGAGAACGGCGTTTTCGTGACCGTATTTACTCCGTTTTCAACCAAAACTTACCAACATACTGTTCATAGGTAGCTTCATATGGTAACAAAAGATGCAGCTCAATTCCGAATATGATGGTCACCGATTTGGGTACTCATTCGGTTTTTAACACAAGGAAGAGAACAGCGTTTTCGTGGCCGTATTTGCTCCGTTTTCCACAAAAACATACAAAATTACTGTACATGAATAGCTTGATGTCCTAACAAAAGTTGCAGCTCAATTTCGAATATGAGGGTCACCAATTTGGCTACTCATTTGGTTTTTAACGCAAGGAAGATAACAGCGTTTTCGTGACCGTATTTGCTCCGTTTTCAACCAAAACTTACCAAGTTACTGTTCATGAGTAGCCTGTTGTCATAGCAAAAGCAGCACCTCAGTTCGGAATATGACGGTCACTCAGTTGCGTACTCACTCGGTTTTTAACAAAAGGAAGAGAACAGCGTTTTCGTGACCGTATTTGCTCTGTTTTCCACCAAAAACTTTCTAGGTTACAGTTCATATGCACCTTCATGTCGTAACAAAAGTTGCAGCTCAATTCCGAATGTGAGGGTCACCGACTTGGGTACTCATTCGGTTTTTAAAGCAAGGAAGAGACCAGCGTTTTCTTGACCGTATTTGCTCCAATTTCATCCAAAACTTACCAAGTTACTGTTCATGAGTTGCCTGATGTCAAAGCAAAAGCAGCACCTCAGTTCAGAATATGACGGTCACTCAGTTGGGTACTCACTCGGTTTTTAACCTAAGAAAGAGAGAACAGCATTTTCGTGACCGTATTTGCTCCGTTTTGAACAAAAACTTACCATGTACAGCTCATCTGAACCTTCATGTTGTAACAAAAGTTGCAGCTCAATTCCGAATGTGAGGGTCGCCGATTAGGGTACTCTTTCGGTTTTTAACGCCAAGAAGAGAACAGCGTTTGCCTGACCATATTTGCTCCGTTTTCCAGTAAAACTTACCAAAATACTGTTTAAGAATAGCTTGATGTCGTAACAAAAGTTGGATCTCAATTCCGAATGTGAGGGTCACCGATTTTGGTACTCATTCGGTTTTTAAGGAAAGGAAGAGAACAGCGTTTTTCGTGACCGTATTTGCTCTGTTTTCCCCCAAAACTTACTAAAATACTGTTTATGAATAGCTTGATGTCGAAACAAAAGTTGCATCTCAATTCCGAATGTGAGGGTCACCGATTTTGGTACTCATTCGGTTTTTAACGGAAGGAAGAGAACAGCGTTTTCGTGACCGTCTTTGCTCCGTTTTCAACGAAAAGTTACCAAGTTACTGTTCATGAGTAGCTTGAGGTCGTCACAAAGGTAGCAACTCGATTCGGAATATGGTGGTCCCTCAATTGGGCAGTCGTTCGGTTTTTAACAGAACGAAGAGAACAGCGTTTTCGTGACCGTCTTTGCTCCGTTTTCAACATAAAGTTACCAAGTTACTGTTCATGAGTAGCTTGAGGTCGTCACAAAAGTAGCAACTCCATTCGGAATATGGTGGTCCTTCAATTGGGCAGTCGTTCGGTTTTGAACAGAAGGAAGAGAACAGCGTTTTCGTGACCATCTTTACTCCGTTTTCAACTAAAACTTACAAAATTACTGTTCATGAGTAGCTTGAGGTCGCCACAAAAGTAGCAACTCCATTCGGAATATGGTGGTCCCTCATTTGGGCAGTCATTTGGTTATTAACAGAAGGAAGAGAACAGCGTTTTCGTGACTGTCTTTGCTCCGTTTTCAACGAAAAGTTACCAAGTTACTGTTCATGAGTAGCTTGAGGAGGTCACAAAAGTAGCAACTCGATTCGGAATATGGTGGTCCCTCAATTTGGCAGTCGTTCGGTTTTTAACAGAACGAAGAGAGGAGCGTTTGCGTGACCGTCTTTGCTCCGTTTTCAATACAAAGTTACCAATTTACTGTTCATGAGTAGCTTGAGGTTGTCACAAAGGTAGCAACGCGATTCGGAATATGGTCGTCCCTCAATTGGGCAGTCGTTTGGTTTTTAACAGAAGGAAGAAAACAGCGTTTTCGTGACCGTCTTTGCTCCGTTTTCAACGAAAAGTTACCAAGTTACTGTTTATGAGTAGCTTGAGGTCGTCACAAATGTTGGAACTCGATTCGAAATATGGTGGTCCCTCAATTGGGCAGTCGTTTGGTTTTTAACAGAACGAAGAGAACAGCATTTTCTTGACCGTTGTTGCTCTGTTTTCAACAAAAAGTTACCATGGTACTGTTCATCAGTAGCTTGAGGTCCTCACAAAAGTGGAAACTCGATTCGGAATATGGTCGTCCCTCAATTGGGCAGTCGTTTGGTTTTTAACAGAAGGAAGAGAACAACGTTTTCGTGACCGTGTTTACTCCGTTTTCAACAAGAATTCACTACATTACTGTTCATGAATAGTTTAATGCCCTACCAAAGGTAGCGACTGTTGATGATATACTCGCACATAAACGATATACTAGTATAGTAGTGCACAAGTACGGATGTCGAACCCACAGGGACTGAATAGAACTCAAAATAAGTCACTAAAACATGACTAAGTGCGAAATCGTACAAGTCAGCAAACAAAAAGGGAAATCAGGTTTTTGGTTTGGTTTTGCAAGCGGAAACTTAAAGTACATAAAATAAATCTACAGAGGTCAAATAATACAAATTGGGGTTGAAAATGGTTTTGCAAAGACAAGGAAAGAAGCCTAAGAATCACGATTTCACCACAAACAACCTATTCTGTGCATATTATGAATCCCACAATCACAGTTACTATCTGAATTCAAGGGTCCGTTTCTCTTTTAAATGATCGTCCGTTTGGTGTACCGGTTGTGACCAACTATTCTATCCAGCAACCTAGCTATGGTGTCTAGCCTAGATAACAAGATAGAACGCATAAAGAACAAAGGAAACACAAATAAGGACCAAAGAGTCACATGGCATGGTGTCTGCATTGCAAACTTCTACTTTTCAATCATAAGTCCATCACAATTACTCATGGGTGTCTAAGCTAATTATGACTAAGTAAGATGATATGCAACAGATATGATGGCCAATCATAAACGAAACAAAACACCTTTTAATTGAATCAATGAAAGAAAACAAGAATCAGATATCATGTGATTGCATTCATCATAACAGCACAAGACAGTTTGCAAGGGCTACATCGCAATTCCTAGATAGAATTTAGCTACACATCATAGATAAGAACAATACAGAGGAGTATAGAACAAGCATGATATGAACTGATGAGGGTGGAGATGGAAAATCTGGTTGTCTTCACTATGATGGTGTTGCAGAGGGTTTTGACACGTTTTAAGAACAGAAAGGAACTTCTCAGGCTGAAGGATGAAGGAGACTGAGCATGGATGATCATTTCTCTGGCCTAAGGCCTTGTATTTATAGTAGAGAATGCCCAAGATTTGTGACAGACCCTTCCCCATACTTTGACAGACTTCTCATACCTTCAGCATACCACACCCATGCTTCTGACAGAAATTAACCATGCTTGTGTCAGAACATTATTTGATGCACTTGTTGTTTTGGGCCTTCTTTTCCCTTGAATTGGGTCATCATTATGCCATAATACCAGTGAAAACGTTACCCAGATTCTGGAGCACGATTGGGCCTTCAACTTGGGCTTGGACAGTTTTCGGCCATACCGAATAGCGTTTAGAGAAACGGGCGTAGAGCGGACGCCAGGGCTCCGATCGATGAACCGTCAGTTTTAGCTGCTATCTAACATCCTTGTGTGTGCCATTACATGTAGAGTTCCATCTGGTTCTCAATATCGGTCATAGTTATGGCCCAATCAAAGCTTCTGTCGGTTTTCGGTCAAACCGAGCAGCAATTAGTAAAACAGCCATAACTATGACCAATAAGGCTCCGATTGGCGAATCGTTGATTTTAACAGCTATCTAACACCTTTGTGGTTGTCCTAACATGAAGATTTTGGTCTTCCCCCTTTTTTTTTTTTTTTTTTTTTTTTTTTTTTTTAAACTCTCTTTTTTTTTTAAATCGCGCAAAAATCCTCCAGTGGGTCCCTTTTTTTTTTTTTTTTTTTTTTTTTTTCACAGTTGCACAAAATGGATTAAATGAAACCATTTTATGCTCAATAGACTACCAATAGCATAGAATTGGACAGGTCAGGCATAGCCTAAACGTGAGTGATCAGCGACTTGATTCGGAATATGGTGGTTGCTCATGTGGGAACTAGTTCGGTTTTTAACACGAGGAAGAGAACAGCCTTTTCGTGACCGTCTTTGCTCCGTTTTCAACGAAAAGTTACCAAGTTACTGTTCATGAGTAGCTTGAGGTCGTCACAAAAGTAGCAACTCGATTCGGAATATGGTGGTCCCTCAATTGGGCAGTCGTTCGGTTTTTAACAAAACGAAGAGAACAGCGTTTTCGTGACCGTCTTTGCTCCGTTTTCAACAAAAAGTTATCAAGTTACTGTTCATGAGTAGCTTGAGGTCGTCACAAAAGTAGCAACTCGATTTGGAATATGGTGGTCCCTCAATTGGGCAGTCGTTCGGTTTTTAACAGAATGAAGAGAACAGCGTTTTGGTGACCGTCTTTGCTCCGTTCTCAACGAAAAGTTACCAAGTTACTGTTCATGAGTATCTTAAGGTCATCACAGAGGTAGCAACTCGATTCGGAATATGGTGGTCCCTCAATTGGGCAGTCGTTTGGTTATTAACAGAAGGAAGAGAACAACGTTTTCGTGACCGTGTATGCTCCGTTTTCAAAAAGAATTCACTACATTACTGTTCATGAGTAGTTTAATGCCCTACCAAAGGGATCGACTTGATTCGGAATACGGTAGTTGCTCATGTGGGCACTAGTTCGGTTTTTAACACAACGAAGAGAACAGCCTTTTCGTGACCGTCTTTGCTCCGTTTTCAACGAAAAGTTACCAAGTTACTGTTCATGAGTAGCTTGAGGTCGTCACAAAAGTAGCAACTCGATTCGGAATATGGTGGTCCCTCAATTGGGCAGTCGTTCGGTTTTTAACAGAAGGAAGAGAACAGCGTTTTCGTGACCGTCTTTGCTCCGTTTTCAACAAAAAGTTACCAAGTTACTGTTCATGAGTAGGTTGAGGTCGTCACCAAAGTAGCAACTCGATTCGGAATATGGTGGTCCCTCATGTGGGCAGTAGTTCGGTTTTTAACAGAAGGAAGAGAACAGCGTTTTCGTGACCGTCTTTGCTCCGTTTTCAACAAAAAGTTACCAAGTTACTGTTCATGAGTAGCTTGAGGTCGTCACCAAAGTAGCAACTCGATTCGGAATATGGTGGTCCCTCAATTGGGCAGTCGTTCGGTTTTTAACAGAAGGAAGAGAACAGCGTTTTCGTGACCGTCTTTGCTCCGTTTTCAACAAAAAGTTACCAAGTTACTGTTCATGAGTAGCTTAATGCCCTACAAAAGGTAGCGAGTTGATTCGGAATACGGTGGTTGCTCATGTGGGCACTAGTTCGGTTTTTAACAGAAGGAAGAGAACAGCGTTTTCGTGACCGTCTTTGCTCCGTTTTCAACAAAAAGTTACCAAGTTACTGTTCATGAGTAGCTTGAGGTCGTCACCAAAGTAGCAACTCGATTCGGAATATGGTGGTCCCTCAATTGGGCAGTCGTTCGGTTTTTAACAGAAGGAAGAGAACAGCGTTTTCGTGACCGTCTTTGCTCCGTTTTCAACAAAAAGTTACCAAGTTACTGTTCATGAGTAGCTTGATGCCGTCACAAAAGGTAGCGACTCGATTCGGAATATGGTGGTCCCTCAATTGGGCACTCGTTCGGTTTTTAACAGAAGGAAGAGAACAGCGTTTTCGTGACCGTCTTTGCTCCGTTTTCAACAAAAAGTTACCAAGTTACTGTTCATGAGTAGCTTAATGCCCTACAAAAGGTAGCGAGTTGATTCGGAATACGGTGGTCGCTCATGTGGGCACTAGTTCGGTTTTTAACAGAAGGAAGAGAACAGCGTTTTCGTGACCGTCTTTGCTCCGTTTTCAACAAAAAGTTACCAAGTTACTGTTCATGAGTAGCTTGAGGTCGTCACCAAAGTAGCAACTCGATTCGGAATATGGTGGTCCCTCAATTGGGCAGTCGTTCGGTTTTTAACAGAAGGAAGAGAACAGCGTTTTCGTGACCGTCTTTGCTCCGTTTTCAACAAAAAGTTACCAAGTTACTGTTCATGAGTAGCTTGAGGTCGTCACCAAAGTTGCAACTCGATTCGGAATATGGTGGTCCCTCAATTGGGCAGTCGTTCGGTTTTTAACAGAAGGAAGAGAACAGCGTTTTCGTGACCGTCTTTGCTCCGTTTTCAACAAAAAGTTACCAAGTTACTGTTCATGAGTAGCTTAATGCCCTCACAAAAGGTAGCGAGTCGATTCGGAATACGGTGGTTCCTCATGTGGGCACTAGTTCGGTTTTTAACAGAAGGAAGAGAACAGCGTTTTCGTGACCGTCTTTGCTCCGTTTTCAACAAAAAGTTACCAAGTTACTGTTCATGAGTAGCTTGAGGTCGTCACCAAAGTTGCAACTCGATTCGGAATATGGTGGTCCCTCAATTGGGCAGTCGTTCGGTTTTTAACAGAAGGAAGAGAACAGCGTTTTCGTGACCGTCTTTGCTCCGTTTTCAACAAAAAGTTACCAAGTTACTGTTCATGAGTAGCTTGAGGTCGTCACCAAAGTAGCAACTCGATTCGGAATATGGTGGTCCCTCAATTGGGCAGTCGTTCGGTTTTTAACAGAAGGAAGAGAACAGCGTTTTCGTGACCGTCTTTGCTCCGTTTTCAACAAAAAGTTACCAAGTTACTGTTCATGAGTAGCTTGAGGTCGTCACCAAAGTAGCAACTCGATTCGGAATATGGTGGTCCCTCAATTGGGCAGTCGTTCGGTTTTTAACAGAAGGAAGAGAACAGCGTTTTCGTGACCGTCTTTGCTCCGTTTTCAACAAAAAGTTACCAAGTTACTGTTCATGAGTAGCTTGAGGTCGTCACCAAAGTAGCAACTCGATTCGGAATATGGTGGTCCCTCAATTGGGCAGTCGTTCGGTTTTTAACAGAAGGAAGAGAACAGCGTTTTCGTGACCGTCTTTGCTCCGTTTTCAACAAAAAGTTACCAAGTTACTGTTCATGAGTAGCTTGAGGCCGTCACCAAAGGTAGCGACTCGATTCGGAATACGGTGGTCCCTCATGTGGGCACTAGTTCGGTTTTTAACAGAAGGAAGAGAACAGCGTTTTCGTGACCGTCTTTGCTCCGTTTTCAACAAAAAGTTACCAAGTTACTGTTCATGAGTAGCTTGAGGTTGTCACCAGAGTAGCAACTCGATTCGGAATATGGTGGTCCCTCAATTGGGCAGTCGTTCGGTTTTTAACAGAAGGAAGAGAACAGCGTTTTCGTGACCGTCTTTGCTCCGTTTTCAACAAAAAGTTACCAAGTTACTGTTCATGAGTAGCTTAAGGCCCTACAAAAGGTAGCGAGTTGATTCGGAATACGGTGGTTGCTCATGTGGGCACTAGTTCGGTTTTTAACAGAAGGAAGAGAACAGCGTTTTCGTGACCGTCTTTGCTCCGTTTTCAACAAAAAGTTACCAAGTTACTGTTCATGAGTAGCTTGAGGTCGTCACCAAAGTTGCAACTCGATTCGGAATATGGTGGTCCCTCAATTGGGCAGTCGTTCGGTTTTTAACAGAAGGAAGAGAACAGCGTTTTCGTGACCGTCTTTGCTCCGTTTTCAACAAAAAGTTACCAAGTTACTGTTCATGAGTAGCTTGAGGTCGTCACCAAAGTTGCAACTCGATTCGGAATATGGTGGTCCCTCAATTGGGCAGTCGTTCGGTTTTTAACAGAAGGAAGAGAACAGCGTTTTCGTGACCGTCTTTGCTCCGTTTTCAACAAAAAGTTACCAAGTTACTGTTCATGAGTAGCTTAATGCCCTACAAAAGGTAGCGAGTTGATTCGGAATACGGTGGTTGCTCATGTGGGCAGTAGTTCGGTTTTTAACAGAAGGAAGAGAACAGCGTTTTCGTGACCGTCTTTGCTCCGTTTTCAACAAAAAGTTACCAAGTTACTGTTCATGAGTAGCTTGAGGTCGTCACCAAAGTAGCAACTCGATTCGGAATATGGTGGTCCCTCAATTGGGCAGTCGTTCGGTTTTTAACAGAAGGAAGAGAACAGCGTTTTCGTGACCGTCTTTGCTCCGTTTTCAACAAAAAGTTACCAAGTTACTGTTCATGAGTAGCTTGAGGTCGTCACCAAAGTAGCAACTCGATTCGGAATATGGTGGTCCCTCAATTGGGCAGTCGTTCGGTTTTTAACAGAAGGAAGAGAACAGCGTTTTCGTGACCGTCTTTGCTCCGTTTTCAACAAAAAGTTACCAAGTTACTGTTCATGAGTAGCTTGAGGTCGTCACCAAAGTAGCAACTCGATTCGGAATATGGTGGTCCCTCAATTGGGCAGTCGTTCGGTTTTTAACAGAAGGAAGAGAACAGCGTTTTCGTGACCGTCTTTGCTCCGTTTTCAACAAAAAGTTACCAAGTTACTGTTCATGAGTAGCTTGAGGTCGTCACCAAAGTTGCAACTCGATTCGGAATATGGTGGTCCCTCAATTGGGCAGTCGTTCGGTTTTTAACAGAAGGAAGAGAACAGCGTTTTCGTGACCGTCTTTGCTCCGTTTTCAACAAAAAGTTACCAAGTTACTGTTCATGAGTAGCTTAATGCCCTCACCAAAGGTAGCAAGTCGATTCGGAATACGGTGGTTGCTCATGTGGGCACTAGTTCGGTTTTTAACAGAAGGAAGAGAACAGCGTTTTCGTGACCGTCTTTGCTCCGTTTTCAACAAAAAGTTACCAAGTTACTGTTCATGAGTAGCTTGAGGTCGTCACCAAAGTTGCAACTCGATTCGGAATATGGTGGTCCCTCAATTGGGCAGTCGTTCGGTTTTTAACAGAAGGAAGAGAACAGCGTTTTCGTGACCGTCTTTGCTCCGTTTTCAACAAAAAGTTACCAAGTTACTGTTCATGAGTAGCTTAATGCCCTACAAAAGGTAGCGAGTTGATTCGGAATACGGTGGTTGCTCATGTGGGCACTAGTTCGGTTTTTAACAGAAGGAAGAGAACAGCGTTTTCGTGACCGTCTTTGCTCCGTTTTCAACAAAAAGTTACCAAGTTACTGTTCATGAGTAGCTTGAGGTCGTCACCAAAGTTGCAACTCGATTCGGAATATGGTGGTCCCTCAATTGGGCAGTCGTTCGGTTTTTAACAGAAGGAAGAGAACAGCGTTTTCGTGACCGTCTTTGCTCCGTTTTCAACAAAAAGTTACCAAGTTACTGTTCATGAGTAGCTTGAGGTCGTCACCAAAGTAGCAACTCGATTCGGAATATGGTGGTCCCTCAATTGGGCAGTCGTTCGGTTTTTAACAGAAGGAAGAGAACAGCGTTTTCGTGACCGTCTTTGCTCCGTTTTCAACAAAAAGTTACCAAGTTACTGTTCATGAGTAGCTTAATGCCCTACAAAAGGTAGCGAGTTGATTCGGAATACGGTGGTTGCTCATGTGGGCACTAGTTCGGTTTTTAACAGAAGGAAGAGAACAGCGTTTTCGTGACCGTCTTTGCTCCGTTTTCAACAAAAAGTTACCAAGTTACTGTTCATGAGTAGCTTGAGGCCGTCACCAAAGGTAGCAACTCGATTCGGAATATGGTGGTCCCTCAATTGGGCAGTCGTTCGGTTTTTAACAGAAGGAAGAGAACAGCGTTTTCGTGACCGTCTTTGCTCCGTTTTCAACAAAAAGTTACCAAGTTACTGTTCATGAGTAGCTTGAGGTCGTCACCAAAGTTGCAACTCGATTCGGAATATGGTGGTCCCTCAATTGGGCAGTCGTTCGGTTTTTAACAGAAGGAAGAGAACAGCGTTTTCGTGACCGTCTTTGCTCCGTTTTCAACAAAAAGTTACCAAGTTACTGTTCATGAGTAGCTTAATGCCCTACAAAAGGTAGCGAGTTGATTCGGAATACGGTGGTTGCTCATGTGGGCACTAGTTCGGTTTTTAACAGAAGGAAGAGAACAGCGTTTTCGTGACCGTCTTTGCTCCGTTTTCAACAAAAAGTTACCAAGTTACTGTTCATGAGTAGCTTGAGGTCGTCACCAAAGTTGCAACTCGATTCGGAATATGGTGGTCCCTCAATTGGGCAGTCGTTCGGTTTTTAACAGAAGGAAGAGAACAGCGTTTTCGTGACCGTCTTTGCTCCGTTTTCAACAAAAAGTTACCAAGTTACTGTTCATGAGTAGCTTAATGCCCTACAAAAGGTAGCGAGTTGATTCGGAATACGGTGGTTGCTCATGTGGGCACTAGTTCGGTTTTTAACAGAAGGAAGAGAACAGCGTTTTCGTGACCGTCTTTGCTCCGTTTTCAACAAAAAGTTACCAAGTTACTGTTCATGAGTAGCTTGAGGTCGTCACCAAAGTTGCAACTCGATTCGGAATATGGTGGTCCCTCAATTGGGCAGTCGTTCGGTTTTTAACAGAAGGAAGAGAACAGCGTTTTCGTGACCGTCTTTGCTCCGTTTTCAACAAAAAGTTACCAAGTTACTGTTCATGAGTAGCTTGAGGTCGTCACCAAAGTAGCAACTCGATTCGGAATATGGTGGTCCCTCAATTGGGCAGTCGTTCGGTTTTTAACAGAAGGAAGAGAACAGCGTTTTCGTGACCGTCTTTGCTCCGTTTTCAACAAAAAGTTACCAAGTTACTGTTCATGAGTAGCTTAATGCCCTACAAAAGGTAGCGAGTTGATTCGGAATACGGTGGTTGCTCATGTGGGCACTAGTTCGGTTTTTAACAGAAGGAAGAGAACAGCGTTTTCGTGACCGTCTTTGCTCCGTTTTCAACAAAAAGTTACCAAGTTACTGTTCATGAGTAGCTTGAGGTCGTCACCAAAGTTGCAACTCGATTCGGAATATGGTGGTCCCTCAATTGGGCAGTCGTTCGGTTTTTAACAGAAGGAAGAGAACAGCGTTTTCGTGACCGTCTTTGCTCCGTTTTCAACAAAAAGTTACCAAGTTACTGTTCATGAGTAGCTTGAGGTCGTCACCAAAGTAGCAACTCGATTCGGAATATGGTGGTCCCTCATGTGGGCACTAGTTCGGTTTTTAACAGAAGGAAGAGAACAGCGTTTTCGTGACCGTCTTTGCTCCGTTTTCAACAAAAAGTTACCAAGTTACTGTTCATGAGTAGCTTGAGGTCGTCACCAAAGTAGCAACTCGATTCGGAATATGGTGGTCCCTCAATTGGGCAGTCGTTCGGTTTTTAACAGAAGGAAGAGAACAGCGTTTTCGTGACCGTCTTTGCTCCGTTTTCAACAAAAAGTTACCAAGTTACTGTTCATGAGTAGCTTGAGGTCGTCACCAAAGTAGCAACTCGATTCGGAATATGGTGGTCCCTCAATTGGGCAGTCGTTCGGTTTTTAACAGAAGGAAGAGAACAGCGTTTTCGTGACCGTCTTTGCTCCGTTTTCAACAAAAAGTTACCAAGTTACTGTTCATGAGTAGCTTGAGGTCGTCACCAAAGTTGCAACTCGATTCGGAATATGGTGGTCCCTCAATTGGGCAGTCGTTCGGTTTTTAACAGAAGGAAGAGAACAGCGTTTTCGTGACCGTCTTTGCTCCGTTTTCAACAAAAAGTTACCAAGTTACTGTTCATGAGTAGCTTAATGCCCTACAAAAGGTAGCGAGTTGATTCGGAATACGGTGGTTGCTCATGTGGGCACTAGTTCGGTTTTTAACAGAAGGAAGAGAACAGCGTTTTCGTGACCGTCTTTGCTCCGTTTTCAACAAAAAGTTACCAAGTTACTGTTCATGAGTAGCTTGAGGTCGTCACCAAAGTTGCAACTCGATTCGGAATATGGTGGTCCCTCAATTGGGCAGTCGTTCGGTTTTTAACAGAAGGAAGAGAACAGCGTTTTCGTGACCGTCTTTGCTCCGTTTTCAACAAAAAGTTACCAAGTTACTGTTCATGAGTAGCTTAATGCCCTACAAAAGGTAGCGAGTTGATTCGGAATACGGTGGTTGCTCATGTGGGCACTAGTTCGGTTTTTAACAGAAGGAAGAGAACAGCGTTTTCGTGACCGTCTTTGCTCCGTTTTCAACAAAAAGTTACCAAGTTACTGTTCATGAGTAGCTTGAGGTCGTCACCAAAGTTGCAACTCGATTCGGAATATGGTGGTCCCTCAATTGGGCAGTCGTTCGGTTTTTAACAGAAGGAAGAGAACAGCGTTTTCGTGACCGTCTTTGCTCCGTTTTCAACAAAAAGTTACCAAGTTACTGTTCATGAGTAGCTTGAGGTCGTCACCAAAGTTGCAACTCGATTCGGAATATGGTGGTCCCTCAATTGGGCAGTCGTTCGGTTTTTAACAGAAGGAAGAGAACAGCGTTTTCGTGACCGTCTTTGCTCCGTTTTCAACAAAAAGTTACCAAGTTACTGTTCATGAGTAGCTTGAGGTCGTCACCAAAGTAGCAACTCGATTCGGAATATGGTGGTCCCTCAATTGGGCAGTCGTTCGGTTTTTAACAGAAGGAAGAGAACAGCGTTTTCGTGACCGTCTTTGCTCCGTTTTCAACAAAAAGTTACCAAGTTACTGTTCATGAGTAGCTTGAGGTCGTCACCAAAGTAGCAACTCGATTCGGAATATGGTGGTCCCTCAATTGGGCAGTCGTTCGGTTTTTAACAGAAGGAAGAGAACAGCGTTTTCGTGACCGTCTTTGCTCCGTTTTCAACAAAAAGTTACCAAGTTACTGTTCATGAGTAGCTTGAGGCCGTCACCAAAGTAGCAACTCGATTCGGAATATGGTGGTCCCTCAATTGGGCAGTCGTTCGGTTTTTAACAGAAGGAAGAGAACAGCGTTTTCGTGACCGTCTTTGCTCCGTTTTCAACAAAAAGTTACCAAGTTACTGTTCATGAGTAGCTTGAGGTCATCACCAAAGTAGCAACTCGATTCGGAATATGGTGGTCCCTCAATTGGGCAGTCGTTCGGTTTTTAACAGAAGGAAGAGAACAGCGTTTTCGTGACCGTCTTTGCTCCGTTTTCAACAAAAAGTTACCAAGTTACTGTTCATGAGTAGCTTGAGGTCGTCACCAAAGTTGCAACTCGATTCGGAATATGGTGGTCCCTCAATTGGGCAGTCGTTCGGTTTTTAACAGAAGGAAGAGAACAGCGTTTTCGTGACCGTCTTTGCTCCGTTTTCAACAAAAAGTTACCAAGTTACTGTTCATGAGTAGCTTAATGCCCTACAAAAGGTAGCGAGTTGATTCGGAATACGGTGGTTGCTCATGTGGGCACTAGTTCGGTTTTTAACAGAAGGAAGAGAACAGCGTTTTCGTGACCGTCTTTGCTCCGTTTTCAACAAAAAGTTACCAAGTTACTGTTCATGAGTAGCTTGAGGTCGTCACCAAAGTTGCAACTCGATTCGGAATATGGTGGTCCCTCAATTGGGCAGTCGTTCGGTTTTTAACAGAAGGAAGAGAACAGCGTTTTCGTGACCGTCTTTGCTCCGTTTTCAACAAAAAGTTACCAAGTTACTGTTCATGAGTAGCTTGAGGTCGTCACCAAAGTTGCAACTCGATTCGGAATATGGTGGTCCCTCAATTGGGCAGTCGTTCGGTTTTTAACAGAAGGAAGAGAACAGCGTTTTCGTGACCGTCTTTGCTCCGTTTTCAACAAAAAGTTACCAAGTTACTGTTCATGAGTAGCTTAATGCCCTACAAAAGGTAGCGAGTTGATTCGGAATACGGTGGTTGCTCATGTGGGCACTAGTTCGGTTTTTAACAGAAGGAAGAGAACAGCGTTTTCGTGACCGTCTTTGCTCCGTTTTCAACAAAAAGTTACCAAGTTACTGTTCATGAGTAGCTTGAGGTCGTCACCAAAGTTGCAACTCGATTCGGAATATGGTGGTCCCTCAATTGGGCAGTCGTTCGGTTTTTAACAGAAGGAAGAGAACAGCGTTTTCGTGACCGTCTTTGCTCCGTTTTCAACAAAAAGTTACCAAGTTACTGTTCATGAGTAGCTTGAGGTCGTCACCAAAGGTAGCAACTCGATTCGGAATATGGTGGTCCCTCAATGTGGGCAGTCGTTCGGTTTTTAACAGAAGGAAGAGAACAGCGTTTTCGTGACCGTCTTTGCTCCGTTTTCAACAAAAAGTTACCAAGTTACTGTTCATGAGTAGCTTGAGGTCCCCACCAAAATAGCAACTCGATTCGGAATATGGTGGTCCCTCATGTGGGCACTAGTTCGGTTTTTAACAGAAGGAAGAGAACAGCGTTTTCGTGACCGTCTTTGCTCCGTTTTCAACAAAAAGTTACCAAGTTACTGTTCATGAGTAGCTTGAGGTCGTCACCAAAGTAGCAACTCGATTCGGAATATGGTGGTCCCTCAATTGGGCAGTCGTTCGGTTTTTAACAGAAGGAAGAGAACAGCGTTTTCGTGACCGTCTTTGCTCCGTTTTCAACAAAAAGTTACCAAGTTACTGTTCATGAGTAGCTTGAGGTCGTCACCAAAGTAGCAACTCGATTCGGAATATGGTGGTCCCTCAATTGGGCAGTCGTTCGGTTTTTAACAGAAGGAAGAGAACAGCGTTTTCGTGACCGTCTTTGCTCCGTTTTCAACAAAAAGTTACCAAGTTACTGTTCATGAGTAGCTTGAGGTCGTCACCAAAGTAGCAACTCGATTCGGAATATGGTGGTCCCTCAATTGGGCAGTCGTTCGGTTTTTAACAGAAGGAAGAGAACAGCGTTTTCGTGACCGTCTTTGCTCCGTTTTCAACAAAAAGTTACCAAGTTACTGTTCATGAGTAGCTTAATGCCCTACAAAAGGTAGCGAGTTGATTCGGAATACGGTGGTTGCTCATGTGGGCACTAGTTCGGTTTTTAACAGAAGGAAGAGAACAGCGTTTTCGTGACCGTCTTTGCTTCGTTTTCAACAAAAAGTTACCAAGTTACTGTTCATGAGTAGCTTGAGGTCGTCACCAAAGTTGCAACTCGATTCGGAATATGGTGGTCCCTCAATTGGGCAGTCGTTCGGTTTTTAACAGAAGGAAGAGAACAGCGTTTTCGTGACCGTCTTTGCTCCGTTTTCAACAAAAAGTTACCAAGTTACTGTTCATGAGTAGCTTGAGGTCGTCACCAAAGTAGCAACTCGATTCGGAATATGGTGGTCCCTCAATTGGGCAGTCGTTCGGTTTTTAACAGAAGGAAGAGAACAGCGTTTTCGTGACCGTCTTTGCTCCGTTTTCAACAAAAAGTTACCAAGTTACTGTTCATGAGTAGCTTGAGGTCGTCACCAAAGGTAGCAACTCGATTCGGAATATGGTGGTCCCTCAATTGGGCAGTCGTTCGGTTTTTAACAGAAGGAAGAGAACAGCGTTTTCGTGACCGTCTTTGCTCCGTTTTCAACAAAAAGTTACCAAGTTACTGTTCATGAGTAGCTTGAGGCCGTCACCAAAGTAGCAACTCGATTCGGAATATGGTGGTCCCTCAATTGGGCAGTAGTTCGGTTTTTAACAGAAGGAAGAGAACAGCGTTTTCGTGACCGTCTTTGCTCCGTTTTCAACAAAAAGTTACCAAGTTACTGTTCATGAGTAGCTTAATGCCCTACAAAAGGTAGCGAGTTGATTCGGAATACGGTGGTTGCTCATGTGGGCACTAGTTCGGTTTTTAACAGAAGGAAGAGAACAGCGTTTTCGTGACCGTCTTTGCTCCGTTTTCAACAAAAAGTTACCAAGTTACTGTTCATGAGTAGCTTGAGGTCGTCACCAAAGTTGCAACTCGATTCGGAATATGGTGGTCCCTCAATTGGGCAGTCGTTCGGTTTTTAACAGAAGGAAGAGAACAGCGTTTTCGTGACCGTCTTTGCTCCGTTTTCAACAAAAAGTTACCAAGTTACTGTTCATGAGTAGCTTAATGCCCTACAAAAGGTAGCGAGTTGATTCGGAATACGGTGGTTGCTCATGTGGGCACTAGTTCGGTTTTTAACAGAAGGAAGAGAACAGCGTTTTCGTGACCGTCTTTGCTCCGTTTTCAACAAAAAGTTACCAAGTTACTGTTCATGAGTAGCTTGAGGTCGTCACCAAAGGTAGCGACTTGATTCGGAATATGGTGGTCCCTCAATTGGGCAGTCGTTCGGTTTTTAACAGAAGGAAGAGAACAGCGTTTTCGTGACCGTCTTTGCTCCGTTTTCAACAAAAAGTTACCAAGTTACTGTTCATGAGTAGCTTGAGGTCGTCACCAAAGTTGCAACTCGATTCGGAATATGGTGGTCCCTCAATTGGGCAGTCGTTCGGTTTTTAACAGAAGGAAGAGAACAGCGTTTTCGTGACCGTCTTTGCTCCGTTTTCAACAAAAAGTTACCAAGTTACTGTTCATGAGTAGCTTGAGGCCGTCACCAAAGGTAGCAACTCGATTCGGAATATGGTGGTCCCTCAATGTGGGCAGTCGTTCGGTTTTTAACAGAAGGAAGAGAACAGCGTTTTCGTGACCGTCTTTGCTCCGTTTTCAACAAAAAGTTACCAAGTTACTGTTCATGAGTAGCTTGAGGTCGTCACCAAAGTTGCAACTCGATTCGGAATATGGTGGTCCCTCAATTGGGCAGTCGTTCGGTTTTTAACAGAAGGAAGAGAACAGCGTTTTCGTGACCGTCTTTGCTCCGTTTTCAACAAAAAGTTACCAAGTTACTGTTCATGAGTAGCTTGAGGTCGTCACCAAAGTTGCAACTCGATTCGGAATATGGTGGTCCCTCAATTGGGCAGTCGTTCGGTTTTTAACAGAAGGAAGAGAACAGCGTTTTCGTGACCGTCTTTGCTCCGTTTTCAACAAAAAGTTACCAAGTTACTGTTCATGAGTAGCTTAATGCCCTACAAAAGGTAGCGAGTTGATTCGGAATACGGTGGTTGCTCATGTGGGCACTAGTTCGGTTTTTAACAGAAGGAAGAGAACAGCGTTTTCGTGACCGTCTTTGCTCCGTTTTCAACAAAAAGTTACCAAGTTACTGTTCATGAGTAGCTTGAGGTCGTCACCAAAGTTGCAACTCGATTCGGAATATGGTGGTCCCTCAATTGGGCAGTCGTTCGGTTTTTAACAGAAGGAAGAGAACAGCGTTTTCGTGACCGTCTTTGCTCCGTTTTCAACAAAAAGTTACCAAGTTACTGTTCATGAGTAGCTTGAGGCCGTCACCAAAGGTAGCAACTTGATTCGGAATACGGTGGTCGCTCATGTGGGCACTAGTTCGGTTTTTAACAGAAGGAAGAGAACAGCGTTTTCGTGACCGTCTTTGCTCCGTTTTCAACAAAAAGTTACCAAGTTACTGTTCATGAGTAGCTTGAGGTCGTCACCAAAGGTAGCAACTCGATTCGGAATATGGTGGTCCCTCAATTGGGCAGTCGTTCGGTTTTTAACAGAAGGAAGAGAACAGCGTTTTCGTGACCGTCTTTGCTCCGTTTTCAACAAAAAGTTACCAAGTTACTGTTCATGAGTAGCTTGAGGTCGTCACCAAAGTAGCAACTCGATTCGGAATATGGTGGTCCCTCAATTGGGCAGTCGTTCGGTTTTTAACAGAAGGAAGAGAACAGCGTTTTCGTGACCGTCTTTGCTCCGTTTTCAACAAAAAGTTACCAAGTTACTGTTCATGAGTAGCTTGAGGTCGTCACCAAAGTAGCAACTCGATTCGGAATATGGTGGTCCCTCAATTGGGCAGTCGTTCGGTTTTTAACAGAAGGAAGAGAACAGCGTTTTCGTGACCGTCTTTGCTCCGTTTTCAACAAAAAGTTACCAAGTTACTGTTCATGAGTAGCTTGAGGTCGTCACCAAAGTTGCAACTCGATTCGGAATATGGTGGTCCCTCAATTGGGCAGTCGTTCGGTTTTTAACAGAAGGAAGAGAACAGCGTTTTCGTGACCGTCTTTGCTCCGTTTTCAACAAAAAGTTACCAAGTTACTGTTCATGAGTAGCTTAATGCCCTACAAAAGGTAGCGAGTTGATTCGGAATACGGTGGTTGCTCATGTGGGCACTAGTTCGGTTTTTAACAGAAGGAAGAGAACAGCGTTTTCGTGACCGTCTTTGCTCCGTTTTCAACAAAAAGTTACCAAGTTACTGTTCATGAGTAGCTTGAGGTCGTCACCAAAGTAGCAACTCGATTCGGAATATGGTGGTCCCTCAATTGGGCAGTCGTTCGGTTTTTAACAGAAGGAAGAGAACAGCGTTTTCGTGACCGTCTTTGCTCCGTTTTCAACAAAAAGTTACCAAGTTACTGTTCATGAGTAGCTTGAGGTCGTCACCAAAGTAGCAACTCGATTCGGAATATGGTGGTCCCTCAATTGGGCAGTCGTTCGGTTTTTAACAGAAGGAAGAGAACAGCGTTTTCGTGACCGTCTTTGCTCCGTTTTCAACAAAAAGTTACCAAGTTACTGTTCATGAGTAGCTTGAGGTCGTCACCAAAGTAGCAACTCGATTCGGAATATGGTGGTCCCTCAATTGGGCAGTCGTTCGGTTTTTAACAGAAGGAAGAGAACAGCGTTTTCGTGACCGTCTTTGCTCCGTTTTCAACAAAAAGTTACCAAGTTACTGTTCATGAGTAGCTTGAGGTCGTCACCAAAGTAGCAACTCGATTCGGAATATGGTGGTCCCTCAATTGGGCAGTCGTTCGGTTTTTAACAGAAGGAAGAGAACAGCGTTTTCGTGACCGTCTTTGCTCCGTTTTCAACAAAAAGTTACCAAGTTACTGTTCATGAGTAGCTTAATGCCCTACAAAAGGTAGCGAGTTGATTCGGAATACGGTGGTTGCTCATGTGGGCACTAGTTCGGTTTTTAACAGAAGGAAGAGAACAGCGTTTTCGTGACCGTCTTTGCTCCGTTTTCAACAAAAAGTTACCAAGTTACTGTTCATGAGTAGCTTGAGGTCGTCACCAAAGTTGCAACTCGATTCGGAATATGGTGGTCCCTCAATTGGGCAGTCGTTCGGTTTTTAACAGAAGGAAGAGAACAGCGTTTTCGTGACCGTCTTTGCTCCGTTTTCAACAAAAAGTTACCAAGTTACTGTTCATGAGTAGCTTAATGCCCTACAAAAGGTAGCGAGTTGATTCGGAATACGGTGGTTGCTCATGTGGGCACTAGTTCGGTTTTTAACAGAAGGAAGAGAACAGCGTTTTCGTGACCGTCTTTGCTCCGTTTTCAACAAAAAGTTACCAAGTTACTGTTCATGAGTAGCTTGAGGTCGTCACCAAAGTAGCAACTCGATTCGGAATATGGTGGTCCCTCAATTGGGCAGTCGTTCGGTTTTTAACAGAAGGAAGAGAACAGCGTTTTCGTGACCGTCTTTGCTCCGTTTTCAACAAAAAGTTACCAAGTTACTGTTCATGAGTAGCTTGATGCCCTCACAAAAGGTAGCGACTCGATTCGGAATACGGTGGTTGCTCATGTGGGCACTAGTTCGGTTTTTAACAGAAGGAAGAGAACAGCGTTTTCGTGACCGTCTTTGCTCCGTTTTCAACAAAAAGTTACCAAGTTACTGTTCATGAGTAGCTTGAGGTCGTCACCAAAGTAGCAACTCGATTCGGAATATGGTGGTCCCTCAATTGGGCAGTCGTTCGGTTTTTAACAGAAGGAAGAGAACAGCGTTTTCGTGACCGTCTTTGCTCCGTTTTCAACAAAAAGTTACCAAGTTACTGTTCATGAGTAGCTTGATGGTCGTCACCAAAGGTAGCAACTCGATTCGGAATATGGTGGTCCCTCAATTGGGCAGTCGTTCGGTTTTTAACAGAAGGAAGAGAACAGCGTTTTCGTGACCGTCTTTGCTCCGTTTTCAACAAAAAGTTACCAAGTTACTGTTCATGAGTAGCTTGAGGCCGTCACCAAAGTAGCAACTCGATTCGGAATATGGTGGTCCCTCAATTGGGCAGTCGTTCGGTTTTTAACAGAAGGAAGAGAACAGCGTTTTCGTGACCGTCTTTGCTCCGTTTTCAACAAAAAGTTACCAAGTTACTGTTCATGAGTAGCTTAATGCCCTACAAAAGGTAGCGAGTTGATTCGGAATACGGTGGTTGCTCATGTGGGCACTAGTTCGGTTTTTAACAGAAGGAAGAGAACAGCGTTTTCGTGACCGTCTTTGCTCCGTTTTCAACAAAAAGTTACCAAGTTACTGTTCATGAGTAGCTTGAGGTCGTCACCAAAGTTGCAACTCGATTCGGAATATGGTGGTCCCTCAATTGGGCAGTCGTTCGGTTTTTAACAGAAGGAAGAGAACAGCGTTTTCGTGACCGTCTTTGCTCCGTTTTCAACAAAAAGTTACCAAGTTACTGTTCATGAGTAGCTTAATGCCCTACAAAAGGTAGCGAGTTGATTCGGAATACGGTGGTTGCTCATGTGGGCACTAGTTCGGTTTTTAACAGAAGGAAGAGAACAGCGTTTTCGTGACCGTCTTTGCTCCGTTTTCAACAAAAAGTTACCAAGTTACTGTTCATGAGTAGCTTGAGGTCGTCACCAAAGTAGCAACTCGATTCGGAATATGGTGGTCCCTCAATTGGGCAGTCGTTCGGTTTTTAACAGAAGGAAGAGAACAGCGTTTTCGTGACCGTCTTTGCTCCGTTTTCAACAAAAAGTTACCAAGTTACTGTTCATGAGTAGCTTAATGCCCTACAAAAGGTAGCGAGTTGATTCGGAATACGGTGGTTGCTCATGTGGGCACTAGTTCGGTTTTTAACAGAAGGAAGAGAACAGCGTTTTCGTGACCGTCTTTGCTCCGTTTTCAACAAAAAGTTACCAAGTTACTGTTCATGAGTAGCTTGAGGTCGTCACCAAAGTAGCAACTCGATTCGGAATATGGTGGTCCCTCAATTGGGCAGTCGTTCGGTTTTTAACAGAAGGAAGAGAACAGCGTTTTCGTGACCGTCTTTGCTCCGTTTTCAACAAAAAGTTACCAAGTTACTGTTCATGAGTAGCTTGAGGTCGTCACCAAAGTAGCAACTCGATTCGGAATATGGTGGTCCCTCAATTGGGCAGTCGTTCGGTTTTTAACAGAAGGAAGAGAACAGCGTTTTCGTGACCGTCTTTGCTCCGTTTTCAACAAAAAGTTACCAAGTTACTGTTCATGAGTAGCTTGAGGTCGTCACCAAAGTAGCAACTCGATTCGGAATATGGTGGTCCCTCAATTGGGCAGTCGTTCGGTTTTTAACAGAAGGAAGAGAACAGCGTTTTCGTGACCGTCTTTGCTCCGTTTTCAACAAAAAGTTACCAAGTTACTGTTCATGAGTAGCTTAATGCCCTACAAAAGGTAGCGAGTTGATTCGGAATACGGTGGTTGCTCATGTGGGCACTAGTTCGGTTTTTAACAGAAGGAAGAGAACAGCGTTTTCGTGACCGTCTTTGCTCCGTTTTCAACAAAAAGTTACCAAGTTACTGTTCATGAGTAGCTTGAGGTCGTCACCAAAGTTGCAACTCGATTCGGAATATGGTGGTCCCTCAATTGGGCAGTCGTTCGGTTTTTAACAGAAGGAAGAGAACAGCGTTTTCGTGACCGTCTTTGCTCCGTTTTCAACAAAAAGTTACCAAGTTACTGTTCATGAGTAGCTTAATGCCCTACAAAAGGTAGCGAGTTGATTCGGAATACGGTGGTTGCTCATGTGGGCACTAGTTCGGTTTTTAACAGAAGGAAGAGAACAGCGTTTTCGTGACCGTCTTTGCTCCGTTTTCAACAAAAAGTTACCAAGTTACTGTTCATGAGTAGCTTGAGGTCGTCACCAAAGTTGCAACTCGATTCGGAATATGGTGGTCCCTCAATTGGGCAGTCGTTCGGTTTTTAACAGAAGGAAGAGAACAGCGTTTTCGTGACCGTCTTTGCTCCGTTTTCAACAAAAAGTTACCAAGTTACTGTTCATGAGTAGCTTAATGCCCTACAAAAGGTAGCGAGTTGATTCGGAATACGGTGGTTGCTCATGTGGGCACTAGTTCGGTTTTTAACAGAAGGAAGAGAACAGCGTTTTCGTGACCGTCTTTGCTCCGTTTTCAACAAAAAGTTACCAAGTTACTGTTCATGAGTAGCTTGAGGTCGTCACCAAAGTAGCAACTCGATTCGGAATATGGTGGTCCCTCAATTGGGCAGTCGTTCGGTTTTTAACAGAAGGAAGAGAACAGCGTTTTCGTGACCGTCTTTGCTCCGTTTTCAACAAAAAGTTACCAAGTTACTGTTCATGAGTAGCTTGAGGTCGTCACCAAAGGTAGCAACTCGATTCGGAATATGGTGGTCCCTCAATTGGGCAGTCGTTCGGTTTTTAACAGAAGGAAGAGAACAGCGTTTTCGTGACCGTCTTTGCTCCGTTTTCAACAAAA
The DNA here is from genome assembly GCA_033992175.1 of Spiraea crenata. NCBI lineage: Eukaryota > Viridiplantae > Streptophyta > Magnoliopsida > Rosales > Rosaceae > Spiraea > Spiraea crenata. Next base: position 37,597 of record JAVBHV010000081.1, on the reverse strand, counting down.
AGTTACCAAGTTACTGTTCATGAGTAGCTTGAGGTCGTCACCAAAGTAGCAACTCGATTCGGAATATGGTGGTCCCTCAATTGGGCAGTCGTTCGGTTTTTAACAGAAGGAAGAGAACAGCGTTTTCGTGACCGTCTTTGCTCCGTTTTCAACAAAAAGTTACCAAGTTACTGTTCATGAGTAGCTTAATGCCCTACAAAAGGTAGCGAGTTGATTCGGAATACGGTGGTTGCTCATGTGGGCACTAGTTCGGTTTTTAACAGAAGGAAGAGAACAGCGTTTTCGTGACCGTCTTTGCTCCGTTTTCAACAAAAAGTTACCAAGTTACTGTTCATGAGTAGCTTGAGGTCGTCACCAAAGTTGCAACTCGATTCGGAATATGGTGGTCCCTCAATTGGGCAGTCGTTCGGTTTTTAACAGAAGGAAGAGAACAGCGTTTTCGTGACCGTCTTTGCTCCGTTTTCAACAAAAAGTTACCAAGTTACTGTTCATGAGTAGCTTAATGCCCTACAAAAGGTAGCGAGTTGATTCGGAATACGGTGGTTGCTCATGTGGGCACTAGTTCGGTTTTTAACAGAAGGAAGAGAACAGCGTTTTCGTGACCGTCTTTGCTCCGTTTTCAACAAAAAGTTACCAAGTTACTGTTCATGAGTAGCTTGAGGTCGTCACCAAAGTTGCAACTCGATTCGGAATATGGTGGTCCCTCAATTGGGCAGTCGTTCGGTTTTTAACAGAAGGAAGAGAACAGCGTTTTCGTGACCGTCTTTGCTCCGTTTTCAACAAAAAGTTACCAAGTTACTGTTCATGAGTAGCTTGAGGTCGTCACCAAAAGTAGCAACTCGATTCGGAATATGGTGGTCCCTCAATTGGGCAGTCGTTCGGTTTTTAACAGAAGGAAGAGAACAGCGTTTTCGTGACCGTCTTTGCTCCGTTTTCAACAAAAAGTTACCAAGTTACTGTTCATGAGTAGCTTAATGCCCTACAAAAGGTAGCGAGTTGATTCGGAATACGGTGGTTGCTCATGTGGGCACTAGTTCGGTTTTTAACAGAAGGAAGAGAACAGCGTTTTCGTGACCGTCTTTGCTCCGTTTTCAACAAAAAGTTACCAAGTTACTGTTCATGAGTAGCTTGAGGTCGTCACCAAAGTTGCAACTCGATTCGGAATATGGTGGTCCCTCAATTGGGCAGTCGTTCGGTTTTTAACAGAAGGAAGAGAACAGCGTTTTCGTGACCGTCTTTGCTCCGTTTTCAACAAAAAGTTACCAAGTTACTGTTCATGAGTAGCTTGAGGCCCTACAAAAGGTAGTAGCTTGATTCGGAATACGGTGGTTGCTCATGTGGGCACTAGTTCGGTTTTTAACAGAAGGAAGAGAACAGCGTTTTCGTGACCGTCTTTGCTCCGTTTTCAACAAAAAGTTACCAAGTTACTGTTCATGAGTAGCTTGAGGTCGTCACCAAAGTAGCAACTCGATTCGGAATATGGTGGTCCCTCAATTGGGCAGTCGTTCGGTTTTTAACAGAAGGAAGAGAACAGCGTTTTCGTGACCGTCTTTGCTCCGTTTTCAACAAAAAGTTACCAAGTTACTGTTCATGAGTAGCTTGAGGTCGTCACCAAAGTAGCAACTCGATTCGGAATATGGTGGTCCCTCAATTGGGCAGTCGTTCGGTTTTTAACAGAAGGAAGAGAACAGCGTTTTCGTGACCGTCTTTGCTCCGTTTTCAACAAAAAGTTACCAAGTTACTGTTCATGAGTAGCTTGAGGTCGTCACCAAAGTAGCAACTCGATTCGGAATATGGTGGTCCCTCAATTGGGCAGTCGTTCGGTTTTTAACAGAAGGAAGAGAACAGCGTTTTCGTGACCGTCTTTGCTCCGTTTTCAACAAAAAGTTACCAAGTTACTGTTCATGAGTAGCTTGAGGTCGTCACCAAAGTAGCAACTCGATTCGGAATATGGTGGTCCCTCAATTGGGCAGTCGTTCGGTTTTTAACAGAAGGAAGAGAACAGCGTTTTCGTGACCGTCTTTGCTCCGTTTTCAACAAAAAGTTACCAAGTTACTGTTCATGAGTAGCTTGAGGTCGTCACCAAAGTAGCAACTCGATTCGGAATATGGTGGTCCCTCAATTGGGCAGTCGTTCGGTTTTTAACAGAAGGAAGAGAACAGCGTTTTCGTGACCGTCTTTGCTCCGTTTTCAACAAAAAGTTACCAAGTTACTGTTCATGAGTAGCTTGAGGTCGTCACCAAAGTAGTAACTCGATTCGGAATATGGTGGTCCCTCAATTGGGGCGGTCGTTCGGTTTTTAACAGAAGGAAGAGAACAGCGTTTTCGTGACCGTCTTTGCTCCGTTTTCAACAAAAAGTTACCAAGTTACTGTTCATGAGTAGCTTGAGGTCGTCACCAAAGTAGCAACTCGATTCGGAATATGGTGGTCCCTCAATTGGGCAGTCGTTCGGTTTTTAACAGAAGGAAGAGAACAGCGTTTTCGTGACCGTCTTTGCTCCGTTTTCAACAAAAAGTTACCAAGTTACTGTTCATGAGTAGCTTAATGCCCTACAAAAGGTAGCGAGTTGATTCGGAATACGGTGGTTGCTCATGTGGGCACTAGTTCGGTTTTTAACAGAAGGAAGAGAACAGCGTTTTCGTGACCGTCTTTGCTCCGTTTTCAACAAAAAGTTACCAAGTTACTGTTCATGAGTAGCTTGAGGTCGTCACCAAAGTTGCAACTCGATTCGGAATATGGTGGTCCCTCAATTGGGCAGTCGTTCGGTTTTTAACAGAAGGAAGAGAACAGCGTTTTCGTGACCGTCTTTGCTCCGTTTTCAACAAAAAGTTACCAAGTTACTGTTCATGAGTAGCTTGAGGTCGTCACCAAAGTAGCAACTCGATTCGGAATATGGTGGTCCCTCAAGTGGGCAGTAGTTCGGTTTTTAACAGAAGGAAGAGAACAGCGTTTTCGTGACCGTCTTTGCTCCGTTTTCAACAAAAAGTTACCAAGTTACTGTTCATGAGTAGCTTGAGGTCGTCACCAAAGTAGCAACTCGATTCGGAATATGGTGGTCCCTCAATTGGGCAGTCGTTCGGTTTTTAACAGAAGGAAGAGAACAGCGTTTTCGTGACCGTCTTTGCTCCGTTTTCAACAAAAAGTTACCAAGTTACTGTTCATGAGTAGCTTGAGGTCGTCACCAAAGTAGCAACTCGATTCGGAATATGGTGGTCCCTCAATTGGGCAGTCGTTCGGTTTTTAACAGAAGGAAGAGAACAGCGTTTTCGTGACCGTCTTTGCTCCGTTTTCAACAAAAAGTTACCAAGTTACTGTTCATGAGTAGCTTGAGGCCGTCACCAAAGTAGCAACTCGATTCGGAATATGGTGGTCCCTCAATTGGGCAGTCGTTCGGTTTTTAACAGAAGGAAGAGAACAGCGTTTTCGTGACCGTCTTTGCTCCGTTTTCAACAAAAAGTTACCAAGTTACTGTTCATGAGTAGCTTGAGGTCGTCACCAAAGTAGCAACTCGATTCGGAATATGGTGGTCCCTCAATTGGGCAGTCGTTCGGTTTTTAACAGAAGGAAGAGAACAGCGTTTTCGTGACCGTCTTTGCTCCGTTTTCAACAAAAAGTTACCAAGTTACTGTTCATGAGTAGCTTAATGCCCTACAAAAGGTAGCGAGTTGATTCGGAATACGGTGGTTGCTCATGTGGGCACTAGTTCGGTTTTTAACAGAAGGAAGAGAACAGCGTTTTCGTGACCGTCTTTGCTCCGTTTTCAACAAAAAGTTACCAAGTTACTGTTCATGAGTAGCTTGAGGTCGTCACCAAAGTAGCAACTCGATTCGGAATATGGTGGTCCCTCAATTGGGCAGTCGTTCGGTTTTTAACAGAAGGAAGAGAACAGCGTTTTCGTGACCGTCTTTGCTCCGTTTTCAACAAAAAGTTACCAAGTTACTGTTCATGAGTAGCTTGAGGTCGTCACCAAAGTAGCAACTCGATTCGGAATATGGTGGTCCCTCAATTGGGCAGTCGTTCGGTTTTTAACAGAAGGAAGAGAACAGCGTTTTCGTGACCGTCTTTGCTCCGTTTTCAACAAAAAGTTACCAAGTTACTGTTCATGAGTAGCTTGAGGTCGTCACCAAAGTAGCAACTCGATTCGGAATATGGTGGTCCCTCAATTGGGCAGTCGTTCGGTTTTTAACAGAAGGAAGAGAACAGCGTTTTCGTGACCGTCTTTGCTCCGTTTTCAACAAAAAGTTACCAAGTTACTGTTCATGAGTAGCTTGAGGTCGTCACCAAAGTAGCAACTCGATTCGGAATATGGTGGTCCCTCAATTGGGCAGTCGTTCGGTTTTTAACAGAAGGAAGAGAACAGCGTTTTCGTGACCGTCTTTGCTCCGTTTTCAACAAAAAGTTACCAAGTTACTGTTCATGAGTAGCTTGAGGTCGTCACCAAAGTAGCAACTCGATTCGGAATATGGTGGTCCCTCAATTGGGCAGTCGTTCGGTTTTTAACAGAAGGAAGAGAACAGCGTTTTCGTGACCGTCTTTGCTCCGTTTTCAACAAAAAGTTACCAAGTTACTGTTCATGAGTAGCTTAATGCCCTACAAAAGGTAGCGAGTTGATTCGGAATACGGTGGTTGCTCATGTGGGCACTAGTTCGGTTTTTAACAGAAGGAAGAGAACAGCGTTTTCGTGACCGTCTTTGCTCCGTTTTCAACAAAAAGTTACCAAGTTACTGTTCATGAGTAGCTTGAGGTCGTCACCAAAGTTGCAACTCGATTCGGAATATGGTGGTCCCTCAATTGGGCAGTCGTTCGGTTTTTAACAGAAGGAAGAGAACAGCGTTTTCGTGACCGTCTTTGCTCCGTTTTCAACAAAAAGTTACCAAGTTACTGTTCATGAGTAGCTTAATGCCCTACAAAAGGTAGCGAGTTGATTCGGAATACGGTGGTTGCTCATGTGGGCACTAGTTCGGTTTTTAACAGAAGGAAGAGAACAGCGTTTTCGTGACCGTCTTTGCTCCGTTTTCAACAAAAAGTTACCAAGTTACTGTTCATGAGTAGCTTGAGGTCGTCACCAAAGTAGCAACTCGATTCGGAATATGGTGGTCCCTCAATTGGGCAGTCGTTCGGTTTTTAACAGAAGGAAGAGAACAGCGTTTTCGTGACCGTCTTTGCTCCGTTTTCAACAAAAAGTTACCAAGTTACTGTTCATGAGTAGCTTGAGGTCGTCACCAAAGTAGCAACTCGATTCGGAATATGGTGGTCCCTCAATTGGGCAGTCGTTCGGTTTTTAACAGAAGGAAGAGAACAGCGTTTTCGTGACCGTCTTTGCTCCGTTTTCAACAAAAAGTTACCAAGTTACTGTTCATGAGTAGCTTAATGCCCTACAAAAGGTAGCGAGTTGATTCGGAATACGGTGGTTGCTCATGTGGGCACTAGTTCGGTTTTTAACAGAAGGAAGAGAACAGCGTTTTCGTGACCGTCTTTGCTCCGTTTTCAACAAAAAGTTACCAAGTTACTGTTCATGAGTAGCTTGAGGTCGTCACCAAAGTAGCAACTCGATTCGGAATATGGTGGTCCCTCAATTGGGCAGTCGTTCGGTTTTTAACAGAAGGAAGAGAACAGCGTTTTCGTGACCGTCTTTGCTCCGTTTTCAACAAAAAGTTACCAAGTTACTGTTCATGAGTAGCTTGAGGTCGTCACCAAAGTAGCAACTCGATTCGGAATATGGTGGTCCCTCAATTGGGCAGTCGTTCGGTTTTTAACAGAAGGAAGAGAACAGCGTTTTCGTGACCGTCTTTGCTCCGTTTTCAACAAAAAGTTACCAAGTTACTGTTCATGAGTAGCTTGAGGTCGTCACCAAAGTAGCAACTCGATTCGGAATATGGTGGTCCCTCAATTGGGCAGTCGTTCGGTTTTTAACAGAAGGAAGAGAACAGCGTTTTCGTGACCGTCTTTGCTCCGTTTTCAACAAAAAGTTACCAAGTTACTGTTCATGAGTAGCTTAATGCCCTACAAAAGGTAGCGAGTTGATTCGGAATACGGTGGTTGCTCATGTGGGCACTAGTTCGGTTTTTAACAGAAGGAAGAGAACAGCGTTTTCGTGACCGTCTTTGCTCCGTTTTCAACAAAAAGTTACCAAGTTACTGTTCATGAGTAGCTTGAGGCCGTCACCAAAGGTAGCAACTCGATTCGGAATATGGTGGTCCCTCAATTGGGCAGTCGTTCGGTTTTTAACAGAAGGAAGAGAACAGCGTTTTCGTGACCGTCTTTGCTCCGTTTTCAACAAAAAGTTACCAAGTTACTGTTCATGAGTAGCTTGAGGTCGTCACCAAAGTAGCGACTCGATTCGGAATATGGTGGTCCCTCAATTGGGCAGTAGTTCGGTTTTTAACAGAAGGAAGAGAACAGCGTTTTCGTGACCGTCTTTGCTCCGTTTTCAACAAAAAGTTACCAAGTTACTGTTCATGAGTAGCTTGAGGTCGTCACCAAAGTAGCAACTCGATTCGGAATATGGTGGTCCCTCAATTGGGCAGTCGTTCGGTTTTTAACAGAAGGAAGAGAACAGCGTTTTCGTGACCGTCTTTGCTCCGTTTTCAACAAAAAGTTACCAAGTTACTGTTCATGAGTAGCTTGAGGCCGTCACCAAAGTAGCAACTCGATTCGGAATATGGTGGTCCCTCAATTGGGCAGTCGTTCGGTTTTTAACAGAAGGAAGAGAACAGCGTTTTCGTGACCGTCTTTGCTCCGTTTTCAACAAAAAGTTACCAAGTTACTGTTCATGAGTAGCTTAATGCCCTACAAAAGGTAGCGAGTTGATTCGGAATACGGTGGTTGCTCATGTGGGCACTAGTTCGGTTTTTAACAGAAGGAAGAGAACAGCGTTTTCGTGACCGTCTTTGCTCCGTTTTCAACAAAAAGTTACCAAGTTACTGTTCATGAGTAGCTTGAGGTCGTCACCAAAGTAGCAACTCGATTCGGAATATGGTGGTCCCTCAATTGGGCAGTCGTTCGGTTTTTAACAGAAGGAAGAGAACAGCGTTTTCGTGACCGTCTTTGCTCCGTTTTCAACAAAAAGTTACCAAGTTACTGTTCATGAGTAGCTTAATGCCCTACAAAAGGTAGCGAGTTGATTCGGAATACGGTGGTTGCTCATGTGGGCACTAGTTCGGTTTTTAACAGAAGGAAGAGAACAGCGTTTTCGTGACCGTCTTTGCTCCGTTTTCAACAAAAAGTTACCAAGTTACTGTTCATGAGTAGCTTGAGGTCGTCACCAAAGGTAGCAACTCGATTCGGAATATGGTGGTCCCTCAATTGGGCAGTCGTTCGGTTTTTAACAGAAGGAAGAGAACAGCGTTTTCGTGACCGTCTTTGCTCCGTTTTCAACAAAAAGTTACCAAGTTACTGTTCATGAGTAGCTTGAGGTCGTCACCAAAGTAGCAACTCGATTCGGAATATGGTGGTCCCTCAATTGGGCAGTCGTTCGGTTTTTAACAGAAGGAAGAGAACAGCGTTTTCGTGACCGTCTTTGCTCCGTTTTCAACAAAAAGTTACCAAGTTACTGTTCATGAGTAGCTTAATGCCCTACAAAAGGTAGCGAGTTGATTCGGAATACGGTGGTTGCTCATGTGGGCACTAGTTCGGTTTTTAACAGAAGGAAGAGAACAGCGTTTTCGTGACCGTCTTTGCTCCGTTTTCAACAAAAAGTTACCAAGTTACTGTTCATGAGTAGCTTGAGGTCGTCACCAAAGTAGCAACTCGATTCGGAATATGGTGGTCCCTCAATTGGGCAGTCGTTCGGTTTTTAACAGAAGGAAGAGAACAGCGTTTTCGTGACCGTCTTTGCTCCGTTTTCAACAAAAAGTTACCAAGTTACTGTTCATGAGTAGCTTGAGGTCGTCACCAAAGTAGCAACTCGATTCGGAATATGGTGGTCCCTCAATTGGGCAGTCGTTCGGTTTTTAACAGAAGGAAGAGAACAGCGTTTTCGTGACCGTCTTTGCTCCGTTTTCAACAAAAAGTTACCAAGTTACTGTTCATGAGTAGCTTGAGGTCGTCACCAAAGTAGCAACTCGATTCGGAATATGGTGGTCCCTCAATTGGGCAGTCGTTCGGTTTTTAACAGAAGGAAGAGAACAGCGTTTTCGTGACCGTCTTTGCTCCGTTTTCAACAAAAAGTTACCAAGTTACTGTTCATGAGTAGCTTAATGCCCTACAAAAGGTAGCGAGTTGATTCGGAATACGGTGCTTGCTCATGTGGGCACTAGTTCGGTTTTTAACAGAAGGAAGAGAACAGCGTTTTCGTGACCGTCTTTGCTCCGTTTTCAACAAAAAGTTACCAAGTTACTGTTCATGAGTAGCTTAATGCCCTACAAAAGGTAGCGAGTTGATTCGGAATACGGTGGTTGCTCATGTGGGCACTAGTTCGGTTTTTAACAGAAGGAAGAGAACAGCGTTTTCGTGACCGTCTTTGCTCCGTTTTCAACAAAAAGTTACCAAGTTACTGTTCATGAGTAGCTTGAGGTCGTCACCAAAGTAGCAACTCGATTCGGAATATGGTGGTCCCTCAATTGGGCAGTCGTTCGGTTTTTAACAGAAGGAAGAGAACAGCGTTTTCGTGACCGTCTTTGCTCCGTTTTCAACAAAAAGTTACCAAGTTACTGTTCATGAGTAGCTTAATGCCCTACAAAAGGTAGCGAGTTGATTCGGAATACGGTGGTTGCTCATGTGGGCACTAGTTCGGTTTTTAACAGAAGGAAGAGAACAGCGTTTTCGTGACCGTCTTTGCTCCGTTTTCAACAAAAAGTTACCAAGTTACTGTTCATGAGTAGCTTGAGGTCGTCACCAAAGTAGCAACTCGATTCGGAATATGGTGGTCCCTCAATTGGGCAGTAGTTCGGTTTTTAACAGAAGGAAGAGAACAGCGTTTTCGTGACCGTCTTTGCTCCGTTTTCAACAAAAAGTTACCAAGTTACTGTTCATGAGTAGCTTAATGCCCTACAAAAGGTAGCGAGTTGATTCGGAATACGGTGGTTGCTCATGTGGGCACTAGTTCGGTTTTTAACAGAAGGAAGAGAACAGCGTTTTCGTGACCGTCTTTGCTCCGTTTTCAACAAAAAGTTACCAAGTTACTGTTCATGAGTAGCTTGAGGTCGTCACCAAAGGTAGCAACTCGATTCGGAATATGGTGGTCCCTCAATTGGGCAGTCGTTCGGTTTTTAACAGAAGGAAGAGAACAGCGTTTTCGTGACCGTCTTTGCTCCGTTTTCAACAAAAAGTTACCAAGTTACTGTTCATGAGTAGCTTGAGGTCGTCACCAAAGTAGCAACTCGATTCGGAATATGGTGGTCCCTCAATTGGGCAGTCGTTCGGTTTTTAACAGAAGGAAGAGAACAGCGTTTTCGTGACCGTCTTTGCTCCGTTTTCAACAAAAAGTTACCAAGTTACTGTTCATGAGTAGCTTAATGCCCTACAAAAGGTAGCGAGTTGATTCGGAATACGGTGGTTGCTCATGTGGGCACTAGTTCGGTTTTTAACAGAAGGAAGAGAACAGCGTTTTCGTGACCGTCTTTGCTCCGTTTTCAACAAAAAGTTACCAAGTTACTGTTCATGAGTAGCTTGAGGTCGTCACCAAAGGTAGCAACTCGATTCGGAATATGGTGGTCCCTCAATTGGGCAGTCGTTCGGTTTTTAACAGAAGGAAGAGAACAGCGTTTTCGTGACCGTCTTTGCTCCGTTTTCAACAAAAAGTTACCAAGTTACTGTTCATGAGTAGCTTAATGCCCTCACAAAAGGTAGCGAGTTGATTCGGAATACGGTGGTTCCTCATGTGGGCACTAGTTCGGTTTTTAACAGAAGGAAGAGAACAGCGTTTTCGTGACCGTCTTTGCTCCGTTTTCAACAAAAAGTTACCAAGTTACTGTTCATGAGTAGCTTAATGCCCTCACAAAAGGTAGCGAGTTGATTCGGAATACGGTGGTTGCTCATGTGGGCACTAGTTCGGTTTTTAACAGAAGGAAGAGAACAGCGTTTTCGTGACCGTCTTTGCTCCGTTTTCAACAAAAAGTTACCAAGTTACTGTTCATGAGTAGCTTGAGGTCGTCACCAAAGGTAGCAACTCGATTCGGAATATGGTGGTCCCTCAATTGGGCAGTCGTTCGGTTTTTAACAGAAGGAAGAGAACAGCGTTTTCGTGACCGTCTTTGCTCCGTTTTCAACAAAAAGTTACCAAGTTACTGTTCATGAGTAGCTTAATGCCCTACAAAAGGTAGCGAGTTGATTCGGAATACGGTGGTTGCTCATGTGGGCACTAGTTCGGTTTTTAACAGAAGGAAGAGAACAGCGTTTTCGTGACCGTCTTTGCTCCGTTTTCAACAAAAAGTTACCAAGTTACTGTTCATGAGTAGCTTGAGGTCGTCACCAAAGTTGCAACTCGATTCGGAATATGGTGGTCCCTCAATTGGGCAGTCGTTCGGTTTTTAACAGAAGGAAGAGAACAGCGTTTTCGTGACCGTCTTTGCTCCGTTTTCAACAAAAAGTTACCAAGTTACTGTTCATGAGTAGCTTGAGGTCGTCACCAAAGTAGCAACTCGATTCGGAATATGGTGGTCCCTCAATTGGGCAGTCGTTCGGTTTTTAACAGAAGGAAGAGAACAGCGTTTTCGTGACCGTCTTTGCTCCGTTTTCAACAAAAAGTTACCAAGTTACTGTTCATGAGTAGCTTAATGCCCTACAAAAGGTAGCGAGTTGATTCGGAATACGGTGCTTGCTCATGTGGGCACTAGTTCGGTTTTTAACAGAAGGAAGAGAACAGCGTTTTCGTGACCGTCTTTGCTCCGTTTTCAACAAAAAGTTACCAAGTTACTGTTCATGAGTAGCTTAATGCCCTCACAAAAGGTAGCGACTTGATTCGGAATACGGTGGTTGCTCATGTGGGCACTAGTTCGGTTTTTAACAGAAGGAAGAGAACAGCGTTTTCGTGACCGTCTTTGCTCCGTTTTCAACAAAAAGTTACCAAGTTACTGTTCATGAGTAGCTTGAGGTCGTCACCAAAGTAGCAACTCGATTCGGAATATGGTGGTCCCTCAATTGGGCAGTCGTTCGGTTTTTAACAGAAGGAAGAGAACAGCGTTTTCGTGACCGTCTTTGCTCCGTTTTCAACAAAAAGTTACCAAGTTACTGTTCATGAGTAGCTTGAGGTCGTCACCAAAGTAGCAACTCGATTCGGAATATGGTGGTCCCTCAATTGGGCAGTCGTTCGGTTTTTAACAGAAGGAAGAGAACAGCGTTTTCGTGACCGTCTTTGCTCCGTTTTCAACAAAAAGTTACCAAGTTACTGTTCATGAGTAGCTTAATGCCCTACAAAAGGTAGCGAGTTGATTCGGAATACGGTGGTTGCTCATGTGGGCACTAGTTCGGTTTTTAACAGAAGGAAGAGAACAGCGTTTTCGTGACCGTCTTTGCTCCGTTTTCAACAAAAAGTTACCAAGTTACTGTTCATGAGTAGCTTGAGGCCGTCACCAAAGGTAGCAACTCGATTCGGAATATGGTGGTCCCTCAATTGGGCAGTCGTTCGGTTTTTAACAGAAGGAAGAGAACAGCGTTTTCGTGACCGTCTTTGCTCCGTTTTCAACAAAAAGTTACCAAGTTACTGTTCATGAGTAGCTTGAGGCCGTCACCAAAGGTAGCAACTCGATTCGGAATATGGTGGTCCCTCAATTGGGCAGTCGTTCGGTTTTTAACAGAAGGAAGAGAACAGCGTTTTCGTGACCGTCTTTGCTCCGTTTTCAACAAAAAGTTACCAAGTTACTGTTCATGAGTAGCTTAATGCCCTACAAAAGGTAGCGAGTTGATTCGGAATACGGTGGTTGCTCATGTGGGCACTAGTTCGGTTTTTAACAGAAGGAAGAGAACAGCGTTTTCGTGACCGTCTTTGCTCCGTTTTCAACAAAAAGTTACCAAGTTACTGTTCATGAGTAGCTTGAGGTCGTCACCAAAGTAGCAACTCGATTCGGAATATGGTGGTCCCTCAATTGGGCAGTCGTTCGGTTTTTAACAGAAGGAAGAGAACAGCGTTTTCGTGACCGTCTTTGCTCCGTTTTCAACAAAAAGTTACCAAGTTACTGTTCATGAGTAGCTTAATGCCCTACAAAAGGTAGCGAGTTGATTCGGAATACGGTGGTTGCTCATGTGGGCACTAGTTCGGTTTTTAACAGAAGGAAGAGAACAGCGTTTTCGTGACCGTCTTTGCTCCGTTTTCAACAAAAAGTTACCAAGTTACTGTTCATGAGTAGCTTGAGGTCGTCACCAAAGTTGCAACTCGATTCGGAATATGGTGGTCCCTCAATTGGGCAGTCGTTCGGTTTTTAACAGAAGGAAGAGAACAGCGTTTTCGTGACCGTCTTTGCTCCGTTTTCAACAAAAAGTTACCAAGTTACTGTTCATGAGTAGCTTGAGGTCGTCACCAAAGTAGCAACTCGATTCGGAATATGGTGGTCCCTCAATTGGGCAGTCGTTCGGTTTTTAACAGAAGGAAGAGAACAGCGTTTTCGTGACCGTCTTTGCTCCGTTTTCAACAAAAAGTTACCAAGTTACTGTTCATGAGTAGCTTAATGCCCTACAAAAGGTAGCGAGTTGATTCGGAATACGGTGGTTGCTCATGTGGGCACTAGTTCGGTTTTTAACAGAAGGAAGAGAACAGCGTTTTCGTGACCGTCTTTGCTCCGTTTTCAACAAAAAGTTACCAAGTTACTGTTCATGAGTAGCTTGAGGTCGTCACCAAAGTTGCAACTCGATTCGGAATATGGTGGTCCCTCAATTGGGCAGTCGTTCGGTTTTTAACAGAAGGAAGAGAACAGCGTTTTCGTGACCGTCTTTGCTCCGTTTTCAACAAAAAGTTACCAAGTTACTGTTCATGAGTAGCTTGATGCCGTCACAAAAGGTAGCGACTCGATTCGGAATACGGTGGTCGCTCATGTGGGCACTAGTTCGGTTTTTAACAGAAGGAAGAGAACAGCGTTTTCGTGACCGTCTTTGCTCCGTTTTCAACAAAAAGTTACCAAGTTACTGTTCATGAGTAGCTTGAGGTCGTCACCAAAGTTAGCAACTCGATTCGGAATATGGTGGTCCCTCAATTGGGCAGTCGTTCGGTTTTTAACAGAAGGAAGAGAACAGCGTTTTCGTGACCGTCTTTGCTCCGTTTTCAACAAAAAGTTACCAAGTTACTGTTCATGAGTAGCTTGAGGTCGTCACCAAAGTAGCAACTCGATTCGGAATATGGTGGTCCCTCAATTGGGCAGTCGTTCGGTTTTTAACAGAAGGAAGAGAACAGCGTTTTCGTGACCGTCTTTGCTCCGTTTTCAACAAAAAGTTACCAAGTTACTGTTCATGAGTAGCTTGAGGTCGTCACCAAAGTAGCAACTCGATTCGGAATATGGTGGTCCCTCAATTGGGCAGTCGTTCGGTTTTTAACAGAAGGAAGAGAACAGCGTTTTCGTGACCGTCTTTGCTCCGTTTTCAACAAAAAGTTACCAAGTTACTGTTCATGAGTAGCTTAATGCCCTACAAAAGGTAGCGACTTGATTCGGAATACGGTGGTTGCTCATGTGGGCACTAGTTCGGTTTTTAACAGAAGGAAGAGAACAGCGTTTTCGTGACCGTCTTTGCTCCGTTTTCAACAAAAAGTTACCAAGTTACTGTTCATGAGTAGCTTGAGGTCGTCACCAAAGTTAGCAACTCGATTCGGAATATGGTGGTCCCTCATTGGGCAGTAGTTCGGTTTTTAACAGAAGGAAGAGAACAGCGTTTTCGTGACCGTCTTTGCTCCGTTTTCAACAAAAAGTTACCAAGTTACTGTTCATGAGTAGCTTGAGGTCGTCACCAAAGTAGCAACTCGATTCGGAATATGGTGGTCCCTCAATTGGGCAGTCGTTCGGTTTTTAACAGAAGGAAGAGAACAGCGTTTTCGTGACCGTCTTTGCTCCGTTTTCAACAAAAAGTTACCAAGTTACTGTTCATGAGTAGCTTAATGCCCTACAAAAGGTAGCGACTTGATTCGGAATACGGTGGTTGCTCATGTGGGCACTAGTTCGGTTTTTAACAGAAGGAAGAGAACAGCGTTTTCGTGACCGTCTTTGCTCCGTTTTCAACAAAAAGTTACCAAGTTACTGTTCATGAGTAGCTTGAGGTCGTCACCAAAGTAGCAACTCGATTCGGAATATGGTGGTCCCTCAATTGGGCAGTCGTTCGGTTTTTAACAGAAGGAAGAGAACAGCGTTTTCGTGACCGTCTTTGCTCCGTTTTCAACAAAAAGTTACCAAGTTACTGTTCATGAGTAGCTTGAGGCCGTCACCAAAGGTAGCGACTCGATTCGGAATACGGTGGTCCCTCATGTGGGCACTAGTTCGGTTTTTAACAGAAGGAAGAGAACAGCGTTTTCGTGACCGTCTTTGCTCCGTTTTCAACAAAAAGTTACCAAGTTACTGTTCATGAGTAGCTTAATGCCCTACAAAAGGTAGCGACTCCATTCGGAATACGGTGGTTGCTCAAGTGGGCACTAGTTCGGTTTTTAACAGAAGGAAGAGAACAGCGTTTTCGTGACCGTCTTTGCTCCGTTTTCAACAAAAAGTTACCAAGTTACTGTTCATGAGTAGCTTGAGGTCGTCACCAAAGTAGCAACTCGATTCGGAATATGGTGGTCCCTCAATTGGGCAGTCGTTCGGTTTTTAACAGAAGGAAGAGAACAGCGTTTTCGTGACCGTCTTTGCTCCGTTTTCAACAAAAAGTTACCAAGTTACTGTTCATGAGTAGCTTAATGCCCTCACAAAAGGTAGCGAACTTGATTCGGAATACGGTGGTCGCTCATGTGGGCACTAGTTCGGTTTTTAACAGAAGGAAGAGAACAGCGTTTTCGTGACCGTCTTTGCTCCGTTTTCAACAAAAAGTTACCAAGTTACTGTTCATGAGTAGCTTGAGGTCGTCACCAAAGTTGCAACTCGATTCGGAATATGGTGGTCCCTCAATTGGGCAGTCGTTCGGTTTTTAACAGAAGGAAGAGAACAGCGTTTTCGTGACCGTCTTTGCTCCGTTTTCAACAAAAAGTTACCAAGTTACTGTTCATGAGTAGCTTAATGCCCTACAAAAGGTAGCGACTTGATTCGGAATACGGTGGTTGCTCATGTGGGCACTAGTTCGGTTTTTAACAGAAGGAAGAGAACAGCGTTTTCGTGACCGTCTTTGCTCCGTTTTCAACAAAAAGTTACCAAGTTACTGTTCATGAGTAGCTTGAGGTCGTCACCAAAGTAGCAACTCGATTCGGAATATGGTGGTCCCTCAATTGGGCAGTCGTTCGGTTTTTAACAGAAGGAAGAGAACAGCGTTTTCGTGACCGTCTTTGCTCCGTTTTCAACAAAAAGTTACCAAGTTACTGTTCATGAGTAGCTTAATGCCCTACAAAAGGTAGCGACTTGATTCGGAATACGGTGGTTGCTCATGTGGGCACTAGTTCGGTTTTTAACAGAAGGAAGAGAACAGCGTTTTCGTGACCGTCTTTGCTCCGTTTTCAACAAAAAGTTACCAAGTTACTGTTCATGAGTAGCTTGAGGTCGTCACCAAAGTTGCAACTCGATTCGGAATATGGTGGTCCCTCAATTGGGCAGTCGTTCGGTTTTTAACAGAAGGAAGAGAACAGCGTTTTCGTGACCGTCTTTGCTCCGTTTTCAACAAAAAGTTACCAAGTTACTGTTCATGAGTAGCTTGAGGTCGTCACCAAAGTTGCAACTCGATTCGGAATATGGTGGTCCCTCAATTGGGCAGTCGTTCGGTTTTTAACAGAAGGAAGAGAACAGCGTTTTCGTGACCGTCTTTGCTCCGTTTTCAACAAAAAGTTACCAAGTTACTGTTCATGAGTAGCTTAATGCCCTACAAAAGGTAGCGAGTTGATTCGGAATACGGTGCTTGCTCATGTGGGCACTAGTTCGGTTTTTAACAGAAGGAAGAGAACAGCGTTTTCGTGACCGTCTTTGCTCCGTTTTCAACAAAAAGTTACCAAGTTACTGTTCATGAGTAGCTTGAGGTCGTCACCAAAGTAGCAACTCGATTCGGAATATGGTGGTCCCTCAATTGGGCAGTCGTTCGGTTTTTAACAGAAGGAAGAGAACAGCGTTTTCGTGACCGTCTTTGCTCCGTTTTCAACAAAAAGTTACCAAGTTACTGTTCATGAGTAGCTTGAGGCCCTCACCAAAGGTAGCAACTCGATTCGGAATACGGTGGTCCCTCATGTGGGCACTAGTTCGGTTTTTAACAGAAGGAAGAGAACAGCGTTTTCGTGACCGTCTTTGCTCCGTTTTCAACAAAAAGTTACCAAGTTACTGTTCATGAGTAGCTTGAGGTCGTCACCAAAGTTGCAACTCGATTCGGAATACGGTGGTCCCTCAATTGGGCAGTCGTTCGGTTTTTAACAGAAGGAAGAGAACAGCGTTTTCGTGACCGTCTTTGCTCCGTTTTCAACAAAAAGTTACCAAGTTACTGTTCATGAGTAGCTTGATGCCCTCACAAAAGGTAGCGACTCGATTCGGAATACGGTGGTTCCTCATGTGGGCAGTAGTTCGGTTTTTAACAGAAGGAAGAGAACAGCGTTTTCGTGACCGTCTTTGCTCCGTTTTCAACAAAAAGTTACCAAGTTACTGTTCATGAGTAGCTTGAGGTCGTCACCAAAGTAGCAACTCGATTCGGAATATGGTGGTCCCTCAATTGGGCAGTCGTTCGGTTTTTAACAGAAGGAAGAGAACAGCGTTTTCGTGACCGTCTTTGCTCCGTTTTCAACAAAAAGTTACCAAGTTACTGTTCATGAGTAGCTTGAGGTCGTCACCTAAAAAGTAGCAACTCGATTCGGAATATGGTGGTCCCTCAATTGGGCAGTCGTTCGGTTTTTAACAGAAGGAAGAGAACAGCGTTTTCGTGACCGTCTTTGCTCCGTTTTCAACAAAAAGTTACCAAGTTACTGTTCATGAGTAGCTTGAGGTCGTCACCAAAGTTGCAACTCGATTCGGAATATGGTGGTCCCTCAATTGGGCAGTCGTTCGGTTTTTAACAGAAGGAAGAGAACAGCGTTTTCGTGACCGTCTTTGCTCCGTTTTCAACAAAAAGTTACCAAGTTACTGTTCATGAGTATCTTAATGCCCTACAAAAGGTAGCAACTTGATTCGGAATACGGTGGTTGCTCATGTGGGCACTAGTTCGGTTTTTAACAGAAGGAAGAGAACAGCGTTTTCGTGACCGTCTTTGCTCCGTTTTCAACAAAAAGTTACCAAGTTACTGTTCATGAGTAGCTTGAGGCCGTCACCAAAGGTAGCGACTCGATTCGGAATATGGTGGTCCCTCAAGTGGGCAGTAGTTCGGTTTTTAACAGAAGGAAGAGAACAGCGTTTTCGTGACCGTCTTTGCTCCGTTTTCAACAAAAAGTTACCAAGTTACTGTTCATGAGTAGCTTGAGGTCGTCACCAAAGTTGCAACTCGATTCGGAATATGGTGGTCCCTCAATTGGGCAGTCGTTCGGTTTTTAACAGAAGGAAGAGAACAGCGTTTTCGTGACCGTCTTTGCTCCGTTTTCAACAAAAAGTTACCAAGTTACTGTTCATGAGTAGCTTAAGCCCTCACAAAAGGTAGCGACTCGATTCGGAATACGGTGGTTGCTCATGTGGGCACTAGTTCGGTTTTTAACAGAAGGAAGAGAACAGCGTTTTCGTGACCGTCTTTGCTCCGTTTTCAACAAAAAGTTACCAAGTTACTGTTCATGAGTAGCTTGAGGTCGTCACCAAAGTAGCAACTCGATTCGGAATATGGTGGTCCCTCAATTGGGCAGTCGTTCGGTTTTTAACAGAAGGAAGAGAACAGCGTTTTCGTGACCGTCTTTGCTCCGTTTTCAACAAAAAGTTACCAAGTTACTGTTCATGAGTAGCTTGAGGCCGTCACCAAAGGTAGCAACTCGATTCGGAATATGGTGGTCCCTCATGTGGGCACTAGTTCGGTTTTTAACAGAAGGAAGAGAACAGCGTTTTCGTGACCGTCTTTGCTCCGTTTTCAACAAAAAGTTACCAAGTTACTGTTCATGAGTAGCTTGAGGTCGTCACCAAAGGTAGCAACTCGATTCGGAATACGGTGGTCCCTCATGTGGGCACTAGTTCGGTTTTTAACAGAAGGAAGAGAACAGCGTTTTCGTGACCGTCTTTGCTCCGTTTTCAACAAAAAGTTACCAAGTTACTGTTCATGAGTAGCTTGAGGTCGTCACCAAAGTTGCAACTCGATTCGGAATATGGTGGTCCCTCAATTGGGCAGTCGTTCGGTTTTTAACAGAAGGAAGAGAACAGCGTTTTCGTGACCGTCTTTGCTCCGTTTTCAACAAAAAGTTACCAAGTTACTGTTCATGAGTAGCTTGAGGCCCTACCAAAGGTAGCGACTCGATTCGGAATACGGTGGTCCCTCATGTGGGCAGTAGTTCGGTTTTTAACAGAAGGAAGAGAACAGCGTTTTCGTGACCGTCTTTGCTCCGTTTTCAACAAAAAGTTACCAAGTTACTGTTCATGAGTAGCTTGAGGTCGTCACCAAAGTAGCAACTCGATTCGGAATATGGTGGTCCCTCAATTGGGCAGTCGTTCGGTTTTTAACAGAAGGAAGAGAACAGCGTTTTCGTGACCGTCTTTGCTCCGTTTTCAACAAAAAGTTACCAAGTTACTGTTCATGAGTAGCTTAATGTCCTACAAAAGGTAGCGACTCCATTCGGAATACCGTGGTTGCTCATGTGGGCACTAGTTCGGTTTTTAACAGAAGGAAGAGAACAGCGTTTTCGTGACCGTCTTTGCTCCGTTTTCAACAAAAAGTTACCAAGTTACTGTTCATGAGTAGCTTGAGGTCGTCACCAAAGTTGCAACTCGATTCGGAATATGGTGGTCCCTCAATTGGGCAGTCGTTCGGTTTTTAACAGAAGGAAGAGAACAGCGTTTTCGTGACCGTCTTTGCTCCGTTTTCAACAAAAAGTTACCAAGTTACTGTTCATGAGTAGCTTGAGGTCGTCACCAAAGTAGTAACTCGATTCGGAATATGGTGGTCCCTCAATTGGGGCGGTCGTTCGGTTTTTAACAGAAGGAAGAGAACAGCGTTTTCGTGACCGTCTTTGCTCCGTTTTCAACAAAAAGTTACCAAGTTACTGTTCATGAGTAGCTTGAGGTCGTCACCAAAGTAGCAACTCGATTCGGAATATGGTGGTCCCTCAATTGGGCAGTCGTTCGGTTTTTAACAGAAGGAAGAGAACAGCGTTTTCGTGACCGTCTTTGCTCCGTTTTCAACAAAAAGTTACCAAGTTACTGTTCATGAGTAGCTTGAGGTCGTCACCAAAGTAGCAACTCGATTCGGAATATGGTGGTCCCTCAATTGGGCAGTCGTTCGGTTTTTAACAGAAGGAAGAGAACAGCGTTTTCGTGACCGTCTTTGCTCCGTTTTCAACAAAAAGTTACCAAGTTACTGTTCATGAGTAGCTTAATGCCCTACAAAAGGTAGCGACTTGATTCGGAATACGGTGGTTGCTCATGTGGGCACTAGTTCGGTTTTTAACAGAAGGAAGAGAACAGCGTTTTCGTGACCGTCTTTGCTCCGTTTTCAACAAAAAGTTACCAAGTTACTGTTCATGAGTAGCTTGAGGTCGTCACCAAAGTTGCAACTCGATTCGGAATATGGTGGTCCCTCAATTGGGCAGTCGTTCGGTTTTTAACAGAAGGAAGAGAACAGCGTTTTCGTGACCGTCTTTGCTCCGTTTTCAACAAAAAGTTACCAAGTTACTGTTCATGAGTAGCTTGAGGTCGTCACCAAAGTAGCAACTCGATTCGGAATATGGTGGTCCCTCAATTGGGCAGTCGTTCGGTTTTTAACAGAAGGAAGAGAACAGCGTTTTCGTGACCGTCTTTGCTCCGTTTTCAACAAAAAGTTACCAAGTTACTGTTCATGAGTAGCTTAATGCCCTACAAAAGGTAGCGAGTTGATTCGGAATACGGTGGTTGCTCATGTGGGCACTAGTTCGGTTTTTAACAGAAGGAAGAGAACAGCGTTTTCGTGACCGTCTTTGCTCCGTTTTCAACAAAAAGTTACCAAGTTACTGTTCATGAGTAGCTTGAGGTCGTCACCAAAGTTGCAACTCGATTCGGAATATGGTGGTCCCTCAATTGGGCAGTCGTTCGGTTTTTAACAGAAGGAAGAGAACAGCGTTTTCGTGACCGTCTTTGCTCCGTTTTCAACAAAAAGTTACCAAGTTACTGTTCATGAGTAGCTTGAGGTCGTCACCAAAGTAGCAACTCGATTCGGAATATGGTGGTCCCTCAATTGGGCAGTCGTTCGGTTTTTAACAGAAGGAAGAGAACAGCGTTTTCGTGACCGTCTTTGCTCCGTTTTCAACAAAAAGTTACCAAGTTACTGTTCATGAGTAGCTTAATGCCCTACAAAAGGTAGCGAGTTGATTCGGAATACGGTGGTTGCTCATGTGGGCACTAGTTCGGTTTTTAACAGAAGGAAGAGAACAGCGTTTTCGTGACCGTCTTTGCTCCGTTTTCAACAAAAAGTTACCAAGTTACTGTTCATGAGTAGCTTGAGGTCGTCACCAAAGTTGCAACTCGATTCGGAATATGGTGGTCCCTCAATTGGGCAGTCGTTCGGTTTTTAACAGAAGGAAGAGAACAGCGTTTTCGTGACCGTCTTTGCTCCGTTTTCAACAAAAAGTTACCAAGTTACTGTTCATGAGTAGCTTGAGGTCGTCACCAAAGTAGCAACTCGATTCGGAATATGGTGGTCCCTCAATTGGGCAGTCGTTCGGTTTTTAACAGAAGGAAGAGAACAGCGTTTTCGTGACCGTCTTTGCTCCGTTTTCAACAAAAAGTTACCAAGTTACTGTTCATGAGTAGCTTAGTGCCCTCACAAAAGGTAGCGAACTCGATTCGGAATACGGTGGTTGCTCATGTGGGCACTAGTTCGGTTTTTAACAGAAGGAAGAGAACAGCGTTTTCGTGACCGTCTTTGCTCCGTTTTCAACAAAAAGTTACCAAGTTACTGTTCATGAGTAGCTTGAGGTCGTCACCAAAGTAGCAACTCGATTCGGAATATGGTGGTCCCTCAATTGGGCAGTCGTTCGGTTTTTAACAGAAGGAAGAGAACAGCGTTTTCGTGACCGTCTTTGCTCCGTTTTCAACAAAAAGTTACCAAGTTACTGTTCATGAGTAGCTTGATGCCCTACCAAAGGTAGCGACTCGATTCGGAATACGGTGGTTGCTCATGTGGGCACTAGTTCGGTTTTTAACAGAAGGAAGAGAACAGCGTTTTCGTGACCGTCTTTGCTCCGTTTTCAACAAAAAGTTACCAAGTTACTGTTCATGAGTAGCTTGAGGTCGTCACCAAAGTAGCAACTCGATTCGGAATATGGTGGTCCCTCAATTGGGCAGTCGTTCGGTTTTTAACAGAAGGAAGAGAACAGCGTTTTCGTGACCGTCTTTGCTCCGTTTTCAACAAAAAGTTACCAAGTTACTGTTCATGAGTAGCTTGAGGTCGTCACCAAAGTTGCAACTCGATTCGGAATATGGTGGTCCCTCAATTGGGCAGTCGTTCGGTTTTTAACAGAAGGAAGAGAACAGCGTTTTCGTGACCGTCTTTGCTCCGTTTTCAACAAAAAGTTACCAAGTTACTGTTCATGAGTAGCTTAATGCCCTCACAAAAGGTAGCGACTTGATTCGGAATACGGTGGTTGCTCATGTGGGCACTAGTTCGGTTTTTAACAGAAGGAAGAGAACAGCGTTTTCGTGACCGTCTTTGCTCCGTTTTCAACAAAAAGTTACCAAGTTACTGTTCATGAGTAGCTTGAGGTCGTCACCAAAGTTGCAACTCGATTCGGAATATGGTGGTCCCTCAATTGGGCAGTCGTTCGGTTTTTAACAGAAGGAAGAGAACAGCGTTTTCGTGACCGTCTTTGCTCCGTTTTCAACAAAAAGTTACCAAGTTACTGTTCATGAGTAGCTTGAGGTCGTCACCAAAGTAGCAACTCGATTCGGAATATGGTGGTCCCTCAATTGGGCAGTCGTTCGGTTTTTAACAGAAGGAAGAGAACAGCGTTTTCGTGACCGTCTTTGCTCCGTTTTCAACAAAAAGTTACCAAGTTACTGTTCATGAGTAGCTTGAGGTCGTCACCAAAGTTGCAACTCGATTCGGAATATGGTGGTCCCTCAATTGGGCAGTCGTTCGGTTTTTAACAGAAGGAAGAGAACAGCGTTTTCGTGACCGTCTTTGCTCCGTTTTCAACAAAAAGTTACCAAGTTACTGTTCATGAGTAGCTTGAGGTCGTCACCAAAGTTGCAACTCGATTCGGAATATGGTGGTCCCTCAATTGGGCAGTCGTTCGGTTTTTAACAGAAGGAAGAGAACAGCGTTTTCGTGACCGTCTTTGCTCCGTTTTCAACAAAAAGTTACCAAGTTACTGTTCATGAGTAGCTTGAGGCCGTCACCAAAGGTAGCAACTCGATTCGGAATATGGTGGTCCCTCAATTGGGCAGTCGTTCGGTTTTTAACAGAAGGAAGAGAACAGCGTTTTCGTGACCGTCTTTGCTCCGTTTTCAACAAAAAGTTACCAAGTTACTGTTCATGAGTAGCTTGAGGCCCTCACAAAAGGTAGCGACTTGATTCGGAATACGGTGGTTGCTCATGTGGGCACTAGTTCGGTTTTTAACAGAAGGAAGAGAACAGCGTTTTCGTGACCGTCTTTGCTCCGTTTTCAACAAAAAGTTACCAAGTTACTGTTCATGAGTAGCTTGAGGTCGTCACCAAAGTTGCAACTCGATTCGGAATATGGTGGTCCCTCAATTGGGCAGTCGTTCGGTTTTTAACAGAAGGAAGAGAACAGCGTTTTCGTGACCGTCTTTGCTCCGTTTTCAACAAAAAGTTACCAAGTTACTGTTCATGAGTAGCTTGAGGTCGTCACCAAAGTAGCAACTCGATTCGGAATATGGTGGTCCCTCAATTGGGCAGTCGTTCGGTTTTTAACAGAAGGAAGAGAACAGCGTTTTCGTGACCGTCTTTGCTCCGTTTTCAACAAAAAGTTACCAAGTTACTGTTCATGAGTAGCTTAATGCCCTACAAAAGGTAGCGACTTGATTCGGAATACGGTGGTTGCTCATGTGGGCACTAGTTCGGTTTTTAACAGAAGGAAGAGAACAGCGTTTTCGTGACCGTCTTTGCTCCGTTTTCAACAAAAAGTTACCAAGTTACTGTTCATGAGTAGCTTGAGGTCGTCACCAAAGTTGCAACTCGATTCGGAATATGGTGGTCCCTCAATTGGGCAGTCGTTCGGTTTTTAACAGAAGGAAGAGAACAGCGTTTTCGTGACCGTCTTTGCTCCGTTTTCAACAAAAAGTTACCAAGTTACTGTTCATGAGTAGCTTGAGGTCGTCACCAAAGTTGCAACTCGATTCGGAATATGGTGGTCCCTCAATTGGGCAGTCGTTCGGTTTTTAACAGAAGGAAGAGAACAGCGTTTTCGTGACCATCTTTGCTCCGTTTTCAACAAAAGGTTACCAAGTTACTGTTCATGAGTAGCTTGTGGCCCTACAAAACGTAGCGACTTGATTCGGAATACGGTGGTTGCTCATGTGGGCACTAGTTCGGTTTTTAACAGAAGGAAGAGAACAGCGTTTTCGTGACCGTCTTTGCTCCGTTTTCAACAAAAAGTTACCAAGTTACTGTTCATGAGTAGCTTGAGGTCGTCACAAAAGTGGCAACTCTATTCGGAATATGGTGGTCCCTCAATTGGGCAGTCGTTCGGTTTTTAACAGAAGGAAGAGAACAGCGTTTTCGTGACCGTCTTTGCTCCGTTTTCAACAAAAAGTTACCAAGTTACTGTTCATGAGTAGCTTGATGCCCTACAAAAGGTAGCGACTCTATTCGGAATACGGTGGTCGCTCATGTGGGCACTAGTTCGGTTTTAAACAGAATGAAGAGAACAGCGTTTTCGTGACCGTCTTTGCTCCGTTTTCAACAAAAAGTTACCAAGTTACTGTTCATGAGTAGCTTGAGGTCGTCACCAAAGTTGCAACTCGATTCGGAATATGGTGGTCCCTCAATTGGGCAGTCGTTCGGTTTTTAACAGAAGGAAGAGAACAGCGTTTTCGTGACCGTCTTTGCTCCGTTTTCAACAAAAAGTTACCAAGTTACTGTTCATGAGTAGCTTGAGGTCGTCACCAAAGTAGCAACTCGATTCGGAATATGGTGGTCCCTCAATTGGGCAGTCGTTCGGTTTTTAACAGAAGGAAGAGAACAGCGTTTTCGTGACCGTCTTTGCTCCGTTTTCAACAAAAAGTTACCAAGTTACTGTTCATGAGTAGCTTAATGCCCTACAAAAGGTAGCGAATTGATTCGGAATACGGTGGTTGCTCATGTGGGCACTAGTTCGGTTTTTAATAGAAGGAAGAGAACAGCGTTTTCGTGACCGTCTTTGCTCCGTTTTCTACAAAAAGTTACCAAGTTACTGTTCATGAGTAGCTTGAGGTCGTCACCAAAGTTGCAACTCGATTCGGAATATGGTGGTCCCTCAATTGGGCAGTCGTTCGGTTTTTAACAGAAGGAAGAGAACAGCGTTTTCGTGACCGTCTTTGCTCCGTTTTCTACAAAAAGTTACCAAGTTACTGTTCATGAGTAGCTTGAGGTCGTCACCAAAGGTAGCAACTCGATTCGGAATATGGTGGTCCCTCAATTGGGCAGTCGTTCGGTTTTTAACAGAAGGAAGAGAACAGCGTTTTCGTGACCGTCTTTGCTCCGTTTTCAACAAAAAGTTACCAAGTTACTGTTCATGAGTAGCTTGAGGTCGTCACCAAAGTTGCAACTCGATTCGGAATATGGTGGTCCCTCAATTGGGCAGTCGTTCGGTTTTTAACAGAAGGAAGAGAACAGCGTTTTCGTGACCGTCTTTGCTCCGTTTTCAACAAAAAGTTACCAAGTTACTGTTCATGAGTAGCTTGAGGTCGTCACCAAAGTTGCAACTCGATTCGGAATATGGTGGTCCCTCAATTGGGCAGTCGTTCGGTTTTTAACAGAAGGAAGAGAACAGCGTTTTCGTGACCGTCTTTGCTCCGTTTTCAACAAAAAGTTACCAAGTTACTGTTCATGAGTAGCTTGAGGCCCTCACCAAAGGTAGCAACTCGATTCGGAATATGGTGGTCCCTCAATTGGGCACTAGTTCGGTTTTTAACAGAAGGAAGAGAACAGCGTTTTCGTGACCGTCTTTGCTCCGTTTTCAACAAAAAGTTACCAAGTTACTGTTCATGAGTAGCTTGAGGCCCTCACCAAAGGTAGCAACTCGATTCGGAATATGGTGGTCCCTCATGTGGGCAGTCGTTCGGTTTTTAACAGAAGGAAGAGAACAGCGTTTTCGTGACCGTCTTTGCTCCGTTTTCAACAAAAAGTTACCAAGTTACTGTTCATGAGTAGCTTGAGGTCGTCACCAAAGTTGCAACTCGATTCGGAATATGGTGGTCCCTCAATTGGGCAGTCGTTCGGTTTTTAACAGAAGGAAGAGAACAGCGTTTTCGTGACCGTCTTTGCTCCGTTTTCAACAAAAAGTTACCAAGTTACTGTTCATGAGTAGCTTGAGGTCGTCACCAAAGTTGCAACTCGATTCGGAATATGGTGGTCCCTCAATTGGGCAGTCGTTCGGTTTTTAACAGAAGGAAGAGAACAGCGTTTTCGTGACCGTCTTTGCTCCGTTTTCAACAAAAAGTTACCAAGTTACTGTTCATGAGTAGCTTGAGGTCGTCACCAAAGTTGCAACTCGATTCGGAATATGGTGGTCCCTCAATTGGGCAGTCGTTCGGTTTTTAACAGAAGGAAGAGAACAGCGTTTTCGTGACCGTCTTTGCTCCGTTTTCAACAAAAAGTTACCAAGTTACTGTTCATGAGTAGCTTGAGGTCGTCACCAAAGTTGCAACTCGATTCGGAATATGGTGGTCCCTCAATTGGGCAGTCGTTCGGTTTTTAACAGAAGGAAGAGAACAGCGTTTTCGTGACCGTCTTTGCTCCGTTTTCAACAAAAAGTTACCAAGTTACTGTTCATGAGTAGCTTGAGGTCGTCACCAAAGTTGCAACTCGATTCGGAATATGGTGGTCCCTCAATTGGGCAGTCGTTCGGTTTTTAACAGAAGGAAGAGAACAGCGTTTTCGTGACCGTCTTTGCTCCGTTTTCAACAAAAAGTTACCAAGTTACTGTTCATGAGTAGCTTAATGCCCTACAAAAGGTAGCGAGTTGATTCGGAATACGGTGGTTGCTCATGTGGGCACTAGTTCGGTTTTTAACAGAAGGAAGAGAACAGCGTTTTCGTGACCGTCTTTGCTCCGTTTTCAACAAAAAGTTACCAAGTTACTGTTCATGAGTAGCTTGAGGTCGTCACCAAAGTTGCAACTCGATTCGGAATATGGTGGTCCCTCAATTGGGCAGTCGTTCGGTTTTTAACAGAAGGAAGAGAACAGCGTTTTCGTGACCGTCTTTGCTCCGTTTTCAACAAAAAGTTACCAAGTTACTGTTCATGAGTAGCTTGAGGTCGTCACCAAAGTTGCAACTCGATTCGGAATATGGTGGTCCCTCAATTGGGCAGTCGTTCGGTTTTTAACAGAAGGAAGAGAACAGCGTTTTCGTGACCGTCTTTGCTCCGTTTTCAACAAAAAGTTACCAAGTTACTGTTCATGAGTAGCTTGAGGTCGTCACCAAAGTTGCAACTCGATTCGGAATATGGTGGTCCCTCAATTGGGCAGTCGTTCGGTTTTTAACAGAAGGAAGAGAACAGCGTTTTCGTGACCGTCTTTGCTCCGTTTTCAACAAAAAGTTACCAAGTTACTGTTCATGAGTAGCTTGAGGTCGTCACCAAAGTAGCAACTCGATTCGGAATATGGTGGTCCCTCAATTGGGCAGTCGTTCGGTTTTTAACAGAAGGAAGAGAACAGCGTTTTCGTGACCGTCTTTGCTCCGTTTTCAACAAAAAGTTACCAAGTTACTGTTCATGAGTAGCTTGAGGTCGTCACCAAAGTAGCAACTCGATTCGGAATATGGTGGTCCCTCAATTGGGCAGTCGTTCGGTTTTTAACAGAAGGAAGAGAACAGCGTTTTCGTGACCGTCTTTGCTCCGTTTTCAACAAAAAGTTACCAAGTTACTGTTCATGAGTAGCTTGAGGTCGTCACCAAAGTAGCAACTCGATTCGGAATATGGTGGTCCCTCAATTGGGCAGTCGTTCGGTTTTTAACAGAAGGAAGAGAACAGCGTTTTCGTGACCGTCTTTGCTCCGTTTTCAACAAAAAGTTACCAAGTTACTGTTCATGAGTAGCTTGAGGTCGTCACCAAAGTTGCAACTCGATTCGGAATATGGTGGTCCCTCAATTGGGCAGTCGTTCGGTTTTTAACAGAAGGAAGAGAACAGCGTTTTCGTGACCGTCTTTGCTCCGTTTTCAACAAAAAGTTACCAAGTTACTGTTCATGAGTAGCTTGAGGTCGTCACCAAAGTTGCAACTCGATTCGGAATATGGTGGTCCCTCAATTGGGCAGTCGTTCGGTTTTTAACAGAAGGAAGAGAACAGCGTTTTCGTGACCGTCTTTGCTCCGTTTTCAACAAAAAGTTACCAAGTTACTGTTCATGAGTAGCTTGAGGTCGTCACCAAAGTTGCAACTCGATTCGGAATATGGTGGTCCCTCAATTGGGCAGTCGTTCGGTTTTTAACAGAAGGAAGAGAACAGCGTTTTCGTGACCGTCTTTGCTCCGTTTTCAACAAAAAGTTACCAAGTTACTGTTCATGAGTAGCTTGATGCCCTACAAAAGGTAGCGACTTGATTCGGAATACGGTGGTTGCTCATGTGGGCACTAGTTCGGTTTTTAACAGAAGGAAGAGAACAGCGTTTTCGTGACCGTCTTTGCTCCGTTTTCAACAAAAAGTTACCAAGTTACTGTTCATGAGTAGCTTGAGGTCGTCACCAAAGTTGCAACTCGATTCGGAATATGGTGGTCCCTCAATTGGGCAGTCGTTCGGTTTTTAACAGAAGGAAGAGAACAGCGTTTTCGTGACCGTCTTTGCTCCGTTTTCAACAAAAAGTTACCAAGTTACTGTTCATGAGTAGCTTGAGGTCGTCACCAAAGTTGCAACTCGATTCGGAATATGGTGGTCCCTCAATTGGGCAGTCGTTCGGTTTTTAACAGAAGGAAGAGAACAGCGTTTTCGTGACCGTCTTTGCTCCGTTTTCAACAAAAAGTTACCAAGTTACTGTTCATGAGTAGCTTAATGCCCTACAAAAGGTAGCGAATTGATTCGGAATATGGTGGTTGCTCATGTGGGCACTAGTTCGGTTTTTAACAGAAGGAAGAGAACAGCGTTTTCGTGACCGTCTTTGCTCCGTTTTCAACAAAAAGTTACCAAGTTACTGTTCATGAGTAGCTTGAGGTCGTCACCAAAGTTGCAACTCGATTCGGAATATGGTGGTCCCTCAATTGGGCAGTCGTTCGGTTTTTAACAGAAGGAAGAGAACAGCGTTTTCGTGACCGTCTTTGCTCCGTTTTCAACAAAAAGTTACCAAGTTACTGTTCATGAGTAGCTTGAGGTCGTCACCAAAGTAGCAACTCGATTCGGAATATGGTGGTCCCTCAATTGGGCAGTCGTTCGGTTTTTAACAGAAGGAAGAGAACAGCGTTTTCGTGACCGTCTTTGCTCCGTTTTCAACAAAAAGTTACCAAGTTACTGTTCATGAGTAGCTTGAGGTCGTCACCAAAGTTGCAACTCGATTCGGAATATGGTGGTCCCTCAATTGGGCAGTCGTTCGGTTTTTAACAGAAGGAAGAGAACAGCGTTTTCGTGACCGTCTTTGCTCCGTTTTCAACAAAAAGTTACCAAGTTACTGTTCATGAGTAGCTTGAGGTCGTCACCAAAGTTGCAACTCGATTCGGAATATGGTGGTCCCTCAATTGGGCAGTCGTTCGGTTTTTAACAGAAGGAAGAGAACAGCGTTTTCGTGACCGTCTTTGCTCCGTTTTCAACAAAAAGTTACCAAGTTACTGTTCATGAGTAGCTTGAGGTCGTCACCAAAGTAGCAACTCGATTCGGAATATGGTGGTCCCTCAATTGGGCAGTCGTTCGGTTTTTAACAGAAGGAAGAGAACAGCGTTTTCGTGACCGTCTTTGCTCCGTTTTCAACAAAAAGTTACCAAGTTACTGTTTATGAGTAGCTTGAGGCCCTCACCAAAGGTAGCAACTCGATTCGGAATATGGTGGTCCCTCATGTGGGCAGTCGTTCGGTTTTTAACAGAAGGAAGAGAACAGCGTTTTCGTGACCGTCTTTGCTCCGTTTTCAACAAAAAGTTACCAAGTTACTGTTCATGAGTAGCTTGAGGTCGTCACCAAAGTTGCAACTCGATTCGGAATATGGTGGTCCCTCAATTGGGCAGTCGTTCGGTTTTTAACAGAAGGAAGAGAACAGCGTTTTCGTGACCGTCTTTGCTCCGTTTTCAACAAAAAGTTACCAAGTTACTGTTCATGAGTAGCTTGAGGTCGTCACCAAAGTTGCAACTCGATTCGGAATATGGTGGTCCCTCAATTGGGCAGTCGTTCGGTTTTTAACAGAAGGAAGAGAACAGCGTTTTCGTGACCGTCTTTGCTCCGTTTTCAACAAAAAGTTACCAAGTTACTGTTCATGAGTAGCTTGAGGTCGTCACCAAAGTTGCAACTCGATTCGGAATATGGTGGTCCCTCAATTGGGCAGTCGTTCGGTTTTTAACAGAAGGAAGAGAACAGCGTTTTCGTGACCGTCTTTGCTCCGTTTTCAACAAAAAGTTACCAAGTTACTGTTCATGAGTAGCTTGAGGTCGTCACCAAAGTTGCAACTCGATTCGGAATATGGTGGTCCCTCAATTGGGCAGTCGTTCGGTTTTTAACAGAAGGAAGAGAACAGCGTTTTCGTGACCGTCTTTGCTCCGTTTTCAACAAAAAGTTACCAAGTTACTGTTCATGAGTAGCTTGATGCCCTCACAAAAGGTAGCGAGTTGATTCGGAATACGGTGGTCGCTCATGTGGGCACTAGTTCGGTTTTTAACAGAAGGAAGAGAACAGCGTTTTCGTGACCGTCTTTGCTCCGTTTTCAACAAAAAGTTACCAAGTTACTGTTCATGAGTAGCTTGAGGTCGTCACCAAAGTTGCAACTCGATTCGGAATATGGTGGTCCCTCAATTGGGCAGTCGTTCGGTTTTTAACAGAAGGAAGAGAACAGCGTTTTCGTGACCGTCTTTGCTCCGTTTTCAACAAAAAGTTACCAAGTTACTGTTCATGAGTAGCTTGAGGTCGTCACCAAAGTTGCAACTCGATTCGGAATATGGTGGTCCCTCAATTGGGCAGTCGTTCGGTTTTTAACAGAAGGAAGAGAACAGCGTTTTCGTGACCGTCTTTGCTCCGTTTTCAACAAAAAGTTACCAAGTTACTGTTCATGAGTAGCTTAATGCCCTACAAAAGGTAGCGAGTTGATTCGGAATACGGTGGTCGCTCATGTGGGCACTAGTTCGGTTTTTAACAGAAGGAAGAGAACAGCGTTTTCGTGACCGTCTTTGCTCCGTTTTCAACAAAAAGTTACCAAGTTACTGTTCATGAGTAGCTTGAGGTCGTCACCAAAGTTGCAACTCGATTCGGAATATGGTGGTCCCTCAATTGGGCAGTCGTTCGGTTTTTAACAGAAGGAAGAGAACAGCGTTTTCGTGACCGTCTTTGCTCCGTTTTCAACAAAAAGTTACCAAGTTACTGTTCATGAGTAGCTTGAGGTCGTCACCAAAGTTGCAACTCGATTCGGAATATGGTGGTCCCTCAATTGGGCAGTCGTTCGGTTTTTAACAGAAGGAAGAGAACAGCGTTTTCGTGACCGTCTTTGCTCCGTTTTCAACAAAAAGTTACCAAGTTACTGTTCATGAGTAGCTTGAGGTCGTCACCAAAGTTGCAACTCGATTCGGAATATGGTGGTCCCTCAATTGGGCAGTCGTTCGGTTTTTAACAGAAGGAAGAGAACAGCGTTTTCGTGACCGTCTTTGCTCCGTTTTCAACAAAAAGTTACCAAGTTACTGTTCATGAGTAGCTTGAGGTCGTCACCAAAGTTGCAACTCGATTCGGAATATGGTGGTCCCTCAATTGGGCAGTCGTTCGGTTTTTAACAGAAGGAAGAGAACAGCGTTTTCGTGACCGTCTTTGCTCCGTTTTCAACAAAAAGTTACCAAGTTACTGTTCATGAGTAGCTTGAGGTCGTCACCAAAGTTGCAACTCGATTCGGAATATGGTGGTCCCTCAATTGGGCAGTCGTTCGGTTTTTAACAGAAGGAAGAGAACAGCGTTTTCGTGACCGTCTTTGCTCCGTTTTCAACAAAAAGTTACCAAGTTACTGTTCATGAGTAGCTTGATGCCCTACAAAAGGTAGCGACTTGATTCGGAATACGGTGGTTGCTCATGTGGGCACTAGTTCGGTTTTTAACAGAAGGAAGAGAACAGCGTTTTCGTGACCGTCTTTGCTCCGTTTTCAACAAAAAGTTACCAAGTTACTGTTCATGAGTAGCTTGAGGTCGTCACCAAAGTTGCAACTCGATTCGGAATATGGTGGTCCCTCAATTGGGCAGTCGTTCGGTTTTTAACAGAAGGAAGAGAACAGCGTTTTCGTGACCGTCTTTGCTCCGTTTTCAACAAAAAGTTACCAAGTTACTGTTCATGAGTAGCTTGAGGTCGTCACCAAAGTAGCAACTCGATTCGGAATATGGTGGTCCCTCAATTGGGCAGTCGTTCGGTTTTTAACAGAAGGAAGAGAACAGCGTTTTCGTGACCGTCTTTGCTCCGTTTTCAACAAAAAGTTACCAAGTTACTGTTCATGAGTAGCTTGAGGTCGTCACCAAAGGTAGCGACTCGATTCGGAATATGGTGGTCCCTCAATTGGGCAGTCGTTCGGTTTTTAACAGAAGGAAGAGAACAGCGTTTTCGTGACCGTCTTTGCTCCGTTTTCAACAAAAAGTTACCAAGTTACTGTTCATGAGTAGCTTGAGGTCGTCACCAAAGTTGCAACTCGATTCGGAATATGGTGGTCCCTCAATTGGGCAGTCGTTCGGTTTTTAACAGAAGGAAGAGAACAGCGTTTTCGTGACCGTCTTTGCTCCGTTTTCAACAAAAAGTTACCAAGTTACTGTTCATGAGTAGCTTGAGGTCGTCACCAAAGTTGCAACTCGATTCGGAATATGGTGGTCCCTCAATTGGGCAGTCGTTCGGTTTTTAACAGAAGGAAGAGAACAGCGTTTTCGTGACCGTCTTTGCTCCGTTTTCAACAAAAAGTTACCAAGTTACTGTTCATGAGTAGCTTGAGGCCCTACCAAAGGTAGCGACTCGATTCGGAATATGGTGGTCCCTCATTGGGCACTAGTTCGGTTTTTAACAGAAGGAAGAGAACAGCGTTTTCGTGACCGTCTTTGCTCCGTTTTCAACAAAAAGTTACCAAGTTACTGTTCATGAGTAGCTTGAGGTCGTCACCAAAGTAGCAACTCGATTCGGAATATGGTGGTCCCTCAATTGGGCAGTCGTTCGGTTTTTAACAGAAGGAAGAGAACAGCGTTTTCGTGACCGTCTTTGCTCCGTTTTCAACAAAAAGTTACCAAGTTACTGTTCATGAGTAGCTTGAGGTCGTCACCAAAGTTGCAACTCGATTCGGAATATGGTGGTCCCTCAATTGGGCAGTCGTTCGGTTTTTAACAGAAGGAAGAGAACAGCGTTTTCGTGACCGTCTTTGCTCCGTTTTCAACAAAAAGTTACCAAGTTACTGTTCATGAGTAGCTTGAGGTCGTCACCAAAGTTGCAACTCGATTCGGAATATGGTGGTCCCTCAATTGGGCAGTCGTTCGGTTTTTAACAGAAGGAAGAGAACAGCGTTTTCGTGACCGTCTTTGCTCCGTTTTCAACAAAAAGTTACCAAGTTACTGTTCATGAGTAGCTTGAGGTCGTCACCAAAGTTGCAACTCGATTCGGAATATGGTGGTCCCTCAATTGGGCAGTCGTTCGGTTTTTAACAGAAGGAAGAGAACAGCGTTTTCGTGACCGTCTTTGCTCCGTTTTCAACAAAAAGTTACCAAGTTACTGTTCATGAGTAGCTTGAGGTCGTCACCAAAGTAGCAACTCGATTCGGAATATGGTGGTCCCTCAATTGGGCAGTCGTTCGGTTTTTAACAGAAGGAAGAGAACAGCGTTTTCGTGACCGTCTTTGCTCCGTTTTCAACAAAAAGTTACCAAGTTACTGTTCATGAGTAGCTTGAGGCCGTCACCAAAGGTAGCAACTCGATTCGGAATATGGTGGTCCCTCAATTGGGCAGTCGTTCGGTTTTTAACAGAAGGAAGAGAACAGCGTTTTCGTGACCGTCTTTGCTCCGTTTTCAACAAAAAGTTACCAAGTTACTGTTCATGAGTAGCTTGAGGTCGTCACCAAAGTTGCAACTCGATTCGGAATATGGTGGTCCCTCAATTGGGCAGTCGTTCGGTTTTTAACAGAAGGAAGAGAACAGCGTTTTCGTGACCGTCTTTGCTCCGTTTTCAACAAAAAGTTACCAAGTTACTGTTCATGAGTAGCTTGAGGTCGTCACCAAAGTTGCAACTCGATTCGGAATATGGTGGTCCCTCAATTGGGCAGTCGTTCGGTTTTTAACAGAAGGAAGAGAACAGCGTTTTCGTGACCGTCTTTGCTCCGTTTTCAACAAAAAGTTACCAAGTTACTGTTCATGAGTAGCTTGAGGTCGTCACCAAAGTTGCAACTCGATTCGGAATATGGTGGTCCCTCAATTGGGCAGTCGTTCGGTTTTTAACAGAAGGAAGAGAACAGCGTTTTCGTGACCGTCTTTGCTCCGTTTTCAACAAAAAGTTACCAAGTTACTGTTCATGAGTAGCTTGAGGTCGTCACCAAAGTAGCAACTCGATTCGGAATATGGTGGTCCCTCAATTGGGCAGTCGTTCGGTTTTTAACAGAAGGAAGAGAACAGCGTTTTCGTGACCGTCTTTGCTCCGTTTTCAACAAAAAGTTACCAAGTTACTGTTCATGAGTAGCTTAATGCCCTACAAAAGGTAGCGAGTTGATTCGGAATACGGTGGTTGCTCATGTGGGCACTAGTTCGGTTTTTAACAGAAGGAAGAGAACAGCGTTTTCGTGACCGTCTTTGCTCCGTTTTCAACAAAAAGTTACCAAGTTACTGTTCATGAGTAGCTTGAGGTCGTCACCAAAGTTGCAACTCGATTCGGAATATGGTGGTCCCTCAATTGGGCAGTCGTTCGGTTTTTAACAGAAGGAAGAGAACAGCGTTTTCGTGACCGTCTTTGCTCCGTTTTCAACAAAAAGTTACCAAGTTACTGTTCATGAGTAGCTTGAGGTCGTCACCAAAGTTGCAACTCGATTCGGAATATGGTGGTCCCTCAATTGGGCAGTCGTTCGGTTTTTAACAGAAGGAAGAGAACAGCGTTTTCGTGACCGTCTTTGCTCCGTTTTCAACAAAAAGTTACCAAGTTACTGTTCATGAGTAGCTTGAGGCCGTCACCAAAGGTAGCAACTCGATACGGAATATGGTGGTCCCTCATGTGGGCAGTAGTTCGGTTTTTAACAGAAGGAAGAGAACAGCGTTTTCGTGACCGTCTTTGCTCCGTTTTCAACAAAAAGTTACCAAGTTACTGTTCATGAGTAGCTTGAGGTCGTCACCAAAGTTGCAACTCGATTCGGAATATGGTGGTCCCTCAATTGGGCAGTCGTTCGGTTTTTAACAGAAGGAAGAGAACAGCGTTTTCGTGACCGTCTTTGCTCCGTTTTCAACAAAAAGTTACCAAGTTACTGTTCATGAGTAGCTTGAGGTCGTCACCAAAGTTGCAACTCGATTCGGAATATGGTGGTCCCTCAATTGGGCAGTCGTTCGGTTTTTAACAGAAGGAAGAGAACAGCGTTTTCGTGACCGTCTTTGCTCCGTTTTCAACAAAAAGTTACCAAGTTACTGTTCATGAGTAGCTTGATGCCCTACAAAAGGTAGCGACTTGATTCGGAATACGGTGGTCGCTCATGTGGGCACTAGTTCGGTTTTTAACAGAAGGAAGAGAACAGCGTTTTCGTGACCGTCTTTGCTCCGTTTTCAACAAAAAGTTCCCAAGTTACTGTTCATGAGTAGCTTGAGGTCGTCACCAAAGTTGCAACTCGATTCGGAATATGGTGGTCCCTCAATTGGGCAGTCGTTCGGTTTTTAACAGAAGGAAGAGAACAGCGTTTTCGTGACCGTCTTTGCTCCGTTTTCAACAAAAAGTTACCAAGTTACTGTTCATGAGTAGCTTGAGGTCGTCACCAAAGTAGCAACTCGATTCGGAATATGGTGGTCCCTCAATTGGGCAGTCGTTCGGTTTTTAACAGAAGGAAGAGAACAGCGTTTTCGTGACCGTCTTTGCTCCGTTTTCAACAAAAAGTTACCAAGTTACTGTTCATGAGTAGCTTAATGCCCTACAAAAGGTAGCGAGTTGATTCGGAATACGGTGGTTGCTCATGTGGGCACTAGTTCGGTTTTTAACAGAAGGAAGAGAACAGCGTTTTCGTGACCGTCTTTGCTCCGTTTTCAACAAAAAGTTACCAAGTTACTGTTCATGAGTAGCTTGAGGTCGTCACCAAAGTTGCAACTCGATTCGGAATATGGTGGTCCCTCAATTGGGCAGTCGTTCGGTTTTTAACAGAAGGAAGAGAACAGCGTTTTCGTGACCGTCTTTGCTCCGTTTTCAACAAAAAGTTACCAAGTTACTGTTCATGAGTAGCTTGAGGTCGTCACCAAAGTAGCAACTCGATTCGGAATATGGTGGTCCCTCAATTGGGCAGTCGTTCGGTTTTTAACAGAAGGAAGAGAACAGCGTTTTCGTGACCGTCTTTGCTCCGTTTTCAACAAAAAGTTACCAAGTTACTGTTCATGAGTAGCTTAATGCCCTACAAAAGGTAGCGACTCGATTCGGAATACGGTGGTTGCTCATGTGGGCACTAGTTCGGTTTTTAACAGAAGGAAGAGAACAGCGTTTTCGTGACCGTCTTTGCTCCGTTTTCAACAAAAAGTTACCAAGTTACTGTTCATGAGTAGCTTGAGGTCGTCACCAAAGTTGCAACTCGATTCGGAATATGGTGGTCCCTCAATTGGGCAGTCGTTCGGTTTTTAACAGAAGGAAGAGAACAGCGTTTTCGTGACCGTCTTTGCTCCGTTTTCTACAAAAAGTTACCAAGTTACTGTTCATGAGTAGCTTGAGGTCGTCACCAAAGTTGCAACTCGATTCGGAATATGGTGGTCCCTCAATTGGGCAGTCGTTCGGTTTTTAACAGAAGGAAGAGAACAGCGTTTTCGTGACCGTCTTTGCTCCGTTTTCAACAAAAAGTTACCAAGTTACTGTTCATGAGTAGCTTAATGCCCTACAAAAGGTAGCGAGTTGATTCGGAATACGGTGGTTGCTCATGTGGGCACTAGTTCGGTTTTTAACAGAAGGAAGAGAACAGCGTTTTCGTGACCGTCTTTGCTCCGTTTTCAACAAAAAGTTACCAAGTTACTGTTCATGAGTAGCTTGAGGTCGTCACCAAAGTTGCAACTCGATTCGGAATATGGTGGTCCCTCAATTGGGCAGTCGTTCGGTTTTTAACAGAAGGAAGAGAACAGCGTTTTCGTGACCGTCTTTGCTCCGTTTTCAACAAAAAGTTACCAAGTTACTGTTCATGAGTAGCTTGAGGTCGTACAAAAGGTAGCGACTCGATTCGGAATATGGTGGTCCCTCATGTGGGCAGTCGTTCGGTTTTTAACAGAAGGAAGAGAACAGCGTTTTCGTGACCGTCTTTGCTCCGTTTTCAACAAAAAGTTACCAAGTTACTGTTCATGAGTAGCTTGAGGTCGTCACCAAAGTTGCAACTCGATTCGGAATATGGTGGTCCCTCAATTGGGCAGTCGTTCGGTTTTTAACAGAAGGAAGAGAACAGCGTTTTCGTGACCGTCTTTGCTCCGTTTTCAACAAAAAGTTACCAAGTTACTGTTCATGAGTAGCTTGAGGTCGTCACCAAAGTTGCAACTCGATTCGGAATATGGTGGTCCCTCAATTGGGCAGTCGTTCGGTTTTTAACAGAAGGAAGAGAACAGCGTTTTCGTGACCGTCTTTGCTCCGTTTTCAACAAAAAGTTACCAAGTTACTGTTCATGAGTAGCTTGAGGCCGTCACCAAAGGTAGCAACTCGATTCGGAATACGGTGGTTCCTCATGTGGGCACTAGTTCGGTTTTTAACAGAAGGAAGAGAACAGCGTTTTCGTGACCGTCTTTGCTCCGTTTTCAACAAAAAGTTCCCAAGTTACTGTTCATGAGTAGCTTGAGGTCGTCACCAAAGTTAGCAACTCGATTCGGAATATGGTGGTCCCTCAATTGGGCAGTCGTTCGGTTTTTAACAGAAGGAAGAGAACAGCGTTTTCGTGACCGTCTTTGCTCCGTTTTCAACAAAAAGTTACCAAGTTACTGTTCATGAGTAGCTTGAGG